>JBBMOL010000057.1:1200000-2400000 GCA_037954665.1 Laguncularia racemosa | reverse complement strand
TTGTTTACTAGTTTGAATTTCCCTTAATGGAAAGAACAAATCACTTTCCACTTAGGTGCTTTGGATTTTGATTTGGCCTTGTTAGAGGAAAAGTCTATTGACCTTATTGAAAATAGTACAGGGGCTCAAAAGGCGTACCATAAGGCATGGGTAAGGTCTAACAGATTAAGTTTAAACTTCATGCGAATGACAATTGTCGACAAGATTAAGTTTACTTTTCCAACAACTAAAAATGAAAATGCCAAAGATTTTCTTCAGCTTGTGGAAGATAAATTCTGCTCTGCTAATAAGTCGCTTGTAGGGACACATATGGTTGAACTTATGACCATGAAGTTTAATGGGTCAAAGACCATGTAGCAACATGTCCTTGATATAGTTGATATTGTAGCAAAACTTACGACCCTGGGAATGGTCATAGAAGACTCCTTCTTAGTGCAATTCATCATTAATTCACTACCTACTGAATATGGACTATTTCATATGAATTATAACACAATGAAGGAAAAGTGAAATGTCAATGAATTGTCCAATATGCCTATTCAAGAGGAAGCGGGATTGAAGAAACAAAGAGTTCATTCTATTAACTTAGTGGGTCAAAGAGTTGGAAAGAAACTTAAACCAAAGGCCAAGAAATTTAAGAAGAAAGGATATGCTAAAGCTTCACAGAATGCTGATGATGAAAAGAAGGGACCAAAGGTAGATAAATGTCACTTCTGTAAGAAGGAAAGACATTATCAAAATGATTGTTAAAAATGTAAGGCTTGATTCGAAAAGAAAGGTATACATTATGTTTCGGTATGCTTCAATCAAACTTATCTAAAGTTCCTTCTAATACTTGGTGGTTTGACTTTGATGCCACTACTTATGTATCTAACATTATGTAGTGATTCCTTTCAATCCAAACCATAAGCCTAACTAACAACTTTCTATTTATGGGGAATCATATAAAGGCCTTGATTGAAGGCATAAGGACTTACAAGCTTACATTAGATACTAGTCATCACTTGGATCTAATGAATACTCTCTATGTACCTTCAATTTCTAGAAATTTAGTTTTTTTTTTTTTTTCTAGACTAGATGTTAGTGGATATACTTTTAAGGTTAGACATAGTTGTTTCAATTTATATAAGGATGACTTTGTCATTGGTTATGCAATGCTTGTAGATGGTTTATATAAATTGAGACTTGATAATGTTTTTTCTGAATCCTTATTTATTGTTAATCATAATATTGGAATGAAATGTAATTTGACGAATGAAAACTCAGCTTGCTTGTGGCGTAATCATCTAGGTCACATATCCAAAGAAAGGCTACAAAGATTGGTAAAGAATGAGATTCTATAGAGTCTAGATTTTACTGATCTTGGTTTATGTGTGAATTATATTAAGTGAAAGCAAACCACACATAACAAGAAAGGAGCCACAAGAAGCAGCCAACTTTTTGAATCGATATAGGTGGACCTTTTAACTTTCTGTCCTTTAATGGAGAAAAGTACTTCATCACCTTCATAGATGATTTTTCATGTTATGGCTATATCTATTTGTTGCATGAAAAATATCAAGTTGTAAATGCCCTTGAGGTGTTTGTAAAGGAAGTTGACAGACAATTAGATGAAAAGGTGAAAACATTAAAATATGATAGAGGTGGTAAATATTATGGAAAGTATGGTGATTTTAGATAGTGTCTTGGTTAGTTTTCAAAATTCCTCAAAAATATATCAAATGTGCACAATATACTATGCCGGGCACACCTCAACAAAATGGTGTGGCAAAAAAGCAAAATAAAACTTTAATGAATACGATTAAGAATATGATGAGCAATTCTACTTTACCTAAAAGTTTGTAGATGTATGCACTTAAAATGGGTATGTATCTATTAAATAGGGTTCTTAGTAAGGTAGTTCCTAAAACTCCTTTTGAGTTATGGACTAGATGGAAACCTAGTTTGAGACACTGCATGTTTAGGGTTGTCTTGCGAAAGCAGGATTCTCGAACAGTTAATGGTTACTTTATTGGTTACCTAGAGAAATCCAAAGGTATAGGTTTTACTATCCAAACCATAGTTCTAGAATTGTAGAGATAACAAATACCAAAATTTTGGAGAATGGTGAGGTTAGTGGGAGTGCTAAAAATAGAGTTATGGATATTAATGAAATAAGGATGAATGTTCCATTTCCCTTAAATGTTCCTAAATCCACAACCATGCCAATTGTTATTCCTATAATAAAAGAACAAAATAATCAAGAACAACATTTGGATAATGAAGAAGTACCCCATAAAGAATCTAACTTACCACTAGCTAATGTAAATGAACCAATTGGAATAGCTTTAAATAAACTTGTAAGAGTTAGAAGTTTAGCTAATGATTATGTGGTTTATTTGAAAGAGTCTAAATTTGATTGTGGTATTGATAATAATCTTGTTTTGTTTTCATAAGCTATAGAAAGTGACGAGTCTACAAAATGGATTGATGTTATGAAAGAGGAGTTAAAATCAATAGTTCAAAACAATGTCTGGGATCTTGTAGACTTTCTAAAAGATTCTAAATGAGTTGGGTGTAAATGGTTCTTCAAGACCAAGCGCGACTCAAAAGGCAATGTTGAACAATATAAAGCTAGGCTTATTGCTAAAGGTTATACTGAGAAAGATCATTGATTATAAAGAGACTTTTTCACCTATCTCAAATAAAGATTCATTGAGAATAATTTTGGCTTTAGTGGCTCATTTTGATTTAGAGCTACACCAAATGGATGTGAAAACAACCTTTATGAATGGCGATCTTGAAGAGGAAGTTTATATGGATCAACGTAAAGGTTTTTCCATGGAAGGAAAAGAAGGTATGGTGTGTAAATTGAAGAAATCAATATATGGACTTAAAGAAGCTTCTAGGCAATGGTATATTAAGTTTAACAATACCATCACATCTTTTGGTTTTGAAGAAATCATTGTTGATTGGTGTACCTATTGGAAGATCAATGGGAGTATGTTTATATTTCTAGTTTTATATGTTGATAATATTTTACTTGCTGCTAATGGTTTAGGTTTCTTGCATAAGACTAAAGAATTTCTTTTTAAGAATTTGAAATGAAATATATGGGAGAAGCATCTTATGTGATTGGAATTTCAATATTCCATGAAAGGTCTAAAGAATTGATAAGATTGTTTCAGAAAACTTATATTGAGAAAATTCTTGAGAAATTCAGTATGAGTAAGTGCTCAACAGAAATAGTCTCCATTCAAAAGAGAGATAAGTTTAATCTAATGCAATGTCCACGGAATGATGTGGAACATAAGGAAATGGAATTAATTCCATATGCGTTTCTTGTGGGCAATTTGTTGTACTTATAGACCTATACCAAACCCAACATCAATTTTGCAATAGGAATGCTGGATAGATACCAAAATAATCATGGTATTGATCATTGGAAAGTTGCAGAGAAAGTGTTGAGATATCTACAAAGAATGAAAGACTACATTCTGACTTATAAGAGGTCCGATCATTTAGAAATGATTGGATATTTAGAGTTAGATTTGGTTGGATGTGTTGATAGTAGGATGTCAACGTTTGGCTATTTATTCCTATTAACTGGAGGAGCAATCTCTTAGAAAAGTGCCAAATAGTCTGTCATTGCTTCATCCACCATGGAAGCATAATTTGTAACTTGTTATGAGGCTACAATTCATGCATTACGACTACAAAATTTTATTTTAAGACTTGAGGTTGTCGACACCATAAGCAAGGCGCTGAAAATTTATTATGATAACTCTGCAATAGTTTTCTTTTCTAAAAATGAAAAAAATTCCAAATGAGCAAAACACATGAAATTAAAGTACTTTGTTGTTAAAGAGGAGATTAAGAAACAAATAGTGTGTATTGAACATATTAGAACAAATATCATGATTGCAGATCCTTAAACTAAGGGTTTTATAGCCAAGGACATTTAAGGAACATGTATATAGAATGGTTCTTAGTTATATTGATGTTTGATGATGATGTTATAACACTCTAGAGCTCAATAATGCTATGTTTTTTATATTTTGAATTTTCTTATTCATTATGTGTCTTTATGGCAACTATGTAGATTATATGTTGTTTATATACAACTTATGAACCTAACACGATAAATCCTTAATGCAGTGATATATGTAAGGGAGTATGAGACTATATAGCGTATGATCGCCATAATCCTCATTACATGGTTTGTTGTGTAAGGTTCTTATGACGATTGATGATTTTAAAGATTTGACTTTTGCTAGACTTATACTATTCTGTTAAATGTAATGATGGAACATCCAGCCAAGTGGGAGAATGTAAGAAATATAGCCTAATGTCCTGAGCTATATTTAAATTAGCCTATATTAAATTTGGTTTAGGATTTTCTATATTTAATAGTATATTAAATTTTAATCGTTAATATAGGTATTTGATGGACGTACTAGACTTAATTTTTTTAATGTAGGTATATAAATTGGTCCTCTCTTTACCTATTAGAGTTTGTAGTTATAAGAAAATTTAAAGAACGAATTTTGGTTATCCATCAAGCTATTTGCTACAATAAAAGGGTTAAGAGAGAAACTCAGTTTTAAACTCTCTACCATGTTGAATTCTGCTCAAGGTAAGCAATTTTGTTATATCTAAGCGATTCTTACTATATTCAAGATCTGTATAGGCATAAGAGTTTAATATTAATGGTATTGAATCCTTAAAATAATTAATTAATTTTTAACACCAAGACTCAACTTACTTTTCTCATTATTCTCATGTTCATCAACACTTTACTACAGCTAGCAACCCAACAATACATGTGTAATTCTCAATTATTTTGAGCAAATAATTGAGACATTTTATCACCTCTAATAGCTTATAGTTTTTCAAGGATACCACTCAACACAATCTGATGATCACCCATGCTGAATTCCATTCACATTAGCTGAAAGTTCCAATCAATGGTGCTAAGACTAGATAGCCGTGGAATTTAAAGTATAAACTTCAGCTACAAAGCTTTTTCTATACATCATCCGCTCAAAGGAATGTATTTTTTATGCACTCATAAGAGTGGAATTTCCACCAATGTCATTGTGAGGGATGTAATGTCATGTTTGGCATGCAAGAATGGATCTGTAATAGAATCATGATTTCGAATTATATTCCCTTTTTCAGATTTGGAAGGGTTTTTTGAAAATGGAACAATGATTTCATTCAATCTCATCAATTATAATTACTTAAATATCCTTTTTATTTCATTAATATATATTTATTACATTAACGAATAATAACAATTTTGATAAATGGTACCATATATCATTTCATTCCATTTTGTAAATGTTTTCAAATGTGTGAATGAACTTGGTATTCCATCTTTGATTCCATTTCAATCTATTCCAAATTATTCCTACATACCAAATACGACATAATTACAAACATGAGAGCCAACCTCAAATTAATGAAGTTTAGTGAGCTGCCTGTGTCTTTTAGTGTGCTTAGTTTCTTCTTCTTATATTAGTCACATAATCGCCATACTACTACAATTTAGGCCATCGTTGTTTTTAAGACCACGAAGCGTTAGTTTTGGTAACTCTTGTAATAAATGCCACTTCCTTTTCTTCCATATCCATGCTTTCCCCGTTACATACCTCATCTTTCACTATTAACATAATCAAGTTGTTTACTTGAGATTCTCTTCTATATAAAGTTGTATATATATTTTATTTCCTTTTTTTTTTGCATATATTTTTATTTATCATGCCATGATTTTAGAAATATTTTATTCATTATGGCATAATTGTGGAAATATTTTTATTTTATTAGTTGTAATTTCTTTTTTAACTTTAGCTTTCTTCTTTTTTTTTTTTATCTCCATAGCTCTTTGATGAGGTGAAGATATTAACAAACAAGTACAAGGCAAAATAGGGCAAAATTAGGTCGGTTGTGATTTCTTGATTTCTGTACTTTATTTCGAATGAAACGAGCTAACTTGAAGAAGCCGGTACCTTTAGTATTGAACTATACTATTTTTAAGGCAAATTCTTTTGTTTAATCTTTTAAATAGTCAAATTTGCTATTTTTAGTAATTTTTAGATTATCTATAACTTTTTATAGACACCTCTATTTTGAGTTTTATTTGTGACATTGTATTTGTCTTTTATTTTGCTACGTGTCTTTAAGTTTTAGGCATTGCTATTTTTGAAAATTTTTTATGTTCTATTTTTGACAGTTTTGTACCTGCTATTATTTGTATGTCCTAGGGCATTGAACAAGGATATTATTGAATATTATTGAAATTTTGAGCCTTCTTTGCTCTATTTTCTCCCAAATTCTTGAAGTTATATAGTTATTGAATTTAGATGCCAAATATCTAAGAATTTATAAAATCAATTAATATTTCATGATTGCACAACAAGTATTCGTAGAATCAACAGTTTGTGATAAAATCCTAATTTTGACTCACATGTTAGGTTGTGTCACTTTTTAACTTTATACTATATATAAACAAGAGCTCTTTTATCCATAAAATTAGATTATGAGTTGAAGCTTTACCAATGTGAAACTTCTTTTTTTACATCTATGGCCAGGCTTAACGGCCTCATCACCCAAAAACATGATTTTTTCTTTTTTTCCCATCAATTTCATCAGGATTGAGCTTCCTAGCAAACTTAATATTTAGAGGATAAGTGGGTGTTGGATTCATCTTTTGTATTTTCTATTGATTCTTTTGTATGCATTTTTGTATATTGTAAATAGAATGGAATATTTCCCTAACTAATTCATGTGGGTGTAGTGCATGCGAGTGTGTGAGACGTCACCCAAAGCAAGGGAAATCTTACTTTTACGTGCTTGTCCCTTTGTGCTCAATAAATAATTGAGTACCAGTAGTTCGTCTACCAGAAAAATTCACGTAAAACAGGTTTGGCTTTTTTCGCAATTGGTGCACACCTAAAAATACTTCATCCATAATTAAATATGGTTCCAATTATGTACTGATCAATTCAAATTGTTTTTTTTTTTTTAAATATGCGATTTTGCAAATTTTTCAAACTGGACAGTATGGTCTTGTTTATAACGATGATTATAATTTAACCCAAAAAAAAAAAACGAGATCTAACCCTTTGGGAGTTGTTTTGGTCAAGAGGAGTGATTGAACCAAACCAATAACATACCCAAACTACTCCCTTTTCACATGAATCTTTATGAATCTAAATTAAAGCATTTAACGTTAGCGAAAGTTATCTTCGTTCTCATAATTACAGTACGTACCTTTTCTTATCGTAAATAAATAAATAAACTAGAAAAAGTTACGTTAATGATATGGATATATATCATGGATCACCCACTTGCAAGCTTAAATCATGCACTAATGATACCGGAGACGTGGCTGTTCAAATGTGACTATCAGTTTGACAAAATCTCATTACTACTCTCTGATAGGGAATTCCCAACTACCCAAAATAATCCCAAATTCCTTGATAAGTATTGTCTCTTTTTCTAGTTCAATTAAATGTGGACAAAGTTTCCATGTGCGTGTTTTGTTTTCATTTGAAATCCTTGCATCATGAATTTTAATATCCTTTATTAGCTACAAGAAGGGGATTTTTTAAAAGATTTTATCTACTTTTCTTGGATTTTAGTAAGGTGCAGTCTCCTACTTCGTTTTATCTGTATTGTAAGGGAAAAGAAGAAATGGCCCTAAGGTTTTTGTCATCATGCAATGCTAAAGAGTGAGGCTACCACGTCATGAAGTCTTCATTATTGATATTTTATATGCACAGTGACTGTACCAAAACCAAGAATGAATAATGGCCATTAAAAAAACTAGAGGTTAGCCATAACGATGTTGAATGCTTCAGCTTGCTTATAATAAATGTGTAAGCTCAAAGGTGGTGAGTTTTAATAAAAGTGTAAATAAGTAAGGTAACACACAAAAGCTATCTCAATTTAATATATTTGACTCTAATGAAGAGTCACACTTAAACTATCCAAATAACTTATCAAATGAAGCTTGAAAGTTTGAAGATTCATTCCAATGGATCCTAGGGTGTAATCACACTTAGATCAAACTTAATTAGATTAAAGACTTAGTTCAATTTAAGAATATCAACACAAGTACGGTAGAAATTAACACAAATAGAGAACAAGGAAGCACAAATACTTTCGAAGTTTTGATAAGGTATGCAAGTTTTTAAGAAATGTAAATAATTGAAAAAATTGTTAATCGTTGAAAATAAATATCGTAAATAATGATAAAGTTATGATACGTAATTTCAAAAGATCTAATTTGTTGGGTTTGTTGAACATACAAATGAAAAAATGTCTATGTAGGCAAAGTAGATGGCAACCCCCAGCGAATTCATTAGAGTTGCCATTTTCAAAACCAAAGTTTTCATACATAATAATTGCAAAGAGCATGGGTTGTTTCATGACATTTATAGTGCATTCGAACTTGCTTCCTAATATTTTGCACTTCTTTATGTCTCCCTGCAGGCAAGAAATAACAAATCATTTGAAATGTAATAAAGACTTGTTTTTACCCCCATTAAATTAGTGGGTCCCGAGTGATTTAAAAATGCAAAGAAAAATATCCGATAATGACTTGACATGGGGATTTTATTTTTTCTGAATTAGGCTCAACCAAAAGAGGACAAAAAAAATAAAAAATTATTCAACAAGATGGCCATACACTTCCTTTTCCAGCTACTATATGTATTACAACAATTAGGAATGGAGAAATCAAATAAAATCCATCTTATTTAAATATCGATGTTCACACCACTAAATTAAAACAGTTTTAGTAGATAATTATATAATTTAATTTGGCTATTTTGACTATTTGAATCGTGAAAATGAAATTCTAAGATTGAGAATAATACAAAACTTACCAAATTTGATGGTTGGGCCACATTACAATCATCAATACAATAGATAAGAAGTGATTCTAGAATTTTAATTAAGTACAAATAATTAAATTCTTATCTAAACGCAGTTTAAGACACATTGTACAATATCAGCAGACCTCATATACTTACTAACCATTGTAGGGAAATTTCTAATATAAATCGATCATCATTCAAGACTTAATATTGTACAAAAGATGAAAAGAAAGTAATTTAGTTAAACTTATCTTACCTATACGTGTTTCTATTGCTATATAGAAGATGCCATATAATGAACCACATCCATATGAATATTTTCCTAATTATTGAGTGATGACTATTCAATCTAGAAGTTTTTCTGTTTGGTACATGAGACAGCTTTCAAGACCGGCCAGGACTAGTTTTCCATAAAATAACTACTCTTAAGTCTTACCTCGGTTTTCTTTTCTTATTGGTCATGTTTCTTTCGATCATTCCTCCAAGGATATCTGTCTCTCGCTCTCTCATACTTAAGGATTCATTGTTTTCACCTGAGAAACTTCCCCGAGTGGTGAGATTTCTCTCAATTAGACCTTTTTGACGTTTCCGTTTGGTTGGAAATATAGAATTATTTGTTGCTTTCTGCTTGAGAAAGCAATAAGATAACTTGTATCCGCTACAGAACAGGTACGTAGAAACTCACTTTCATCACGTTATCATGTATGAAACTTCAAGGTTCGATCAGTGCTTTTCATACCCTTTTGAGAAGAGATGAACTTTTTGAATTCATTCCATATTATAGGGATTACTGACACATTAGAAAATCTCAAATGTTTTTTAGAAAAATACGAGCGTGGGGGCATGTCGCCTTGAATTGGACTAGTTTCTGGATGTAGGTTTTTCGACGAAGCAACTAACTGCAGAAAAGTTATTTTGTACATTAACTTTATCACTGATCTGGCAGTGTGTGAGAACATTACAAGCATTATTAGAATGGAAGATGCTATCTCTGCTCCCACAATTTCTGGGATGCCAAATCCTTCCAACTATGATGAAGTATCCATGCAGCAGAGATTGCAATTTTCGGAAAGTTTGAAGGTAATCTGTGAATAATTGTTTCTCCCCTCCCCAATGGTTGTGATAATTGTTAGCCAAGGAAAAAAAAAAAATCATGTTTACGAAGATTGCACACGTTTGAGTTTGTAATAAATGGAAACTAACTTTCTGTTTCATCTCTGTCTACCTTAAAATCTTTCAGGATTTGAAGAATCTTAGGCAACAGTTGTACTCAGCAGCTGAGTATTTTGAGTCCTCATATAGCAAACAAGATCAGAAACAAATGTGAATTCTTAAGCTCTTATCTCCCCATATGTTGCATTTGCAATGATGTCCACTTTTTTCAATCTTTCTCTTTGACTGATGTAGAGTGGTGAGAACTTTGAAGGAATATGCTGCTGAAGCTTTTATAAATACAGTGGATCATGTGGGGTTTATGACAGACAAGATCAACTGTTTATTGAACAAAAAAGTGGATGAAGATTCCATGGTGGAGCTGCGTTTCTCTTGCATTGAGCAGGTTAGTTTTGTTTTTCTTTGAGTCAATGAGTTAATGTGCTAGGTTGCTAAAGAACCTTAAACAGGGTATCCTATAGTTATTGTATATTTATACAAGAAAGAGTTGCTTCTTAATTGTAGAATACTTGCACAAATAGCTATATTTTATAGGAATTGTCTTTATTTGATTTCAAATGAGATCATAAAACAAGAAAATTGGATAAGGACTCTTCTAGAACATTTGAAATGGAGTTTTCTGTGGAGAATGAACACTAGGAAGATAGAATAGAAATTAGTATAATCAAGAGAGTAGAAAAGATAAAAGAGAATAGAATAAAGTCGCTCAAAATCAAATAACAAGTCTAAAACTATCCATTCATAATCTACCCATACATCATAAGGAAAGACTCATTCTTGTCACTTGTTATTCTAATCAATATAATTTAAGCTTCATCATGCTGAAAAGCGTTAAAATTTCGCGCGTCTTCTTAATAATTCTGTGTAATGCTTGATATGGTTATGGACCATCTGCCACGATGGAGACGATGACATCAATACCAGAGCCTTTGCCCTTTCATTTCAACGCATGCTTGATTATGTATCATTAGATACTATATTGTCCACCCTAGATCATTTTCTGAGCACTAGCATTTGGGAGCTACTGACATCTTTATATATCCCCATTACTTTTCAACATATAGAAAGTCCAGACATGCAAAGAGTTCATAAATTACAGAGGCCTATCTCAACAGTCATTGGCTATAAAAACTCCTAAGCACCATATGCAGTATATCCTACCAGGCAAGCCCTCCTCTACAATTTTTATCTCAAGTTTATCACAATATCCGCACTCACTTTCCTTAGCTTAGTCGTTGAAAGTGTTGAAGCTTTTAGATTCTTGTCAAGTAATTACTGAAAGTTTCCCATTTCCGGTTTTAGATGCTAAGGACACATTTGAGGGGATGAAATCCATAGATAGCTCAACAAGCAATGATATTCTTGAAAGTGATATCCATAATTCAGGTATTACTGTACAAAACTTTCCATCGTATCTTAAAGCTGCTGAGAAATTTTAATTCCACAATTAAAATCCTTAGATCCTATATAGTTTTTGTATTCATGGGTTAGTAGTTGCCACTAACTTTGTGTTGTATAAAATGTAGAGACATACAACATGGACGCATCCTTTATTTTGAAACCATTCGCTCTAAGTTTCATCTTGATCTTTCAAATCTTGCATCAACTACACCTTCACATGCGCATCATTTGAACCCTCATTGTTACTTTGGTGACTAACACTAGAGTATTCGTCTTCTTGTTTTCCTTGGCTTTTGTTTCTTCTGAAGGTTCCCATATAAGTGGAGAGGTGCCAGCATCACCTCCCAGGTAAAATTCCTATCTGGTTTCTCATCTGTCCCTTGCTTCTGCCGGGTCACCCAGTAACAGTGAACTTTTTATGCAGGAAAGGTCGTTTGGTATCTCATTTTCCCAAGTTTGGTTCAATGGAGGCATTTCCTTCTATTAGGACATCACCAAACAGAATCCAAGGTACTTATATCATAGTTTTTCGCGTGTTAAAAGAAATTGCTGCGAGAACTCAAATATGTTGGCATTTAAACAAGCTTCGTAAGGTTTCAGAGACGGTAAAGATTTTGATGATGTTTTTTATCTACTTAGAAAAGCGGTCAGAATCGCCACTTCGGTTTCGGTTTATGCGATCTGGATCTCATGTCAGTAGACCATCCTCTCCAAGATCTCATACCAGTAGATCAACGTCTCCAAATCCTTTTAGCACCTACAAACGGGTAAGTAAAATAAACAAGGGAAAACACACACATGCGTGCGCGCGCGTATGCTCAAGCATATTTCTATGCCATAATTGAAATACGTGATATGTACATTATATTTCTCTCATTTGATTAACATCAATTCTACATGAAGTTGAACAAAAGAGTTGATGATTCTTTCCAGTTCCCATCGGAGCCTCGAAGATCAGCGTCGATGGTCAATCATACTGATAAGGATAGAAGAAATGATATCGATTCGAATACAAGCAAAAATAGACGTCTTTTTAAAGCCTTCCTTAGCATGCGCAAACCACAGAAGGAAAGCAAGTTATATAAATTTTTGGACGAGAACTGAGAAGATCACAAGGCAATAAACTCTCTCCATTTTGATAGTTCTGTCCCTACTATTTCTTCAATTTCATGCTTATACAACACACCACTGATGTCAAAATGTAGGTAGAGCTTGCGATTTCCCTTTGCCTTGATCTTATGTGAATAAGCTTCCCGTTTACACGAATAAAGTATAAAGAATGAACATTAAATTTGTTCTCTCTAATTGGCTTGAGTGGAAGGAGCATAACGTCCAGCTATATATTCTTACATAAAAAATGTTAAGAATGTTCCCAGACACTTTTTAATAGTTCAAAAGAATATACTTTCATCTTTTAACTTGTCTTCCTCGTGAAATGTGTAGTAGTACTTTCGAACTTGCACATTCATTTATTAAAGATTTATCTATGAAAATGTTTATATATTATACTAACTACAGAGTAGAGAACTTATTTAGGTAACATTTTCGAAATATTATTTTTGTAAATTCCTATTTTTAGTAAAATAAGGGTGACAACATTTCTGTTATTTATTTATTTATTTTTATTTTTGTAAAGGGAGATAATTTGAAGAAACATTGGAAGCACCATGAGCGATCTTCATCATAGAAGCGTGTTTAACCGAGGAAAGATCGAGTGAACAGAGCAGGATCTAAGAATCTAGATAGAGTCCCTAACCAATTTTGCATCAAACAATTAAATAGCAAAGATGAATTTACTATCAATCTTGATTAGTATAAATCTTTTGAAGGTCGAAGTCGATTGACGTGGAAGCAAACCGAGCAAAAAGGATCTACCTCAATGAATTTTAATAGTTTAGCCGGCTTGTGAAACTAGTAGGATCTCGTAACGCTACAGCAAAGCTAGCAAGAGCATTCGTGAAACTAAAATATTGTGCACAATAAGAGTCTCTTGTCAAATAGTTTACTGGATATGCCTGATTAAAATGGCCTAGCCCTAAGGTCCGACGATGGAAAAGGACAAGCTCAACTGGCGATCTGCTTGGTCACATACCCTAACATGAAGATTACCAAGGCAAGGTCACTAACTGCTTCCAATAATACATTATTCTTACATATGAAGATGGTATTAGAGAGTTAAGAAACCTTAATCATATATATATATATATATATATATATATATTTTTACCTTGCTGTTGAAACATCATCTTCTTAGCCCATCATCTCCGGTGAAATACCACATCAACGCACCGATCTCTATTGTCTCTCTTAGATCTGGTCTCATCCATGGCGACACACACCACCAATGACTCCTCTACCTCCAAACCCATAGTGGTGAACCCCACCCCTTCACCAATGGTCCATTAACGTCCAACCCGACCACGTCTTCCCCCCTTCTACCCGTCGCAACCCTTTAACAAAACCCTAACCCATTCTCTACTTTAGCAGCATCCTCCTCAGCTCCGCCACTCCCCCCTTGCTTCCCTCGGTCATCTCCCCACCAAACGCACCTTCACTCTCAATCCTACCTCTGCCCTCACTTGACCCCTCACTCACTTAATCTCTCTCCTCTCTCAACATCCTTACCTCCCCCAATCCTAACCCGACCCACTATGTCCACACAAAACCATCATCCTCTTTAAACCGTCACATCAATCCATTACAACACAATACCCACACACTCAGTCCCCATCTCCTTTATACTCTATAGACCCTATTCCCTCATCTTGTTTACCCTTTCTTACACCCAATAATGTCTCAAATGTTGTCACTATTAAACTTTCTATAGGCAACTATCAATTATCTACAAAAATGTTGATGGTACAGTTATCGCACCATCTCGTGACCCCTTCCTTCCAGTATATAGCCCATTCCTAATCTGGCATACACTAAATGGCTTCATATCAATCATATGGTCCAGGCATCACTTCTTGCTACCATCTCTACTGATTTCCTTATGGAGATCCATGATATTTTGGCTGCCTATGACATCTGGAATGTGCTTAGACAATGCTTCCTTGACAATTCCATAGCTCAAGAGATGAAGCTAAAAAAATTTTGTTAACCCTTTGCAAATTGTAGTTATAGTAACTAGAAGTAACCGGTGGTCTCTATTGTTGGTTGAACTCCAACGTGTTGCTGCTGTCCCTCTACTGTTACTGCTAGCTATTGCTTTACTCCTTGGCGGTTCTGTCTTTCCTTCCTTCTTCTTTTTTTTTGTTTTCCATTAATTGGTATCAGAGCCCTCTTGTTCTTAAGGGGCAATAGAAGCAAAAAAAAAAAGAAGATGAAAATTATGGCTTCCAGTTCTATTGTTTCTCTTCCTCCTCCTCACTTTAATAGTGAAAACTACCATGTGTGGGCAGTGAAAATGAAGACTTATCTCAAAGGACTTGGGTTATGGATGTATGTGGAAAAAGATAAAGCCATTCCCTCCTTGAGAGAAAATCCCACTTTACAACAAATTAGACAACATGAGGAAGATGTTACAAAAGGTCTAAGAGCGCTGTTTTATATTCACACAACCATCTCCAATTCCATTTTCACCATGATTATAGCTTGTGAGTTAGCTCATAAAGCTTGGGAAAAGTTGAAAATGGAATCCCAAAGCTCTGAGAAGATAAGACAAATGCAAGTCTTCAACTTATGTAAGGAATTTGAGCTGTTGAAGATGAAGGACTTGGAAAAAGTGAAGGAGTATATTGATAGGATTATGAAGATTGTTAACCAAATCAGAATGTTAGGAGAGTAGCTAGAAGAAAGACATGTTGTGGAGAAAATCATGGTGACTCTACCTGAGTACTTTGAAGCAAAAATTTCCTCCTTTGAAGACACTTGGGACATGTCACAAATCACCTTGGCAAACTTGACAAATACCCTTTTAGCCATAGAATAGAGGAAAGCCTTTAGGGAAGAAGAAAATGCAAGTGAAAAAGCCTTGGTGACTACCTAACACAAGAGCGAAGACTAAGAGGCCAAGTTACGTACTAGAAAGGAAAAGTTAAGAAACAAGGAAAATGAAAAAGCAAGAAGGAAAAGTATCCACCATGTCCTTATTGTAAGAAGACAAATCACATGGAAATTACTGTTAGTTTAGACCTAGAGTGCAATGTCGAAGTTGTAAGCAATTTGGCTATGTTGAGAAGGTGTGTGGAGCTAAATGTGACTAGCAAGCACCTATGCAATTAGCTTCAGTAGTAGAACATGTAGATCAGCAAGAAGAAGGCTTGTTCATGGCCACTGTAATTGTTGAAAACACAAAAGCTGCTAGACGCACTATAAAACATGTTGAAGCTGTTGGAGGCTTTGTGGAACATGCAGAGCTGCTAGATGTTGTGTTGCTACTAAAAATTTTGATGTGTGGTTAATTGATAGTGGTTGTATGCACCACATGACAACTAACCTAAGTAGTTTTGAAGACCTTGACATTAAGTACTTCTATAAGGTTATGTTGAAAGATAGGAGATGATAAGTGTTGAAAGAACCTTATTTCTAGTATTTATTGAATATAAGTTTATATGGATTTTGTGTGAATTTATCAAGAAAAAGACACTTACGTATTTAATATTTGAATTCAAGGTTAAAAGAGTGTAATTGAAGGATTTAAAGAAAGTTTGAGTGAAAACAAGGCAAAATTTGGCACAATATAAAAAGGGTGATTTTCATGTATACACAACCTTCAGCATGGCCATGCAGGTACTAGTGCTGGAGGCTAAAAAGTAATTAGAATACATCATGAAATTGTATCCTAGCTACTACACAAGTTGTTTAGAGAGTATTGCTAAAGGAAGAAATCTAACTAGAGAAGAAAATGAAGGAATTCTAAAGTGCACAACCTCGAGCAAGGTTGTGCAAGACGCCATACAGAACCTTGAATGCTAGAATTTCACTTTGTTTTAAAGTACACAACCCCGAGCATGAGCATGCACTAGACTATGCATGCTACCCTTTTTTCTTAGACTAGAAATACTCGTTTTATTTTGAAAATTAAGATTTCTTATTTATTATTACTCAAAGTTACTATAAAAACCCCAGGAGAGCAAAATTATGAATTTGAAGAGAAAAATTGTTGAAGCATCATTGGAGATTACAAAACATCTATAAAGGTTTATTCTTTTCATCATGATTTCTTGTTATTTATCTACATTATTTATGATTATTGTAAATTCCATGGAGGAGTAGATTTATAAATGTTACATCTTATGAAATTCTAAACTATGTGATTAAATTATCTATTGATTAATAAGAAGTTTATGCCTTTATATCTATTCATGTATTTTAATTGTTTTGTAATTAATTTATATGCGCAAACTAATTGCATTTATGATCCTTGTTAGATAGAGAGGTCTTATCTAATAGGATAGATCTTCATGAATAGAAACATTGCATGCTTTACCTAGAGGTAAGAAAACTTCGATTTTCTGCACAAAGATTAAATCTTTATTTAGGAATTATGAACTTAATAAAATTTTATATGGCAATAGTGAGGGTGAGGTCTCCACTATTCCATGTAGGATTATTAATTAATTAACTCAAGAGAGTAATTAGTTTAATTGAGAATTCCTGTAGTGCAAAGCATAAATGATTTGTTAAACAATACATTATTATAAGAAAGTTAAGGTTTAGAGTAGATCAAGATAAAAATGGTATGTTTTTGTGATTGAATTCGTCTATTAAAGCAATTATAATTAATCTTAAGGTTGTTAGATTAGTTAATTAATAGTTTAACTTATTAATCTTACATTAAGATATAGACTAGATATTAGAAAAATTGTAATAATACTACTTGTTTTTAAGATCTTTGAGAATGACACCCATTGCAATCTATACTACATTAGATAGGTATACTTGCCTAACTCGGTTGTTAGATTTCTTTAGGTTTATAAATTATAATTTGATACAATCGGAAGAGCGACCATTAGTAGACTCGTCAACATTAAAGGAAAAGGAGCTGTTTATGTTGGTTCAATCTCAAGTACTAAAATCACTTTGTGTCTCTAATTTAAACCATAATTTACTATTTGTTGGTCAGTTGTTAGATGATGGTTATGCTGTTGTGTTTAAAAATAGGATGTGTGAGGTCAGAAATTCCAATGGACAGATGATGTTCACTATTGAAATGAATAGAAGTTGTTTTCCTTTGGTTTAAAGTAAGTTTGAGGTCGATGTTTGTTTAAATCTTAAAGAAGATACAACTTTATGGCATAAAAGACTTAGGCACACAAATTTTAAGACCTCGAAATTGTTGTGCAAAAAGGATTTAGTTGTTGGAATGCAGCAAGTAATAGAAGATAGTGGTGTGTGTGAGTTATGTTAGCATGGAAAACTTAGCCAAGGTTCATTTCCAATAGGCTAAGCTTGGAGAGCCTAAAAGAAAATAGAGTTGATCCATTTCAATGTGTGTGGGCCTATGAGTATTTCTTCATATAATGGGAGCAATTATTTCATGTGGTTTTTTGATGATTACTCATGATATTGTTGGATATTTTTCCTTAAACAAAAATCAAAGGTCTTCACCATGTTTAAGAAGTTTAAGGCCTTGGTTGAAAAACAATCTGACTTCATGATCAAATGCTTAAGATCTGATAATGGAACCAAATATACATTAAATCAACCTAAGGAATACTTGAAGTTGGGATGCATCACCAATTAACTATCGCTTATACTCCTCAACAAAATGGCGTAAGTGAAAGGAAGAATCGATTCGTGAAGAACATGGCAAGATGTCTTTTGTTTAAGAAGAATTTGCCAAAAATCTTGTGGGCTGAAGCTATCAACACAACTGTATATATTCAGAATTGATTGTTGATGAAGGTCGTAAAGGAAAAGACTTCATTTGAAGTGCGGTTTGAAGTTAAGCATGGTGTATCACATCTGAAAGTTTTTGGAAGTTTGTGTTACTTCCTTATTCTTGATGTGAAAAGAGACAAATTGGATCAAAGGGTTGAGAAGGGAATTTTGGTAGGCTATAGCAAGGAGTCCAAAGGCTATAGAGTCCTAAATCCAACCACTAAGCAAGTGTATATTAGTAGGAGCTTAAAAGTGGATTAAGGAAGTGAGTGGGATTGGAACAAAATGGATTCGTCGACTCCTAAGCTTGTTGATAGCCATGAGCCATTTCATGAATTCCCTCAAACTGATCTTGAGGATTCTAAAGAAGAAGAAAATAGAGATGCGATTAGTGGAACAAGAACCTTGGAAGACATTTACAATCGATGCAAAGTTGCCTATTTAGAGCCCTTAATCCTTAATGAAGCATTAAAGATTCCAAAGTGGAGAGCTGTAATGGAAGAAGAATTAAGTATGATTTCTAAGAATTTGACATGGATTTTAACTCCTAGACCAGTTGACAAGCAAGTAATTGGAATGAGGTGGATCTTTAAGTTGAAATTAAATCCAAATGGCTCCATCCATAAGCATAAAGCAAGGCTTGTTGTGAAAGGGTATGTGCAACAATATGGAGTGGATTTTTCAGAAACTTTTGCACCTGTTGCAAGGTTTGACACGATTAAATTACTCCTTGCCTTAGCTGTGAGTAATGGATGGGAAGTCTACCATCTAAATGTCAAGTCAGCTTTCCTTAATGGCAACTTGGAGGAGCAAGTTTTTATGGAACAGCTGCATGGTTTCGTAGATAGAAGTGATCATGTATTGCTGTTGAAGAAAGCCCTCTATGGTTTAAAATAGGCACCAATGGCTTGGTACACAAAAATAAATGATTATTTGTTAAATGAAGGTTTTATAAGGAGCTTGAATGAAGCAACCTTGTATGTGGGGCATTACCAAATCGACATCATAATTATCTCCATCTATGTGAATGATATCCTCATAACTAGAAGTAATTTGAAATTCATTGCAGAGTTCAAGTTGAAGTTATAGCAGAAGTTTGAGACGAATGACTTAGGAAAGATGTATTATTTTCTTGGATTGGAAGTGGTTCAAAGTAAATTTGGGATCTTTGTTTCTCAATCTAAGTATGCACGAGAATTGTTGAATAGATTCCAACTTGACCAAGCTAAATCCATTAGTACTCCAATTGTCTGAGACGAGAAGTTGAAGAAGATAGATGCATCACAACTAGTAGAGGTTGCCTCTACAGAAGTCTTATTGGTTCACTACTATATCTATCTAATATTAGACCAGACATCATGTTCACCATAAGCTTACTATTGAGATTCATGAATTCTCCATCACAAATTCATGTTACAGATGTTAAATGAATATTGAGATATGTTTGTGGCACTTGTGACTTTGGTTTGTTCTATAGGAGATCAAATTCACTAAATTTGTTGGGTTTTTTCCAATAGTGATTAAGCTGGAACAGATGAGGACATGAAGAGCACGTCAGGCTATTGCTTCTCCCTTGGTTCAGTTGCCATCTATTAAGGAACAAAGAAGCAAACTTGTGTCGCATAATCAACTATTGAAGCTGAGTATGTTGCTGCCTCCACTACTGTTAACCAAGCTCTTTGGTTGATTTAGGATTTAAGCAAGACAAGCCAACTATGATTTGCTGTGACAACAAATCTGCAGTAACCATGGTGAAAAATCTTATGTTTCATGGCAATACTAAACACATCAAGATCAAGTTCCATGCAATTTGTGAAGTGGAAAAAGAAAATGAAGTCCAAATCAAGCATTGCAATGGAGATGATCAAGTGGCTGATATTTTCACGAAGGCCTTGTAAAAGCCACGATTTGAACTCTTCTTATCATATCTTGGTGTGCTCGGAGTTTCTTGCATCATGGAGGAGTGTAGTTATAGTAACTGATGGGTCCTTTATCCGATCGTATCAAAATATAAATTTATAAACTCAAAAAAATTTAATGACCTAGCTAGGCAAGTGCACCTATCTAATGTAGTATAGATTGCAATGGGTATTATCCTCAAAGATCTTAGAAACAAGTACTAATATTACCGTTTTTCTACTATCTAGTCTAAATTTTAATGTGAGACTAATAAATTAAATTACTAATTAACTAATCTAATAAGCCTATGATTAATTATAATTGCTATAATAAATAAATTTAATCACAAAGACATGCCTTTCATCTTAATCCGCTATAACCTTAACTTTCTTATCATAACGTATTGATTAACTAATTGTTTATACTTTGCACTGTAGGAATTTTCAATTAAACTAATTACTCTCTTAAGTTAATTAATTAATTAATAATCTTATACGAAATAATGGAGACTTCTCTCTCATTATCACCCTATAAGATTTCATTAAGATCACAATTCCCAAATAAAGATTAAATCTTTATGTAGAAAATTGAAGTTTTCTTACCTCTAGATAAAACATGCAATCCTTCTATTCATGAAGATCTATCCTATTAGATAAAATCTCTTTCTATCTAACAAGAATCATACATGTAATCAATTCGCGCGCATAAATTAATTACATAACAGTAAAACACATGAATAGATGCAAAAACATAAAATTTTAATTAATCAATAAGTAATTCAATCACATGGTTTGAAGTTTCACAAGATGCAGGGTATATAAATCTATTTCTCCATAGAATCTACAGTAATCACAAAAAATCTAGAGAAATAGTAATGATTCATGATGAAAAGAATAAACTCTCGTGATCATTTTGTGTTTTCCAATGATGCTCCAGCGATTACTCTCTAAATGCGTGATTTTTTTCTCTTAGGGTTTTTAGAATGACTATGACATGGAATAAAATCAGATCCCTAATTTTTGTAATGAAACGAGTATTTATAGTTTGAGAATTTTTGTCACATGCACTACCTGGTGCACGTCCGTGTTCAAGGCTATGCACTTTGGAAAAATGTAAAATTTTGACGTTCCAGTTTCTGCACGGCCTCCTACATAGCTGTGCTTGAGGTTGTGCACTCTGAAATTCCTATAGTTTCTTCTTTGGGCAGATTTCTTACTTCAGCACGACTCTTTACACCGCTTATGTAGTGGCCAAAGCACAATTGCACAATGCATTCTGATCACTTTTTGCTCCCTAGCACTAGCATCAACACAGCCATGTTGAATGTTATGCACAAGTAAAAATCACTTTTTCTAATATTTTTCTAGATTTCGCTTCTTTTTTGCTCAAATCTTCTTTAAATCTTTAATTTGTACTCTTTAAACCCTGAAATCAAATATTAAACACTTAAGTATCTTTTTCTTGATAAATTAATACAAAATTTATAAAAAATCATATTTAATACATATTATAAATAAGGTTCTTTTAACACTTATCAAACTTCCCACACTTAAACATTTGCTTGTCTTTAAGTGAACAAAATAAAAATAGAAGAAAACTCTATCATAAATAATACTCATTATAATCTTTAAATCACATGTATCATTCTTTACTCAATTAATTCTTAGTGACTCGTTAGTACATATTGCTCAAACCTACCATAATTGTATGTGTACTTGGCATACAGTAGTTAGACTTTTTAGATTAATCTAAGTAAATTAAACCAATATCCTCACTATTTAGCAATCGCTTTCAAAATTACAAAAGAGATAATAAATCAAACAAAATCCAAGTTGCTCAGTTGCATTTCACCACTTACCAACAAGTATATAAACCATTCAATTATTTTTCAAAGCATCACAATAAAAAGTGAAAGTATATGGCATCTATTGTTCCTTATATTATTTTTCTTTTTCTTCTAAGTCTCTTTAGATTTTTTTTTTTTAGATAGAACCAAGTAACCCACGTAGCAAGTTTTCAGCCAATAATCTTGGGTTTATCACCCAAGTTAACATATGTTATTCCCTCAATGGAGGGCATCCCTACGAGCTTATTTACTTGAGTTACAAGACTCGATGAATTTGTCTTTTTGATATCACTTAAAGTTGTGGTAATTTCATTGGTCAGTCGATCAAAAGTCGTGCATCATTAAGCCTAAAAAAAAAATGAAAACACCAAACTAAAAAAATTAAAAGTTAATCTATCCTAGTTGAGAGAATAAGCATGTAGCTAAGTCAGATAAAGAGTCTTCTTAGAAGAGAGCTCAATTAAGTATAATTTAAAAGCATAAAGAACTAAAATAGTCTACTAAAAAGAAAAAATATAGAAGGGGAAAATGTAAGTAGCAGAATGTCTAGTGCTCAATCTTCTTCTTTGCTGCTATCATCAAGGTTTATGGTTGGTGTATCATCTCCCTCATCATCATCATCGTCCTCATCGTTTTCTTTGATATCGTCACCTTCATCATCTTCTTTTTCAAAACTAGAGGACTTAGCTATAACTAGGTCCTTTCCCTTTCTCCTAGATGGTGCAAAAGTATCTTCATGTAGTGAAGTAGAGTCGGGAGAGGAATCATACGTGGAGAGATCACTTGACGGTGGGGAGAAACAGCTAGCTAATCGTCTAAGAAATGCCTATACCGCACTGCAAAAGAGTTTGTTTTTCTTCCTTTCCTTCTTGTTTGGCGCCCTCTCTTGCTGGAATTCTCCTTATAAACATTGAAGTTCATCTTCGAGAGTGTGGGCATTTGAAGTCAACGGAGCACCAGAAGTATAAGTTCCTTTAGTTGAAGTTGAATACTTTGATGGAGTGGGGATGTTAAGTAACTTGACCAACTCCCATAGCCAAAATGGGCCATTAGAAAATTTTGTTGTAAGGACAGCCGGTTCCTTATGATTAGCGGCTCAAAAAATGTCGCATCCTTTCAAAATTTTAGTTATATAGCCTCTACAATATATCTCCTTTGCCCAAAGATCAATGGCTTACTAATATAGGAACTTGGCAACTTCAACTCTCATATTGATCTGATAATGGTTAGTCATACTATAAAAATGAAAAATTTCAAAATTGTTTACCATCCCATGACTACGCTTTTTTCCTCCAATGGTGTGTGCCAAGAGGTGGTGGACTACTTTCAAATCACTATTCTAAATGGATGAGGCATTGGACTTTGAAGGGTGATAATGGATTTCCTCTTCACAAATCTGTTCCTAATATCTTTGAGTGGACATGTCTTTAGGTTAAGAGGTTGGCAATCTCTAGAAACTTGCTATGTTTACTTTGAAAATTGAGTACAACCTTAAGTAACGCCCAAACTAGTATGTTGGCAATGTGTGTTTCTGTCTATACACTTGAAAATTGATACAGTGATGATCAAATTATAATTTGGAGAGAAACTCAAGCGTAACTTCTCTATAAGCTGGCTCTTGTATATCGGAGAAGACTAACCCAAGGCTTAACATTAATTATTTCTTGAATACGTTCTTCAATGTTGTAGGCTTTAAGTATTCTCCAGTCAAGATATTTGTTGTTTCCAAAGGTCAAGGACTCTAGTCGTTTGCGTCATTCTTTACTCCAATCTTTATTGAAGTATTTTGTAGGTGCTTCATACACGACGTCTTACTATGAAGGGGTTCGCTGCCACTTGTGAGAGTAGGAGGCTGCTTCTTGTGGTTGGTGGAATGTGGAAGTGTTCTGTGTTCTCTTCTTGATTACTGTCCTTTTTTATGCTCATCTACATAAAAGAAGTATAATACAGTTCAAGATCAAAAGATATCCAACTAGAGTTCCATAACTTAATTAAATTGTAAAATAGCTCACAATGATGCACAATATCTTTAAAGGAGTTTTATAAGTAAAGAGTAATGAAATAGGTATCACTTTTTGATGATTAAAAGTCATAGGGTAGTTTGGAATAGGTAACACGGTTGTCTGCACAACTGTGCAGTAGTGGGACAAGATTAAGAATAGGGAAAAATTCAAATCAACATGAGCGTAGGAATTTGGTCGTGTTGAAGTGTTAAGACCATAAGAGGGCAAAAACCTTATCAAATCTCCATGAATTTCTACTTTGGCTCTTAGAATTTCAACAACCCCCAATTTTGCATGCTTAAGAACCCTAGATTGTCAAAGTAAGCACTATAACTTAAAATTAATGGAGCTATTGGTATCAAATGACTTCAACAATAAATTGCACATTAGTGGGAAAAGCCCCAAAATTTATGAAATCATAAAAAAAAAAAAAAATTATGAAATCATAATGAACCCTAAGTGTGAAAAGAGATCTTATGTGTACGATAGAGCAGGCGAAAATCTCATAAAAGCACAAAGGGATGGAAAAAGGAGATATGTAGTGCAATGAGATACTTAGTATACAACAGCCACTAGTTCACACTTGCTTATGCACAAAACCATATTCACATATGTTAGAAAAAAAAACCTTGCAAAGTATAGATAAAAAAAAAAAAATGCAGATTATAATGGTTAGGTCTAACATGTACAATGGAATGGAAGGAAGAACTTACTTATATGTTTGATCTAAAGGATTGAAGATGGAGTAGAATGCAAGGGGAAATGTGTGAAGTGCAAAGATGGAGTTTCGTGAGGGGGGTGTAGGGAGGAAAATATATGAAAGTGAAGCAAAATGAGAGAGCATGTGGGATAGGTGGAAAAAAAAAAAAACAGATTTATATATGGATACTTTACACGGGCTTGTGCATGGCCATGCTCAAGGCCTTGCAGAGTGCAAAAAAGTGATTCGAAGCTATCTCCCTAAGGCACCAAAATGCCTTACCTTCTACAAGGCTGTGCTCGAGGTTGTCCAGGGTTCCAAAAAGTGATCTAAAGGCTCTTGCTGGTAGAGCATGAAGTGCCTTAGCTCCTGTACGCCTATGCTTGAGGCCGTGTAGGGTGCCAAAAAGTGCCTAAAAGCTTCTCTTGAGGTGTGTATTACCTTAAGCACTGCTTGTGCTCAAGGTTGTGTAGATGACAGAAGATGGTATAGAATTCTAATCCTATTTTTTGAAGCTACTTAATCCATGGAGTTGTTCATAGGGCACCTTAACATAATTAAAGAGACAAGAGAATAACTTACTAGGCACACTTGAAAAGTTAAAACCCTAATTTCCTTACTTGGTTAATGCTTCCCTACACTTGAAGATGACTCCCACTCCACACAAGTAAACTAAATTTGTCTCTGCACATCTACACTTTTTTTTTTAAGGGACAAAGTTAGCATGACGAAGTAAAAGTAAAACAAAAAGGAACTTAACATACCTAAGTTAATCATGCGTTGCCTCCCACGCAGCGCACTTTTTTAATGCTGTTAGCTCGACATCGTTCACTTTGGTTGATTAACTTTCTGGTTATTATAGTTTAGACTCCTCACAGTATTCATGTGTTGTCCTATCTCTCATGTATAACTTCAGTCGATGGCCATTTACTTTGAAATTGTCATGCTTCAGGTGTTCGAGCTCCACTGCACCATGTGGAAAGACTTGTTTAACTATAAAGGGGCCAGACCATCTTGATTTTAGCTTCCCGGAAAAATTTTTTAACCGAGAATTAAATAAAAGTACTTGGTCCCCTTCTTTGAACTCCTTTGGATGGCAATGCGTCTGTCATGATAGTCTTTCATCCTTTCCTTATATATCTTCATATTCTCATGTGCTTGTCTCCTCCACTCATCAAGTTTGTTTAGTTGTAGCTTCCTCTTGAATCCAATAGCTTCTAAATCAAAATTTGCCAACTTAATTGCCCAATATGCCTTGTGTTCAATCTCTACCAGGAGGTGACAGGAATTTCCGTAAACCAACCTATAAGGGTGGTTCCTAAATGTGTTTTGTAGGCTATTCGGTACGCCCAAAAGGCATCATCAAGCTTGTCAATCCAATCTCTTCTATTATCTTGGACTATTTTTTCTAAAATTCTTTTCAACTCACAATTAGAAACTTTAACTTGTCCACTCATCTAAGTGTGGTAAGGTGTAGCAATTCTATGTGTTACACCATATTTCCTTAGCAACCTCTCTAATTATGTATTACAAAGGTGTGTTCCCTTGTCACTTATAATAGCTCTAAAGATTCCAAAATGGGAAAACAACTTCTTAAGGAACTTTATAACTACTCGGGCATCATTTGTGGGCAAAGATTGTACCTCTACCCATTTAGAGACGTAGTCCATTGCTACCAAAATGTATTTGTTCTCAAAGGAACTAGGAATGGTCCTATGAAGTCAATGCCCCATAAATAAAAAACCTCACATTCTAAAATAAAGTTTTGAGGCATCTCGTCTCTTCTGGATGTGTTCCCTACCTGCTAACATTTATCACATGTGACATATCGACGGTGAATATCCTTAAATATTGTAGGCTAATAGAAATCAGCTTCCAAAACCTTATGAGCAGTCCTATTAGCTGAATGAGGACCATCGGTAGAGCCGAAATGCTAGTCTCTAAGGATTTGCTACCCCCTTCATGTGAGACACATCTCCTTATAACATGATCTCTACAAACTAAGGAAAGGAATGGGTCATCCCAATAATAGTATTTGATTTCTGAAAAGAACTTCTTTCTTATATGGTAGCTAAGGTCATTAAGGAGGACTCTTGCCACAAGAAAATTTGCAAAATCTACAAACCAAGGAATGTTCCTATTCATAAGCTAGTAAACTGCATACAATTTTTCTTCAGGAAAGGAGTCATTAATGTCTTCTTCCTTTAACTCCTCTAAACAGAGGTTCTCAAGTATTGAGAGATGATCAACTACTAGATTCTCAGCCCCTTTTTTGTTGTGAATTTCTAAATCAAATTCTTGTAGGAGTAGAATCCATCGAATGAGTCTAGGCTTCACGTTTGTTTTTATCAGCAAAAATTTCAAGGCAAAGTGATCGGTGTAGACAATCACCTTGGACTTAATTAAATACGGTAGAAATTTTTCAAATGCAAATACCACTGCCAGCAGTTCCTTCTTTATAGTAGTGTAATTCACTTGAGCGTGATTAAGAGTTTTACTAGCGTAGTAGATAGGTTAAAAGTGTTTATCTTGCCTTTATCCCAAAACCACCCCAATTGTGTAGCCACTTGCATTACACATGAGTTCAAAGGGTGAGTTCCAATTAGGAGCAATCATGATCGGTGCATGGGTCAGTTGTTCCTTTAGCACGTCAAAGGCGTGTTTATAATCAGGAGTGAAGTTAAAAGGTACATCCTTTTCCAATAGTTAAGTTAGTGGGCAAGTTATTTTGGAGAAGTTCTTTATAAAACGTCTGTAAAAACTAGCATAGCTTAAGAAACTTCTTATAACCTTAACTAAATTTAGTAGTGGAAGTTTTTCAATCACATCAACCTTTTCTCGATCAACTTCGATACCCCTATGTGAGACTTTATGACTAAGTATAATGCCCTCCTTATACATGAAATGACATTTCTCCCAATTTAGTATAAGATTAGTCTCTTTATAGCAAGTAAGCACCCTTTCTAAATTCTTTAAACAATTTAAGAATCACCAAAGGCAGAAAAGTCATCCCTGAAGACTTCCATAATTTTCTCTGCCAAAACATCAAATATAGCTAACATACACCATTGAAATATAGTCGGTGTGTTACATAACCCAAATGGCATTTGCCTATAAGCATATGTGCCATAAAGGCAAGTGAAGGTGGTTTTCTTCTAGTCATCTAGAGCTATTGGTATCTAGAAGTATCTGGATATCCTATCGAGGTAGCAATAGTACATATGTCTAACCAGTCGCTCCATCATTTGGTCTACAAAGGGAAGCAAGAAGTGGTCATTTCGAGTGGCATCATTCAACTTTCAGTAATCCATACAAACACGCCACTCGGTGATGGTATGCATTGGTATAGACTCACTGTTCTCGTTGAGGACCATAGTTATCCCTCCCTTCTTTGGCACCGATTGTGTTGGACTAACCCAAGGACTGTCTGATATTGGATATATTAGTCCCGCATCAAGGAGCTTGATAACTTTCTTCTTAACCACCTCTTTCATATTGGGATTAAACCTAAGTTGTGGTTGTACTATAAACTTGAATCCTTCTTCGAGTGATATTTTATGTGTGCAGAAAGAGGGGTTGATACCTTTGATATTTGCTATTTCCAAGAAATGGCCCACTTATGTGCTCTCAAGACCATGAGAAATTAATCTTTTTACTCTTTAGATAAATTAGAGGCTATCATAATCGGTAGCTTGGAGTCTTCTATTAGGAAGGTATATTCTAGATAATCTGGAAGTTGTTTCAATTCCAACACCAGCGGCTCTTCTATTGAAGTTTTTAGTCTTACCTCTCTACTAACATTCAAGTCTTCAAATCCTCTTTGAGGTGTAATTTCTTCTATAATGTTAAGTTGGTTATTGAGTGTTTCGACCTCAAAGTTGTTCATGTCCTCCTACTCTCCTCTTATTAAACTTAACTTTAACTGATTCTTGTATAAGATCTCACCGACTAAGGAATCAACAATGTCAACGGAATAGTAAGAATCATCTACACACATGGAGTGTTTCATGGCGATGGCCATTTTGATCACCAATTCTTCATCCTCTATTCTTAATGTAAGCTTGCCATCTTCTACATCTATCACTACCCTAGTGGTAGTGAGGAATGGTTTTCCTAAGATTAAAGGCATATCCTCATCCTCATCTATATCTAGAATCACAAAGTCAATCGAGTATATGAAGTTTCCCACTTTCACCAAGACATCCTCAATGATCCCTTTAGGGATTTTCATAGATCGGTTAACAAGCGACAAACTCATTCTAGTGGAATTTGTGTCAGCTAACCCCAGTTTCTTAAAGAAAGAATATGGCATGAGGTTAATGCTTGCCCTAAGATCAGCTAAAGCTTTTTCGACTGAGATGTTACCTACTAAACATAGAATAGTAAAGCTGCTTGGATCCTTTAGCTTTAGAGGAAATTTGTTTTGAATGATAGATGAACAGTTTGCTCCTACTTCTACTGTGGACACATCCTCCAACTTTCGATTATTGGATAAAAGCTCCTTTAGGAACTTGTCATATTTAGGCATCTATGAAAGTGCCTCTACGAATGGAATATTGATGTGTAACTGTTTAAAAAGTTTAAGAAATTTACTGAACTGTTCCTTGTCTTTGCTTTGGTTGAGGTGAGCCAGATATGGAATTTTTTGAACATACTCCTTGACAGCCAGTGGTGATTGTCTTTTTGGTTCTTGCTTCTTAGGTTTTGCCTTTTCCTTCTCAAGTGTTTGGCTACCCTCTTGCTTTGTCTCTGATTCTTTTCCAATATATAGTTCCTTCCCACTCCTTAAGGATATGGCTTTTGCCTGCTCCGTTAGGTTATTCTCAATGTTACTAGGGAGGGAACTCGACTGCCTCTCAGACATCATCTTGGCTAATTTGCTTCTTAAGGTTATGAATAGAGGTCTCTTGGTTCCGATGTCTTGCTTCAAAACTTTGAATGAATTGGCTATTTCTAATAAATACAATGCTAGAGATAATAACTACTTAAACCTATTGTTAATTATACTCAAATGTGACATTAATTATGTAATTTACTACACTTCCCCTCAAGCTGGTGAGTGGATATCTTCCATTCCTAGCTTGGAAATGATGTCTTGGAATCTTGCACCTGATAATCCTTTCATAAAGACATTCACAAAATTGTTCACTAGAGGGAACATATAATGTAGTGATTAGTCCATTGTCTAACTTTTCTTTTATGTAAAGTCTATCCAACACTATATGCTTAGTTCAATTATACTAAATTGCATTGTGTGTGATACTTATAGCTTATTTATTGTAAGCCAAATGTATTAACCATCTTACAATTCTTTGGTACCAGCCCCTGTCTACATTTGACCCATCATCAAATCCACCTAATTTATGATTTTGATTAATAAGAATGTTTGTTAGTCAACACTCAAGCTTCTTAGTTTCCTTTAACAAGTCTAATGTGTGCTTTCTTTGAGATATAAAGATCCCTTTCTTTGAATAGGCTACTTCTATCCTTAAGAAGTACCTTAACCTTCCCAAATCCTTAATTTCAAACTTTCTAGCTAAATGCTTCATAAGGTTCCTTTGTTCAATAGTATCATTCTTGATGATAATTATATCATTTACATAGACAAGAAGTATGATAAGTCTATTTTTATCCGGAAGCTTAACAAATAAAGTATAGTCACCTTGGCATTATTTATATCCCATTTGTAGCATCACTCTTGTGAATCTTCTAAACCATGCTTGTGGTGACTATTTTAAGCCATAAAGGGCCTTCTTTAGCTTACATACTTTATTCTAGCCAAATTATCCTCCAAATCTAGGTGAAACTCCCATATATACTTTCTCTTCTGAGTCACCATATAGGAATGCATTCTTCACGTCAAATTGTTGTAGAACCCTGTTTAGGTTAGTTGCAAGAGAAAGTTTCTTAGTAGTTAACTCCATACATTTGAGTGTATTCCTTAGCCACTAATCTCACTTTGTACCTCCTCGAAGTGCCATATGCTTTATGCTTTAGGGTATAAACCCATTTGTACTCAACCAACTTCTTCTCAAGAGGGCAGTCAATTATCTCCTATGTTCCATTTCTTGCTAAAGTACTCATCTCTTCCCTTGTAATACATATCCAATTCCTATCTTGCGTTACTTCCTGAAAATTCTCTACATTTTAATTGAATTGAGGGTTATAAGAAAATTTTTATGCTGTTGAGACACACGATTAGATTAAATAAAATGATCGATGGGATATTGAGTAAATTTATGTGTACCCTTTCTTAGGGCAATTGGAAAATTAATGTTTGTAGGAAAAACCTCATCAATCATTTCAACAGAAGGAATACCTTTATTTGGGGTTAATTCTCAGAGTGCCTTTAACTTTGAATAATCCTTATGTTTTCTTATGTAGGCTAACCTATATTACTCAAGACCCTTTTGTTGAAGCAACGAATCAGATGAACCAACAGAATGTAAAGGTTGATTTAAATGATCATAGGGTTGAGCAAGGTTAGGTTGAGTTGTTTTTTTGGGTTGAATAAGGGCTACAACTATTGTATCAAGTGTGTTAAGGGTTGTTGTTTTTTCGTATATCAAGTTAAATAGGAGTTGCTAGTGGTGCTATATCTTGGTGAATAGGACTTGTGTCAGGCATACTATCAAGCCAAAATAGGTTTTCTTTATTCAATAAATTCCCCCCCTAATGCTAAGACTGAGACAAAGTAGTGGGCTTCATTTTCATGAAAAATGACATCCATAGAAACAAAGAGTTTTTTACTTGGTTGATGGTAACAACAATGCCCCTTTTGAATATTAGAGTACCAAAAAAAGAGGCATTTTGGTCTAACTTAGTATGATGGTTCTTGTTAACATGGACATACATCATGCATTTAAAAATTTTAAAGGGTAGGGTATTTGTCATAATTGAGGGAACAAAATCAGCCAATGCTTTTATTGGAGTTTTGAGAGGGAGTCATTGTGGAATACAATTAATTAGATGAGTTACCGTTAAAGCAACTTCTCCCTAAAAATGTGATGGTACATGATGATGGAATAGAAGGACTCAAATTATAATAAGCAAGAGGGGATTTTTTTCATTTTGCCACTCCATTTTGTTGTGGAGTGTCCATATAAGAAGTCTCATGATTATGCCATTAGTTTTGAAAAAATGTGTCAATGTATAATTCACATACTCATGCCCATTATCAATTCAAAAGCGCTTAATAGAAGTTCAAAATTAGGTTTATACTTGGTTGAAAAAATTCTATAAAATAAATGGAACTTGAGATTTTTTTTCTAAGGAGAAACAACCAAGTTACCTGACTATAATCGTCAATAAACACAATGAACCATTTTGCACTATTCACATTAGAAATTTTTTAGGGTTCCCACTCATCAGAATGAACGAAATCAAAAGGTGATGTTGATTTTATTGATGAAGGTGGAAAAGACTGTCTTTGATGTTTTGTAATAATGCAATAATTTTGAGATGGAAATTCCTTGAAATAATGAAGGAAATGATATTTAAAGATAGTTAAAAGATAGATGACCTAGACACTGATAGTGGGCCCAAATTTCATATTCTTTAAAGGTTAGGAACTTTACAAGTTGAGCCTTAGCAGTGGTCAAGTTATTCATATCATCAATAACATAGAGTCCATTTTGAGCTTTAGCAACTCCAATCATCTTTCCTAAAGTTCAATCTTAAAAAATAAAGTGAGTGTCAAAGAAAGTGATAGAAAAATCAAAATCTTTAGTTAACTGATGGATTGCCAGAACATTTGTGGTTAGCTTCAGAATGTGAAGCACATTTGTAAGTTGGAAAGAGGGGCTAATGTAGATATTACCTACCAAACAATAGGAAGCATAGATCCATTAGCTATAGTAATCAAATGATTATCAAAATTTAGACTATAGGATAGGAAATTAGTGGAGGTATTAGTCATATAGTCTATTGCACCAAAAACCACATCCCAAGCATTAGAATCGATTTTCTAGTTGCATTAAAGGATGAAGGAGTGCAATACATACCATTCTGAGGCAAAGAACAAGCACTAGAAGATTTGGAAAAGGAGTCCAATAAACTTCTAAGGTGGCTAAGGTCGCCCTTACTCAACTCTACCTCCATTCTTTTTGTTTGATGGCAACATGAGCACTTTGATTTTCTTCCCTTTTTGGTATATCCTTTACCTCTCAAGTCAATATATTTGCCCTTCCATTCTTAAAATTTTTTAAAATCACCAGCATGACTAAGAACATTGTCCATCCCATGGAGCTTGAAATAGTTTTCTTTGGTGTTGTGCAATTTTTTAGAGTATGTGCACCATAAATCCTCCTTATTAACATGTGGCTAACATGGGGTCTTTGTTGTGAGCCCTGATTTTGCAACTACCATAGTAGATCCAAATACATTTATACTTGGCTCTAGCATCACACTTCAGCGACTCTCTTCTTTTCTCACAAGTGAGAAAACCTTAAACATAGATGGCAATAGTTGCCTACTCAAAATTTGCACTTTAATTGGGTTATATTCACCATTTAAACTTACAAGAAAATCAATTAGTCAGGTTTCCTCAATATAACTTAAATAAGTTCTTGTGTCTTGAGTACACTCCATCCAAAGATCTTGGTAGTCCATTTCGAGCTGCAAGCCTTTCAAGAGATTACGATACTCAGTAATTGAGTTATTTCCTTGCTTACAAGTTGCTAACTTGGTCCTTATTTTGTATATGGCTACCTTGTCCTTCTTCTCTGAATAGCTCTCCTTCAAAGTTTTCCAAACGGCTTGGATTGATGGGAGAAACATGCAATTTTTTTGCAATGGAGGGTGTCATGGATGTCAACAACCATGACATTATCATGGAGTCTTCAACATCCCAAGCAGAAAAACTAGGGTCATCTTGACTAAGCCCAATTCCATCTAGGTGGCTGATTTTGTTTTTTTCCTTTGAGATAGGTCCAAACAACTTGGGACTAAGATAAGTAGTTTATTCCATCCAATCGATAGGATGGACCATAATTTGGAGATCACTATTGGACACACCAAAAGAGCTTCCATTGAAAAGGGTTTGTTGTTGAGTTATGATGATTTGATCCAATACTTGCTCTCCATTTTGAGATTGAGAGAAGTTTTGGTCATAGGCTTGGTTTTCTATAATATTTGACATTGAAGAAAAAGTTTGATTGGCGATGAAGGCCAAAAGAGTCACACTCAATTTGTGAAACAAAAGAGCACGATTCCCAATATTAGAACTGCTCTTATACCATGAAGAGAATGTAGATAAATAAGTGATTATTTTACTTCTTAGAGATAAAAGTACAATGGCCTTTTATAGGCAACATCTCCTAAGATATTAACTCTATGAACAAAATAGGAAATAAGATATGTAAAACTGGAAAAAAAAATATTTTAAAGCTATTTCTAATAAATACAATGCTGGAAATAATAACTAGTTATGTCTATTATTAATTCTAATCAACTCTGGCATTAATTATATAATTTACTACATACTGCCGTCATGCAAATTCATGCTCACAGCATGACACTAGTATAGTGCATATTTTCTATTGTCAGAGAAGACAGTGTAAAAAGTCAATCTATCTTAAGATCTATGGAGAGAGGCTCCCTAGAAAGATCAATTTCTGACTATCTCTTCAAAAATATCAAAGCGATGAATTTGAGCTCAACATCTTCTCAAATAAAATAAGTAGTAATACTATTACCTTATTACTCCCCCAAATAAATGATTGCTAAAGGAAAAAAGAATAAACAAATCAATTAATAAGGTTTTGCAATATAAACTACTGAAAAGATCATTTCTAGATAGAAGAATGATGCAATAAATTACTTACCGTTAGGACTCAACATAGGAACAGAAAAATACGATTCAAGGGCTTTTGATTCACTAGGGCGCTTGGCCATGGAAAGCAAAACAACCAAACCCTCACCAAAAGAATCTCCACCTATTCCTTTAGGTGCAAATGGCTTTTGTAGGATGAACAGAATCTGAGAGGCTTCACAGGCAAAACTGTTAGATGGGTGGCAGATTGCAGCAGCATACCATCATAGTACCAATGTGGGTATGTATGACTATATATTCATCAAAGCATTCAAAAGTTCGCTATAGAAGTTGGCGCATTGAAGAACTGGTTTTGGTCTTCCCACATGTGGCAGTAACAGAAAATGCAATTATCCAGCTAAATCATTTTGAAGAAATTAAAGTAAAAAGAACATAGTTGTGATTTCATAACAGCCATGCTGAATCAACCCAAATCCATGGCCTTAAGAATTTTCACTAGCTTACATATCCTTTCTTTTGTTGATAATTGACTAGCTTATATATCTAATAAAAATCCGCTAGGTAGTAGTAGGATTTGATATAAGCAAGCATATTTCTCTGACTTTCATCTGAAGGATGACAAATACTACAAAGATCCTTTGAGATTATTTCATCTGTTATGGTATGGATGTGAGCCATTGTAGGAAAGAATTGATTTTGTATTTTATTTCTTCCGGATACTTTTCGTCCCAGATTTAGTGGGATTTTTTTAATTTCCTTCTATGTTGGAAAACGGTTTAGGATAGTCTTGAATCATATCTTTCAGGTATGACTTACCTTTCTGCTTGCTTTGATTTTCTTATAGATAGCTTGTAAACTAAAGCTTTTGTATTATGAATGAATATTATTTTCTCATTTCAAAATTCTTTAGCCATATTAAGAAAGTACAGAACAAGCTACAATGACTACAGAAGGACCTTCCATCTACAGTGCAGACATCACATGAGATTGATGAAGCCAACCTTAATGAGTAGATTTAAAAACAAGTGAGTGCCCTTGTTGCTAGTAATGTACCGAAAGGTGATTAAGTATATAAATTCTAGTGGAAAAAGGTCTAATCCAATGGTACTTCTAAATGGCAAGAATTAATTCCAAACACTCACCATCCCGTAAGGCTTGTGCTGAGGGTCTCTCTAGTTTAATTGCATCTTTTCCACCAGGGGAATTCATGGCTCACAATCACATTTTCTGTTGCATGATCCCTCTCCCTATTTTTGCCTCCAAGTCCATGCCAGAAGCTCATCGCATCAGGAGGTCGAACCTATTTCCAGGCATTAAATTATTGAAGAGCATGTCGTCTAAACAAGATAAGATGTAAAAATTAGCGACCATAAGCATTATAACATGATACAACGAGAAATGACTACCAAACATGCCACAGGTGCTTCTTGCTATAATTAAATGCAATGCAAATGGACATAACAAACAAGATAACATTCCATTATAAGTAAAAGTTTTCAGTGAAAACTAGTGCGACCTCAAATTCTATGTCTACATTATCCAAGTAACACAGCTAAGACCAGCTCCATGTTAATCAAATGAGCTATGGACAATCCATTCCCGAAGACCAATTTGAATAAACAATTTCCTGGTAAGGAAGAAAACAACAACTACAACTCCAGTCGAAAATCCTTTAGAAAGTTTGGTTAAGTTCTTTATTCATGGTGTAACACCTCAAAACCTAAGGCCTCATAACCTGCCACGTGTCCTTATTAGGTGAAGACATGTAAAGGTTTAGAATCTATTAAACTCCACAATTAATATCCAATTACCATGACAATCAATAAAAAAAACCTCCACATATAAAAATAAGTGGCTTAACAAATCCCATTTGGTTTCTTCATATAGAGAGAAACTACAAAAAAACAAATTATCCATAACAATTAAACCAAAGTCTATCTCCTACAATTAATAACAACGAAAAGCATAATAAAAGTCAAATACAACTGAAATCACAAGCATAATACTCTAAGCACAATATTCTATAATAATCCTTCTTCTAATCTATTTGTCACTTTTCATAATACACATATTCCACATCATCTTCCAAATCTTGATTTGTATTCACTAATGTCTCATTATACCCAACAATTTCACTAGGACCTACAACTGAAAAAGAGTTCCATGAGGGATGAGCTAAAGCCTAATATAGTGTATACCAACAACCACACATGCATGTCATACCAAAGTGCAAACACAAATATGATGCAAACAAAATACTTAAGCACTAAATTATTATCTTTCATATTGATCATTCCAGCAGACAACTCTAAACAACGCAAACTCCATATATACACAACTATACTCACAAGACATATATATATAAATATTTATGATAATAGGTCTTCCTCGGTGTCCATAAGTCCATGAGTCTATATAATCCATATATACATATATAATAGTGGGTGCTTCCCACTGTCCATGAGTCCAAATAGCTCAAATCTACCTAGATTATCTTGGTATATGACTCCACTAAGGACAGCATCACATACCGATTATTGGGGTGCCATCCCACAATCACCGACATTCTCGATTCCTTGGGCCCAACCAAACACAATCACCTAATTAATCAATTCCAATTATAATTTTAGGATGGTTTACATTTCTAACCTAACATGCACAATTACCAAACACAATATACACGTACCTAATAAACAATGAACATTCTCTTCACAACTTTGAAATCTCTTAAGCCTCAAACCTATTGAAATTAATAACATACACAATCAGAGATCCTATAATAGCTATTTTAATCTACTTTTAGGTAATTGAATAGGTTCGAAGAATTTAGGAATCAAAATTTGGTGGAAAACCTGACTTTGGAAAACATAGGCTCGATATATCCAAGTACACGGGCATGTTCTTATCTGTGTATTGCTTGTGTTATTGCAGTGGTGGGACATGGACAGATACACAGTCGTGTTTCCTACCCATATATCTTACTATTTAATTTGTGATTTTTGGGATGGTCGTATAATTCTCCTAAGTGACTACGTACTTGAAGTACATAGTCACAACACAACCATATTGTGGTTGTGTAATTCTAGAATTTCCAATTTTTGCGAAATGGAACTTTTCTCTAAACCCTCATTTCTCCTAATCACAATTATCCTCTAATCTTTTCTACATTCACAAATATTGTATTCTTATATCTAATTTACATTGACATTACTATTAATTTCATTTCAGATACTCGAAATTTAGAAAACTTACTCAAATGATCATCCCACAAACAATCACCAAAATTCCTATTATTATGGTTGCTCGAATCGTCCCGACACAACTTGTATCATTCCAATGAATTGAATCTTCTCACCCTAGTCGCACCTGTGTAAGATCGTTAGATTGAGATCACCTTCTTCTCCTAGGGTTTTGTAGTGCACAATATGGGAAAAGAAAATCAAAAGGATACATAGAGATCTATTTATACCTTCCTTATCAAAAGACCATATTGTCCCCACTACTAAGCCCTTTTTACTTTCCTTTGTCCCATCCTTGACATTTCTTATTTCGATTTATTTTTCCTAGGCTTAAACACTATTATTTAATTTATTCTATTTTACTTAATTCTGATTATTACACATGGAAAAACTCTAGAGTATCAACTTCAAAACAAGAGACAAGCTTATGATAAGATGTACAAAGATACATGTAATTGTTGAGGATATCACGATAAAGCTACTAAGAAATAAATCAAAAAAATCATGAGCTATTAAAATATTAAGAGAAAGGGAGAGGTGGTGATGTTTTTCTTTCGAGAAGAAAATGATGACTAACAACATTATGCATACACAAATAGTAAAACTTCAGCAATGATAACTGAAGGTTGTGGAAAGACTTTTACTAGCACCAATTTGTCAACTTTGAGATGGTTGAGTTATCTAGAGCCTTCAGCTCCACCTATAGCATTATGATTAACTTCTTGGCCATTCAAATCTGCTAGGATTTGTTCATGTTTTTCAAGCTCCCCAATGTCAACCAAACAACCAACAAAAGCTACTAATTCACTATATCTGATTACTTCATCCTTCTTAAGGAGCCTATTGTTCAAAACTTTTCTTCTCTCATCATACAATGTGACCTGAGCAAATGTACAAAAGCCATAAAAAAATGTTTATAGAGGAAAAACTATGATTTGTAGAGGGAATCACAAAATTTCCTAAAGCAACTAGATTAGAAACTAAGGCACTTCATTAGTGGAGAAATAGTGGTCTTACAAAACTAAATTTCTTAGTTTAGTTAATACTATAAACAGTACACTCATGTCACGAAGAAAATAAATAGTTTTTGTTAGGAGTAGCAAAAAAAATGAAGGATAGGAAGGAAATGCAATACAGAAGAGGAAAAAAATGTGAAATCAAACCTCATTGATTGATTTTGCAAGTTTATACATGAGTGTTAAGTTTGCAAACCAAACCTCCTCGATTTCTTGGATGTTTGTCTATCAAACTAAGGCTAGAGATAAGCTCCTCCATGCTTTTCTTACCAAACATGAACAACTTTGATATTGAGGACAAAAAGTACAAAAGAAAAATATCAAACAACGCTTGCATTACACACACAAAAAGGAATAGAGTAGAAAGAGAGCAGAATAGAGGAGAGCTAGTTCATGTCCTAACACTCCTCCATGATGCAAGTAACATTGCACACACCAAGACATGATATGAGAAATTCAAGTCTCTACTTTTGCAATGCCTTTGTGAAGACATCAACGACTTGATCTTCAACGCAACAATGCTTGATCAAGACTTCTTTTTCTTTCTTAGCTTCTCTAATAGCCTGAAATTTGATCTTGATGTGCTTCATCTTGTCGTGGAACACTGGACTTTTCACCATAGCCACAGCTAACTTGTTATCACATAGGATTTTGGTTAGTTCTTCTTGTTGAAATCAAAGATCAAACAGAATTTTTCTCAACCAAATTGCTTGGTTGACAACAGTAGATGCAGTAATATACTTTGCTTTAATGGTTAATTAAGCAACTGAAGCTTACTTCTTTATTCCCCAACAAACAACGGTCGAACCAAGCTAGAAGCAATATCCTAATGTGCTCTTTATGTCTTCTTTAGTTCCAGCCCAATCGCTATTTGTAAACCCCAATAATTTTGCTAAAATTGATCTCCTATACAACAAATCGAAGTCACTAGTACCATGAATATATCTTAGCACCCTTTTTGCTACTATAAGATGGATTTCTGATGGTGCATTCATGAACCTTGATAATAAACCGGTGGCAAACATGATGTTGGGTCTGGAATTTGACAAATAAAGCAATAGACCAACCATGCTTCTATATACTGAAATCTTAGCTGGTTGAGAATTGTCAACCATGAACAATAGGTGTACTCACTGACTTGGCTTTGTCGAGTTTGAATTTTTTTCATCAATTCTTTAGCATATCTGTTCTAAGAAACAAAAGACCATGTTCATTTTGAACAATTTCTATTCTAAGAAAGTAATACATCTTTCCAAGATCATTCATTTCAAACACTTGCTGCATCTTTAACTTGAATTCATCAATTTCCTTCAAATTGCTACCAATCACCAAGATATTATCTACATAAACAGAAACAATGATGACTTCACTTGATTGATGCTTTACATAAAGAATTGCTTCATTCAAACTCCTTTCAAAACCTGCATTCAACAAATAATCATCAATTCTAGCATACTAAGCTCTTGGTGCCTACTTTAGGCCATAAAGAACCTTCTCAATAGAAAAACCCGATTGCTTCCATCATTAAAGCCATCAAGTTGAGACTTGCTCCTTTATGAAACTATTAAGAAAGGCAAACTTCGCATCAAGTTGAAAGACTTGCCACCTATTACTTGTTGCTAGAGCAAGGATTAATCTTATCATGTCAAACCTTGCAACCGGTGCAAAGGTTTCTGTGAAGTCTATTCATTATTGTTTAGCATATCCTTTTTACAACAAGTCCTACTTTATACTTGTTGATAGTGCCATCTGGGTTGAGCTTCAATTTGAAAATCCACCTTGCTCCAATTACTTGTTTATCAATTGGTCTAGGAACTGCAACCCATGTTTCATTTTTTATGATCATTTTCAACTCCTCCTCCATGGCAACTGTCTACTCAGGAATTTTTAAAGCTTCATTTGGCATTGTGGGCTCAAAGCAAGCAACATTGCATCAATTGTATATATCTTCTAAAGTTCTTGTGCCTCTAATTGCATGCCCATTTTCATCTTCGAAATCCTCGTGATTTGTTGATGGAAATTCTTGAAATTGGTTGTAACCAACTGCTCAAGATTCAAAGAATCCATTTTATTCCAGTCCCACTCACTTCCTTCATCTACCTTTATGCTTCTACTAATGTACACTTGCTGGGCGATCAGATTTAGGATTCTATAACCCTTTGATTCATTGCTATAACCAACAAATACTCCTTTTTCAACCCTTTGATTAAGCTTTCCTCTCTTTACTTCAAGAATAAGAGACTAGCATACACTGCCAAAGACTTTCAAGTGTACAACAATTGGTTTAACTCCAAACCATGCTTTAAATGAAGTCTTCTCTTTTATGGCTTTTGTTAACAACCTGTTTTGCAAATACATGGTAGTGTTCACTACTTCGGCCCATAAAATCTTTGGTAAATTCTTCTCAAACAAGAGACACCTTGCTATATTCATCACAGATCTATTCTTTCTTTCACTTACATCATTTTATTAAGGTGTATAAGTGACAATTAACTGATGACAAATCCTAACCTCTTCTAAATACTCTTTAAATTGATTAGAGATATATTCAGCTCCATTATTAGATCTTAGAGTCTTGATTACGGAGCTAACTTGAGTTTCAACAAAGGCCTTGAATTTTTTAAACATGTAAAACACTTCTAATTTTTGCTTGAGAAAAAATACCCAACAATGTTTGGTATAATTATGAACAACAAAAAAATACTTGTTGCCATTATAGGAAGGAGTGCTCATCGGTCCACACACATCAGTGTGAATCAGTTCAAGCTTCTCAGTGGCTCAACAAGCTTGACCAATAGGAAATGTCCCTTGATTGACTTTCCTAAGCTGACATGCATCACATACGCTGGTGTTTTCTATCACTTCTAGTATTCCAATAACTAAATTTCTTTTGCAAAGCAATTCTAAGGTCTTGAGATTGGTGTGCCTAAATCTCTTATGCCACAATGAAGTTTCTTCTCTAACACTAAAGCAAAATTCAAACTTAGTTGTTTTCCAGACTAAAGGAAAACTTCTTTCATTGAGAACATTATCTTGCCAATGGAATTACTAACTTCAGAAGTTCTAATAATTGCTTTCTAATAAATAACCAATAGATAGAAAATTTTGATTTATCTAAGGAATATAAAGAACAACAGCAATAATTTTTGTACATGAGATAGATTCCACATGAACAGCTCCTTTGCCTTTAACATAAACGAGTCTTCCATCTCCAAGTCTAACTTTAGAGGAGTAACTCGTGCCAAGGTCCTCAAAGCTTCTTAAGCTTGCTATCATGTGGTGCGTGCATCCACTATCCACTAGCCATAGATCGTCACTTTCAACTAAGACACTACACTCCTCAACTTTAATGGCAGCAAACAAACTCTCCTCTTGATAGTCTACATTTTCTATTATTTAAGCAAGTTGTGCTTGTGGTTGCTAGTCACACTTCATCATACAAGCTTTCTCAATGTGTCCAAATTGCTTACAACTCCTACATTAAGCACCAGGTTTAAACTAGCAATAGTTCTCCATGTGGTTCATCTTTTTACGGTAAGGACAAGATAGATACTTATCCTTCTTACCTCTCCATTTTCCATGTTTCTTGATTTTTCCTTTCTTTTAGGTAACTTAGTTTCTCGATCCTCTTTCTTGTGGACTCATTTTTTGTGCTGCTATAAGTGCTTTCTTGCCTACACTCTCTTCTTCCCTAAGCACTTTCCTTTGTTCCACAGCCAATAAGTCATTTGTCAAGTTTGTCAAATTGATCTAAGACATGTCCTAAATGTCTTTGAGGGAACAAATCTTTGCTTCAAATTTTTCAAGAAGAGTCACCATAACCTTCTCAATGATTCTTCTCTTCCAATTCTTCTCCTATCATCCTTATTTGATTTATTGTCTTCATGACTCTATCCACAGAATCTTTCACCTTCTCTATATCCTTCATCTTTAATAGCTCAAATTCTTTTCGCAAATTAAAGACTTGCATTTGTCCTGTCTTCTCAAATCTTTAAAATTCCATCTCCAACTTCTCCCAAGCTTCATATGCTAATTCACAAGCTATGATCTTGGTGAACATAGGATCTAAAATGGCTACATGAATGTAGGATAAGGCCTTCGAAGCTTTGGCAACTTCTTCTTTATTTTGTCTAATTTGCTGCAACGTTGGGCTTTGCCTCAAAGTGGGAATAGCTTGTTTTCCTCTATGTACTGCCATAGCTTAAGACCTTTAAGATAAGCCTTCATTTTTTCTACCTATACCTGATAATTTTCACCATGAAAGTGAGGAGGTGAAAGGGAAATGCTACTAGAAGCCATTGTTTTTTTTTTTTAAACACTCACACAGTCCCTCAAGATCAGGAATGCCCTTATACCACTTGTTGGGAGTCGCAAAAAAATAAAGGATAGGAAGGAAATGCAATACAGAAGAGGAGAAAATGTGAAATTAGATCTCATTGATTGATTTTGCAAGCTTATACATAATTGCTAAGTTTGCTAACCAATCCTCCTTAATTTCTTGGATGTTTGTCTATCAAACTAAGGCTAGAGATAAGCTTCTCCATGCTTTTCTTACCAAACATCAACAACTCTAATATAGAGGACAAAAAGCACCTAAAAAATATCAAATAGTGCTTACATCACACTCACAAAAAGGAACAAAGCAGGAAGAGAGCAGAACAGAGGACAGCTAGTTCACGTCTTAACAGTTTTGTAAAGATGACCTATCTCCTTAGGGATCCTCTACTTGAAAGTTGTGGGAAGTCGTCCTGATATTTCTTGGCCTTTTGAGTTACTTATGTGGTGTATAAGACCTTCCAGGCAACATTTTATCAATGTAAATATTGATGGCACCAGCAAATACAAAATATCCTCCAACAGTACCAAAAAGCTATTCTTCATACAAATTGGAAGGATGAAAAGGTCAAGTTGTTATATCACTTCATGCCTATGTTCCCATAGCTGTAGTACCTAGTGAAGACATTCTAATTTTGTGCCAAAGATGGCCAAAATTCTATTTGCCTAAGATAGTATTATCATCTATCATCTTTCTATCCAAAACCAATGAGCATTTACCATAACATTTTTTTTTTTAAGATTTGGCAAAGGTTTTATAAGATAAGGTCTGGTTGAGTATGATAATTAGAAATTTCAATTATGACCGAATACTAGAGAAAGACCTCAATTGTCTGGTCAGCTTCTTTGTTAAAAGTGCGATTCATCTACTTCCTCCCCTAAAGTCATGGAAAATTCAAGATTAAGAGAGTTAAGCCTCAGAAGAAAAGGACTTGATGCCAAAAACAAGGCAAACTTCTGCTAACTGTTTGTGGTTTTGGATATTTACCAGTACAAAGATAACACGCTTAGAAAATAAAACATATTAAAAGAATATTAAGCTAATGATACAATGAAATACTGTAAATTTCATGACATAAAAGACCACAAGTATGAGATGATTTAGCAAAAGTAGTAAAGAACCAGATATTTGGTTAACAAAGATAAGCATGCAACTTATAATCGTAGCTTGATGCTGCACTTGTAATTTTGCCCACTCTTTCAGCAGAAGCAAATCTGATGCATTAAACCACCTAAGAAGTCAAGCTTTTGCTTATACAACCAGTGAAAAGAAAAAAGATCTTCTATAGCTACGTGATGGATGGATGGATGAAGAAATTGAAAGCCAATTATAGTCTATCTAATTAAGATGTTTCCATGCCCAAAAAAGAAATGTTCCTTCTAGAAGCGAATACTATACAGGTACGAACAATCAAATAAGTATAAGTAATGACATAAAATAGATATTCCCATGCCAAATTTGAAACAAAGTACCTAAAAACATTGATCTGGTCAGGCTTTCTCATCACGAACTAGCATAGGATTCCAGGAGAATTTTCCTGAGTAGGAAAAGATTATTTTGAAATGATCAGTAGGCAACAAGAACCAATGAACACGTAAGCATATGGGTCTCCCAGCAAAAGCTTAACTTATTATGCCTTCACCGTTCCTATGTGATACTTTTTTCCAAAGGAGTCAATCATTTTAATCTCTGGATTGAGTCTGCTCCAAAGATAACAACCAATTCAACCGACCAAGCTGTGTGATACCCTGTGTGAAATGTAGTTTACATGAATTGTGGGAGAGAATTGGTATTGATTTATAAATAAAACTAAGCAATGAATAACATGCAAACCCTAAAAATTTTGAGGCAAGTGGTTGGAAAGGCCCATTAGTATTTATTGACTTAACTATTGACTACTTTTAATTTGAAGCATTACAAATAGTATCAAAATCAACCCTTAAATAATAAGTGTTCAATTCAAGAATGATTGAAAAGTAGGAAGATTTGGGCCCAATTGTAAAGTCTCTCAACAAGGATGTCATGTGTTTAAAGGGAAAGATTGTGATACCACATGTAAAATATAGTCCCACATGAATTGTGATAGAGAATTGATATTGATTTATATGACCAAATAGGGAATAACATTTTAATACTAGTTATAAAATTTTGGACCAAATGATTAGAAAAGGCTTATTAGCATTTATTAGCTTAACTATTAGTTACTTTTGGTTTAGGGCATTACAAGCTACATTCATAAAACAAAGAAAAAAAAAAATCAAATGCCTTTGCATATATTCTAACTTCAACTAGAAATTTTCCTTAATTTTCCCATAAATTTGTAAATAAAATCTTATTTCATATATATAATATAGAAATTTGTAGTTAGGCTAAAATCAAAAGATTATGTTTTAATTGAAATCAATCCCATGTATAACAAAATCTCACCAAATTATTTCACTCCCGCAAGAAGCCCTAAATGTGACAACCTGCCACAATTACTTAACCCCCATCAAACAATCGCAAAGCATCTGAACCATCATATCAAATTAACCTATCAAAAATTAAATAACAGAAGAAAAGGTCTCATCTCGGCTCTCATTTCATATTTCTCTAATTACAATTTGGACCTCCCAAGTTCAACATCGCAATTAAAGATTTCCCTTACCTATTTATCATACATATTGTTTCAAAATAGATCTCATTTAGGTCATATTATACAGCAGGCCAAAATTTCACTAAGTCAATTAAAATATTCACAACATAATACAATATATCTTCCAGCATAATTTATAAGGGAAGTCTACCCTATCTCTTGATCCTTGTTCCCAAATTCCCATATTTTCTCATTAGAGACTTACTTACTTAAGTAATATGACTATCTAAAAGATTTTCATAATCACGACCTGCATCATAAAATCTAAAGGGGAGTGAGCTATTATCACTTAGTGAGATGAGAGTACAATCTCTCAATACTACACACGCACAAATAAGTCAATCAAGTTTGTCAAACATATGCTATGCATAAACAATCCATATGCAATGCAATATCATACACAGTCTTCCGGTAACTAGCATAAAGCCTAAGGTTTAATACCCCTCCTTGACCTTAGATTAAGGATTCTCATAATCATTAATACTCGAGTATCTTAGTCTGCTTATTTTCCAACTTATCTCTTTATTAATTATTTTTAGGTTTTAAAAAAGTCTTAATCTTTAAGTGTACAATTAGCACACCAAGCACACACCCTCAAGGACATGCAAGACTCACTTACTCGATTCCGTCAAAGTTGCAGCAATCCCCTTAATCACATAGTTTGCCAATGTTGGAACAATAATCTCTATGCAATTACTTCTTGTGTATCTTATAACAGTGATGGACTTTAATTTAAATGCAATGTGTTATGCAATGCCTGTCAAGTTTTATTTAAGCCTTAATAGTTAGTTAATTATTTCAAGACGATCAAATAATGAATATTCACAAGCTAAATAGCAAAGTACACTACTTAGCATGTATTTAAAATATCCAGAGAAATTCACATTCATAAACACATTGCGAAAACCAAATTATTCAATAAGTAATGCTCATCATGAATTATTATTATTATTATTATTATTATTATTATATCTGAACCCACACGTAAGTTTATGCACAAGCACTACACATATGCCTAAACACATGCACAATGCACTTCAATGCCCAGTACACACACACATGGCCATACACGCACATAGCACACCATGCCCACAGCACACACACATAGCCATACACATACACGCACACAGCATACCATGCACAACACATGCACACTCAACCATACACATACATAACACTCACGCACATAACACAAACCGCACATACACACTACACACCATACACAACAAATCCACACACGCACACAGCATACATAGCATAGACCACGCATACACACACAACACCAAAACACACATGCTCTCACACACAACATACTCACACTCACACTCACACAGATAGACACTTATGCCTACACACAAATAACCACAACAACACACACCACACCACCAGCCTGACATGCCACAACACAAACAGATACACACTAGAGCACACCAACATAAACTTCAGTGAACACCAGCAAACGCTCACACAATCACAATGATATGCACATATTCACACAGTAGAATCCTCAACTACATACATACATACATACATACATACATATGTTTACACATAATAGAATACAACCAATATAGTAAATCATTGAGTTCTCACCCTCCTTGGTCTCATTTACTTTTAAGGCATGAAATAGTCATCAAGTTGTTGAGTTAAGTTGATTTTTTCACCTAAAATTCAAGAAAAAAGGCGTTATTACTCACTATTTGTACTATAACACCTTAACTTCTATATTTCTAGCTTTTTGCACTATTTCTTAAATTTAAAAACCCCAATGTTACACTTTTAAAATTGTATCCAAATTTTGAAACTGAAAATTTACCAGGCAAGTGAGGTCTAATTTTGTAGAGCTCATTTAAAGGATTACGATGGTGGTCCTGGATTAAAATTTGGAGTTTGCATTGGCCAATTTTCTACTAAATGCATGTAATGAAATCCTGATAGAGAATCTACAACCATTCTTAGTAGGAGAACATATTTTGGTCCAATCTAAGTGTTAAGGTGTCTGAGGTGAGGTAATGGCTTGTGCACCCTCCATCACATAGGTCCTTGTAATAAGCCATTTAAATTCATCATCAGTGATCATGTACATAGGCACTCCTACAAAGCCCAAATTCTAGTATCAACCTCTCTCTACATCTACAAATGAGAGGCCTTATAAGGGTTCTAGTAATCATGCAAATGTGAAGTTTTTTTGCCTTTGCCAGTAGACAATATGAAAAGTCTTCTCAATGGAGTTCTCGAACAAAGCAACTTTCTCCAAAACCAAGAACAACTCCCAAGAATTCCATAATTCCTTCTGGACAGGAGATAATTTAGGATCCAACCTATCGAGATACCCAAGTGTAGATAGACAACCATCTGGTTTAGTGATCGATGGGCTCTGCATTTCCAATCAAAAATGCCAAAATCGTCCACATCCTTCAGTTTACGAGCATCCATCTAGTTTTCCTAATAGAGTCACTAATTTCCGTCAAAACACTTTAAAAATGGCAAATAACAAGCATCACTCTCCCTGCATGCGATTCGTAGCACACACAATGATAACCACCTTCCCCAGCTCAGCAGCTACATTGGTAGCACACAGGGATAATTAAATAAGCAATGCACCCTGAAAAAGTCCTAATAAGATCAGAATTTGTTCTCTATTACTAGAACCAACCAAAACACAAGAATAGAGTTTTTCATTATGTTTGGAACTAGAGCTAATGTTATGGAAAATTCATCATGCCATTCTATATTGCTTTGACAGAATTCATATGCAGCCTTATAGGTGATTATCATACCATAAAAAAAAAAAAAAATGAACAGTTATATCCTTGTGACACATACAATGATATTTGAATTCCTCTTCAATTGGTAGTACAAATAGATCAGGGCAGATTGGCTTCCCTTACCATTGAATTTAGCCCCACCTCTATATGATCTAAAATCTTAGTTATGCTTACAACTATAAACAAGACTTATTTATTACTTAAAACTCCCTTTCACTTTAGTTGAAGCCTTTAAGTGGACAACTTAATTAAATAAACTTGAAATGATTGCAAATGGATTAGAACTCATGAACTCTTATTCTAATACTATGATATCGATATGGTTGTGCACATATTTCCATGATTTTGTTTATTTTTTTCAAAAGTGTAACAAGGTAAGGATGTCTTGTAACAAAATAAAGAATTGGCATTGGCATTGCAAATGGTCAATATAGGCCTTCACTAAACTTGCTTATAAACCTTTGGACAAACCAATTTATTTCCTTCAATAGGATGTTCATTGAATGTATTATAAAATGACTGTATATACATTAATAAAAGGAGATCAACAACATAAGCTACAGTAACAATTCTCAACTTTTAAACATCCTTTGAATACAAAGTCATGGTGGTATCATTAGTAGCTCTTTATACTACATGTGCTCATTACATCCCAAGTTGTCAAACAATAACCAAAAGTTACAAACCACAAGCATTAAATGATCCTATACTATCCACTCCAACCCTCCTGTAGAACTGACTATTTAATTGATGAGCTACAAGGAAGGGATCTCCTTCAAAGGTGCAAATTCTTTTGCCTACTAGGAAAATGCAAAACCATTCTTGATTTTGGATTTACAATGTTTCTACATTTAAAGAGATAAAGTATTTATATTGATACAAGCTTCATTTATAGTCATAATATCATCTGATGAACACTACAGAGCTACTGTGTGATTTGCTTTATATATGTATAAGTCCATTGCACATTATTTTTATACTAAAATAGTTATCTTATTTCCTTTTGTCTATATGTCATTAATAAGTCTTGGAGCAGCCCCTACCCCTAAATTGTTAAAAGCAGCTTCATGTTTACTTGCAAGTTGAAACAGTATGTTTAGACTCGTTTTATATGCATTAGGAAAAAATTTATCAAAAATAAGACTGGATAAGGGGCACTAATGCTTCGTGAAAAGGCCTTCTTTCATAATATATATCTCACCATCATCCTTATTCCCTGTTAAGATACAACATTATTTATTTAATTATGCAAGTTTTAGTATTTACACGTGTGCAGTTTTCTTCTTCGTGTTTAAATACAAGACTCATAACAGAATTAAATAATATGTTTTTTTGTCCACATAAAAATCTCTATGTTCCTCTTTGATACTCTCTGTTCTTCTTCGATATTAATGGCAGAATCAGACTTGTAGCTTTGTTTTCAAGTTTTGATTTCTTTACATGGTATCAGAGAAACTTTAGTTGGTAATCTCTTACCTTTTTCTTTTGATTCAATCCCTTGCTGGTTTTTTATTCTATTGTGTTACTTTTCTTTAAAAGATGAATTCGATGTTAGGGTTTGGTGATTCATTCTATCTTGCGAATTCTAAAAATCTTAGATCTTGGTCACAAATATTTAATTCAATGGTATGAACTTTCTTAATTGGAGTTGTTTTATCAAATTAGCCCTAGGTGCTAAGTCTAAACTTGGATTTATCGATGGTACCAGTCTATGACCAGATGATGATAAAACAAAAATAAAGAAGTGGCATTGTTGTGATTGTATGATCCAATGTTGGATCTTGAATACAATGAATAAAGAAATAGCAAAGGGATTTATGTACACAAGCTCTGCTAAAGAACTTTAGGATGAGTTAGTTGAGCACTATGGTCAAATTAATGGACCACTTTTATATCAAATTCAAGATGAAATTGTGAACATGTGTCAAGGGAATATAAATGTGACTAGATATTATAATAAAATGAAAACATTATGGGAAGAGTTAAGTAGTGTAGTTGCTATTCCAACTTGTTCTTGTGGTGCCATGAATGGTTGTTTATGTGACTTAATGGGTTGTTTTACTAAAATTGAAAGCAGGAGCAAATTAATACAATTCCTTATGGGTCTAAATGATTCGTATAAGCATGTGCAAAGCCATATATTGTCTCTTGATCCTTTACCTACACTAAGTAAAGCCTATTATTTGATTCATCAAGTAGAGAAACAAAAACAGATTTCAAGATAGTTGAGTTTACATGAGGATGTTTCTGCTTTTGCTATGCGTTCTTGGTAGAAAAGTGATGAAGGAAGAGATATCAAGAAGTTCAAAGGAAAGAATGTCAAATTGACATGTTCATATTGCAAAAGACCAAGGCATCATGTAGATAATTGTTTCAAACTTGTTGGTTACCTTGATTGGTATAAAGGGAAAACAAATAAAAAAGTTCAAGGATGGCTACACATGTTGCTCAAGAAACACCGTTTGATAATCTAGGAGGAACAAGTTCATTTGATACAGTACAATATTGATGAGGTTCTTGTTTCACGAATTTGTAAGCAAGTTATGAAGGCACTGAGGTCAAACACATTTAAGCAAGAACCAGATTTAGGCTATGAATTGAATTTTGCAGGTCATATATTTCTTCTTTTATTGAATTTTTTATTGGTTCATGTTTTGTTCATGATAATGCTTTATCTAATTGGATAGTTGATACGGGTGCCTCAAATCACATATCTCCTTTTAAACTCCTTTTTACTGATATACACATCTTGACACAATCAATTAAAATCAAATTACCTTATGGAATTATCAAATTAGTTTGTGAAATGGGAAACATATGCATCAATAAATACGTTGTCTTATACAATGTACTTTTAGTTCAAAATTTCATCATAATCTTTTGTCCATTAATAAACTACTTGTTAATAGAAAACTAATACTCACCTTTACTTCCAAAAATTGTTTGATACAGGACTTGAACACTAACATTACCATTGTTGAAGCTAATGCAAATAATGGCTTATACATCTTGAAGTCTAATTATCTTCCAACCATTTCTTATATTGAAAACACTGTTTGTTGATTGCAACCAATACACTTTTGCTATTAGTTCTAATTTTTCTTTTGATGTTTTACATAATAGACATGGGCATCCCTCTATGTTCAAGATGAAACATTTATTTTCTTTTATATCTGCTCATAAACCTTTTGTTTGTGATACATGCTACCAATCTAAAATATATAGACTTCCTTTTAATTCCAGCTCATAGATTTGATTTGATACATATACATTTGTAGGGACCATATGGTGTTAATTCTCTTTGTGGAGCATGGTTTTTCCTCACATTGTTGAAGACAAAACCAAGTGTACATGGACATTTTTACTTCAACAAATGACACAAGCAGTGAATGCTTTGTCCAAATTTTTGTTGTACGTGAAGAATTATTTTCAAATGATGCCTAAATATGTTAGAAGTGATAATGGCAGTGAGTTTTTGTCAAAAGAATGTCAAAGTCTTTTCCATAATCATGGAATTGTACATCAAAGGACAACAAGTTATACTCCACAACAAAATGGAGTAGTTGAAAGGAAGCATAAACATCTCCTAGACACGGCAAGAGCTCTTAGAATAAATGAAAATTTACCCAAAGAATTTTAGGGTGAATGCATCTTGGCTGCAATAACTTTGATTAACAGAATGCCTATGAAACAACTACTTTAGGAGTTACCCTTTGAGATTCTTTTTGAGAAAGCTCCCAATTATCAAGACTTAAGAACAATTGGTTGCTTATGTTATGCACCTATTTTGGATAAGTTTAATGATAAATTTGATGCTAAAGGAAAAAGATGCATTCTTATAGGATATCCTACCAATCACAAGGCATACAAGTTGTTTGACTTAGAAAACAAAAAAATCTTTATGAGCAGAGATGTTCTTTCTATCAAACACATATTTCCTTTTAAACACACTTCTTTTTTAGAGTCAAGTCCATTTGTTTTATTTCCTACTCTTTCATCCTCTGGTGATTTCTCGCTAAATAGTTCAACTACTTCATCTCTTCCATCAGTAGAGACAATTTCAAATCAACCTATTATTGATTCTCATTCATCACATTCTTCTGTTGTTCCTTCTCGTGTCTCTTCTAGAATCCTTCAAACACCAATTTGGTTAAAGGACTTTGACTATGTTGTATCCTTAGCAAATGAATTAGCTATTCAAGAGCCTCAGAATTATCATGAAGCAAAACATGATTCTAAATGGATAGAGACAATGAATAAGGAGATAATGGCTCTAGAATCTAACAAAACATGGGAGATTGTACCTTTACCTAAGGGTAAGAAACCTATTGGTTCTAAATGGGTTTATAAAATAAAATATAAACCAGATGGCAATATAGAAAGGTACAAAGCTCGATTGGTAGCTAAAGGGTATAATCAAGTTGAGGGAATCGATTGTACACACACCTTTTCTCCTATTGCAAAGCTGTCTACAATTCGAGTATTATTGGTTATTTCTGCTGTAAACAATTGGCATGTTCATCAACTTAATGTCAATAATGCCTTCTTACATGGTTCCATTGATGAAGAGATATATATGCACCCTCTTGATGGATATAATTCAGCACCTCTAAGTCAAGTTTGCAAGCTCATTCATTCTTTATATGGGTTAAAGTAAGCTTCTCGACAATGGAATCAAGAATTTACCCATTTTATTACTTCACTTAGTTTTTCACAATCCATGAATGATTATTCCTTGTTTACTCGAACTTGTGGTGATGAATTTATAGCTATTGTTGTGTATGTTGATGATGTTCTTATTGTTGGAAATTCCTTTACTGCTATTAAGAATGTTAAAAGCAGCCTTCATGACACATACACCATAAAAGATCTAGTTGTTGTTCATTTCTTTTTGGGAATCAAAATTTGTCATACTTCTCAAGTTTTTTTCTTAAATCAAAGGAAATTTTTGTTAGATATCTTGAAAGATTCTAGATTGACTAGATGTAAGCCTGCTAGAGTACCTTTTCAACCTAGTTTATGCCTTGATAATACCTCTAGACAATTAGTTTCTAATGCTGCTTTGTACAGACGGATCATTGGATGCCTTTTATACTTAACTATCACTAGGTCGGACATTTCTTTTGCAGTCCAGTAGTTGAGTCAATTTGCGCTCAACTACGGACCACACACATGCAAGCTGCTCATCATTTGCTTAAATACTTAAAAGGATCATTTAATAGAGGATTATTCTACTCAACGTGTTCTTCTTTGACATTACATGCTTACACCAATGCCGACTGGGGTGCTAGCATGCTTGACCGTAAATCAATTACAGGATATTGCATGTTTTTAGGTTCATCCTTGATTTCTTGGAAACCAAAAAATAGGAAATTGTATCTACATCATCCACAAAAGCGAAGTATAGAAGTATGGCCTCTAGCATAAAAGAACTTCTTTGGCTTTTTCATCTATTGCAAGATTTTCGTTTAGTTACTTCACTTTCAATTGTTTTGCACACAGATAATCATTCTACACAATTAATAGTAGAGAATCCCTATTTTCATGGTTAGACAAAACACTTAGATGTTGATATACATTTTACAAGAGATCAAGTGCAACGTGGATTTCTTCAAATTCAGCGTGTTGGTTCTCACTTTTATCTTGCGGACCTCTTCACAAAGGCCCTGGCTGATGCTCAACTTCAATTCTTGTTATCCAAGTTAGGATTCATTCAATTCCCAACTTGAGGAGGCATGGTTAAGATACAACATTATTTATTTAATTCTGCAAGTTGTAGTATTTACACATGTGCAGTTTTCTTTTATACGTGCAGTTTTCTTCTTCACATATAAATACAAGACTCATAACAAACTTAAATAATATGCTTTTTTATCCACATAAAAATCTCTCTATTCATCTTTGATACTCTTTGTTCTTCTTCGATATTAATGGAAGAATCAGACTTGTAGCTTTGTTTTCAAGTTTTGATTTCTTTACACTCTCCTGCTTCTCATTGTTTAAATAGAAGGTATATATTATGTTTCCTGATGATATAGAGGATACTCAGAGGATCATATTTTTGTGCTAAAACTATTTTGACTACTGTTCTTGGTCAATGCTAGTCTATCTATTGCAATAGTATTAACATAAGAAACAAATGACCCTACTAAATGAATGCTCTTAACTATTGCCATCCATTGATGCTCATTGTCTTTATGACGACTCTAAATTGCATTGTTACCAACAAATTTTCAACTTTGAATGCAATTGTGTAATTAGTTGGAAATGCTCAATTAATCATTTATCTAACTAAAATTGTACATAAAACGGGTTTCAATTGGCACCCGAAGTATATAAAGGTTCATCCATGCAATTAATGATTCTCAAGCATGATTTTTTTTTTTTAAATCCATATTACAAATAGTCATGCAATAATATTTTGTAAACATGTAAAGCTAGTTTCTATTCACTTGACACCAAAATGACATGAAGTCTTCCTAATGATTTTTATGTAGCTGCACTCTTCTAATTTGATGGAGAAGTCATCATGAAAAGAAGAAATTAGTAAACTACTCTTTATTTAGTCATAAGCCAAAACTATTCTTAAAGAACAAGGATTGACCATGTCATATAAACCTCTTTGTTATATCCATTAAGCTCTTGATATGAAGAAAAGAGTATACTTGTCACATTCCACAAGGGATCCAAAACGTGACAATCCGCCTCGGTTTCGTAACTCCCATTAGACAATCATGAAACATCTAAGCTTTACACAATATACAATGACCCAAAATATATGTCAACTTGTCTAAGTAAAGCTTTACACAATATATTACATTTCTCTCAAGATAAATTTAAGGAGATTTTACTCTATTTCTTGAACCTTGCTCCCCATTTCCTTTTCTTTCTCACAAGTGAGTGACTTACTTGAGTGATGAGCTTACCCAGGAGATTCACATAATCGCAATCTGCATCATAAAATCTAGAGGGAAGTAAGCAATTATTGCTTAGTGAGATTTAAGTGCAATTTCTCAATACTACATATGCACAAGCAAGTCAAACAAGTTTTTTAAACGTATGTTATACATAACCAACCAAATGCAATGCAACATCACACGCAGTCTTCTAGTAACTAGTGTAAAGTCTAGAGTTTAATACTCTCATTGACCTTAGGTTAAGGATTCTCATCATCATCAATACTCGAATATCCTAATTTACTTATTTTTTGTCTTATCGCTTTATTGATTACCTTAAGGTTTTTAAAGTCTTAAACTCTAGGTATCTGATTTGCACACCAGGCACACACCCTCAAGGATAGATAAGACCCTTAAACTTAGTTCCATGAAAGGGGTGATAACCCCTTAAATCACTTAGTTCACCAATTGTAGAACAATAAACAATTACTTCTTACATGTCTTATAGCAATGATGGCTTTCAGTTCAAATGCAATATGTCGTGCAATATATGTCAAGTTTTATTTAAGTCATATCCTTTAATTAATTGACTTGCAGTAATTAAATAATGGATAATCACAAGCTAAACAACAAGGTATATTACTCAGCAAGTATTTCAATGAAATCCATAACCAAAGAAACATCGAGAAAGCCAAATTATTCATTAAAGAATACCAATCACAACATATCAAAAATACAGTCATAGATACGTATATATAAACTTATATATATACACTGCCTTTACGTATTTGGATTTCCCTTCATGTAGATATGATGTTTTATAATAGTATTGGTGTCTCGGTATAGCCTATACTATGTCTTATATCATTATTATTATTATGGTTACTATTGTATATATATAATAAGGAGTTTACTTTTTTATTTTATTATCTATATATATGCTTATACATAAGCCACGTATACAATTATACGCACACACATTGGAGCCTATAGTTGTTAAAATTATGATTTTACCCATATAATTCTACAAGCTTATGATTTTATGAAGCATTTTTTAGTTGACTAGAATATAAAATTGTTTCTATATAAACTTATGGTAGAATCACAAATTTACACGTAAAATCGATAAAATCTTATGTTTTTAACCGAATTTACCAATTCATATATTTTATTCAAATGAGCTAAAAAATAAAAAATAAAACTTAACTTTCATAAGATATGAATATTATTAGTTACTTAAAAAAATTAGAATTATAATATAAGGTAGTGTTGATTATAGTACCAATAATAATGTTGGTATTTATGAAGAAGATGATAACAATAATTATAATGGTGAAGAGAGAGTTGGTGATAATTTTGACTTTTAATAATGATAAAGACATTGGCGATTTTTTTTAGCATTGTACTTTATTGTTATAATTTATGTTCTAATTCATTTCATATTAGTATTATTATTTATATTGTAGTTTTACATATTAGTTTAACAACTTATACTAATTTATTTGTACTATAAGTACATATTTTTTATTATAAATTGTGATTAAAATTTTTATTCCATCTTATATTTCTTTTTTTAAAAAAACCACAGTAAACATTAGAGGTGAGCACGGATCAAATTGGTTCAGTTTTTTCTCAAAACCAAACCAAACCATGAAAATGCAGCTTGGTTTTTTATCACTTTAAACCAGTTTGGCTTCATATTGTTTTTCCAAACCAAAATTTCAATTTAGTTTGATTTGGTTTATGGATTAAACTATATTTTGTCTACTAAGAAAGTACATTTGTTTAACATGTAATCTCATATTAGTAGTATTAAATTACTTAATAATAACATATATTGATATCATCTAAGAAAATAAAAAAGTCAATATTTAGGCAACTAAAAACTTTTAAATGTTTAATATAAGTAATGTATTTATCAAGCTAGCATATAATAAAAAATTTAAGTTAGCTTATATACATAGTTGTTAAATTATAGTTATAAAATTTAAATAAATATAATTTTTAATAAAGGTAAATTAAAAATTCTTTTAAATGTTATGTTATAATAAAAGAACTTTCTAGTTATAAGTAAAATATCATTATATTTTTTTCAAAATAGTTTGATTTGGTTCAGATTACCCCTCTAAACCAATAATAAATTTTTTGTTTCATTCTGATTAGAAAATTTTCAAACCAAATTGCCAAAAAAAAAAAAAACATATTATTAGTTTAGTTTAGTTCAGTTTGGTCTTTTTTTTTTTCCTAACCCTAGTAAACATATCTATAACTTTTAAAAGTTATTTTATATAGGTTATAAAAACTTACATTTCTACATTTCAATTCTATATTCCGATTAGATATACCTTTAGGCGATTCCAAGAAGTTTAACAACCTTGCTAGAGCCATCAAGTGCATTTGCTTAAGCAAACAAATGCCCACTCTGGAGCCAACACATGCACACCCTTTGGAGCTAACACCCACACACACTAAAGTCAACATAAAGAGCCCAACACATGCCCTACACATACACACACATGCACACACCCATACACATACTCGCACAAACACAATCACTCACTTGCTCACACTACACGCACCACACACAATCACACACACCCCCTCGCCTCACCCCTCACACACTCTATACACACACACACTCTCTCTCCCTCACACCCCTTATGCTCTATCAGACCTTGACACGCACACAACATAGACACACACACACACACCACAATGATATGCACACGTGCATCATAAACACACGCACACGCACACTACACAAACACACACACACAACACTAATGCACACACCACTCAATCTCACACATTACGTACTCCCTAGCGCACACACAACCACACCCCTCACACACTCTACACACACACCACTCAATCTCATGCACTCTACACAAGCACCACTCAATCCCACACACTCTACTCACTTCCTAGCACGCACACAATCACGCCCCTCATTTACACCACTCAATCCCACACTCTACACACTATCACACACTAACTAACACATGCAAAATCCCTACGTCAAACAGCAACACATAATAGTAAAAGAGAGAGAGAGAGAAGAAACTATAGCTCTACATTATATATATATATATTCAAGTGCAATAGGACCATTCATCATGAAACCACCCATTTGCACCATTCAACCTTAGTGTACCCTTCCCATATCATCATAACATAGCCTTCACATAACCCATGACAAAACTAACTGATATATCAAATTAAATTAGAATACAAGTACAAAATTCATGAAAAGAGTAGTATATCATAGAGTCCCACTCACCTTGATGCCATTTTTTTTTCTCTTAAGGTGCAAAATAGTCATCGGATTGTTGAGTTAAGTCGATTTCATCACCTAAAATTAAATAAAAAGGGTGTTATTATGCACTACATGTACTAGAATTACCTTGACTTATATATTCTTAAATTTTTCCATCATTTCCTAAACTTAAAAACCTTAGAATTTCACTTCTAGAGTTGTACCCGAATTTTAGAGTTAAAAATTTACCTCGCAAGTGGGGTCTAAATCCGTGGAGTTTGCTTCAAGGGTCGCGTTGGTGGTCTCGAATTGTAATTTGAAGTTCGTATGCGAAAGTTATGGGTTTTTGAAATTTTATTGGAGGTGGACTTACATAAACAGGATAAGAAGGAAAAAGAAGAAAAGAAAGTTTAGAGGAAGGAGAAATAAATAGGGATGGAAGAGAAAAGGTGATAGAGAAGTTTTTACAAAAAGGGAATTTCTAAATTTTTTAGTTTAGTTTAGCACGTATGTAATAATCTTAATTAAGAATTTTAATTAAAATATTTTTATGCGAAACTTTACTATTAAGTTAAATAAATTATTCTGAATCTAAATACTTATTCAAAATTTCTATTTAACTACTCTAAATCTATAATTTGAATTTTACTCATCTTTTCACTGATTATTTTATTTAATTACCTACTAATACACTTGATTTCCCTTAATGTAAATTTAGTAAAATTTAAGACTAAATTTTTAACTCAAATATTATACTAATTTGATGTCAATTTTTACACAATTTTCGTAGGTTTCACAATACTAATCATGCATCATTAATGGATAAAAACACTAATCTTTTCTTATTGCATCCACCTATTATCCCTTAAAAAAAATAAAAACTAAAAAAGGAAAGACATGCATGGAACTGGGTCGTCAAATTTCTCGTAAAAGCATAATTGATGCAGCTGAAGAAGAGTTTCCCATCTTTTACTTCGATGTTTAAAACATCTTTTGGAGGAAAAAATGCTAGGAATTATTAGAAAGTATGGCTTTATGCATTTTCTTATTCAATCAAATACTGAAAATGTTAACTTTTTAGTTTTGCATCATATAGATATGTGATCATACAATCTTTATCCAACATTGTGTTTCCACGGAGAAAGCGCCTTGACTACCCCTCTTGTTGCTTGAGCAGTAATGTATTAACCTAAATGATCATTTCTTGCAAGGACACGGGCAAATTACCTGATAGTCTTCACCGATGAAGTATAAATTGCTCTCATGAGGCAAGTCCAAGAAATTCTTTTGAGCCCCCACCTTGGAAGATTTTCTCCAATTCCACGGCAAATGTGATGAAACGATTCTTCAAAGCAGCTGATGAAATCAATCCTATCTCAGTATGCAGCAATTTATCTTGCACAAGAAGGCTCCGTAGGTTCAGATTCAAAATTGGATACTCCTGAAGAGAAGGTAGATTGTAGCTGCCATGCAATCAGAACGAAGTGAATCAGTATCGATGAAATAAAGTGGACAGGAGAAAAGAAAATGAGCCAATGTCACAATGCTTTCAAGGAATCCACATATTGGCCATGGACAATAAAAGATATTGGACTCCTGGTTGACCCAAAATAAAATATGCACCCAAACTTCTAAGGAGATATGTAACGCCCCAAAACGCTACGACCTACCACGTGTCCTCATTTCTCGAAGACACACAAAAGCTAAACCACTACTATTCTTTAAACACTCTTTGATAATAGTCTTAAATCATCTGCTGCATAACAAAGATTAATGAAATTTCTTATCATCAACAATAAGTCATCAACAATCTTCTCAATTTAAATAGTGGAAGTAATTAACTTTCATTTACAATAAAAATTTCCAAATTGATTAAATAAAAATCTAATATGTTTTTCCTTAATCTATCTACTAGTCATCGTAATAAACGTATTCTATATTCTCTTCAATGTTCTGATCTTAAGCTGATTCCTATAGATTTTGAACATATCCTATGATCTCTCTAGTAGCATCTATAACTAAAAAATATTTCCTACGAGGGGTAAGCTAATGCCTAATACAATGCATACCTACACACACACACACATACCACACCAGAAACAGTAACATATGCAAAATAAACCATGATATTCATTCACAAATTTTACTTATCTTTCACAATCTTTAGCTGATACGCAAACACAACATAAACATCTTCACACATAACATTCCTAAGCATCATTTTACAACCCATCCACAAACAATATATACATACATACATATATATATATGACAAAGGTAATCATCTATCCATGAGTCTTTTTCCATACATAATAATAATAATATATAGGACAAAGGTAATCATCTTTGTCCATAAGTCTCTTACCATACATAATAATAATATATATATGATAGTGGGTACTCCTCACTGTCCATGAGTTATCACGCATCAACCTTTCCACATCTATACATAAATATATATATATATATATATATAATATATATATATATATATATATATATATATATATGACAATGGATACTCCCCATTGCCCACGAGTCCATACACAATAACTTTCACAATATACGTTACAACTTTCCACAACACAACCTTCCACATATGACCTAGATCATTTCGGTACACGACTCCACTAAGGACAACGTCACATACCGATCATCGGGGTGCCACCCCAAGAACACCGACCCACACTCGATTTCTTGGACCCAACAAATTATAATCGCATGCACACTCAATCTAGTTCATTTACAATATCATTAAAAGTCTAACTTATCAAGCACAAGTAACAAACATGGTATACGCATACTTGACTTTGCAAAACTTGGTTTGTTTGATACTTTTCTAGCTTCACAACTCTTCTATACCTATACATGATTCAAATGGTTTGACTTTAGAATTGTATTCCTATAAATATCAAAAGGATAATAAACGTGTTTCAACTCAACATAGTCATATTAGGAGTCGTGTAATTGAGTACGGGGTAATACATGACAGTGCCAAAGGCCATTATACAAATTTATTTATTTTTTTTCAACATGATCATGTGAAGAGGTCATGTTGTTTCCCCTCCCTTTTTTTTTTTTTCTAACATGGTCATGTATCTCTCTCTAATCACTAAGTCCTTTTTTTTTTTCAACATAGCCTTCAACATGGTCATGTTAAGAGGTCATGTATCTCTCTGTTCACTATTTATCAACACGGTTGTGTTGAATTTTATTTTTTTTCAACACAATTGTGTTGAGAGGTCTTGTATATCTCTGTTCACTTTTCATTTTCAACACGGTCTTCAACACAGTTATGTTGGGAAGCTATGTATCTCTCGATCCACTTTTAGTTTTCAACACAATTCTAACACAGTCGTGTTAGGGGGTTGTGTATCTCATTGTATACCTCGTAAATCGATCCCTAAGCTCGATTTCTATTCAATTTAACCTAATTGATCCATCTAACATAAAATTCATAATATAATATACTAGTAAATACACTTATTTGACCCAATTTGTAATCGCGATGAGTGAATCGCTTGTTATGTCCCTTGTATATCACGGATTAATCTAGATATATACACTTCAATACATTAATTCCCTACGCTATCATGTACATACTTAAATCATGATTCACAATCATTAATTTATGTACTTACCTTAATCCGATAAGTTATTGGTGGGAAAAAGTCGTATCTTTCTCTATGGATTCATACATCGTCTCCTTCTCTATAGATTCACACAAGAAAGCTTTAGGGTTTTATGAGAGGCAAATAGAGGAAATAGTATTAACCCTAGGTAAAATGAGTTTATAAACCTAGGTTTCAAAATGACCATCTTGTCCCTATTTATAATTTTTATTTCCCGTATCATCCTTGGCAAATTTTTATTATTATTAATTACACTCACAAATATATAAAATAATACTCGGGTATTTACAAGATATATAAAGGAGAAAACTTCACATGAGATCCAATAAATGTAATCCTTAAAAGAAAGATTTGCTTGATGTGCTCATCACCGTATGAGAGAGAAAGAAGCCATTAAGAAAAGCAGAAAATGGATTTATAAAAATGGAAAATGAAAAAAACAAAAAAAAAACCTAAATGCAAACATAGATGGCCATATTCAATAAAATTACAAAATAGATGCAAAATTAAAGACTAATTTGTATCTGTATAAACCAAACATCTTGTGTGGATAGTGAAATCTTACCTCTAGACAGATCTCTAAGAACTTGAATTGAGTATTCACACATTACTGCTTTTAATTTTCCCACAATTTTCGATATGGAAGTAGCTGCCCATGGTTTTGGAGTTTGGTATATAGGGGATTCCCTCTAGAGACATGCAATTGTTAATCTTGAAGCAGTCCAATGATTCTAGCCTGCCGGGAATCTCAACCAAGTTGGGACAAGACCGTACATTTAACACCTTCAGTTTCTTCAAATTTGACAAATCTGGTAGTCTCTGCAGTTTTTCACTTTTCCATATATCCAATGTTGTTAAATCCTCTAACATTTCAAGCCCATCAATTTCAGAATGATCGAAATCACCTATACGCAGCACTTGCAATGATTCGCAACTGCGAATTTCCTTAATTTTGCTTATGGGAGTTCCCTCAATCTTCAAATCACTCAATATTCTCAAATATGAGAGATCCAATAACGTCAATGACTTGCAATTAGTAATGCATAAACTTGTTAAGCCCGAGGGAAGATCCAATAACGACCCCAATGACCTGCAATCAAAAATGGACAAATCTTTTAAGCCTGGGGGGAGCTTTGGGATGATTTGCAGGTTGCGACAATTTAAAAGCTCTAATTTTGTGAGCTGAAGTAGTGTGCCCAAATCGGGATGCAAGCTAGTGATGTACCAAATGCCCAATGTCAAGCTCTCCAGATTAGTTAACCTTCCAATCCATCGTACGGTAAGATTGTCTGCTTCAAATGGATAGTCTCCAATGGATGACGTCCGCAAATCCAAATTCTTCAAATTGATAAGGCTTCAAAGATTTGGAATTTGGATGTCTCGACACATCGCTTTTAATGAAATTAAAGATTGGGGTAGCCTTGGTATATCGTGCAGTTTGTAACAACTCGACGCATCGAGCATGGTGAGATTATCCAACATTCCAATTGCAGTGGGCAATTTTCTCAAGGAAGTTTCCTTAACAATCAGTACCTTCAAATTCTTCAAGTTACCAACTGTGTCGGGAAGCTCGACAATGTCAGAGTACGTCAAATCTAGCTCCATCAGGGATACAAAATCTCCAATTGATTCTGGAAGTGATTTTATCCCTTTGCAACCTCCGAAAGTCTCCTTGACAACATCCACCATCCCTCCAAAGAAATCCTTGGCACCATCTGCCAAAACCAAATTCATAAGTGCCGGGCACCGAGAGCAACTGAAGACCCTTAGCTTCTTCATGGGTGGCCAATTCGGAATTTCTTCTATACAGGTATTACGAGCAATAAGTTCCTCTAAGGATTCCGTACAATTAAGCTTTTTTGGTAGTTTGCGTAGATTCACACAATCTTCCAAGTCTAAAAGGACCAAGCGCTTGAGCAAACTGATGGACTCATCGATTTCAACCAGCCGCGTACACTCTCTAAGAATTAGTCGCTCCAGTAATAAGTGGGATGAGAAGTTGGGAGTTCTGACCAATTTATTACATCCGGTCAAATTTAAAACCTTCAAATTTTTGGCCTTCTGTATAATAAAAACGAGTATGCAAGTAAAATTCACATTAGAAACAAGATCATAGAAATGAAAATATGTATATATATATATGGAGTATGCAGTATACCTTGATGCGGCCCCAACCACTCCAACTACTTGTGATTTTACTATATGAGAGATCCAATATTACCAAGTCTTCAAATGAAAAGTTGCTTGTGTCAAACCAAAGTGGAAACTCATGCCATGAAAGCCATCTCAAATTTGAGAAAATGCGTGGACTATTCCATAAAAGGTTGTTTGGATAAATCCTTGTAAATCGGTTGTAACGAAACCCTTTAACCCAAAGGAGCCTTAGATTTGGTAGCCTTGCAAATTCTGCATTTGAGATGGAGTACTCTGTTTTCCGCTGAAAATCAAGGTTGATTCCTTGAATTTTATCACATTCCAGCTGAAGTTGATGCTGCAACAAATAAATTATATATGTTGTTCGTGTTTCAAATATATTTAAAATAATAACAACAATAACGTTAACTCATGCTGCCAAGAGAATCTAAGAATGTATTGTGGCAGAACTCACTACCACAGAACTGACCTTCACCGGCGAAATCAGACTCGTGGGGGAACATTTCTTTTCATTTTTATTTTTGCAATAATTTTCACATGGCGCTATAATAAATTAACTTATAGCAGCAAAATTATTCGCAGATGAAAGGGTTTTTTCGCCGCAAGGGGAAAATATGACCCTAGCTTCCCTTCTTTCTCCCCCTCTGTGCCTCCCAATTGATCTAAACAGGTTATCCTTTCTTCCGTCTCCTCTTCAAAAGTTCCTGATTTGCTTCGAGATTCCTTTTTACTTGTTTTCATTCCATGTAACGTGCTTGTGAATTCGAAAAAGGAGTTATAAGTAGTATTTGAAAATTTTCGTGTAAATTATACATATTAAAATTGTGTGTGTTTGTGAAGTTTATGTTGGTTGCTTGAACTGTAGTTGTAGACTGTTTATGGAATTTATTTTTATTTTTATTTTTATGAATTTGTGTATATAGTCATATATTTACTCTTTCTATTGCAGAAAAAAAAAAAGTTTTTCAAAATTTTTAAAAATTTGAATAATGTGTTTTTCATACTTTTATTGAAATATTAAATGCTTTTAGAACAATTTATGCAATATATTAATTTTTTCATAATATAGTAGTTATTTAGATTTTTATTTTCTTATGTAATGTAATAAGGGGTGAGCTTATGAGGCTCTACACATAACTCATCCTGAAAGGTATAGATTCCCAATTTTGGAATTTAAACCTATCTTATAGTATTTGGAACAACTTTGAAACACGTATCATATTAAACTTACACTTACAAAGTATTATATAGAATTTATAAATTTTGCTTTTCTCTCTATAAATTTTAAATTTATGTGATATTAAAAAATAATCAATATGTAACATTGCAAATTCTTCATTTATAAAACTTATGAAACCTATAATAAAATTTATAAAATTAAAAAATAATAATAATTTTCAATAATTTCATTATTTCAACTTAATATGATCTTATTACTTAATAAATGGAAATTAATAAGAGGAAATGATGGAAAACATAAACTTGGAAAGTAAAATAAGGAAGAAGAAGGGAAATAAAGAAAAAGGTAAAGTAAGAGAGATGGTATCAAGTATAGCTATTTAGGGTTATTAATTTATGGACTTGAGTTCTTTTTCTTTTTTCCTTTTTACTAAAACGTTTATTGGTCAAGAATATAATATTATCATTTATTATTTTTTATAGGATTGGTATTAAACATCCTCAAATCTATATTATTTATATCTTAAAGTATGGGTTCCAAGATAGATATAAGGTTGAAAGACCTCGTATATGTACTTTATTTTATAGGAAAAGATTCTGGAAAATCTATACCTAAAACTTACGCTACAATCCTTAATACTTATCTAGAATCTACCAAATTGAATAAAGTATAAATGGATATTCTAGACAATAGGATTACTCATACATCCCTATAAAATATATATATATATATTTATGCTTTCATTTTTTTTTTATTTTACCCTACAACGAACGAATCCCGTGAGTGAATAATGGCATCGTTGATTTTTCGGAATATTGACGTAATTTAATATAACATTCGGAAAAAAAATTGCCTATAGAAATTATGATTATTTCCAAAATAAATATATATATATATATATATATATATTTACGAGAGATTCATAACTTTTTTAATTCCTAGTTTTATTTTTATAATCTGAATTATCGTTAATAACAGTGCAAAATATTTGTATTGTTCATTAAACCGTAATAAATGGTGTTGTTGAATTTCTTGGATTATTTTTGCAATTTGATATAATTTTCGTAAAGGATGATAAATTCTTAATGGAAATTTGAATTTTTATAAAATTATGATTATTACCGAATAGTAGAAAAATATTTATGAGAAAATCATTATTTTTTAATTTTTAATAATTACCAAGGCAATTAGGAAATGTTTAAAGGAAATTTTGTTATTTTCATAATATCTTAGTATCATGAGACAATTAAAACTTATGAATGGAAATTTCATAGTTTTTGGGATATTTACTTATTATGTGAATAACTAGAATTTTTTTTAATGGAATTTTATAATTTTCGAAATACTTACTTTATTATGGAAACAAGGGAAATTTTTATGGGAAACTCTCAGTGTTTGAAATTTTACGAATTATATATATTAAGGGGAAATTAGTGTTGGAATATTTATTTATTATCGAAATAATAGTTGTGAATGTAGCTAATACAAAAGTATGTTTGCACTATATAAATGGCATCGTGCAAGAGTTAGTGATGCATGTGTTTATGACAATTTTTGTTTTTAATTATCTACATAATTGCTTCTACATTATCTCTATTTTGAAACGACCACGGACATGATTAAAGATTTTACATGTAGAATATACCACTTAATTCTATAAGAACTGAGTAATACGTGAGTGTGCAATGCATTTTATGTGTTTACATATTAACTATAAATGGAAAAGAAAATTAATCGGTTATTTATTGAAATACAAAATATGCTCTTGTCAGAAAAAAAGTTGAAGGAGTTGGAAACTGTTAGTGACAACTAACGCCATCGAAAATTGGATCCGTCTTGCTAAGCACCTTCCTAAAGAAGCATATATTAAAATAGATCCCCAATTTAAAAGCTCTATTCATGCACATTTAATTGAGCAACTGTGGTTACTATTGAGTAAAAATAATTATATACTTATAAAATGGATTAATTACACAAAAACACTAAAAAGTATTAAAAAAAAATTAGGCTTAAACGGCTTATATTGTGCTTATATGTTTTCACCCAATTTCAATGTGTGTATTTGAACTATAAAAAATATATTGAGTTGGAAAGTACATGAACAAGCCATTACTGGAGTAAGGAACAGCCGAACAAGTTATAATCAGAACGCATGGACCCTCATAGTCATGCATGCATGGACGCATTGACCGAGGCAAAAAGGAAACATAAGGACCTTCATAGTAATTTTGTTAAAAATATTCAAACACACACGTTCGGATTTTGAAAGAGAAAAGATAGATACTCTTACTTTTTTTGCAGTGCTAAGCAATAGGAATAGGAAAAAAAATCGATCGATTAATCTGTAAATTGACTCTAATTAAATTGAAAAAATATTTTTTTTAACAATTTGATTTAAAAATTTATAAATCTAAATCAAAATAAAAATTTATTATTGATTTGAAAAGTTAAATCAAACTGTTAATGAAAAAACATCATAATATTTTATTTATAAATAAAAAAACTCTCTTTGTTTAATATAGCCCTATGCGACGACATTCAGGCTTTCAAATAAAGACATCATCGAAGGAAAGTACACAACGCCTTACTGTAGATTAACCTAACAAAAGCAGAAGTACATGTAAAGATGATGCCTAATTAAAGTTTGGTAAAAGTTTTTAAGTCCTTTTTCTTTACTTGGTACAGTTAACAAGTTTGCGAAGATGCTAAATTAAAAAGTTTTTTAAATGCTATATTATAGTTAAATGTAATTTTATTTCAAGTAAAATATTATTATTATTTTTAAAAAAAATGATTTAGTTCAATTTTTCTCTGCAAAGCCACCATAGTTCGGACATTTTTTAAACCAAAATTGCTTTCCAAAATCGCCAAGCTAAAATGTATGCAAGTTCTCTCATTTGTCCTTCGATATATATATATATATGGAGAAGCTAACGCCAATTCTCCTTCTTCTCTGTCTACTCTCGTTCTCGTTACTACGTCTATAAATATAGATTTAAACGTATGCATTTTCCATAATAGTCATATGTGCTCGTATGTGTTTACTCTTTGTACGATCTCTTCGTTCTAGTCTCCGTCTATAAATTTCAAAGCGGAATGGGGTATTTGAGACAAGTGATTCTTGCGTTTTCTAGGGCCAGTTTGATAGTGATACCCTTCTTTAAGTACTGAAAAATGGAAAAAGGTTTTTTTGTTTTTCTTGTTGTTCATTTATCATTTTCTTAAATCTAGGAAAAGAACTCATAGTGTATTAATTGAATTATGTTATTCGCTTATGTATTTATTTATTTATTTTCTGACGTAAGGGAATTTAATTTAAGAAAATTGCACTATGTAGAATTGAGGTAGGTTTCAATTGCATGGAATGTTTTTTTTTCTTTTTTCTTTTTTTTTTTGTGATCAAAGTTGCCCTTTGTATTTAAGACTCGCAAGTCGCATTTCTTCGAGAGTAACTATTGATAACTTTATTTCAATAGCTTTTGGCTTTGATAAGTTCAAATTATATATGCTATCTTCCACATTAAGACTCGTTTGTTTCATAATAAATAGTATAATAAATAATATTATTAAATTTATATATCTGAATAAAACACCATGAAAATAATCAAAATTGCAGGAAGAAAAGGGTGCAATAGGGATGGTTGGCAATGACAGGTAGTTTTTTTTTTGTCTTTTTTTTATTAATTTTTCAGAAATTTTAATTATTTTTATTGTATTTTATATCAATAAATATTTTCAATGTGATTATTCTATTAAATTAATTATTATAAATCAATTAAAAATTGAAATGTGTTTTTAATTAAAATTAACAGATAATTACAAAATAGAAATCATTAATTTATTAAAAAAGAAAACACAAATCACTTATTGGAGAAAAAAAACTCAAAAATATAAGTCATATTTTTGTAACATTTCCTAGTTTTGTAAACATGTTCTAAATATTTTATAAGAATAAATATATATTATAATTGTTTTTTTATGACTACAATATGAAAGGAGGGATTCAAATCAGTTCATTTAACCTAAAAATTAGCATTTTCACCACTAAGCTATAATGACCTTGGCATATTGTAAATGTTTTACAAATGATTTTTTTTCATATACATGTAATATATTTTTGGAGATACTAGTCATATCTAAATCACGAGCTAATTATTTCTATATTTTTATGTGTAATTAATCTAAGATATAAAAACTTCGGATTTTGGTTTGTATCTTTCTGATTTTGAAGAGCTCTAAGCCACATTAAAATATTCATAAGATTTCAATTCAAAAATCCAATTTTGTTTCTCTTCCTTTTTGTTTGTGCATTTTCATATCATTATGATAATAGAACATAAACAAACTTCTTAATCGTGCTTCCATAATTGAAGACTAAGGTAATATATGAAAAGAGACATGGATGGATAATGAAAAGCTTACCATGTTTCTTAGAAACACTTTTGTTGCTTCCTCTTCGTTCCACAACCTACTCCGTCTTTCAGGTTTCGCATCTTCTTGTCGAACGATTTCTCTAGCAAGTTGTCTCAATTGGTCATGCATCCATAGAGAATCATCCTTTTCTACTTTAATTAGTGACATTTGTTGGAGAACTTCTATTGCTTGTTTTGCAAATTCAAAATCATCCCAAAAGTGGGTTGCAATTCTCTTATTTTCTCCAGTGAAAAAACAAGCTATATCAAGAAATATCTGCTTTTGTTGATCATCCAACGCCTCAAAACTTATCCTCAACTTTGCACCGACTTTTTCCTGAGGAGATTTCTCCAATTTTATCACTGTATTCTTCCATTCTTCTTTACTTTTACCATAAAACAATGAGCCAAAAACCTCAAGGGCTAGAGGAAGCCCTCCAGCTATCTCTACTATCCTTTGAGAAAGAGTAGAATATTCATTTGGAGGTTTCTCATTTCGAAAGGCACGCTGGCTAAAAAGTTGAAGAGCTTGGCAAAAATCCAGATGCCTTACTTCATAAGAAAGGTCGACTTTAACCCAATCAAGAATGCTTTTCTTCCTAGTGGTGATGATGATTCTGCTTCCAGAACCAAAGTAATCACGTTTTTCCATCAAAGCTTGTAAATGGAAAATTTCATCAACATCATCCAAAAAAAGAAGAACCTTTTTAAAACAAAATCTTTCACGAATAATTCCAACTCCATCATCAATATTCGAGATAGTATCTGTCCACTCCTTATTTAGAATGTCAGAGATCAATTTCTTTTGCAGAAACTCCATACCTTTGGATCGAGCAGTTTCACTTATATTAGGAAGAAAGGAATGATTTTCGAAACGAGCGAATAGATGGTTGTAAATAACTTTTCCAAGAGTTGTCTTTCCCATACCATCCAACCCGTGAATTCCAACAATCTTTACACCGTTGATTTCAGCCATTAATGTATTTAAAACTTCTTTAACACGATCTTTCAGTCCAACTAAATAATCAGTTACCTTGAGATAAACTTTCTTTAACTCACGTAACACTACGTTGGTTACTTCTTTTACTAGCTCTCCCTCTCGTCTGAAAAACAAATGCAAGAAAATGGGACATGAGATTTATTTTTCCAGCAATTGGCACAAGATTTAATAATTAACAACTCGACCTCAATCTCTATTAATAATTCAAATAAAAAAAAAACGAAAGAATTATTAAGAGAATTCTTTATTTTGTATATTGCAAAGTCAAATGAAGAAAATACAAAGACGGAAAAAGAAGAAAATAATGTGGTAGATATTATATGAATTAGGTAATGAAGATGGTGAGACATTCCAACGATTGTGTTGCACACCACCTTAAGATTCTTATATGGAATATCAATCAAATATAACCTTACCATGTCACATTCAATAAGTAAAACAATGTATTGGAGCCATTAAAATGTTTATATCAGAGGAAGGGAAATATGTGCTAGTTGTGAAATTTATTTTCCAACCTTATTAATAACAACAACGAAAAAAAATAAAAAAGAAAAAGAAAGAAAATTTCTTGTCAATTTTGTCGTAACATGTTAATTTCCCAATTTAGTTCACAAAGAAGAAAGCTAAAACAAGTAAAAGCCTACTTCAATATTAATACACTAATGGCACATTTGGTTAACTTTATAAGAATATAATAAAATAGTTATTTCTTTATTATAGATATATTCATGCTTTAGTTAGCGGAATATTATTTCAAATAATTACTATTACTTTTTAAGATTAAGGAAATAGCTTCTTCTTTTTTCCTCACATATTTTTATATCTATTAATAAGATCTCAAATAAAGTATAAAAAATAGCTATTAGTTCTCTATTCAATTACTTAAGAATTATAATCTTATTCCCACTTTATCCTATTCAACAAACAAAACATAACATAAAAAAATTATAAGAAAAAATTATATTACTAATCGTGTAATAATGTTATTATAAAATATGAGTCTAATTATATATCCCATAATAATTATCCACAAACCACAAAAGCTAGCATCTATCAGATGCATTGCCAAATGTGTGTGTGTGTGTATATATATATATATACACGCCCTATTAGAACACTTAGCACATATATGTGAAGATATGTTATTGTAAAATATGAATTTAACTACATATCCCAAAATAGTTATCCATAAACCACAAAAGGTATGAGAAAAAAAAATAGTATCTATCACATGCATTGACAAATGTATATATATATATATACCCCGTTAGAGGACTTAGCACATATATGCAAATATCTTTTTTTTATTATTATTAGTAGATATCATATGAACTGGTAATTTATAGATATCATATCAATTGTATAGAGGTAAACTTAATTTTTTATAATCATATATAAGCATATTACCTGCGATAAGTATCGCTCTGAATATCCCAACCTTTTAATTCTCCCACCTCCCTCAAGGCTTTTTTCCAGGCCTTGATAGTAGTCTCATCATAATGCTTCTCATGTGATTCAAAGGCTTCTTTATAATCTTTTTCTTGATTGCGAACCTCATGAGGCGTAACATCATAAAAAATGGGCATCACTTTCAATCCAGTGTTTCTTTTGCACTCCACAATCTGTGCCAACTCCTTGAGGCACCATTTGCTTGCAGCATAGCCTTTGGAAAATATGGGTATAGCGATCTTGGATTGATTTATCCCTTTGAGGAGCTCCGGCCCAATCTTTTCTCCTTTCCCAAGTTCTTCATCATCTCTATAAACTCTGATTCCCGCATCAATGAGTTTAACATAGAGGTGATCGGTAAAACCGGTTCGAGTATCCGGTCCTCTAAAACTTAAAAACACTTCATACTCTAATTCCGATGAAACAATATCTGATGCTGCCCCATCACACTCGATTGTGGGACTTTTGGAGCTCATTTTCAGTGGGAAGAATGGATCAGTAAGCCACTTGACAAATGAGTTGAAAGACCAAGCTAGATCTATGTGGTAGACACGCTACTTGTAACTCTATATCTAGTCCTTTTATTCAAGTATATAGTTGGCTGTTAATGCATTAATCTTCAGCAAATATCATTAAATTTCGGATATTTTAATTTCCTTGAGTAGGTGATGTTATTGTCTGTTACGTCGCCTTCAGTAGGCGCGAAAGCCTATGCTATGCACATGTATTGTCTATTTTAAATGGTTTGTTAGCTGCCAAAATATCGAACTGATCAAAGATAATGTAGATAACAGTGCGTTTGTTGACTCGAAATCTGTGTGTATGTGTTACGTTGCGGGTTTGTATTTAACATATGCATAAAATTATTGTGTTTATGTCGCCAACTTTCACCGGGAACAATCCGTCTTCCAATTTCATTGACATTACTTTACCCACATTTAACGGAAAAAGGCTAAAATAATAGTTTCGTTTTAAAAAAAAAAAATCTGGTAATGTGACATTTGAAAAAATATTCTCAAATATATACCAATTGAAATTAGCACATAAAGTACTGCTTTTAACTTTGCCTAGTACCAATTTTAGTTGAATTTCCAAAGCACTTCAAGTGCCGATTTTAGTTAAAGTTCAACTAAAACTAACACTTGAAATGCCATGAAAATTAAACAAAAGTTAGCAATAAATTTTTTCTACTATATACACATAATAACGCCATTGCAATCGTAAAGACAAAAATTTTAAATAACCTACAATAACACTCCAAAATGTCATAGAAATATCCAATACACTAACCCAATGATCCATCCATGCATCCATAGCTGCATAGGAGCAAAAATTCTCAAAGACAATAACAAGAATACATCATCCAATGGATTTCAACAACTCTCAAATCTTCAAACCATCTAAGATAATGGATAACATAACTAAATGAAGAAATCAAAAGTTTTAATTACACATGCAATGATATTTATACAAGTAAAGACCAAGAATTCATAGAGTAATGGCTAAAAACATGTAATATAATATGTAGCTAACGTTATCTCTTCCTCTGTTGCTTGAACATAAGTATACCCTAATCATTTGGCATATAGTCAAGCTAATGCTACACCATTGAATCCATTTCTATCTATGTAATATGAGTGCTATCTAAACTTAAACTAGGTGAACTATGTGGAAGAGGCATGTGAAAAGGAACTAAAGTGAGCTCAACCTAAGTACAACCCTCACCCATATCGCTATCACCATGACCAAATCATCTCTTATATTAAGCTGGAAGAGTGGCAATGTAAGTGCTAGAACCCTCTCCCGGAGGAGTAAAAATGGACGAAGACAATGGTGCAAATGGGCCTAGCTTGTCATGATACACCATAGTCTGAGTAGGGGATACGGGAGGTGAGTCCTCATGGTCATCTCTAATCTCTAGCTGAGCATGCCTACAACCCCATCCTCCACCCCGACCTTAAATGTGAGCATGTCATTCTTGAGGGGCTATGGTGGTGCCGATTCCTCTCATTCATCAACATCATGTGCAACAGGTGGTGCATTGTCCAGTCACACCCTAAATCAACAGACTGCCCTGGCCACCTTTGGCACCTTAGATAGAATGTCATCGTGTGACATCCAAGGTAAACACTCAATGAAATCAACCTGCAAAAAAGAACATCATGATATAATTAATTTACACAACATAAAATATAGAAAATAATAGAACAAGAAAATCATATGCATACTATGTAACCTAACACGGCAATAGTCCAAACTATATACCATCGAGTGATTTGCCAATACCAAGTAGCATACCCTGTGACTGTATTATCTAGCAAGTCATAGGCTGGAGCTAAATGGATGATCCAATGTTAACGATTGGTTCACTACTCTAACCAAGCTAAGTGGGTGGTCATCCAATTTATTTCAGTCCTACCCTATAGGTTAAGCTCATGGAGTTGTGTTGATGTGTCAATATACTCAAGTATCATTTGAATGCCTCCAAACTAGCGAGCTACCTACTCTGGAAAATATAGCTCGATGACATGAAAGCAAATAAATGGTACTTAAGCAAGCTAAATGTTGCTACCCTCCTAACAATAAGCTAGTAGCATCGTTATGTCCGCATGCATGTGCGAGATCCAAACCACTTAGAAGTTAGTATGTTAGAATAACCTAGAATCATAAAATTTTAAGAGGGAATTACAAAAAAATAAGAGAGGTTGAAAATACCTGCTCGAGGACTTGGTGGTCTACGATGTCTTAGTACTAGTTTACTACATGGGTTGATAACTACATCACATTGAAATAGACACCCCTATCTACACATAAGTGGTCGATCCTCAACCACTACCGTCACCCTATGATACAAAGGGGTGATATGAGGGAAGTGTTCCCATGCCTACACTCATAGTATAACCAATGGGCCACTAATCTCAAATGCCTCCACGTGTGATGTAATATAAAGGTGACAGAATAGCTAAGTTAAGAATGTCTCCCCCCATGTATATTACCTGGCTAATTTTTCTCATTGGCACAAGGTCTGAAACGTCCATAAACCCACCATTGATATTCCCAAGTATACTAATGACCAATAAAGGTAAAGTAATTCTTATACATTTTACTCATCACGGCCATAGCATGTGAACATGAAATTTTATAAGTCTACCTCTTTTAGCATGTGAATATGTACACCTTGATTTCACCCTTTGATGGTTACTCTCTTTTTTTCCATTTATCAAGGGATATGGTGCAATTATAACTTCAAATATTTACACATAGTAATCAAACACTACAACACAATGGCTACTGGAAGCTTTCATCCACTTATCAAACTTTCTTACAATCACCTTTATTAACATCTGGCCACTTGCTAGTGCTCTAGATACACCTGTCATTCACTTGTTAAATGATTCGTTGTGATTGTAAATTGTCTTCTTTACCTGTGCAGCAATAGGTAAGTTCCTCACTTCTTTCAGGTAGAATTGTAGCTCTTTGACATATTTGAGATTCCAATTCTAAAATGAACTCTCCCATCATAAGCTAGTGTCCACATGCTCAAATGAAGGTCTCTAAAGTATCTATTTATATATGTACTAAGCCGCCAAACCTTTGAATAATACTTTCGGAACTTCCTCAATTGTAACTAGAATGCAGCCTTATTCAATAAGTCTTTGCATTAAGTGCTCTTAGCATATTTGTTGAAGTTACTTGCAATATAGCGGATGTACCATCACCATAGCCAACCCCTTAGCCATATTGCATTCTTACCTTATACTATAGCCTTCATACCTCCATGACAGTAAAAAAATATACAAATATCGATCCAATCCTTAATAATAAACATTAGAATACATCTCAAGAACCAACTCTAACTATTTTTAGACTCTTTGTCTACTAATGTAAATACAAAGGCACTATGTGATTCACACCATCTAAACTTGTCACTATAAGTAACTTGTGCTTGTATTTACTGTATAGGCAAGTTATAGCAATTGTAATTAGTGGCCTGAAAAGATCAAAAAAATTCATTAAGCACTTCCATTTAATTTGAAAGGTTCATACGCCTATAACAAGATTAGTTTTCTACCATACTTGCAATGGGGAAATGCATCTGCATGGTCCAAATGCCTACAACACTATCAAATATTGCATGTCCCTAACAGTTGGTATCTAGATATTTTCACTCTACAATCATACTTAGGCTTGCCTCTTGTATAGCAGTTAGTAAATGTGGGAGTACAGCAGATGAATCTTCCCACGTGCTATATATAAGTTTAATGGCCTTCTATTTTTCCTCTCGAACTATCTTAGGGTGCACGATATATCCAAACTCCTTATAAATTGATGTTTGCAGTTGTTTAATCTTCACATTTGGGTCCACTTCTACTTCTAATATAAGACATCTAGCCATGGTTGTCAAGTCCAATTAAGGGTGATCTTAATTAATTCCAAGGTTAATGAATCTATGAGCACCCTCAAACTTTGTTATTTGAAAACACCCAACATGCCTTTTCAAGTATGTACGAAGTCTCCACTTGCAATAGTTGCAACTACTAGCATAGCTCACAAGCCAAAACTTTGGAGATGATTTATCCACAACAGAGTTATGATGATTTACTATGTAATGTATTTTGATTACCAATATCAAGTGCTCTTTTGTCTCAAACCGCATTCCCACTTTAAACTCATCGTTGAAGCTCCAATCCCCTTCACCAGTATTCTAATCATCCACATATCCACTACCTACTTCAACTATAAAGAATGGCATGGGTTCCAACCTCCCAATAGCATCAATGTCATTTAGAAACCCAAGTTGCTAATCCTTTCTCTAGCTTTACTCATATGGCTCATCTAGTGTCTGCAGCCAACCTTCAACATTCTCCCCATCATCATTTATCTTCCGACGGGTTAAGACTTGAATCATCACTAAAAGTACGACAAGCTTCATCATTCTTAACATCCATCTCCCTAATTAGTTCACCCATACCAATGTTATATATTTCAAGCTGATTACCTTTGAAACAATGTTCTTTAGTAGTTTCAACATATTGAGATTTAGGTACTTGAGTTCTAAGCAAATCATCAATTATATCATCATATCCTAAACTAATATCCATTGAAGCAGGCAACTCAATTTTTCTTATTTGAACATACAACTCAATAGTACCACTAACCCTAAGGTACACTAATGAACTTGTCAACATTTAGTACACATCATAACTATTAGTGACAAACACTACACGGTAACGATATACATTACCAAATATTATTGACACCTATGGATCAACTCAATCTAGTTGGTTGTAACATCAATCTAAAGACGAGTACAAGTCATACCCAACAATTGCTTGTAAGTTGATTAAAGAGGAACTCCAACCACTATTGCCGGGTTTCTATTATAGCACACCCCATTGGCCCCATCCACAATATTCCTACCAACATAGTAGATGACTCTAACCTTAGACATTTTGTTACCTAATGGCTCAAAACGTTTGAATGACAATTTACATTATATACTATTCACGTGTAATTTACAAAATTATATGTAATCAAATTTAGTCATGCATAATATGCAAATTTTAAGTTTAGTAACTACAATTTACATTACGCAACAAAATCAATAGTGTGAATATTTAACATTATGCATAATATATGTAATGAAATAACCTTTCCACTTATTGAGCAAATTCCTACATAGGTATCTAATAAAAAAATAAAAAATAAAAACTACATATATGGATAGGTATTAGTATCACAAACTAGTTTTAATTTAGAAATTAAATAGAGAATTTTTTTAAAAAAGTAACATATTAACATTACAAATCATGAAAAGTTTTTCGTTGTCTACAACTTAACAAGTGTTTGAAAACATCTATTAATCCAAAATTACTAATCAATTTTGAAAATTATTTCTTAATTCACAAAGTTAGCACAAATAATTGATTTTGAAGTGCACAAATTATACAATTCTTCATTTCATATCCAAGGCAAATGCGATTACTTATGATAATAGCTTTCATGCTTTATTTTACATATATTAATATTGAAATGTAAGGATATCACTGGATTTATTTAAGACAACAAGTTAATGTTTCCATTCATTATAAATGCAAGATTCCTTATCTTAGTAACAAAATGATTATATGGGGTTATGTCTAATAACTAATTTGCCAATGATTTGCTCTTAAATGCAATGTATTTTCCAAATATCATGCTAATGCATATGTACTATTGTGTCTAACATGATTAGCATACTCGTTATGTTTATATATTTGATATGACACCAACACAAACTTTTTTGCTACAATAAATATTTTATTATATTCCTATAATAATACTTTTAGAGATTAATTACAAAAAAAAAAAAAGTACACATGTATTTTTGTCCCATTTTTATGTTTATCATGCACTTGTTTTAAATTAAGTACTCATAATAGATATTAGAAAACCTAAAAGCTCCAAAGAAATAAGAAAAGGGAAGTGTTCCCAATTTTGTTTTCCCTTTTTTTTTCATATACATTTGAATGTGGGACAAGAAAACATATTACCTTTTTCTTCAAAAAACTTCCCTCACTTATGTCAACTGACAAAGTAATCTAAATAATAATATACTACTTAAAATCGTCACTTGTACTATCGATTTTAACTTGACAGGACAAAAAAAATCTAAAAATTGAGAAAAAAAAACTACCCAAACATCATAGCATTAAAATATCACAATATCCTACAATTACATATTTACAATATCATAAAAAAAAAACTCAAAATATCAAAAAAAAAATACTTACCTCAAAGTTTGTTATAACTTCAAGCAAGAGGGGGTTGAAGACACACCTATTCCATGCAAACTTCATCAACAATCAAACTGTCCCACTAACTAGACCTCCAATTAGCCTCCAATTCAAGTTAACATTGCCTAAATAAGATGAAATGGGGTTAAGGTTCAAAGCCTTTAGAGATAGAGAGATAGCGAACAGGCAAAACCAAATACAAATGAGGAAGGAGGAAGGAGAAGTAGGGGGGTTTACATGCTTGATGAAATTGGTACTAGAAGGAAATCGACACTAATTTGGAAATATTTTTCCAAATGGTACATTTGTAGAAATATTTGTAAAAATAATATTGTTTTTTTCCTTTTTCCCCACATTTAACAGTTACCATGATTTTAATACAATTTTATCAAGGAAGAGAAAAAAACAAACTAACAATAACAACTTTACCATGTTAAGAAAGTATTTTGACAAAATCTCAACATTGTTGGTAACATGAAAAAATTTTCTAATAACCACATTTGAAATTGAAGTGTCGCTTACAATGATTCATATATATAAAGTGTCTCTGATAAATTTTGCTTTTGGTGGAAAAGAAATTCTATGTTTGATAATCTATTTCATTGCAACAAATATACATATTTAAAGTGATAATAAATCCAATAATTTATACATTGATCTTCCAATAAGATGAGCCATGTTTGATTTTTCATTTTTCAAATAGTCGCAATAATAGTTAGAAAAAAAAAAAAGAAGAAGAAGAAAGGAAAAGGCAATAATACCACTACTGTCAAAAGTATCCATCAAAAATTTTGACATTCTACTATAGTACAACTTTTATGACATTTGAAGCTCTTTAACCATATTGGATGACAAGTTGGGTAGCAATCAAAATTTTAACTATTGATCATATAGTGCCATTTTTATTATAATTGAAGTGATTTTACTACATTTGCCAACCAAATGTTGAAAATTTAGATAAACCTCTTTATTTAAAATTCTTGCTTGGTAGCAAATTTTATTCTTTAGATTCTAACTAGTTAAAAGTCTATGCAACATGCGAATAAAAAATAACAAAAAATAAAACAATGAGTTTGAATTATGATTGTAATTTTTTTTAAACAACAAATATAAATATAATTTAATGTTTTATGTATCGTCCAAATAGATATTATAATATATTATTCAAAAACACACACAAATCTCTCTCTCTCTCTCTCTAAAATGTTTTTTTGTATTTGAGTATGAATGAATAATTACATATAAAAGGATAAATTAGAACGCACTTTATTTTATACCATCAAATAAGAATTGAATATGAATGGAATGTTTGAACATAAATGGATTAAATTATATTGTAAGTAATATGGGAATATGCCTTCAATATGGTTGTTATCATCAAAATACATAATATGATATGATATGAAAAAACATTATGATTCCAAAACTATATAAGACAAGAATTTCTGAAATTACATATTATAATAGGATATATATTACATTACATTCTATAACAACTAATACTATATAATATATATATTATGTCTTATGTATTAGTTTTGATGATAACAAAACATGTGTTAAGTATTTACTAATAAGTTTACCTAGTGTGAAGTTGTAAATAATAAAAAAGTTTTATCATAAGTTTCGAAAATGACTTATTCACAATTTATGGAATGTTTTGGAAAGAGTGGAAATGGAAAGAATGCACTAAATAGTGTTCGGAAGTATTATGTAAAGTAGATAAATAAATTGGAAGAAACAAAGAATAGATCGGAAAGAATGAGGAACGGAGAGAAATAGGAATGAGTCGAAAATGTTGCAGTCAGAACTCAGAACAGAAATGATATGATAGGATTAAAAGGGTACAGACAAAAGAGTTGGAACATAAAGTCAAAAGCAAGTATTCAAAAAATAGAATTAGCAAGTAAGATTTCCGAATCAAAGACAAGATGGAAATTCTCAAAAGTTTATAGAGATAAAGTAAATTTAAGACCCACCTCCACCGATTAATTATATTTCGGTAATATATTAATATATTTCACTAATACTAAAATAACTATTACGGGCATATTCTTAGTAAGAATGGTAGAAATTATGGATCAAAATATGTTTTAGATCTCAATAGATAAATCAAAGCTAATTTGGAAAGTCAATTAAGAGCAATGTGAAGGATAAGAAACCCATAATATTCAAATCAAGACTCTACAAATTTGTTTCAAGAAGAATGTTGGAAAATTAAGTATAAAAGCATATCAACAGCAATATAAGAAAAGTGGGTGCATATCATCAACAATAAAATATATACAGACTACCAAAAACATTTTATAAGAATATTCACATTTTGTACTAAATTTATAGAAGATTTTTTTTTTTTTCCTCAATTGATTGTTGTAAATTTTTGAAAGCTTTAAGAGATCACTCTTCACTCTAGATTTATGTGATTAGCTTTAGAAGAAGCCACTTGAGACAGAGTAATGAGTGACAAAGCCATGGTTGTTGTGTATTTGTTGCAACTCTCAAAAGTTTTAATTAATTAATATAGTAAAACGATACTAATGAAAATGCTAAGATCCCCAACAAGTGAAGGCAGAAATCATAGACTCACACATAAGATAGACCCATTATAAATTAACTGTTTGATTTTCTTATTCTTATACTCTTTACTTTCATTCAATTTATTTGAAGTCATTGTTTTGTTGTTAACATATTTTATTAATTCCCGTTACTAAGATAAAAATTGTTACCGCCATATCAATAATCAAAAGGGAGACTTCCAAAATATTATTAAGAGAAATTTTTAAACTTTAAGCAAGCAATTCAACACCCCTCTTAATTGCTCATTAAGACCAACAATATTTATATTTATTTTATATGATCTACAAAAATTATAGTATATCTTTGTTTATTATATAATATATATATATATATATGTGTGTGTATTAAGGGTAAATGTCACATGTATTACCTCAACTTTGATCATTTTTTATAATTAACTACTTAATGTTTTAAAATATTAATTTATTATATAGATTTTGCTTATTTTTATAATTAACTATATGGATTTTACTCTTTTTTATAATTAACTATTTGAACTTCACTTATTTTTATAATTAACTATTTCGTATAGTTAATTGTAAAGATGGACAAAGTTTTGGTATCGAATTTGATATGAACCCCATATGTTAATTATGTTTTATAATTTAATATGATAATGATAAGATAATAGCTTCTAAAAATATATTGAAAATATAGAATATAAAAAGATAGTATTGTCTAAAATTATATATTATATTAATATATTTAGAAATAAAACCCCAAGAGCACAAATGTTCCATAATACTACTTTTTTTACTTCAATATAATGATTTTTTTTCCCTAAAAACATAAGGTAATATAGACAAATTTTATGTGAAAATAATAAATTTTTAATACCAAGCATATTTTTACATAGACTATGTCACATCACAAAGCCTAAAAGATAATAACAATCCACCATATGTTTCATTTGATAAAAAAACAATTTTACAACCTTAATGAGTTTAATGTAGAGATGATCCATAAAACCGATTCGAAAATGGATTCCTCTAAAACTATAAAAATACTTCATATTCTAGTTTGGTGAAACAGTATCTGATACTGCCCCCATCACACTCAGTTATGGGACTTTTGAACCCATTTTCAATAGAAACTAAGAATGGATCAGTAAGCCACTTGACAAGAGAGTTGAAAGACCAAGCTAGATCTATGCGGTAGACACGCTACTCGTAACTCTATATCTAGTAGTTAGCTGTTAATGCATTAATCTTCAGCAAATATCATTAATTTCAGATATTTTATTTATTTGAGTAGGTGATGTTATTGTCTGTCACGTTGCCTTTATTATTAGGTGCGAAAGCCAATGCTATGCACAAGCATCGTCCATTCTAAATGGTTTATTTAGCTGTCAATATATCGAACAGATCAAATATAATTTAGAGAACGGTGCGTTTGTTAAATTGAGATCTGTGCTTCACGTGCTACCTTGCAGCTTCGTATTTAAAATATGAATTAAATTATTGTGTTTAGTCGCCAACTTTAACCGGGAACAATCCGTCTTCCGACTTCATTAAAATAATTCCATTGATATTACTTTAACCACATTTAACAGTTATTGCGATTTTATAAAAAAAAAAAAAAGGTAATTGCTATAATATTGGTAACACGGACAACTTTACCATGGTAAGAAAGTACTTTGCTATAATTTTCATGAGTACTCTTGACTCTAGCATGGAAAATAGCACCCTTGCGCTTGCCAAAATACAATGTCCTCAAAATTCTAGCTTTTTCCCTAAAACCAAACCTCTAATGCATTAGATGGACAATCTTTTCTTACTATTATCGCCACAAAATTGATGACTATACAGCTCTTACACTAGTATCGATAGAATGAGATTAAACATCTGGACTACCTATCTTGGTGGGTTTCGTCAATAACAACGCACGATGAGGAATCCTCATTTTCAATAGTGCACCAACAGTTATTAGATTAAAAACACCAACAGCTTATTTGATTATAATGTAATAATTATTATTGAAAAATTGAATAAAGTTGTATGTTGAATCCACATTGGCATCCAGACGACATTAAAGACACTAGATGAATACAAGCTCAAGAACCCGCTCTTGACTATCCCTTAGCTGTCTCGTTACCCTTCGATCCTCGATCCTCCCTCGGTCTTCGAGCTTCACCTCTTGCACCTTAGAGCACATCATTCTCCCCCTAGTGAAAAGGATTTGCCATCAAAATCTGACATTTCCCTTGATACCTTATAAAACCCTTTCCTCGCAAACGAACTTTTTTTAACGAATTTTGATTTTCCCCCAACATTATGAACCTTCCTCACCCCAAATGGATTCAAGGGCAGCAACACAACTCCTTACTATGTTTCATGAAAGTGAATGAGTTAGAAACTAGTCAAAACCTACCCTCCAATCTAATTTTCATGACCTTTCAAATAAAACATCTACTGCATTCATTGATACCACATCACATACTATTCCATTTACATACCCACCAAAAGTGAATGGCACTCTAACCTACTTGTGAACCTACATAACTCCCTTCATTTCAAACCAATGTAAGTGATAAAACCTTATAATTGACTTAATCTCCAATCCAATTCCATGAACAAAAGTAGCAGAAGCCAGATTAGCACAACTTCCCCCATCAACTATAAAAGATCATGGCTTACCCTTCACTAACCCTTAAGCATAGAACAAATTTTCCCTCTATTTAGCTCCTTTTGATTCATCAACATCCAAAGCTCATTGTGCTTCTATAGTCATAGGATCCCCAATGTCTTCATCAATACCATCCTTCTCATAATCAATCTACTCCATCTTCTCTTCATCATCTTTTCATCTTCTCCATTACCCTAATAAACTAAAACTTCTCCCCTAAGCATAATAGCCCTGTGGTTAGGACATTACTCCATAAGATGTCCAAAACCCAAACATTTAAAACATTAAGCTTTCTTATTCTTCTACTAAGAACTTTTTGTACTTTACCCCTTCTAAACGCTAATAATATGAGATTTACCCTTCTCTACAATTCTATCAGCATGTCTCTTAGCATCCCTCTCAATTGTTCTATCCACCACTCCTTTATCATTTGCCTCCTCATCAACATCCGCACCTCAAGTAAAAACAATGAATTTAGAGAATATCTATGGGCAGTTAGAACTTCAATGTCTCTATTGCTTAACTTTGATAGCCATCTCCATTGCCTCTTCTAAAATATCTAGCCTCTACAGCTCAACTACGCTTAATACGTTGCTCTTAAGTATTGCAACAAACTTGGATATTGTTTGTTCTAAAGGTTCTATCACATTAAATTTGTTGGGGTATAGATACAACACATATAGGTCTATACCAAGGTTATCCTAAGTATATGAAGTATACTTGGATGAAGAATTGTTAAGCTTGAAGAAAATTGCCAAAACCAAGCTAAACAGAAGCATACACGCTTGCATACACGGCTTAAGGCACGACTGTGTATAAGCCTCAAGCATACACGGCCTGAGGCACGGCCGTATGTTGAGTACAGAAGATCCATAGAAGCATACACGGTCTAAAACACGGCCATGTATTGAGTCCAGGAGATCCACAGAAATATACACGGTTGCTTACACGGCTTGAGGCACGGCCGTATATAAGCCGCGTGCTTAGACCGCTTGGGGAGACTTTAGGGTTTCCATGCATATATATATATATAGCCGTATTTCCTTATATGAGAGGAGCAGAACAAAATACAAGAATGAAAACCTAAAAGCACAAAAGGGGTAATTCCTAAACCTAGAGAGAATTCTAGAGAGGGAAATTCTTTGTATTTTGATTCACCAGATTTGTGGTGAGACTGTGTAACCCATTACTTTGATAATAGAAGAATTTGCGTTTGGCGGTCTCGTGGTTTTTTCCCCAAATTGGGGTTTTCCACGTAAATCCTTGGTGTTGATTTCTTTCTTTAATTTCCGCATTTTATTATCGATTGTTGTTTGTCAATAGTGAATCGCACAAGCAAGAGGAAAAGAACAAGAGCTTCTTTTCTTAACAAGTGGTATCAGAGCACAAGGTTTCAAAAAGAAAATTAGGATTTTGTGTTTTTCAATCACAGACATAGCTGAATCTTCAAGTGCGATGATTAAACTTAACTCCTCTAATTACTCTATCTAGAAGTCAATGATGGAAGATCTGTTACACTACAAAGATTTGTATTTGCCTCTGGGTGGTGATGTTGCAAAGCCACAGGATAAATTTGATGCGGAGTGGTTGATACTACATAGAAAGACTATAAGATATATTAGACAATGGGTTGATCAGAGTGTGTATCATCATGTTGCTCAGGAGACTAGGGCTGATGTTCTATGAAAGAAATTAGAGTCTATGTATGAAAGACAAACTGCCTTAAATAAAACCTCTTTGATAAGAAGGGTAGTTAACTTGAAATATAGGGAAAGCTCGAATATGTTAGAGCATTTAAATGATTTTCAGGGACTCGTGAATCAACTAACTGCAATGAAGCTTGTGCTTGATGATGAGATCCAAGCACTCCTATCGTTGAGCTCATTACCCGAGAGTTAGGAAACTCTTGTAGTATCGATTAGTAATTCAGCTCCAAATGGAACGTTGACCTTGTCTATGGTTAAGGATAGTTTAATCAATGAAGAGTCTAGAAGGAAAGATTTGGGTACTGGTTCTAAATCTAGGGCACTTCTCATAGACAAGTATGATAGAAAGAGTAGAAGCAAGAACAGAGGAAAGAATGAAAAACCAGACAGAACAAATAAGTCAATGGGGAGATCCAAGTCAAGGGGCAGAAAGAACATTAAATGTTTTTATTGTGACAAGCTAGGACATTACAAGAAGGAATGCAGGCTATGGAAGAAAAAGCAAGGAAAGGGTGATGATTCAGATGAAGACACCACTACAGCAGCAGATGGTGAGATAGTGGTTACATGGGATGAGGGTTGTATTAGTCTTGCAGATCATGACAGTGATTGGGTAGTTGATTCTAGTGCCTCCTTTCATGTGACAGCACATGGCGAGTTTTTCTCATCCAGCATTACTAGTGATTATGATAATGTTAGGATGGGAAATAATGAAACCTCAAGGATTACAGGCATTGGGAGCATCATCCTAGAAACTAATACATGTTGTAAACTCATTCTCAAGGATGTAAGACATGTACCAGATATCCATCTAAACCTGATCTCGGCAGGAAAATTAGATGATGAAGGCTTTCACAGTTACTTTGGTGATGGTAGTTGGAAGCTCACCAAAGGGTCTCTGATTGTAGCAAAAGGAAGAAAGGATAACACACTTTACTTAATGCCTGCAAAGCTAAGTAAATGTGAATTGAACTTGACTAATGATGCTATTGTAGAGATGTGGCATAGACGGCTTGGGTACATGAGTGAGAAAGGATTCCAAATGCTTATGAAGAAGAAGCTTCTACCAGATTTGAAAGGTACTTCTTTAAAACCATGCACTGATTGTTTTGTTGGTAAACAATACAGAGTTACTTTTCAAAGAAATACACCCAGTAGAAAAGCTCATATATTAGATCTGGTTTATACGGATGTGTGTTATATGAAGGATTTTGACAATGGGTGATGCAATGTATTTTGTTACATTTATTGATAACTACTCTAGGAAGCTTTAGACTTATGCATTGAAGTCCAAAGATCAAGTTTTGAATGTATTCAAATAGTTTCACTCTAGAGTGGAGCATGAAACCAATAGGAAGTTGATATGTGTCAGGGCTAACAATGGTGGGGAGCACAGAGGCTCGTTTGAATAGTACTGCATTGATCATGGGATAAAACTGGAGAAAACAGTCCCAAAGACACCACAGTAGAATGGTGTTGCAGAAAGAATGAATAGCACTATCACTGAGAGAGTGAAGTGCATGTTATCTCAGGCCAAGCTGCCTAAGTCATTTTAGGGTGAAACTATGAGGACAGTTGTTGATTTGATAAATCTTTTTCCGACTTCATTAAAATAATTCCATTGATATTACTTTAACCACATTTAACAGTTACTGCGATTTTATCAAAAAAAAAGGTAATTGCTGGACAACTTTACCATGGTAAGAAAGTACTTTGCATGGAAAATAGCATCCTTGCGCTTGCCAAAATACAATGTCCTCAAAATTCTAGCTTTTTCCCTAAAACCAAACCTCTAATGCATTAGATGGACAATCCTTTCTTACAATTATCGCCACGAAATTGATGACTATACAGCTCTTACGTTAGTGCCGATAGAATGAGATTAAACATCTGGACTACCTATCTTGGTGGGTTTCGTCAATAACATAATCCATGCCAAAAGGCAAGTGTCAATCAAACCCTAGCATCATTCTTCTCTCTCATAGTTCCAAACAAGGTAGGCAAGTCCCGTTTGTTGTGATGAAAAAAAAAATTAGATTATGCAGCTATCTACTTGGCATAAAACATTTCCCCTCTTCACTCTTTAGTTTTCATCTCCTATTTATGTGTGAGCAGTACTAATTATTGTACAACTCATGAGTGATGGGTTAAAGTGTTGAAAGATACTTATGTTAATTTATTGGTAAATTTTGTTTCCGATTACTTATGGTTCAATGTCATTGGTTGTTTGTGGAGTCAAGTGCAAAGAATTATCAATTTTCCTTTTTTTTGGGATAGAGCACAGACTTTGATTTGAGTAGGTGTGTGTATGCCATCAAACTTCAAACTCTTTATGAGCCTCCAATATATATTCTAAAGCAAATATGTGAGCTAATTTCTAGAACAGAGATGGATTTCATCTTGATACATCACTTTCCTTTATATATTGCAAAAAGTTGATGTATATAAAAATTCAAGTAAAAAATTACAAAGAATATCTCATACTCAATTTCCATTAATATCATTAGGTTACAAGCACAAATAGTTCTAGAAAACTGTGCACACTAACAAATTAGTATTAAGCCTAGATGCATGAGTACGCTTATATGTACATAGATACATTGTTCCTTAAAACTAATGGACCAAGTCTTTAACTTGGACGCAACAACTATGAGATCTGTATTCATCTCCATGTAAATGCGTTTACTTTGTCAAACTAGAGTTCTGCATATACTTATCATTTATTCTTCCCTGTTTGACTTGCAATTAAGATCCTTAAAAAGATTGAAGGAAGGATCCGTTGCATTATGTCATAATTATATATCTGCCTCCCGTTTATTCATTTTTTTTCTTTTGTTTTTTTGTTACTTGCACCGAAGTTTTCAATTTTAGAATTATTCTTTTATGTGTGTCTTTGGTGCTTATTATTGTAATGATCAAATTTTGTGGTTATATTTCACCAATCTAATATCCAACAACTTTATCTGTAAACAAAAGTTGTTATCTAAAGTTTGTGTTAATATGATGTGATATTTATTATATCCATCATTTATCCCATTTTGTAAACTTATTTTCTCTGTCAAAGCACTAGGAATTTCGGCTCTACCACTTGAGTTACTTACAATGATTTACTGTAAGTTAAGCAACTCTCATCCGATTTGATCTTGTAATTTGGTTCCTTGGTAACTTTAACTCCCAGCATTGTAAGGGCTAGTTTTATCTTGTATCTCACCGTGGTGGACTTTAGGTTGCAAATGCCGAGAACATTGCATATTCTGCTTCAGCAATTCACAATCTAAAATGTTGCTTTTATGATCATGAATTTAGAAATTGGTTTATCCATTCAAAGACAGTGAAATAAAAACTATTCCTCATGTCTGTTTTTATATCTTACTTTTCCTTAAATATGTCGCTAATATAGCTAATATGTCTGATGAAGGCAAAAGGTTGTGTGCCCAGGTTTGTTAGTGCGAAATTTTAAAAGATTTTTACTATCTAAATCATTGAAGAAACATAGCTTTCTTTATGGATAAAAAATAGTTCAAACTTAGATTCTATTTTCCTACCCAGAGATTAATGTATAAAATCTCGAATTTCTAACGTCTGTCAAAATCTTTACCTAGACCCGGTAATGCGGGCCAAATGGGCCGGCCGGCCTCAATCCGCACCGGCTCGCGGGTCGTCACGGGCTACCCCGCAATGGCTCGCAAGTCTGACGGGTCAAGAAAATCGGCCCGCCCCGCGGTCCAATGCAAGCTGCCCTGCGACGACCCGCAAAAAAAAAAAAATTTAGATTTTAAAGTGTATTAGAAGACGCCAGACGACGGACGAACGATGGAGTATACGGTGTGACTGTGTGAGTTTTAGATTCCATCGTGGAATTGGAAGACGCCGGACGACGACCGATGGAGTGTGCGATGTGACGGTGTGACTGTGTGAGGTGGTCTGTAAGCTGTGACTGTGTGAGTGAGAGTGCGGAGTGCGAACTCCGATCTACGCACGACTGGGTGGGTGTGGACCGTGGGCGTGGGGTGTGGGCTGCTGCCCATGCTACTGCGTGCGTGGTGTGTGCGTGTGCTGCGGAGTGCGGAGTGCGGAAGCCGAAAGGTGCTATCTATCCTATCAAGCTGCGGAGTGCGAAGGTGTTGTCTGAGTGTCTGTCAAGTGCGGAGTGTCGAGTGCGGAGTAGGAGTGCGGAAGCCAGAAGTTCCAATCGTCGCCGAAGTCCAAAGCCTGCGATGCTATCCTGTTTCGTCATTTTAGTCGGCAGTGGCATCAATGTTGTCTCGTCGTCAGTCATCACATCATCCAGATCCAGCACAGCACAAGAATTTTATTTTTTTTCGGGTGGGAGTGCCTCGACAAGTTGGCCCGCACCTGTGGGAACTGCCCACCCTACCCCACAGGTCAAGCGGGCACAGGCCAAAATGGCCCACAGCTTCTGCGGGTCAAATTTTTTTGCCCGCCCTGCATTTTTTTGCGAGCGAGGCGAGTCAACTGCCCCACAATTACCAACCTTAATCCTCATCCCATTTCTCAAACAGGGGGTCTCCTGGTTGTGGTCCAATTCTAATGAGATAGCTTATTTTCCCTTTTTCCTTTCAGAATGGTTTTGATTAATTAGACAATTTCAAATAGTTCTTACCATCCAATCTATAAGTTGCTTGAATATGCTGTAATTCTCCAAGTTGTTAAGAACGATTTCCATCCTCCATGGAATGAGTAATGTGATCTGATTGTATTGTAATTTCAGACATCACAACCAAATTAACCTAAAATTGGCATAGAAAAAAGAACAATACAAAGGACACTAGAGGTGTGAACATTGGACAAGAGTAACACATGCCAAACACACCAAGCCAAGTTAGAGCAGCACACTCCAAACACACTAAACCAAACGCACCAAAAACTGCCCCTCACACCAAACCCTACTATGACAAAAAAACTAGAATAAAAAAAAAGTGCAACAACCAAGCCAAAAACTACCCCTCATGCCAAATACACCAAACCCTACTATGACCAAGCCAAATACTCATGCCAAAAACTATAGTGTCCAAAAACCCTAGATCTTGCCAGTTACGCCAAAAGTCGTAGGTTCGCCCCCTACCTGGCGCACTACAGTAGCTCATGCAGGTTCATGGGTTCATGCCAAAAAAAAAAAAACTACTATTGATGCTCGCATAGGTTTGGACTTGTCAACCCACAGCAAGGAGGATGCTTGGCTAACTCCAACGACACACAGCAGACAAGAGTGAGAGAGCTGATCATGGTTAAAGGAAAAAAAACAAGGCTAGGAGTCAACAATCTAGCAATAAATAAAAAGGAATTATGGCCATGAAGGCCAGAAATGGATGAGAATTCCAGTGATGGAGGCCAAAAAAGATCAAATTTTGTAAACCCTAAGATACTTTAATATCATATTGTAAATAGGGTTCAAATCATATTTTATCAATTAATCCATTAGGGATATACATAAAATAGAATGGTTACAATACTAATCAAAGAAAATAATTATATTCTTAGAAATTAAGAAATTTCCCTAAAAATAATTTCCTAAACTATAACTATACAACATCTAAAAAAAATACATATAATACTAAAAATAAATATATATATTTTTCTACACTATGTCGTACTCGAAACAAAGTACCAGAAAACAATGATCCAGTCGGGCTCTCATCACGAACTCTCATAAAAATCCAGGATAAGTTCCCTGCACCGGTTGTTTCTCTCTTCCTTTTTTGAGTTCTATGCTTAAACACCATACCACCGATGGCAAAATGAAAAGAAGAGCTCTTAAATGCATTCAACCTTGACGTTATGTACATAAGCTTCTAGTTTAAAAACACAAAGTATATTATATCAAGATTTATTCAACAGCTGCAATAAATTTATTTTCTTCAAATAAATCCAAGGTTGAACGTATAGAACTCTCTGAACTTTATATGAGCAAATGAAAATAGAAGGCACAAGTCGATTTGCATTTATCCTCTTCAGGTGAAAATGCAAAATGAGAATATGTTCGTTTCCTTTTCCATACGACTAAATTGACATTTAACTTCATGAAAGACAATCACTGAATACTTTTAGATCATAGGATTCTCCAAGGATTTGCAAACATCTCCTAAATTAAAGAAAACCGGAGTACAATTATTGCAGTTGCTCTCAATTAACCATTATAAGAGTTCCTAGACAATTTTCTTAATTTTGTTTCCCTCCTACACTTTCAAGGATTTATAGAATCAACCTCTAATTTCTATTTAAGAAAAATGCATCTCGAAAGCATCAAAAATCTTTGGATAGTTGTAAATACACTCACTTATGTTTGTTTTATTTGCACTCAGGCCATTTTATTCTTAAAATTAAACATTTTGATTCTCAAATCTTTAAAAAATTATTTAAGATCCCATACGACGATTTTAACCTTTAATTTTATGCATTTCTTTTCTAATTTTAGAATCTTAATTTGTTATCTCATGGTAAAATGATAAAATAGGATCTATAAACCCCCATTTGAAAGATAGGGCATTAAATGCAGATGAATCAAATATAAGAAATGTATTTATAATTTACCTAAAACCTTTTCGTATTGGTTATTACTCCATGTTAAAGCCCTTTCTATGAGCAGGTCTATCCAGGGCCCTTGGCGTCCTTAGGGATAAGGCTAGTCCTTCAAGAAGGCACAAGTCCTCTACCAAGGACCGTTGCTACATGTGTGTACATATATATTTGATTTTATTAGACTTCCAGCATGAACTGCTTCTTCCCTTTACATTCAAAAGCAACTTTGGTTACTTTTCCCCTTTTTTTTTTAATTATTTTCATTAATGTGGATCCCACATAATATAAAAAAATAAAATAAAAAAAGGGAGCTCTTCCTAAAAATCTTAGAGATAAAGTACAGTGATCTCTAAAAGAAAAGGTTTCTTTAAATACTAATGCAATACCCTAAGGATTCCTAAAGGTCCGAAGTTGACCTATGATCCACATGCAATTTGAACATAAATTGAACAAAGATAGAATCTGGAGCCAAATAAAGAGTCCCCTGAGAATTGTATCTAATCTAAGCCAAATAAAGGTTTCCCCGTGCATTAGGTAAATAACTGGCAGCTCAAACATTATTTGCATTTAAAAAGTAAACCTTCTTCCACATATACATACAATCACAACCTACTCATCTTTATGAACTTCACTAGGCTTGTCATCCAAAAGGTATGAAGAGGTTTATTTAAAATCCAAGATCAAAACTAGGACACTCATCCTCATCCTTACCAATCTTCCTGTCTTCCTGACTAAAATCATTAGAACAAGATGTAGAGGAATTTCCAGAAGCAAAGGTTGTACCATTGCTCTCTAAGTTAGCTTCAGCATCAGAAAGGATGCTGCAGAAGATTAAAAAGATAAAAGATACTACCGTTTAGATGAAGCAGAGGAATTTTAGAACATAATCATAAGCAATCAAATGCAGGAGCATAAATTAGTAAACACTAAGTATAATCTAAAATTTTAATCTTAACTTTAGTATTGAAAGACAATGCTACCATGCAAATTCATGACTCAGCCTGACACAGGTATATATAGATGCATATTCTCTATTGTTATAGAAGACAGCCTAGAAAGTAAGTCTTAAGATCTCTGGAGAGAGGCTCCCAGGAAAGATCAATTTCTGCCTATCCCTTCAAGAATATCAAAGCAATGAACTTGAGCTCAACATCTTCTCAAACAAAATAAATAACTAATACTATTACCTCATGGATACTCCCCCAAGTAAATGATTTCCATTACGACAAGTTGCTGAAGGAAAGAAGAATAAATAAATCAAAATGGGATTTTCAATATAAACTACTGAAGAGATCATCGAAGAATGACGTACTGAATCAATTACCATTAGGACTCAATGTAGGAGCAGAAAAAACTGATTTCGAGGCTTCTGGTTCGCTAGGGCCCTTGGATATGGAAGGCAAAGTAACCACACCCTCACCAAAGGAATCTGCATCTACTCCTTTAGGTGCAAATGGCTTTTGTAGGATTGACAAAATCTGAGAGGCTTCAGAAGTGAAATTATTAAATCAGTGGCAGATTGCAGCAGTATACCATCATGGTATCAATATAGGTATTTATGACTATTCTTCAGAGCATTCAAAAATTTGCTATAGAAGTCAGCACATGGTGAAACTGCTTTTGGTTGTCCCACATGTGGCAGTAACAGAAAATGCAATTGTCCAGCTAAATCATTTTGAAGAAACTAAAACAAAAAAGAATATAGTGGTGATTTCATAACAGCCATGCTAAATCAAGCCAAATCCATGGCCTAAAGAATTTCGACCAGCTTATATACATAATAAAAAGCTACTAGATAGTAGGATTTGATATAAGTAAGCATATTTCTGTGACTTTCATCTGAAGGACAACAAATACTACAAAGATCCTTTGAGATTATTTTATCTGCTATGGTAGGAATGTGAACCATATTAAGAAAGGAGAGAACAACCTACAATGTCTACAGAAGGACCTTCTATCTACAGATTGCAGTGCTGGCATTGCATGAGACTGATACATGACTAGATTTAAAAACGAGAGTTCCCTGGCAGCTAGTAATGTACCAAAAGGAGATTAAGTATATAAATTCTAGTGCAAAAGGGTCTAATCCAATGGTGCTTCTGAATGGCAAAAATTAATTGCAAATTTACTCACCATCCCGTAAAGGCTTGTGCTGAGTGTCTCTCTGGTTTAATTGCATCTTTTCCACCAGGGGAATTCCATGGCTCACAGTAACGTTTTCTGTTGGAGGATCCCTCCGCCTATTTTTATCTGCAAGTCCATGCCAGAAGCCCATTGCATCAGGAGGTCAAACCTATTTCCAGGCATTCAATTATTGAGGACAGGCATGTGATCTAAACAAGATAAGATGTGAAAAATTAGAGAACATACGCATTATAACATGACACAACAAGAAATGACTACCAGCCATGCCAGAGGTGCTTCAGGCACAATTGAATGCAATGCAAATGGACGTAACAAACAAGATGACATTCCATTGCAAGTGAAAGTGAGTTTTCAGTGAAAACTAGTGCTACCTCTAATTCTATGCCTACATTATCCAAGTAACACAGCCAAGACCAGCTTCATCTTACTCAAGTGAGCTATGACCAATCCATTCCTGAATACTAATTTGAATAATCAGTTCCCTGGTAAGGAAAAAAAAAAAAAAACTGCTAGTACTCCAGCCTAAAATTCCTTTAGAAAATTTGGCTTAGTTCTTTATTCATGGAAAAACTATAGAGCATCAACTTCACAAGAAGACACAAACTTATGATAAGATGTGCAAAGATTCATGTAATTGTTGAGGATATCACAATGAAGCTGCTAAGAAATAAATCAGGAAATTCAAGAGCTTTTAGAATATAAAGAGAAAGGGGGAGGTGGCAACATTTTTCTTTTGAGAAGAAAATGAAGTCTGACAACATTATACCTACACACGGTAAAACTTCAGCAAGGATAAAATGAAGGATCTGGAAATATTTTTACTGGAACTTTGAGAAATTGAAGTAATTTCAGACCTCTTAAAACTGATTTGTCGGCTTTGAGACAATTCAGTTGTCCAGGGCCTTCAGCCCCACCTATAGCACTGTCATTACTTTCTCGGCCATTCAAATCTGCTGGGATTCGTTCTTGTTTTTCAGGTTCCCCAATGTCGACCAGATAACCATCAAAAGCCACTGATTCACCAGATCTGATTACTTCATCTTTCTTAAGGAGCCTATTGTTCAAAACTTTTCTGCGTTCATCATACAGTGTGACCTGGGCAGATGTACAAAAGCTATAAAAAAAATGTTGACGGAGAAAAAGCTATGATTTGCAGCGAAATCACAGAATTTCGTAAAGCAATTAGGTTAGAAACTGGGGCACTTCATTAATGGAGAAACAGGAGTCTTAGCAAAGAAAATTTCTTAATTTCAGTCAATAATATGAACAATATACTACTGTCATAAAGAAAATAAATAGTCTCGCAGAGATGACCTGTCTCCCTAGGAATCCTCTGCTTGAAATTTGCAGGAAGCCATCGTGATATTTCTTGGCCTTTTGAGTTACTTGTGTGGTGTATAAAACCTGCCAGGCTACATCTTTAGCAATGTAAATATTGATGGCACAAGTAGATTCAAAATATCCCCCAACAGTACCAAAAAATGCAAAGGTCAAGTTGTTATATCACTTCATGCCTAAGCTTCCATAGCTGCAGTACCTAGTGTATGTAGACCTTCTATTTTAGTGCTAAAGATGGCCAAAATTCTATTCGCCCAAGATAGTATTGTCATTTATGACAGTGCAGCATAAAACAAGAAACAATGAGACGTTCAAACTGAATCAATGCCAGCCTGAATCTCTTTCAACAGATGACAATTAGGAATATAAATAGTCTGCAAAATTTTCTAAACCAAGAACTCACCCATGATATTTGATCCGCCTGAATCAGAAATTCTTTTCCGCATCCCATGTTGTTGCGGCTCAACATTATTCATCCCTGAAACGCAATTACAAACTTCTCATGTGGTGCATTGTCATTACAAACACAATCATCATGTATTAATTGATACAAAGTACAAAAATAATAAATTACTGTGATCTTTTTATCCCAGCTCTTTTAGTACAGAAAATGAGTTTATGGATTATAACTCTGCTGGTACAGAAACTTTTGACAGTGTCCTGAGCATATACATGATAGCTCATCAACAATTGCTAGGTACATATGACACAAGAATTTTAAAACATCCCATTAGATTTGAGAATAGAATTAAGTCAGAATATTACATAAATACTGGGGCAATGACGAACTAAGCAAAGAAAAAAATTGTCTGTCTATAAGTGAAATTCTAAAGCAATAAGAGCCCAAATTCAGGGGGTTACTTCTAAATGACTGCAGAAATATTAGCCATTCAGCAACAAAAAGGAGATAGCCAATTAAAAATTAATATTCATCCAGACTGACAAAGAAGAGAAACATCTGTTACCTTTATGGAACTTACTTATGTGAGGGGAGATGGATTTTATATCAAATAATGTCATTAAAGTTGGACCGTGAACCTATATCTAATCTTATTACCTTTTCCTATGCCCTTGAAATAGTTTTGCTCTTTAGGCTTTTCTGATTTCTGCAAAGAGCAGCGTGGGCTTAATTCTGCAATCAATCGCATTTTATGATTTCCTGCACATTCCCCAATCTCAACCAAATAACCTTGAAATTCCATTCTCTCCCCAGATTTCAGTTCTTCACCTTGCTTCATGAATCTGCTTTCCAAAAGAGTCCACTTGGAATCATACAACATAACCTAAGGAAAGACCAGAAAGTGTCTTTAGCAGTATGGTTCACTAAGCTGGACAAACCGAAAGAGAAATAGAGATCAGTGCTTGTAAATAAGGGTAGTAAATTCACAGATATTCGGGGCTTTTTAGCCAGTGCAGACATTCAGATGAACTGGCCAGATATTGGAGTTACTTGATTAAGTGACGTGTAAACCAATGAAGGTAAAGATTTCAACCTGCCTAGTCATAGATCTGCTGCTTGTACATCGTATGAAGCCATCATGATACTTCTTTGCTTTTTGAGTTAATTGGGTGGTATACAAGACATGCCAATCTGCAATGCAAGAAAGTAGTGTGAAACAAAATGCAAAGATAAGACACAAAGCAATGGAACATATGTTTGGACAAATTTATACCATTTCAGACTAAACCATAAAGCACGGAAAAATTCATCAAGACAAAGCACAGTCAACATAAATAGCTAAATATGATGTATGAAAATGAAGCTGCTATGTACATGAACTGAATAAAGCATAAGCATGTGGGATTTCTTTAATTAAATCCATGCAATGTCCTATTTGGGTAGGACATAAAAGTCATCTTGTAACCTGTGGAGGATTAACAAAATACGTCTGTATCTAGAATGTGACTTTCTTTATTAATGAATGGAAAACAGAATACTAACCTGTGGCACTATGTTTTGTCCCATCCTGATCATCTTGAATTGCCCAATTCTTGTTCATCTCACCCTTCTTAAAATCTGAATTAGATCATGCAAAGCTAAATATAACTCCTTGATTGGACTCTCAAAACTCAAGCTAAATTACAGCAACACCTTAGATAATTAGACTCCATTTATCACTTCCTAATGTTTTCCTTATTGCATGGCGTATTTTTCAAATATTTAATTAGAATACTCATGTGCCTGCCTAGCGGTAGCCGCAATATCTAAACTGGACTTAAAGTTCAGGTAAAACATGAGAGAGATGACCCAAATCATATTTTTGAATTCTCTGTGCGCACAAAAGTTCACATTACTTAACGCAGCAAGTTCATAGGTACATTACATGCAGATTCAAAAAGGTATGGCATGTCATATTAGGGGGAAAAACTAATTGGTTAGTGATCAATTTTGAGTTAGAAAAAATTTCAATACACATGAGAATGTTATGCCAACCTCTAATAATTTTCTGCGATGGATTTAGGCGCATTGAGTGCACTTTATTCTTCACCATCTTTGGTCCTTTTTAATCAAAATTAGAAAACATAAGCAGCCTAATATTCTTAATCACAGCATAACTCTTCATATTTCAAATTCAATTACATTTTCGTAAATCAGATCACACAACAGAATAACCCTACCACAAAGAAAACTCTTCACAACTTTCCCCTCGTTTCCTTGAGAATTCAAATCGCGCAGAGGCTTACACTCTCCTTCAATATCTCCAACATCGACTAAGTAAGAATTGAACGCCAACGACTCACCAGAGCATACAATTTCGTCTTTCTCCAAGATCCTACACTCCAATAGCGTATCGCTCTCATCATAAAGCATTGCCTGTGGAATGAAACGAATGAATGGATAGAAACCCCAGGTGCAGAGAAATTATCAGTGGGGAGTCGGTACCTTGTTAGTTGAGGGATCGAGGACTAAAATACCGTCGTGATAGAGTTTGCGCTTTTGCTTGATGTGTTTCGTGTAGGTGATGCTCCATTTTTTGGACCCCGCCATTGTTAGGGCTCGATTACATTGGAAACAAGAAGACACCTCAATACCTCAATTCAGGTGCAGTGATGGCGGGAACCCAAAGATGAATTTGCGGGCGCCAGTAATTATTGTCCGTTTAAATTGATATATATATTATATATATTGATATAATAAATTTATTTTTAAAAATATTGCAATATTACATAAACGTTAACAAATTATTTAAATATGCAACATTTTGGTTATAGAAAGATATATTATATAGTTTAATTTTATATAATCATTTATTATCTTTCCACTTTTATACAAAAATTTACTTAAAAATCTCGTTTTATATACATAATTTATTTTAATAATATACAATGTTAAATAGAATAATATATTAACTTAAAAATTATTATAATTAACATTTTAATAGTATATGTTTATACATTGTTATAGATATCATGTCAATTTTATTGTTTAATTATGTAATATATTTTATATTGATTTTATATTATTATTGATGGCCTTTAGATATTTATATAAAACACTATACTACTAATAAAGAATTATAACCCTTCAAATTATGAAAATGTAGTCTTATGTATTAAGGATCATGTTATTTCACATCAAGTCATTCAAAGATTATAATTCTTCTATAAATATAACTTGTTATAAGAGGCTCACTAAATCCTTTGATTTATAATATATATATATATATATATATATATATAAATAAGATCAAATTAAAAAAGTCAAGCAAGATATATTTATGTATGTTTTTATAGATTTGTTTTGAAGAGCAAGCTCAAACTTTTCAGCTTCAATTTGAGTTGTAGCTCAAGCTTTTAAGTTGTTGAACTTTTAAGTTATTGAGCTTCAATTTGAGTTTGAGGTTAAGCTCACTTAAGCTCAACAATGCAAACAAGCTTCTAAGTGAAGTTTAAGTTCTAAATTTCTTATTAAGCTTAAGTTCTAATCTGTAATTTTTAAGTTTGATAAAAGCTTAATTTAACTCAAGTTCAATAATTTTTTCAATGTGTCGAGCTTGAACTTTAAAAAAACTCAGCTTATTTTATTGTAACCATTTTTCAGTCAAAATAAAGTCCAAAAGTAGGTCTTTTTTTAACCTCACATTTTGATAGCAATGGAAACAAGCGTTGTTAGGCTCAATTAGTGGACTGGGCAGACCCCTAAGTAATTTCCTTGATTCTAAGCCCGATTAAACTCAAATTAGGTTTCAAAATTTTGCCTCGAATAAAAAACCTAGCAGCACTCTATCATCTTAACTTAACCCGTTTCCAGCCTGTTTCCACGAACCACCCCGTACTATCATAAGAAAACAATTCCTGCAGATACCCAATGGGCAAAAACCGCCGCAATTGGACGACAAAATAGAGACATCTTTCGTTACTCCCTCACGTCTTCACACAAGTCGTCTGGACTACCTAGTATTTCGAGAAGCAAAAGTCCCTGTACTTCAGTATTTAGCAATAATAAAGACACTGCCGAATAGCCGGTTAATGGCTAACGTCAACAGGTAATGGCAGTCAAAAATGCCCTAACATGCAGTCGTCTACTCGCATAAAAGTAGGGCGTGGTTTTCCCAACTCAATGATCTTTAAACAGGGAAGAAGATACAAGAGTACAGCTACACTGCCCCCAGGAAAAATTCAGGAAGCCAAAACGCGCGGTGAGATGTAAACAGCCAAGTTGTTCACGTAAAGCGGCACTGATTGCAAGACTGAATGGATATTGCTGTGCTCCCGATAGCACATTCTCCCAAGCATCACATCAAAGTATTTACGGTTTACTCTCTTCTGAACCACAGATCCCATGAATGATAGTAGAAAGGAAAATTGATTCTTAATATAAAGAGTAGAATAATTATGCCGGAGAAACAGTACCCGAATGATAAAAAATTCAAATGTTAGGTCCGATACAATATCACAAACAAGTAGTAAAAATGCTCCTAAACTATCCGTTCCAATTCTCTTGCATAACTGAGAGTTTGATTGATGAGCTGCAAGGAAGGGATCTCCTTTGAAGGTGCAGATTCTTTTGCTTTCTGGAAAAATACAAATCCATCCTTGATTTCCCACTCAGGATGCTCCTGCATTTAAGTGAAAAAATATTTACATTAATGAAAGATTCATCAACCACCACTTTACCCAATAGGACTACTAGGTATTATATTAGTATCATTTCTTCATTTTGAAGTATCACCACTTTTCTCGTGTTCGACATCTTTTGACAGATTGCTAAACCGAAAAGTTATCACCCTCAGATTTATATGCAGCTCCATGCTTACTTTTCCTTTTGTCCAATGAAATGAACCCCAACTGTTACAATCCAAGCCCGAAGGAAGAGTTCATCCAAAATAACTAGTCTAATAGGTAGGAGAACCCTTAAGACTCAAGTATTACACTTGATCTATGCTACTCTCCCAAGTGAAATTGTAACATTACTACCATACTTTGAAAACTAAGGTCCACGTTGGCCTACTCTAAACCACCCGTTTTGAGTACCTTTCATTATGTATAGCTGTCACTCTGTTTCACCAAGTAACCTTTTTTCAAGTAGCCCTCTCTCAGGTCACTCCTTTTTCATGCCACCCTTCCATAGGATTGGCTTTTAACAAGAGCATCAAATGTTACAATCCAAGCCAAATGGAAGAGACCATCCCAAAAGACTAGTCTAATGGGTGGAAAAACTCCTTAAACTTAAATACTACACTTGATCTATATTACTCTCCCATATGAGATTGTAATACCAACCACCCAAACAAATCCCCCATTTCTTCCCCAACAAAACAACCACAATGCTCATCTCTCCCACGTCTGTACTCTATTAGCAACCAGCTCACCCTGGCTCCCTTGCATGTGTACACACGCTGGAACAAGAGGAGGGGCTGAATTACATCGAGTCGTGTCCTAGTAAGTAGTGTCCTAGAGTAGTGGTGTTATGTGTCATGTAAGTGTCCTATAGTTAGTAGTGTGTTCAGAAGTTTATGTTGTGTCAGGGTACGTGGTGTTGTGGGACAAAGTAGTGGGAGTGAGGGGATGTGGATAACAATAGGAGGAGAGAAAATAGGATGGTGGTTGGTTAGTAACCACCCTTGATACCTGGAAGCATTGTACTTAAATGAAAATTAATGGAATGGAAGGACAACCTATTTTCTCGATTAAAAAAATTTATTTTTCCTTGAGATCTCGGGTTTTATCTAACGAGCCCACACTCGGTCACCGTAGGAAAGCAAGGAAGGAAAACATGCTCCAGAATCGAACCAGATTTTGCAATTAATAAACCCCTTACACAATCCTCTAGACAATCCGATAACATACTCCTTCCATTTGGTACTTGATCAAAAATAGCTATTGAGAAAACAATGATTGATCTCCTTCTCACTCAAATGAGAAACAAAAAATTAATGATATCACATTTAACAACAAAAATTAATCATATCACATTTACCTCTTTAATATATTCTAAAACCTCTTGATCTGAAGAGAACAGCAACATTTGCCGTGCATCATTAATTGACAAATAATCATATGCTTTCTCACTGCATCCTGCTATTTCATCCCTGGTTTAACATTAAACAGAAAGGGCAGGCAAGAAGCCAGTTAGTAACATCACAATCTCATAAGAGCAGAAAAGGAATAAAAACTAATGACTGGCTGAGTTTCAAAAATAATGTTCCATTGGATTCAACTAGTAACTGTCTGCCAAGACACAGAGATTTGTCATCTCTGAAAACCTTTAGCAAATCCAGCTTTGGCAACTTAAAGATTCACCAAACACCAAAACGTTACCTACTTAATTTCAAGGCATCTAATAGTCATTCTATCCCTTTAATGCAACTCCGGTCAATCATTTCTCCAGTGCAGAAACAATATTTTCTTAGATCTATTGTTGCTAGGAAGATTGAATATTTCTATCCAATTAATAATTCTGTGAAAAAACAACAGAAAGACTACCTGACAGTCTTTGCCAAAAGATCCATGAAGTATACGTAAGTCTCGTCAGGCACAGTCTGTCTAGCACTCAAAACACGATTATAAGCCCCTTCCATGAAGGATTGCTCTAGCTCCACAGCATGCTTGATGCAAGGATTCTCCAAAGCATCAGATGAAAGTAATTCTAGTTCTGTATGGAATTCGGCAATTCTATTTTGCACAAGGAGTCTTAACAGATTGAGACCCAATATAGGATACTCCTGAGGAGAGGGTGGAATACGGCTACTGCTCCAAATGAACAACATAAAGTCAGTTTGAGAGAGAAAAACTGGATGAACATGTCATCACAGTTGATACCTCAATGCACAAATTTAAAATAGGTAAAGAGCAGTAAAACAAATTGACTCTTTTTAAACCCAACCTAGCAATCTTCCCAAGGGCCATCAACCTACCAATTATCTAAACATAATTTTTTGTTAAGCAGATTTACACAGAAATAGCTATTGAAATTTATATGTTATATTGTTGATTAGTTCTTATTATTCGAGCAATAAACAAATCCTTCAAAGTAGCTATGCAAGGAAAAAAAGCTTTCAATAAGAAGAAAAGGAAAAAATAAATCTTAAAATGGACAGAGTACGTAGTGCAACACTAATGGGGAGAAGCTTTCAGAAAGAAGAAAAGGAAGAAACAAATCTTATTATGGACAAAGTATGCAGTGCAAAACTGATGGAAAGAAGCATGGATGCATCTCATGTGGTAACACACACTTCACATGAAATACAAAATCAAAGATTACCCTGCATCAGTATAATAAGGCTTGAGTTGAAAGAAATCCCTCTCAAATGCTTCCTGATCTTCCATCTTCACACTTAGAACAACAGCATGTTCATAAATGTCCCCTGAAATTTTTAGATTCAGGAAAAAAATGAGTGCACGATGGACCAAAATTGTTCCTTGTGTTTTTTAGCAGCTTATGTAGGTTGAACTTTTTAAGTGACTTTTCCTTTTCAAAATTGCCAACAATAATAAATTAATACTCTACAAATTATAACCATGCATTATAAATACAGTTCCATAAGAAAAAGGAAATAAAAATTGACTTCAGTTAACCATCCGCAAGCTAGTAAATTTCCCACTCCTGGTTGATATTTAACTTCTCAATTTATGCATTTGATGATAGAATGAAGTAATGAAGCAGCTTAATCTGAACATACTTGCAATTGACAATTCATGAACAGCATTAGGAGTTTCTTCAAACAATGGTGGAAGGCCTTTAAACCCAGTTAGCAAAACCTGCACAGCAAGAAAAACAACTCACTTTAACAATTCAATGTCAAAAAAAAGGGAAGGGGGCAAACAAAGGAACACCAGCTATACATTGACCCAAGATACCAAATATCTCCTCATAAGCACTTACACCCCCACGAGAACGCAAGCAATAACACGCAAAAGCCCTTTTTCTTAGGTGCTATTGGCACTATCAAAGGGAAGGTACCTCCATTGTTTAGGAAATTGTACACCCCCACGAGAATGCAAGCACTAAGATGCAAAAGCCCTTTTTCTTAAGTGCTACTGGCACTATCAAAGGGAAGGTATCTCCATTGTTTAGGAAATTGAAGGTTGGGTACTTACAAATTAAGTTCTTGTTCTAAAAGTACTACAGATTATCAGTGACTGTTTAGCAAGCACTAACACGCAAAAGCCCTTATTCTTAAGTGCTATTGGCACTATCAAAGGGAAGGTATCTCCATTGTTTAGGAAATTGAAGGTTGGGTACTTAAAAATTTTAAGTTTTTGTTCTAAAAGTAATACAGATTATCGGTGACTGTTTGATGCACCTTTTTTTCTCAATAAATTCACAGAAAATTAATAACTTTCTTCTTCCATTAACGGGGGGCAGTTGTGGTTTCCCTCATTACCTCTAGACGTAATGAGACTATAATTTTCGCATATTTTAGCATAATCTTTTTTATGAAACCACTCTGCGTTTAATTATAAAACCTGAAAATTTTTACCATTGATTAAAAAATTTCAACCACTTAATAGCCGGGACATTGGAACCTTAGAATATGCAACAGAAGGCACTAATCCTATCCCAAAAGAGTCTCACAAACCCTTAACGTGACTAAAAATCACTACTCGGCTTCTACATACCAATTCATCTTTTCACGCATACAGATCACCTATTTCAGTGAATTAAACTTCAAATTAAAAATCCTATCCTCAACGTATACATACATCACACAATATAGCTCCACATCTCAAATCTCAATTCTATCCATTTCCATTCAAACTCTAATTCCTAGAGCCCTAAAACCCTAAATCAAGAGAAACGAAGTAAAACGAGTGTATATACCGACGGAAGAAAAAATTAGGGTTTCTGAGCGGTGTAAAGAAGTTTCAAGTTTGTACCTTGAGTTGAGAGAGGAGATTAGTGCAAGTGTTAAAATCGTTCCTCAACAGAGCTGCTTTGAAGCGTTCGAAGAGCTGAGAAACCTCTGTTAGCTTCGGATCCATGAAGGTGGTTGCTGTGTGAATCTGAGAATGATTAGCTTTGCTTTCTTTACAAGAAACAACAGCAGAGAGAGAGAGAGAGAGAGAGAGAGGGAGGGGGGTAGGGGAAGGGAGAGAGTGTTCTCAGTTGCCTATACTGGAGCTAGAAGAGAAGAACATCCTTTTTGGGCCGGAAATGGCCTTTAATGGACCAGACCTATTATATATGGGCTGGTACTTTTTGGGTCAAAATATATGGGCTGGTGCTTGAAACTTCGGATAATCGATGTTTACTGTTTACATTAGGTCCTTAGTAAAGGCAGCACTACCCATAATATAAGAGCCTAGAAAATATTAAAATTTTGAATAATTAAAGGTTAAATGTTTTTTCTCTCTTTCCAAGAAAACTATAAATCATGAAAAACTTAAGTTTCATGTTAACTTCACAATTACTATAATAATGTCTTGTTGCATTTGTCTCGTTAGGAATGAAGTAGGCAAATAATCCCTACAGCCCAATAATAAATTAGAAATTTATATTTTTATATTTAATTTTTATAAATTTATATTATAAGAAATACTTATTTTAATATTTACTTTATCTCATTAATTATGAAAAAGGAGTAAAACATACTACTCTACAAAAGGTAATGACAATTCCTTATAAAGAAGGAATGGAAAAAATTACTTGAAATAAAAGTTCTCAAACGAATTTACAAGTTAATAAGATAGTAGGAAATATTTAAAAAATAATGGTTTTATAAACAAGCTCCTATTATCATGTTTAGTTGGGATGGAAATTGACTTAACTGAAATACCTCCATATTTTTTTTAAACCCAAATCTTAGCCACTATCAATTATTATAGATCCAATTTATTGGACCAACTTAAACTATTAGTTTGGGTGGCAAGAAATATACATTTGTTATCATTGATGATTTGACTAGATATATTTACTATATATTCATTTGAGAGAAAGTAACTATTCAATTTTTTTCTTATTACATATAAAGTTGATATTATGGTCTTTAGTTGAATTTTAAATATCAAATAACTATATCCAATAAATTACTATTACTCAAAATATTAAATTGCAATGTATGTCTTTAAAAAATAAATTGTTATTCAATAGCTCACTTATTATCTTTATCATAATACCCTATATTGTAAGCACTACTTGGTATTAAGTAGAAGGTAGAAGGGTATTAGGTTTATGTTCTACGGTAAGGATATAATTAATACTTTGATTTTATTCTAATATAATTCATTATATATATAATAATGAATACACTTTTATTCTATTTTTATTGAATTGTAATTTATTTTTTTATTTTATACAATGAAGTGAACCAACTCCCTAATAAAAGAAATAGACTTGTGGTGGTGGAATGTAAAGTTGATAGTTTAGTAATAGTGGGAGTAGTAGAAAAATAATAAATCTAAGATTAATAATGATAGGTATGCATTTGTTAAGATCGATAGTGGTGGATCTGAGGATTTTTTACGGTGTGGGAAAGGAGGATGTTTAGAAAAGAGAGGTGACCATGGAATTTGTTGAGAGTTTTTAGAGAGAGAGACAGAGAAATGTGGTATATATATTCCGATAACTCTTTGTAAGATCCTTATGAGACTCTTTTTTTAGATCTTAACTTGTATTTAAGAATGGACGAAGAATCAAATGACATAATAGTAGAAAATTTATGAATAGATAATACCAGTAGATTATGCTAATGTAAGGTTTTCTTCTTCTTCTTTTTTCCTTCTTATGGATCTATTGTTGCCTCTCTCTTTTTTTTTTTTTTTAAAAAAAGGAATTTTGTAGCATTGCAAAGATTAATGTGTAATAACATTATTAGATATTTTATGATTTTTTTTCTTTTATAATATTTATGAATGGATTTGATTAGCCTAACATTCCTCACAAACTTGAAATTTGAGCAAGTCAATATAATTATGGGCGAATTTGGTTCGTCTTTCTTTTGTTTATTCAACATCTGTTTGATATCCTTTTTTGAATGTGTGTATTTGGAAAAAATAAGATACTAAAAAGAAAAAAATAAAAATACATATATATCCCTCTTGAAAAATTAAATATCCGATTTATCTCTAAAAATTTATATGTATTTATCCATTACTTTATCCATCTTAAAAAAATAATTAATATCCTATTTTCCAATACATAAAATATATTTTTTGAACCCTTTTCTCTTAAAAGTACATGAACCGTATCACTTTCCAATACCCATTTCCCAATTACCATTTTCATTACAATTATTCAAATAAGACTAATATAAGGTAGTTTTCTAAACTCTAAAATTTAAATTAGATTTAGATCAAATATATATAAGATATAAACAAAATATAGATAAAAAAAGAGACGATCTAAATAGCCCTATGATTCACTTATTCCAAATGCATTTTATTTTACTCTTGATTATCTTATCAAAATTCACTAATCGATAGCATGTTAAATGATAAAAGGTACACTTATTTTAATAATATTCTTTATTAAAAGTGTGAAGATAGAATATATTATTAAAAATAAGGGGACCCTCCATTACTCTATGCCAATATAATATTTGAACACATTAGCGCACATAACTAAAGCATATTTTTGCAAAAGACAAAAACACGTCCCATAAATAATACAAGTATAATATGTTTATCCAAAAGTTGGACATCTCAAGTATGATTTTGGTTATATGAGTTGCCAACTAGTCCTTTCTAGTTGTAGCAGCATTATCCAAGAACACATGCAGAGCTATAAATTAAGAAGCATGTCGTTCATCAGATCCTATAACTATTCCTCTACTTCGTGCAATGCTATCACAGTTATACATAATCTGTATATATAAGTCAGAAAGGTGTAGGTATCGTTTTTAATTTCACAAGATTCATTGTTTTCATCTCAGTATTTATTTTATTGGATCATGATCATATATTGTTATATATGAATGAAAAAATAACAATAAAAACCTTATTAAATATTTTATCATACAAATTGAACGGAACAAATAAAAAACACCGATTGAAGCTTAGAGATCATTCGGCTCATTACGGAACCATTACAATAGTTACGAAAATTAATACAATAAAATTATCAAATTATATGTAAGACTGAACCATAAAAGAACTCGATATGATATACATATATAATTATCACAACTAAGAGGATATAATTATTGCTCTGATTTAGGTGATGTGGTTATCAATGAATAGTAATTCTTATTCGCCACACTTCCTTCAGTGTTTGGTTATCATTCGTAAGTGGAAGGCTCAGCTGATAATATCAACACCAGTAGGAAGGGGGGATTATTTTTCTGATAAGATAAAATGGATAAGGTTAATAATAATATCTATGTTATCTCGACTGGAGATGACCTGGAATATTTATGTCTTTTCATCTCTATCTAATGTCTAATAACTATTGTTATTGTCGCTTGATAGCACAATTCATGGTAATGTATAATTTCGAAAATTTTTAACTTTTTATATGTTATATGTCCTTTCGTCCATTATATTTATTAATATGGGATTTCTTTAAATTTGAATCCGTTAACTTCTTTATGGTGATATTATTGGATATTCTTAAATTCTAATTTTACATCAACATGAAATGTTATCCTTATAGTATTTATTATAGTTAAACCATTCTCCATTAACTATTTTATTGCATAAATCTATCATTCATCCAAACATATTCTACTACTAATATAGCAACTTCATTGTTTTCTTTTGTACGTTAAGAATCAAATTGCATGTATGTAATCGATGGATCCATAATACTTGAAAAATGAAAATGCCTTTAGTGATGGTGTGACTAATAAAGAGGATGATTGATGCATACACTTTGAAAACAATTGATGTAGCTAATGTCAGATAATGTATCATTAAGAACGATCTTCAAATTGATAAAGGGATAAATTGATATTTACATATTTTCATTTTTCTTTCGATCTAATTGCATAGTTTAATTTTAAATTTCTACATAAACATGGCTTTATAGAGGAACAATAAAATATACTTTCTTTCTGACCAAACAAAGGATAATATTAATAAAGAAAATTTTGCACCAACTTGGAATATATTATTCTAAGTGCATTAATGTCTCTTATGTAATATTTAGTTTTTTTTTTTTGGTCATTATGTACTAATGAATTAGGTAATGAATCAACTATAGGTCAACAAGAGAATTAACATGTTTTTCCCTTTAGTATTATATATATGACTTTTGACTTTCCGTATTAATTTATGTATTATCATGGGGCTTTTTTTCTTATTCAAGTATTTTACTGGCTCTTAACTAGTATTTATATATTCTCATCTCATAAATCATAAGATCATTTGATGGTGGCATAAAGGTTAGCTTTGTTTCGTGTCCAAGCTGACTCTAGAGCTATGTCTCTCTCACATGTGTAAAAAAATTATGTGATTAAACAAGAGGTCTTTGATGGAAAATATAATATTTTAACAAAAATCAAATCATAAGCACGTTATCCCAAAAGAAATAATAATAATAACAATAATAACTATAAATTTTAATAATTGAAAGAGATAAGAGTCCGCATAATGCATTTGAGAAGTCAGTTGCCATGTATATTGAACAATCAATTAATGCTTTATGACTGAAAATTTTCTAAAAATAATAATTAAATGAAAAAAAAAAAAAAACCATCCTTGACATTGTGTTTTTCATGCGGCTATAAACAATTTGAAAAGACGTTGAAGTTTTTATCATCCACCATGCAAGCAATCGTGTGAGAATGATTTGTAAACAGTCAATTGTGTTTTTTGTTGCAGATTCATTTTGGGTCCATAGAGGCACCGATATAAGACTTTTGGAGAAAGAATTCTGCCATATAAACACCTTCATTGAATTTAATCAAATTACTATTGTGTTATATCATATGATCATTAAAAAATCAATAGAAATATTATTAAAAGGTTTGTATTAAGACTTCATCAATCTTGAATCATATAAGGTTGAGATATCTACAAAAGTGCGTGAAATAAGAAACCTTGAAGGGATTATATAATGATTTTCAAATTGCTTATAGAAGTGGAATTCTGCCCGACACCAGTATTGAATGCTACAGTTGAAGACTCTTTTATCAGTGTTGATTATAACAGGAAAAAGGATTCGAATCTATATATACCTATAGGAGAAATAGGGAAACAACCAACGAATCCTAGGAATGATTTGGATAGATGAAGGTGTGGGTGCTTACAATAACGACTCCACTAGAATAGAGAGGGTAGACTCCAATGTGTCTGTAGCTTCATACCAACTGGGTTGAGGTCATGACTTGAAAAAGCTTTTATAAGAGTAGATTGTGACTCTCACCTGAATCCCTTGAGACTTGAATTGTAAACATCTGTGGATGGTTGGTCAAAAGTGGCCATTAGAGATTAGGAGTTGGGAGTATGGCTCCGAAGAGGAATTCTACTTACACACGTGCAAACGTCCAACCGGATCAAACAATTTCTCATGCGACGAGGAAAATAGACAGCCTTTGATTTGTTTTCAACTAACCTTCCTATCATCATTAAGTTACAATATCAAGACAAAGATTTCAACAAAATACAGGCACGATTCAACATATATATATGTTTATGCAATCCCTGCAAATTCGATGTTCCAGGGAGAAAAGCCAACGGCGAGCCAATCCGAATAGTGGATGTTGGTTTCAATTCTTATTCTTTTAAGACTTGTACGATACGATCCATCGACGGAATCATAGAATTAATTGCATATGCATTTTAATGTCTGGCCTTAGGTTGAAGCAGCTGAATTTAATATGGCCTTTCATGGTAGACCAGGGTCTTTATTCTTGCATTATATAGCCAGAGCCTGCTCTGCACACTGCTGCTGTGCGTCGGCATTGACAACCACTGGGGGACTGACCTGACCTGACCCGACAACTGAAGGTAGGAAAAAAAAAGAAGCGAATACTAATCTTAAATAGTCCAACATTTTGAAGAAAAAATGGGTCCTGGTTCCGTCCTTGACGCTAATGATTTTAAATTGTTTGGTCCTCCATCGCATACGATGTTGTACAGGACGCATGATTCAGGACAGGTTGTAAAAATACTTCTCTCTTCACCCTTCAGTCCTTACTTGCCCCTATTATTTTTTAGAATCAAATGGACTCCAGATTAAACTAATCGCTAGTTAACGTTGCTGGTCGTGGTCCATCCTAAAAAACCTTTCGCATCGATTGATTCATGTACTATTCCATGGAATAAACCAATCAAAGCCTTATAAATCGATTAAAAATACAATCAACGACCCACTCTACCCGTCGATTGGCGTTGATCAAATCACATCCCAATTAGTCCTATCGTGTTACTTTTCAATTTTATCTACATATAATCACATGCTATGTCAGTGTCTTATCGTCGTAAATCACATTTGATCCAGCTCACCTAAAATTAAAAACATAGGAATCCCAGTTCCCACATCGTACCATTAAATTATTTTGCTGTGGGCATCATTGAATTGAAGCAAGGGGTACAGACCACTCTGAGGAGGGAATCGAACAGAGCAATTATTATTTGCATGGCCCAAAAGGACTCAATTAAAAGGTCTAGTGGTAGGCCGGAATTTAAGTTACAGAAAAGAAAGTGGGTAGAACATAGACGAATAGATAACACAAGATTCTGATTAAAAAACCATCATAACCATGTAACCTCGGCCATTTGTCAAAAATACTTACATACCCAGGCCAAGTTTAATAAAAATTTGGCCACCGTCCACGGTTAAATTACCCAATTTGTCAACGGTGGCAAAAGCTGAAATGACAAACATTCCAAACACCCACTTTGTACCATGCTACAATTAGCACCACTTTTGTACCAAGCTTTCGAATACACTTTTGAAACAGGTTTTACCAACGCAGAGACAAGGAAAAGGGCAGAGACAAAAGGGTAGGGACAACAATGATACACGCGTATTGTCTAGTTTCTACATGAGAAATTTGGCACGTGACATCTCCACAATAGTGGAAGCTACTGTTCTCTTTGTTTTTGCTAATTTTACTCCAACATTTGAAAAGGTCAAAAAAGAAAGAAAAAAAGGAAAAGAGAGCATGCTAAAAGTTGCAAAATTCAACTTTGCTTTCACTAACAGAAATGTTACATAAAAAATGGTTCATTTCTCCTTAAAAGGTGTTGACAAATCAAAGTACAATTCTACCAATAATCAACGCTGACTGACTTAGCAAGAAATCGCCTAATGAAACCAGAAAAATAAGAGCTTGCTAGATGCAAATTTCCACTCACCAGATAGGATGATTACACTGCCATAAAAACATATTTACAAATACAAGGAAACAAGACAAAAGAAGCCACCAAGGTCCCCTTCAACCCAACAGAAATCCCAAAACTATTCACAAATTCAAGGTTCTTTTCTATTTGCCTCTGGTTCTCTCTAACACCAACAAAACCCCCCCGCCCCCCTTTTAATGCAATACTATCTCCAAACCTTAGAGCTGAGCTGATAATTTTTTAGGATCCTCGAGAAGTTAATAGGCTCTAAAAAACGAGCTACAAATATATAGGTCCAAAGTCCCTCTGAACTTTTAGACACGGTTCTAGACACAAATAACAAAATCAGATTACAATTCGAAACAAAAACTCGAGAATTATGAGTTGAGTTACATAGTTCAGTTTTCTGCTGTATCTGAGCTTACTATGGTCCCTTCAGCTTCTGAAGACACGGGAAGCTTGCACCCAGGACTCATCTTCACATCCTGGCCTGAACAAATGAAGATCCTCCTAACCATGTTACAGAACTCACTGCAAGGAACACCATTAAAGCATATAACCCATAAGTAATGCCTCCATTAAGTGAAAAGAAAAAAAAAAAAAAAAACTGACACTTACGACCACGGATCATCGCCCACAAGCATCGTATCTCCTTCGTCATCAGTAAACACAATTTTCCACTTATTCCGGGGTCGAAGCTGTCCCTTTATGTCAAACATTTCTTCCAACTCATCTATAAGCTGGTCATAGCCTTCTAATGTATTCAAATCCACAGCACGGCCAACAGCCACACCCTGCATTTGAACCTTTGGTGGCACAAAGTCCATCCCAAAACAAACGCAGGACAAGTCAACTTTAGGCTCAGAACAATTGAATGAACAATCAATACCACAGCATTAATGATTACAAATACCTTGGTGCGACTCCTTGTAGAAGTAGAGCCATGTTGCTTCTCTTTAGTTGACACCTGCAACTGCCCATCTTTCCTTTCTTTGGAATCCTTTGAAATTTCCAATTTCTGCTCCGATTCAACTGGTGCAAAGGTGGTATTCCGAACATGTCCCTCATTCACACCATTTGATACTGTGTGAGGTGGCACAGGTGCCTTCTCTATGGAAGGTTGGGTTAAGTGATTAATCAGATCAATGCCAAATATTCGGCAGCTGGTGGCCACCTCAGTCTTCTTCCCGTCATCAACTGCATTGGGTATTTGTTCAGTGTTCAGCTTAGTTGAGTGCGTAGTTGAGTAGCCTGACAGAACAGTCCAAGCAGAAATGCTTTTGCTCTCATCAGCTATATCGTGTACCAAATGCTGAGACACACTCATTCGAGGAGAAGGCAACCAACTGCTATCAGTGTGCGCCCTAGCTACAGCATGATTAGTGCTGTTAATTTCTGCTGGCTTATGATGCCAGATAAATGGATTTTCACTTCGTTTCCCCTCATCATTTGTGCTTAGTTGTGTCAGATCATGAGAATGTGACATTCCAGGACTCCAGAGAGACGACGAATTATCTATTATCGAAACAAAAGCGCGTTCTAGTTAGTAGAGAAACAGATAATCAAATCATGAATAGAAAATCTACATTTCTACAAGCAAAAACCTGCAACTTCATTGGGCGGTCGAGGCCTTTTGTTTTTCGCCGATGCTGGTTGGTTTAGGCTTGGAGGGACAGAGGCAGCAAAAGGTTCTATTTCCCAGGGTGAAACCCTATCAGGTCTTGGGATTGATGCATGCTCATCCCATTGAACCTTAAGAAGGATAAAGAAGTACAAAATCATGTCAACCTTTTCCTAAAGAAGCATCGTATATCAGGACAAAGCACAAGTACTTACTTTTAGTGATCTCCATTTTGAGTTAGTCCAGTGAGGAGAAAAATCTTCCAAGCCAACTATCGTACCAGAAAACCTGGCAGATTACATATATGAACACATATTAGCCAAACCAATTAATGAGGAAGAAAATTGAAATACTATCACTTAACAATTCAAATACCTTCTCTCAGGAGATTCATCCCCCTCAAATCTCATCTTGAATCTCATGCCTACTGAAAACTTATTGTTAACAGCCAACAGATACTTGTTCAAGCTTATAATAAATTGACTTGTCCTGTATAAAAAATAAAGAAATTTTCAACAAAGAGAATTTTGAAGGAACTGTATAAAGTAAGCACACCAACCAAAGGATTAGACTCTGCAATAGTCAACAGAGCTAACAAGAAGAATTATCAAAAAGGGACGAAGGAAGGTCACTTGTATCAAACCTTGGCTTGTAATACACTACAAAGAGAGTCTGAGTAGTAACGGCATGGGAGGCAGTAGCAATCACCCCCAGGTGCATGCTCTGACTTGATATCACTGATGAAGGCATGCTGCTCTGCTGACGAGCAAGACGTCTCACACCAACACGCAATTCCCCGTTGTCCCCTCTATAACATCAGGTATTAGTTTCGAAACTTTCTTGTTGAAAGCATACACAAAGTCAGTAACGGAAACACCCATCCACAAAGAAGGGAGGTAAGGCGAATACAAAAAGAAGGAAATACCTTAGAAAAACGAAGGAATCACCCGCAACCAATCTCTTGGAGGTGACAAATGTACTCCATCCTGTGGTAAGCAGATGCCTTCGAGGTTGCCCTATTGAGATAAAGCATTAAGCCATTTGTTTCATTCAAGAATTTGCCAAACTAGAACACTAGAAAAGGTCCTAACTCTGTTTTTGAATAGAACCTACCTCTAAAGATATGCTTAAACTTCCAGTCATAGCCATGAAGATCTTTTGCAGCTAACTCCTGAGTCGGAGTTGCCTGATTCATATCCTGAAAAGTCGACTAAATTATGTTATGATACAAATACCCAAAACCCAGGAGAAAATATTTGAAGAAAACAAATAAAAATAAAGTTCACAATTTACCAACTGGGGGAGACACTCAGTTGCGTGCTTCCTGAGAACAGAAAAGCCACCATGTGTACTTGTATCAGAGGCAGTTAAAACCTTGCAAAAAGAGTGAACTTTCACTCTTGGAGGCTCCAATATGGGCGGATCAGGACTTGTGCGCTCTTCTTGCTATAAAAAAGAAGATAAAATCAGAACACACTCCAACCAGAATACCAGAATAACCATAAACAGTCAAAACTACAGAGAGAGTCGCTTGGATCTTACGTTTCCATCAGGAAGGAGAGTAATTTGAGCATAAACTTCATCTGTTTCTTGCTCCGCCTAAACCAAAATCAAGACCAAAAATACAGAGTAGAAATCATGATCTTGAGCACCAAAAACCCTCACAATGCTAGGTTTTCCACGAATAACAGCAACTGGGTGCGTTTACAAAACTGGTCTTAACAAAGACCAACTTAAGCCCATAATCATATGCTAAGAATCCAAGTCATAAACTAATGAATCTACTTGAACAGATACTCAGCAATCATCATAAATAATCAACCCAGGAAAGGAAAGGAAGAAACAAGGATTATTAGTTTCCATTTCTTCAAAATTTGCAAGTAACCCAAAAGAGAAACAAATCTAAATAAGGCAAACAAGCAAAAAACGAGCCATAAATGCGGGAGAAAAAGTTACTAAAGACGTAGAACTTACCAGCAACTGAACGTGTACAACACGACAAAGAATCTTCGGAGGAAGATTGAACAATGGAATCCTCTGATTCAGTTCCTGATTTGTTGATGCCTCTAACTGCGAAAACACAAAGAAAAAACCACAAGAATAGCAAATTTCTCGATAAGCATTTCTCACCATAAATAAACCACAACATATTCCAATTTCAACAAGAAGATAAACATCGAATTTAACTCAAAAAACTAAAACAGACACATACTTGTTCCATGTGTCCTTGAGGGAAATAATACACCCTCTCTTCTACTTTCGGAACATCCACTAATGGACCAGCACATGCCTTCCATAGCTCTGCATATAGATCATCTCCTCCAGAACCTAAACGTTGTAAGCAACAATAAAAAATCACAACCTTTTCCAAATATATCAAAACTTTTCGGGGAAATCACACGTTTTCCCACAAAATCGCAACTTTCCTCAAAAAAATCAAAGAAAAGACCAAAATTTACGAGATTTTCTCACCTTCGACTCGATTTGCCATCCTTGAAACCGAAAAAAAAATAAAAAACCCAACTCAAACTGAACGAACTATCCAAAACACCGAACGAAACCAGAGAAACACCACAAGAAGAAGATGACGAACACTAAGAGCGCAAAGGAGGAGACTAAAAGTTTGCACAATCCACGTCCGAACAGTTGATGACACCCATTAGTGAGACCATAACTATCATTCACACCACAGACAACAATCACTTTACTAATCACAAAAACAACAATTCCCTCAAACCGTTTCGTGACCGATTTAGATTCCTTCTTCTTCCTCTCTCTCTCTTCACAGCAGTAACGTAAAACCGCCAAAACAACAAACTACCGAGAACCACCTAGCAAAACCGTTACACAAAAACCACCAACAAACGAAAAAAAAAAACACCTCTTCAACTTCTCCTTTACAAAAACCACGCTCCCTCTCTCTGTCTCAAAGAAATAGAAAGAAACGGCGTTTCAAGATAATCGTAAAAACGCTATGCCCGCGTCTTATTATACGCTAACTTTGCAAACTTTATTACTACCACTCTCTCTCGCTCTTTGTATTGTATGTGTATCCCCTATCTCTCTCTCTCTATCATCTCTTCTCTCCTCTCTGGTTGGCTTGTTCTGTCTTTCTCTCTCTTCGTCCGGGTGTGCGAGGTGAGAGATTATGTTCGTTCATTGGTTAACTCCCTGCGATGACTAACCGAACCATGGTTTAAGGTTTTAAGGTTTATGGAGGGAGAGTTAAGAGTTAACGTTAACGGCAGGCAGCGACAGAAAGAGAGAGAGAACGAAAAAAAAAAAAGGGTGGGGAGGGGTGTCACAGTGGTTAGTGGGAATAGTGGGGAGGGCGTGAAGTAACGGCGTGGGGTGAGGAGGGTGTGGAAATGCGAGTTTTAAAATGATATGGATGGGTGTACGGAAGACTGGCATAGGGATGCGTGTGGTCCAGGTAAACGGAAACCGTTAAGGGCTTTTGTTTGATGGATCGATTGCCGTCGCCGTTACTTGCCGTCTCTTTCGTTGTCTGCTTCGAAGCAGGCAACAGGGTTGGCTCGAGTTAACCCGGCAGAATTTTGGGGAATTCTTTTGTTTGGGGAAATTAAGGGTCGCTGTTTGGCCTCGGTGTTTGGTGTAATTTACCTGATGTGCCATTGAGGTACGTACGTGAAAAAATAATAAATAAATAAGAAAAAGAAAGAGAAAGAGAGTTCAGAGGGGGGGTTTGTTGCTGTTGCTTACTGTTGTTACGTAATAGTTATTGCCGCGTGTTGCGTGGAATGCGTAAGTTGGTCTTTCTTAGTACTGTTTTGTTTATAATGTTTGTTTTGGTTTAGATTCATTGAACCCAAGATTCCCACTCAGATTTACGGGTGTAGTCAGTAATAATGAGTTCTTGACGTGGAAAACATTGGCTTTTGTTGAAATTTATCTTTCAAAGGTCATTTTAAGTTTCTGGTAAATTACTTGTTTTAGTTCAGAGCTTGCACGATGTTTGAATGATTAAAAAATAAATAAAATAACAAAAAGGGTCGTTAGTAGAAACCGTATATATTACTATAAAAAAAAAAAAAAAAACTTAAACGAAAAGGACTTGTACACTTGTATTTGTTTTAAAAAACATTAAAAAAAAAAGGTTAAATCTCTCGTTAATCTACAACTCAAACCGGACAAGAATATTATCTTTTATCCTCACATCACCTAAATCTATTCTATCATTAACTAAGAATAAATTCTAATAAAATACAACCGAATTATTCATACTTCGAAGTGATTTGTACTTATGCCCGTGTACTATTTTATTTCCCAGCACCATTCCGTTTATCGCTAGTGTCCATAATTTAGTGCCAAAGGCCTTGAGGATTTATTTAGTATAATGATATAAAATGTATAAATGATTCATTTATTAAAGGTTGGATAAAAATATAAAGATACTTGTATTTTCAATTTCTTAAAATTTTAATGCTTAAATTTGATTATGTTGCATTTTGGTATCTATATTTTAGCTTTAATTGCAAAATATTATGAATAACCATTAACTTTTGTTAATATGGCACACAATCAAACTTGGGTTGCATAAGTGGAAGAAAGATAATGGTGCGGGCAAACGTTAAAAAAATACTTCACCCATTTTTTCTCTTTTATTTTTGAAAAACATTTTAATTATTAAAAAAATCAGTTTTTCATTTTTATTAACTAATAATTTTTTTAAAAAAAAAGACATGCCTAATTTTTATAGATGATGTCCAATTTTAACAAAATTCACATATAAATTTTGTTAGTTTGACTCTAAATTACATAGTTGACCACTACCTCCTCTTTAAAGCAAATTGCCCAAACTCTTTCTATATTTTACATGTTCTTGAAAATTAAGTTGTTGAATGGTCAAAATCATGACCACTCATTAATTAGCAACAAGTTATTTGTAATTTTCTTAATTGATATCTTTAAAATTAAAGAAATATTTTTTTTTCTATCAAAAATTTTAATTATATATAACTTTCATGTATAATGTTCAATGTCAACAAACTTTATATCATTAGAAAACTCATAACAAGTACTCTTACTTGAAATCAAAATTATCTAAATCAAGTAGAATTTTAAAGTGGTCATAACTTATAAACTATGTGTCATTCGATCTTAAAAAGTAGTTTTTTTTTTTTTACTAAATGATCTTTATAGCTAAAAATCTATACTTCTAATATGTAGCTCCTTTTAATCTCAAACGGGGAAAAACAAAAAGAAAGAAAGAAAGAAAGAAAAAAAACATGTTTCTTTTGTCAAACTATTGCTAAAGTCAATGCACATTTTTATCATATTCATGACATTTACTCAAGTTTCACTCTTTAATAGTTAAGTTGAGTTACTTAAGTTGTTATCCCATCGAATTCAAACTCCTAGTTTATGACCCTAATTAGATCAATTCAAGTTTGAATATTTATTGAGTTTGAGTCAATTTGGACTTTGATATTGTTTTAATTACAATAAAAATAATTTTTGATCAATCAAGTCTAAATGACTAGGGGTGAATCGAGGGGATAAGGGCCATAGCTCCCCCACCTCTCAAGTTTGAAAAAATGTTAATTGTTAAAATTTATTAAAAATAGAAAATTATATTACATGTATATATAATTAAAAACAAAATTTAACAAAAAATGTTATGGCTAATTAAGTGGTTAGTAGTGTATTTTGTTAATATAAGATCTTGGATTCAAATCTCATAACAGCCATTTTACTTTTTCAAAAAATTATTTATTTATGCTATTTAAATGGCATTGTTTTTCTATTTCTTGTTTGACTTCTTTTCATAGTAAGTAATAATATCGAATGTCATTTATTAAAAACTATAATAACATTTTTTTTATTAGTTTCTTACATTCTTCTTTTCTATTTGTACTAGACCCCTCTAATTATATGGTTTTGAATCAGTCCCCACAAATGACCCTTAATCAAATCAAATCAAATTCAAGTTTATAGAGTTTTACTTAAAATTGAATTAGAGCTTAAACTCAATGTTGTACTATCTCAATTTAACTCTTTTTTAGGATAGAAAAAGTTAATTTTTGTCACCCTTCTCCCACTGCTAAAGATGTTCTTTTTGGGTCCTTATGAATTAGAAGATCTCCCAATGCTAAAGATGTGGTACCTATAAATTGCAAATAAAATCGTTAACATTGTAGATGGGCTTGGTGTGATTTTTACTGCATTCAATATATATGCGCGTGTGTATTTACTAATATACTCATGTATATCAACTATTGACAATATATAGCTTATCTGGTGATTTTCTAAGAAATTATATATTGGACTAATACAGTTTTTGCGTGCAACACATGTAAACGGTCTATTATATATGATTTACGAGCCCTTCTTCCGTCTCCCATTCAACGGTGATTTAATAAATGCACTTGTCAAAGCAAAAACGAGCGTAACCTTATAATCAGTACTCAATAGATTCCAGGGTCATATTCCAATAGTTCCTAGTTTATTTAACGTAAATTCATCCGCAACTCCTTCGTAGATTTTATGTATTATTGTAACATAACAACGATCCAAATACGAAATTAAAATGTTAGGTAGTGCAGATTCCACGGGCTTTTAGTCAATTCAAAGTAGAAAGAAAGATAAGCATCAACAAAAAGGACGCAGTGCGTGTGGGGTCTGCGATTTCTGCATTTTATGGCGTCAATGGGCAGGTAAGGAGGAGGGGTGAGTCGTCGCAAGTGCGGGGTTGGGGGTGGGGGCGCGCTTTGGAGGAGGGTGGTGATTTCTGGGTAAGACTTACGTAACATGTGTACAGGCAGTGTGGCAGAGGTTGGGTGGTCCATGTTTGAACACGTAAGCAGAAGCTCCACGTGGTTAGGTCAGAGTGGGGTTCTGGACCACGTGTATTACTGCTTCTTCACCTGTTATCATTTCTGCATAGCCAGACCTGACCTGACCGGGCCTGGTACCGTTTTTCTTTTCTTATTTATTTATTTATTTTTTCTTTCTTTCCCTCTTCCCTGTACTCGTAAGTTGACATGGACTTGTCCAACGTCTCCTCAATTCCAACGTACAAGGATGACAGCACCCATGCACATGTTTACTTTGGGACTGCTGTAAATTTGCTTACGGGATGTTGCTTTCCCCTATATTTTTCTTTTTTCCCTTTTGTTTTTCTTTTTTTTTTTTTGTGTTGAGCAATAGAAAATTTAAAAAAAAAAAAAGAAGAAGACGATGAAGGGCAGATTATTTACCTCTACTCGACATGGGTAAGTACTTTTAGTAGTAGGTGCATAAGCTTTGATGATTAACTAAATCTAGTTGAGGGATAATCAAACGAAATCCACCGATAATGCAATCCTATGTCTATATGTTATTCATAGATGACTTATATACCAATGCATGATTTCATTTTTCTTCATGCCAATCACTTTAGATTTGGATTTTCTCCATTTTTATTAATTAAAATCAACATCATTAGGTGTCGTAAATTAAGTTTTGTTAATTTTCAAATCGTAGTAAACCCTAAACAAGTATGATATTACGGGTTAAAAAAGAGATGTATTAAAGATGTATAAAGTATACTCACTTGTTATGCTATAATTAACGAATAATGATGAGGTCCTTTTCACGTTCTCGTAAGACCATAAAGCAGATAGACTATTAGTTAAACCTTAACTTCAAAGTAATCGAATTAAAATCTCCTGGTTTCTCTTTATACTTTGCATCTTTATAAGACATTAAGCTAATAAATCTCTGCTATCATAAGGAATGTCTAAGATGCTTTCACAACCCATTACCTTGGTGCTTATTCTAATTTGACTACTTAATGGATTCTGCTTATCGTTTTTGCATCTTTAGCGAGCATAAATGGGTGCCTATCATATTTTAATTTTTACCAGTACTCTCATGTTTTATTCCTTGCGTCCAAGCGGCGGATTTTGTCAAATATAGGATCTTAGTAGATATTCTAATATCTAAAGGCAGTGAGATATTGATTATTATTCAAAAGCACAAGATACCTATAAGATAACAGTGATATTGGAAGTTGATTCTTGAAATATAAGGGAATAATGACTATTTATAACGGCAGTAAAACATTATTAAAAATAAATAAATAAGCGTTTTTAGTGCAACTGAGTTACCAAGTCTTTTCAAAAGTTTGTAATTCATTTTCTACTCACACATGACGTGTATCACATGTGAAAAGTTGGCTTTAAGATTTAACGATGTTAGCCGCCAAGACGTTTCTAATATATGAATAATGGTATTTTATTAAGATGAACCATATTTAATTTTCTCTCTTTTCTAATATATGAATAATGGTATTTTATTAAGATGAACCATATTTAATTTTCTCTCTTTCAATAGCTATAAAATGTATAACAATTGATAAAGGGAAAAAATGATACCTAATGGTTGATGATATATGGGTATAAAATATTTGATAAAAGCTAATTTAATAGATTAGATAGAGTTTATAGTATTTGTAATCCCATTGTAATGAAATGACTAATCTATCCTCATATACAAAGACTATACAACATATAATAATATATCATCTTATTATCATGATGCAAATATCAACATGAGATTAGAACGTTGATAAAAAAAAAAAATGTAACATGGACGAGTTTTCAATGGGGATGCCCGCTTATTGTTTAGGAGTAGGTCAATATTGAATGGAAACTGACCAGTAGCTACCTTTTTGCAAACAAATTGGTAATTAATATCAATATACCTAGTATTATTGATATCGGTCTATCTTCTATTCTAAACTTATAGGTAAGTATATTTATCGATTTTCTAATATAGTGAATATTATTATCGAGTCTAGATTCTATAGGAACCATGATTACTAGTATTAACCTCTTCTGCTACTATCTAATCAACAAACTGAATTATAAAATTAGCAAGTAAATTAAGAAAATAACAATCTATAAAAGTATGCTTGGATATTGATTTCTCTTAGAATTACTAATGCAATTAACTAATTGTTATTCAATTTTATTATTGTATTTTTTATCATGAAAATTTTTAAATTAAACTAATAACCTTCTCAAATTTACTAATTTCTAACCTTAGGTTAATTAATCAGAATCTCTTTTTAATTAAAATCTCTAGAATTGCAATTTTTTTTTAATTTGTGAATTCCTCTATTAGGTTTGACCATAGATTTGAAAGATTTATACTGTCTTATCTCTAGAATTATGTGTAACTTTTTTCAATTATAATAGATCTATTTAAATATAGGGCCACTCAATCTCTATGTAAGAAATCAAGCTTCAAACTATGACACTGATAATATTAATTTAAAAACAATAAAGCATACATAATTGGATCACAAAAATTTTAATAACTTTGTTAAATAATAAAACTAGAAATTACATGTTTATTCTAAGATTCATCATACTTAAATATAAAAGAAAATTAAGTAATATCATAATAATACTAAAAACAGAAATATAAAAGTAGTACATAAAGAAAAACATTAATAACTCAATAACAATAACAAAATTATATAACTATTCTAATTCTAAAACTCTAAATAATTTTATTTATATCTAATTAGACTCTATACCTCCTTATATAATAACCTAATGTGTATTGAAAAGGAAAATTATAGCTTCATGAAATGGAAAGTTGAATTTTCATAAAATAAAAAAGTTATTTTTAATAAGCAGGAAATCACATCTTCAATTTTATTTATTAATTGGGAAAGTAATCTTCAGCAACTGTGATTGAATAGAAAAATAACTTTCATGCATGACATGACTTTAGACACAGTTGTATAAATGCTTGTGCAACTCTCAGCAATGAATTTTCTCAAAAAATTGCAATTTCGCTCTAACACAAGCATGTTGGTGAGTGTATAATTTTGCACGGCTTTTGGCACTACCATACATTTTGTCCTACAACTTGTCTCTCTCTATAAGCTCAATACGGTCTCTAATACAAGGTTATCATTAGGCGTGTCGACTATTTTATTTCCATAACTCGTTCATTTTAATTCCAATTGGTGTAAAACTTGCGCAAATTTGTTCCTTTTCATTCAGAGTTGCTTTTTAAGATTTGCAATCAAAATATAAGCCAATTAAGTATAATATTTAATCACATGTGCTTATAATATAGATAAAAATTAAATAATTATAAGTCTTTTTTAACACTTATCAACTATCATGTTGAATAGTGATTATAAACATATAAACAACCAAATTTTTTGGTAGCACAAGATGATTAGTTGACAAAGCAAGTGGATTTTGCCACTTTATAGGCAAGAGCACTGTATTTAGACTTGATGGAGCTTCATGACAATATAGTGTTTCTTTGGACAATAGGAGATAGGTTGCAAGTAGGGATTGAAAGATAACATACTCCATGGTGAATCTAAGAGTGTTTAGATGACTCGGTCGGTCGACATTAGCATATTTAATTAAAGAGATAAGAAATGTGCTCAAAATCCATTTCAAAAGTACTATGATGATCTTGAATAATTTGCTCAATTGATTTCATATGGTTAGTTATAGGGTAGTGCATGTATTGACTAACCTAATTGGTTAGATAAGTTATGTTTGCTTTGAAAAATGGTGAGTTATATTATTACGCTGATAATTTCATGATGAAAGGTCATGTTTGCCAACAGGAGGAAACATTATTAATGTAGCTTTGATGTGATAAGGGATTATGTAGTGTCTTTTTAGGAGATCGTGAGTGTTTTAGGATTGGGAAAAACTAAGGCCATGAGGGGTGCAACCAATATGTATCCAAAGAAAAAGAAATGAAGGTTAGGCCTTCATAACAAACCAATTAGAAATGACAAATGGGATGAGAGAGGAGAATTTATGATGATGTCATTACAATAAAGAAAAAGGACGATTGTAGAGACTTAAGAGAAAACAAACATGTAGGTTTTTGTTTCACTCTATTTGAAGTTGATTTATAGGATAGAGCTTTTAAATTGGTGAAATAAGGCATAAGAGGCATATCTCAAACCTTTGAGTGACTTTTGAAAAATACGATAGGGATAAAAAGGATGCACGAATCTTGGAGATTGTTTCATAAAAACTCATGAAGTGAGATGACCTTGAAGAAATGTATATTTTTATATCTAATTGGTAATAATGCAAGGAGACAAGACAACATAAGAAAGGAAAAAGCAAGTATGGATGGGTATGGTACTTGGATTGAAGGTATTAGTATAATTGATATCTCATTATAAAGTCAACCCAATAGCAATAAGTCAAGCTCTACAATAATCAACTTTACCTTTAGCATTGTTTTGATGTGATACTTTTATTAGTTACTAGCAATTTTTATGTTTTGGAGATTAAATAAGAGCTATGATAGGGGTATTAAGTCCCACAAAAGACCATGAAGTGCATGAGCAGTGGGGCTTAGCTTTATTAAGGTGGTTGGCCACTCCATGCAAGTTTTACCATAAATGGATCTAAGGTTAGGAGATATTTACTTATGGAGTAGTGTTACAAATTGAATTATAGAAAACACTATTTTAGTTCCATTTTCAATGATATTATCATTTTCAAAATGGCATAAAATACTATTCATAAATATAGGATGGGTACAATAATTATTATATATTTGTAATATTGAATTACAATATTACAATTCCAATAATTAAATGTACAATTAAATAATTATAATAATAATATCATAAGAAATGAGGATAATATATAATGTAATTATAATCGCAATTTTATAAAATAAAAATATAACAAAAGGAAAAAACAATTATAATTAAATATTCATCATTAAATATAAGAATGATATTAAATGCATAATAATTACATTATAATAATAAATCAATGTAATCATAGTAAGCAATATATAACTATAATTTAAATTTTAAATATTTATTATAATGAATATAATTATTATATATGATTATAAAAAGTACAATAAAATATTTTTTGTTAATAATCTCTTGTTATTTGTTGCAAAATATATCACCATTTGTAATTTTTAATTTCTCTATAATAGAATAAAAAAAGCCCATTGTATTTAAAGATAGTTTTTCATCACACATTTTAGTTTTCAAAACCTAACTTCCCTAACTATAAGTTGTGGGTGAGATAAGTGGTTGGTGGCCATAGTGATGGTATAGTAGCAACAAGGAGGGAGGAAGAGGGCATGGATGTATTTGAGTGCGAAGAGTTAAGAAGTTACAATTTATTAGTTGAATAAGGAAAAATGAGGGCATATGGCAAGTGGTAGCATCTCCTATGTTGACAAGATACAGAAGCAATATGATAGTTTTATACACATGACTAGTGATAAAGGGATGTTAATTTAGGCTAGAGGATTGGTTGGGTTAATGATAATGGGTAATGGGTTTGATTCAAAGGTAGTCAAAGGTGGTTGAAACACCCTATAAAAATAGGTAAAATGTTACATTAGTATATAAAGTTTACCAATTTTTATAATTAACTATTACAAGTTTAAAAGTATTAGTCCATTACCTATAATTTTTTTATTTCATTTATAGTACCTAGATTAACTTCGTACAGGTAATTAATTATAAGATGGGCAAAATTTAGGTATTAAATTGATACTATTGAATTTTAGATAACTATTCTGGCAAAAAAGAAAATCAAATAATTAATTATAAAAATGAAAATCAGATACCAAATGTAACATTTACCTTAAAAAATATAACAAAGTGAGGAAGAGATCGGGTTATCATACATTTCCCTATGAAAGGAGCAAATTGTTCATTTCCTTTCATTTTCACTCTTCACACAAAATATAAACATAGTAATTAAACTCTCAAACTTGGAGCCTCTAAAGTTACTTAGAGTGCAGATTTCGAGGGAAATTAAAGTAAGGAAGGTCTAATTCCTATTTTTCACTATTACCCCGTTTTATTTAAGATGTAATGTAAATTATATGGGGTAAACTAAATTGAAAAAGGAATTAAAGAATGTATGGGTATTTGGTGGACATAAATTCATGTGTGTGGCATGTAGGTTTGGTAAATCAAGTTTGATTTTTGTCACAATAGTAAAAGATTAGTAGGTTGAACCATTTTAGTTAAATTTTTGTGAAAATTAGGTTCTTAATTTGAAATAGAATTATTAATTATGACATTGGTAAAACTAGTGGCTTTAATTTCAAAATTTGATAAATTGGGTAAGAAACACTTATTTAGAGGAAATTTTAATGAAATCGATTATGGTAGTTTTGTTGTTCTTAAAGAATTATATTCTAAAAGTTGTTGAATTTCAAGTTTAATCATAAATGAGTAATTTGAATGTAAAACAAAGTTATTTTGGTAATTTTAGAGCTTTTTAGGATAGTTTCTAGTTAAGGTGAGTTAACAAGTCAAATCATTTTTATTTAGAGGAGATTTCCTAAGACCTTATTGAGGCGACAATGGATCATCCTCTCTATGGTTGGGTGCCCTCGTTTGTTTAGGGTTAAGGGTCATTTAGGGAGCTCATAGTAGACTATTGAAATGTTATGGCTCATTGGTGGCTCTTAAATGCTAACTTTAGGAAGTGTTTAAATACTTAATCATAATTTTAATCATACCCTCATAAGTGTTTAATTTTTGGTTGTCGTTTTAAGCTACACAAAGTTATAGCTAGGTAAATTGAGGTTCACCATGTACGAATGGTTGTGCATGTAAGTTAATTGCATAAAAAATTCAATTAACATAAGTCTTAATTGATTTGTTGTTTGTGGTTAATATCAAGGCCTATAATGAGAATGTGGGTCATGGATTGTATATTTAGGGTTAACTATAGGTTGAACATTTGGGATAAAGTCACTTGTAGTTTGGTCCCATCATCACTTGAGTTGATAAGTAGGTTAATATGATGGACTTGTAGTTGACATGGGCCAAAACATTTAGAGAGAGGTTGTCGATAGTACCGGTTATGGTGTAGGACATAATTATGAAAAACGTAGTAAACTAAACTACCATTGACTCATATTATTAGAGAAATCAAGAAGGAATAATTAATTTTTAGTGTTGGAGTTGGTACTAATATTAGTATTAGTATTGGCATTGAGATGATAGATAGATTTATTTATTTATTTTGCTATCCTCAACCTAAATATGAAATAATTAACCGAGAGACATGCTTGATATTTGCTATTGTTGTTTATTGCATATATATAGCTAATTTGCATGTGCTTTTGTGGCATATATGTTCATGTTGAATGAGTTAGCTTGCTAGCCTTCATAATTCACTTATTTGGGGTTATGTATTTCAAGTGCCTATGGCTTAAAGGACATTGATGATTACAATAGTTCGGGTTATGATGTATAGAATTGAGGAAGGAACAATAATGGGTAAATGACACAACTAGTATCTAAACTTTATATATTTTTACAATTAACTACCTAAAATTTAAAAGTGTCAATTCACTACCTACAAACTTTTTGTAGTCATTTATAATTTCTAAATGGGGTAGTTAATTGTAAAAATTGGTAAAGTTTAGATAGTTAATTGAAAAAATGAACAAAGTTCATGTAATTAATGACAAAAATAAGTAAAGTTTAGGTAATGAATTAATACTTTAAAACTTTAAATAATTAATTATAAAAATGAAAAAAAAATTATGTATCAAATGTGATATTAAGTGGAACAACAATAGCTAATTTGATGAACCTATTTATTAGCACAAAATTCTTGACGTACATTTTTATTTTGTTGAGTTTGATTTCTAAATCTCCTCTATTAGAGAATCATGGTAATATGCTTAGCTTTTAGACCATAGTTGATCATTTGAAAAATTCTTTTCAATGCTTAGGTAATTTAAATTATTTTGAAATTAATGTTTATATTAGTGGATTTTAATATGTAGGATTGTAGAGCCTTGTATATTCTTATTAAGTACAAGAAGATGTAACGGAGTCATCATGTTTTGATGGTGGTAGAGTGTGGCAATAGTGTTGCTCCTAGTGGTGTGCTTGAAGACTATAGAGGGCTAAATGTGTATTCTATTAATCCATTGTTAATTTATTATGTATTTGGGCTTGACCCTTCAAACCAAGTGATAGAACTTAGAAAGTTTAGTCTGTAATTGGGACAACTCATGGAGATTTGGCTTTGTGGGTTTGGAATAGAGATCATTGTACTTGTTCATCTGCTCCCAATCTTTCTTAAGCAAGCTCATACCCTTAATAAAGTATATTATAGGTTCTAAGCCTATTACAAGCTTATTAGGATAACTCTTAATGAGTAAGCTTAATTTTGTTCATTGATCATCAATGTGATTAGACGAATATCACCTAAGTAAAGAATCTATAAATACTTAGGCATACCTCCTCACTTAAGACGTGAGAAGCTCTAAAGACTAGAGGAATAGTGCAATTTTGTACTCACAATGATTAGAGTGAGGCTCAAATAAAAAACAAGTCAATACTCAATTAAGAAGAGTACAATTGATGTTCAAGAACTCCCTCACTTGTCACAAGTATATTTAAGACTCCGAAACTACCTTTTCCTCCTCCTAACTATATTCTCCTAAGTTCTCTCTTTAAGTATAATTCACGTGTTACTCCTTTGAGATCATGTGTAGTACAAGACTTATGTAGCAATTCACATGACAGTGTTAACTAGAACCCTACCCCTACAAAGAGTCATCAAAGGTGGGGAAGAAGTGATGGCTCTAATGCTATTTGGTAAGGTATCCATTGGTAGCTATTTAATTTTATTTATGGCAGCTTTGATAGTGTACAATTAAATCTATAGATATTAGTATAGACCTATTAAATCTAGGTTTATTATGGTTGTAGATTAAGAGGACCAAGTTGGACATTCAACACAATTAATTCATTTCTTTTTTCTTTTCCCAAATAGTGTACATATTATAACTATTGAAAGAGTGGGAAGTCAAACTTAATTTATCTTGTCGAAAGATTAGTATTCATGCTGTTAAACTATAACGGCTTTCGTCATTTCACCTCTATTTAACTAGTCTAACTAATGAATTCAATATAATGTATCAATAACAAATAAGAAGTTTTAATCAATGTATAAGTTATATGATTTAATTTGATAGGCTTGGGTTTATAGATTAACTAGTTGTGGATCTAGAATTTGTTAGATCTATAAAAAGATTAAAAGAGTAGGGAGAAATTACTATACCAAAAACAATGAAATTATTTTATTTGATGTGTAAGAGAACATTTTCATTAGAAAACATAATGTTCCATCAAGTGTTTTTTTTTTTTCTAAATCTGCAAAATATTTTTGATATATCACCAAAAATTTTTATTTAGTTTGATTTTGGTTAGAATCTTTTGAATTTAAAATATGATTTGGTTTGAAAAATCCTTAAAACTAAATCAAGACTAACCAAGCGTGCATCCAAAAGGGTCTTAATTTGCACTACTCATTAAATGGATGCATTTGCATTTACCTTTATTTGATATATGTGATTATTACTTGCATCAAATAGCTTGTGCTTTTTGCAATAGTTTTGATCAGTAAATCCAAACGAAATGTTTCCCTCATAATCCATTATTGTATTAATGATATATACCTATCGGGTGAAGACATACAGTTTCATTAAAAAAGGAAAATAAATAAATAAATAAATAAATAAGACATACATTTTCTCATAAACAAGATCAGAAATGTTGAGTCGACGTCACAATGAGAGAAGACTTTCGATGGGATTAATATTCATATACTATACGAATGGATTATTCATTGTAAATACAAATAAATTAGATTTTAATACGTGTCAACTTTTTAATTATAACTTATAATAATTATTTAAAATATTATAAACAAAAACTATTATATATAAAATATTATTTATCCGTATCACCGCTATTGGTTCCAAACATCCTTATGAATCTTTTTTTTTTTTTTTCATCTTCATGGATTATTAATTAACAACTATACCTTTAATAATGTGGATAAGCTCCTAGCTAGGTTTGATTAGGTATTTAACTTTTTCGGTCTTTTAATTAATCCAAGATCAGAAAACGCCAGGAACAAAGAAGGACAAACCAATCACTGTTTGGATTTGTGTATGCATGTCTGTCCCGGCATAATTAAGGTGGAATCCTAGATTTCTTATACATAACTTTAGTGTTTTGACACCTGTCGGATTATTCTTATAATTGAACTAAAACCATGCTTTTTGTGCCATTAGATGGCTTTTATAAGCGGGTTTGTCACTTTTGTGACCTTTTGCTCAGCTTTCTACATGTTTAGGTGTTTAAAACAACTAAATTAACCCTGTGCCCTAAAATTAGAAACATAATTTGTTCAATTATTGTTCTTCGTCCCTTGAAACCAATAATATGAACATTTGGGTCAAGTCCTAGTACTTGAAGTTTCATAGTAGACTAGATTGAATGAAAAGACAGAGTCACTTCTTCTAAACCTGTCAAGAATCATTTCATATTGGCTTTAGACCTTTAAAGTTTAGATGATTTAATCAATTAATAATAAAAGCATTTATTATGAAATTGGATTGGGCTAAATTCAATGTAGATATCATTAATGTAAACTAGTCATCAACATTTTAAGCGAGTGACATAAATGATTTATGTTTGATGTATCTTCTAAGCATTTCATGAATATTTTAAAAAAAATTAAGTAAATGATCAATTTTTCATAAAGATGTGCCCCGGTGGTAAGACACTTGATTTGAAGTGTTATAGCATCTAAATTTGATCATCGGGAAGCAACCATGGAGAATTACTCCCTTGTAAATCTCATAAGCAAATGTGATTCTTGTTACTTTTAACTCATTAAGGCAGTTACATCTTGATGAGGATCAACTAGCATCTAAAAGGAAGAAACCAAAATCTCATGATTCATTACATTGTATTGGAGGTTCGATGACTTAAGTTAGAGCTAAAAGGATGAACAAAATTCTACAAGGATTAGTCATGGACTTACGAGTCAGGAATCAAGCTACATTAAAGGAGACACAACACTTGTCAGCTTGATTTATGTGACCATGGAGGGAAGCGATGATTTAAAGGCCTTAAAATAAATTCATTTTATTGATCTGAAAAAGGAGAAACACATTCGATTTTATTATTTGTTATGTTTTTGGTTTTATTTGTTTAGTTTGAAATTTATATTATTTAGTTACCTACTCGGTTACATGAGGATAAGGAAATAAATAGATTAGATAACTTAGGTTTTTCATATTGTTGTATGTACCCTATATAAGTCATGTAAGGAGTCGGCCATGAGATATCTAATTATGGAATTGAGAAAACACAATTTTCGTGAGAGTACGAAAACCCCTTTTTTTATTCTTTTGCAAAAGAACTCTTCCATAGGAATTCTTAATCGAATTGCTGGGAAAACTTTTTGATAACTTAGGTTTTAGTCAACAGGTGTGATTGAGGTCTAGTTACGCAACACTTATTCAAGACAATTCTCAGGGTAATTGAATACAATAGCGATGTCGGGATTCTAGGTTTAACATACCTAAGGTTTCACGCATCATTTGGTATCAGAGCTTTGACTTCTTGAATTAAGTAATTTCTATCCTTTTTCATTATTCGTCTATTATTATTTTCCATACTCATATCTGGAAATTCATATATATATATATATATATATATAAATTCTATTCGGTCCATAAATCCCTCGTAGACCGATGAAATCTAGGTTTAGACAATATTAGGATATTCAATTGTTGTTCAATTCAAAGTTCATATTAAGAGGCATACATACAAAAAAAAAAAATTCGATTCGATTGCAAAAGAAAGAATCAACAACCGAAATTCAAAAAAAAAAAAAAGAAAGAGAGAGAAATCTAGTTTTGGCAAGTACCAATTCAATGGCCAAATTCAATTTCCAATTCTAGCCGTACATTGCATCTTGTTCTTCCCAATTGAGCATTCGAATTATACTAATATCCTTGATCTATATGCAGTGCAATTTCTTTGTTTCCATTTAATTGTGTGATAGGGACTTGTTAGTTGGTTTCGAAATTAGTAGTAGATAATTTGTTCATATCTCTTAGAAATGCACACTTGATCTTCCTTACATCGTAACTTGGAACTAATTAGTGATCATTAGGTGTTGACTTTGTGATTTGTGTTTAGGAGTTCCAATTTGAGTTCCTAGCAAAAGAATTATAAAAAAAAAGTGGGTTGTGAGATCATATTTTGTGAGAGATATACACGAATGGAATTGTGAGCATATTATTTGTGAGCAAAATACGAGTGGGAGTGAGGAGCATACATAATTATTTTTGTTTTACTTGTGATCTTACTTTGTTGAAAATTTTAGAATTATGTTGGGATAGAACACTAATGGAGGAGAAAGTAGAGTGATGTTTGAGAAGTTCATGGGGGAGATGAAGAGGATCTTAACGGGTGAACTTGAACAGATCCATGAAAGAATGGATAGGATGGAGACGAGTAGGGAACCGTCTAGCAGTACCACTGTCAGGCAAGGAGTAGGTAAACCAAATAGGGGAAGAGTTCGAATAGAAGAAGGTGAGGATTCTGATTTTGGAGATTACTAACACGTTAGGGATAGGGGGAGTATTCAGAGGTGTGATAGTAATTTGAGGAGTATTAAATTAAAAATTCCAACATTTCAGGGAAAGAATGATTTAGAGTTGTATTTAGAGTGGGAGAGAAAAATAGATCATGTGTTTAAATGTCACAACTACACTGAGGAGAAAAAGATAAAACTTGTTGTAGTAGAATTTTTAGATTACGCCAGTGTATGGTGGGATCAGTCGGTGCGTAATAGACGCAAGTATAGAGAGAAACCTGTTAGGGATGGGATGAAAATCATAATGCAAAAACGGTTTATTCTTAGTCACTACCATAAGGACTTACTTAGGAAAGTTCAAAGCTTGACACTGGGAACCAAAAGTGTAGAGGATTATTACAAAGAGTTGGAGATAGCCTTGATTAGGCCTAGAGTTGAGGAGGAGGATGAAGCCACTATAGCTAGATTCATCAACGGGTCGAATAGGGAAATAACTGATGTAGTAGATCTACACTATTATTTAGATATGGAAGAATTGCTGCACAAAGCTATTAAAGTAGAGCGGCAATTAAAATAAAGGAGTAAGCAAATGACTGGTTCAACTTCTAAATCTCTATGGAAGTATACTTGGAAGAGAAACTCCATCGATTCAAAGCTTAAGAAGGACGTAAAGGCTAAGAATCCAGTTGCTGCACCTAAGGGAAACACTGGCACTAAAACCCCTTCCAAGACTAGAGATATCAAATGTTTTAGGTGTCATTGATTTAAGCACATTGCATCTCAATGTCCAAATCAGAGAACTATGATTATCAATGATAATGGGGATGTGGAGAGTATGAGCTTTGAGGAGGAGGAGAGTCACCATTGTAGGAGTATGAGGATGTTGACTTAAAAGGACCTATGAGTGGCGAGTTATATGTCACAAGGAGAGTACTTAGTGTACAACCTCAGGAGGATGGTGAGGGGATCCAACGTGAATATATTTTTCATATACAGTGTCATGTGCAGGGTAGGGTTTGTAGCTTGATAATCGATAATGGCAGCTGCACTAATGTTGCTAGCACTTTGCTAGTAAAAAAGATGTAGTTAAAAGTTGTGAAACATCCGAGACCATATCGATTATAGTGGTTGAATAAATGTAGGGAGGTTAAGGTGACTAAGTACGTTCTTATAGCCTTTTCCATAGGGAGCTACAAAGATGAGGTTATGTGTGATGTGGTACCTATGCAAGCTAACCACATACTGTTAGGGCAACCCTGGCAATTCAACGGGAAGATTACATATGACGGGTACAAGAATTAATATTCCTTTGTATTAAACAAAAGGAAAGTGGTTCTTACGCCATAAAAACCGTGGGAAGCTAGTGAGGATCAGATGCGGATGGCAAAAGAATTCAGAGAGAAACACAAGAGTGTGTGAGAGAAGGATGAGAAAAGAAGAAGAGTGAGAAACAAACACTGGTGAGTTATGAGAGAAGAGAGTCTGAAACATTGAGAGAAGAGAAAATTGTAAGAAAAAGTGACTATAAGAGTGCAATGTTAGTGAGGAAATAACTACTTTTACTTATGTATAAGGATATTTATTTTACTTATACTGACACTAATCTTTCGTTACTAGTATGGTATTTTCTTATGGCTTTGTTACAAGTACAGATAGGATAGCCATGGTGCGAAGAAATTGGAGGTGATCCGGAAGTGGCGAAAGGGACGTGTTAGGACTGTGTTTCATATAGGAGAAAGGATTTGAGTGCATTTGAGAACAAAAGATTTTTAGAGCAGTAGAAGTCTAAATTGCATTACAAGGGAGATGAACCTTTCTAAGAAGTGGTGCGCATCAATGACAATGCTTACGAGATTGACTTGCCAAATCACTATGGTAATATAAGCACAACTTTTAATGTTTCTGATTTTACTCCTTATGATGCAGGTGATTCGGGATAAATCTTTTTGAGGAAGGAGGGAATGATGGGGATCAGTTAGCACATAAAGGAAGGAACCAAAATCTCATGATCCATTACATGATATTGGAGGCTCGATGACCCGAGTTAGAGCTAAGAGGATGAACAAAGCTTTACAAGGATTAATCATGGATTTACAAGCCAAGGAATCAAGTTACACTAAAGGAGACATAACACTTGTCAACTTGATTCATGTGATCATGGAGGGAAGTGATGATTTAGAGGCCTTAGAATAAATTCATTTTCTTGATATGAAAAAGGAGAAACACATTTAGTTTTATTATTTGTTATGTTTTGGTTTTATTTGTTTGGTTTATAATTTATACTATTTAGTTGCTTACTTGGTTACATGAGGATACGAAAACAAATAGATTAGGCAACTTATATTTTCCATATTGTTGTATGTACCCTATATAAGCTGTGTAAGGGGCCGGTCATGAGATATTTTATTATTGAATTGAGAAAACACAATTTTTGTGAGAGTATGAACCCCCCCCCCCCCCTTTTTTTTTTTGCAAAAGAACTTTTCCATAGGAATTCTTAACCGAATTGCTTAAAAAATCCTTTGATAACTTAGGTTTCAATTAACGGTATGATTGAGGTCTAGTTATGCAACACTTATTCAAGACGATCCTTGGGATAATTGAATCTAGTAGCGATGTCGAGGTTCTAGGTTTAACATACTTAAAGTTTCACGCATCACATCTCCTCTCCCTTTAAGCCTAGCAAGCCCAAACACAACTTTAAATAGGTGATATTGTTATAATGAGGTTAATTCTAAAACATGTGATGTTAGCGATTTAAGTAGTTACTTAAATAGCATTCTAAAATATTGCTAAAATGAAGCAATGTCAGATATTGTATTTAGCTCACTTGATATGTTGGTAACTAATTTGAATATAACTTTAAACACTTATGATTTTAGTTGTATTTAATCTAAATTAATTTGCTCTTTTATTTTCCATCATATAAGCATTATCATATGCTTACCATTGTAATTATTGTGAAATTGAAGCATTCTCTCCATGTAAAGAAAATCAATTGTTCCAGATGCATCATTTTTGGATTGTAAATTGAAATTGGATCAATAAATTGCAAATGGAGGTATTTATTATAGTATGTATCGTTAAACACATAGCAAGTTGTTAGTACATTGATAAACTTTATTGTTTTACCAATAATGACATAGCATTGTCATGTTTACTTGGATCTAAAAGCGGCTACATTTGCTTGATTGGAATAGCATTTTATTTGAACCTTACTCCACCTTGTAAGCATTTAATATCATAAAGCTATCCCACCATTTTAGAGGTGGGCATTTCTTGATAGGGGTAATGTGCCCTTTGTGTGATGTGGCAATGGAATAATTGGCTTTACACTATTAATTCAAAAACAAAGGTGTCATCATATTATTGGTCACTAATGATGATTAGGAAAACCAATGCATATGGACAAATGAAAGGTAGCAACTTTAGCAAGTAAGGTTTAATTGGGTATGTAATTGGACAAGTTGAAAGTTTATACGTAAAATTATAATAAAAAAATTATAAAATTTAGGTAATGAGTGTAATATGGCCTTAAAGAGAAATAGATAAAACAATGATTTACATGAAAAACCTTAGATGGATTTAAGGTAAAGAGCTATTGAAGCAAAGTAGTAGATTCATTATGTTTAGAATAATAATGTTTTTCCATTACAAGAATGTGCACCCTCTTATATAAATGCCCTATTGCAAGTTTATATTCAGCCCCCATATAAATTTCTTGCATAATACATTAAGATAAGCAACAAAAGAAACATGATAGATTGTCTTAGAAGGTTTGATTGACTACCAGAAGGTCAGCAATTGACCACTAGCTATCACCAATTGACCACTAGGGTTGACGGTTCCCAAATACTTATGCTTTATTAGATTAGCTTTATGCTGGTCAAGTGCCACCTCTCTAGACATAATTCGATTGACCAACATTTGATGGATAAGGCTTAGATCTTGATTGGACAGATAGATTAGCCTTGTGCTAGTCATAAGAATGTTATCTCCTTGTCTCTATCCTACTTTGTATCTCACATAAGTAGTAATTACCTAGATTAGGTAGGTGCCCTTGTTATGCTACACTCCGACTTTCTATTTTGGCATAGTCCATTAGATTCATGATAATAGTGACACTTCATTAACAAAAGATAACAGATAAGGTTATTCTATTGAGGCAAAAACTTATTGTATTAGCATTCAAGCATGATTATAAAGTATATTTGAGATAAGGATATAAGATAAATTACCCTCATCTAATATTTAACTTCTTTTTTATAGTTTACAAAAAATCTGAAGGTAAGAATGTAAAAGGCTAAAGCATAACCACATTTTAATGGGCTAACTCCATATTTTAATTAAGGAGTTTTGGGTTTGCAGTCTTGAAACATTTACTGCTGAAATTGGCTTGACAATACACTTGTATGCTTAGCAAGATCATCTATAGGCTTAGAAGCCCATGAATGGCTCTAGGAAATACTGATAATCTTGCTTACCAATTATCAAGATGATTTGACTATACTTGAAATAATAATAACCTATTTTTATCAAATTGTTGAGATTGAAGGATTTAATTCAATCTAATATCTTTTTTTTTTTTAAAAAAAATTGAATTAAGTTGAAACCGTTTGATTATTAGTGTCAAATACTATAATTACCACCCTGCTTCTCATTTTAGAGTGGTGGGAGTGAACAATTAGTAAGTTATCAAGGTTTAGAGTTTAGAGATCAAACCCAATTCACTTTAGTGTTGTTTATAGTTATGATTGACCTAGCAGCCTGAGAAAAATGCATGATTCACACCGTTAGAACGAGTCATACCAAGGCTGAATATTTTTCTAGGGTGGCTTTATTTGTTTCTACGCTCTTGACCACATGTCGGTTTCCATGTTGGTATTTACAAAGGTTTGAAAAGGGGCATGCCTCAAATTCTCCCACCAGCCCTCAACTTGGAATGCTCTCAATGGCGTCATTATAGTAGACAAAACGCAACACAACGCCACCCCCACTCCAACTGCTATTCATGGAACATTGTTGCCGTGTTCAATGTATCAGTATCCTGAACACATGTGCGTGTATAAAATAATGTGTGTATATGTCAAAGCGTACGTGTGAAGGCGAGAGATGACAATAAATTACTAAATATATGAAGTACGACATTTTTCTAGTCTTTCCTTTAGAGACCAGTTAAAAGGATGAACAACGCTCCGTTAATGGTTAACTTTACGGCAACCCTCCTACTATATCATTGGGCTCGAGTCAAACCGTAAACTAGGTTGGATCGGATTAAATCGAATCGTAAATTAGGTTTAAATTATTTTTTTAAGTTTGAAAAAAATTATAAATTAAACTGAATTGTATTTTTTAAGTTTAAAAAAAATTACAAAATCAAATTAAATTGTAAAAATAAAAAAAATGACTGTACAAATCTAGAAACATATGACTAAAAGAGAGATTTCATATTATTTAATCAATTTCCCATCTTATTTGATTTTCATCAAATAATATACTATCTTTTTTATTTTGTATTTTTTATTGATTAATATAAGATATTATCTTGCGAGAAATAATAAAATCTCATTAAATATATTAAATGTGTATGGAAGATATTGAGTAATATTAGAGAAATAATAATAAATTAATTTTTTTTATATATAAAATATAATTTTTTATGGCTTATTGACTTGTATATAGAAAAAATTAATAACACGTATAAAAATAGTTTAAAGCATGAATCGAACTGGACTAAATTCATTTTTTTTAGATTTAAAAAAATTACAAACCAAATTGTATAATTAGGTTTGATTTGAAAAAAAAAAAAACGAATCATAATCTCTGGTTCAAATTGTACCCATCCTTATCTCAGGTTAATTACAGAAAATGTATATATATATTTCACTTTGCTTATATTTTATTTTAAAACTTTAGTTAAATATTAAAAATGGGTGGCAAGACCCATACGAGGGAGGAAGAAAGAAAGAAAAAATTTAAGATTTTGAGAAATGAAAGATGGAACGTTTTTTCAAGCAAGAGTCACAGGGCTCTGCATCCCTACTATACTTGTACTGATTCATTTAACCGTGTACCTACATAAAACATAGACACGATACATTTAGTGTAGCCAAACTAGTCAGTAATGCCTATGTATTTTCTAAACATAAGCGCGTTTCTTTTTTATTTTATTTGAATTTATTATTTAAAAAAAACAAAATCCAAGTTAGTTGTTTGTGCATAAATACTCCCTGAACAAACTTTGGTGCGATTTTTAAGAATAATTAAGGTATTTCCATCTGATGCTACGGCGAATATTCTTATACATACAAATGAAAATGCTTTTCGAATTGGAGCGATTTGCATATTTCCAAGTTTTGAATAAACACTCAACTTATTGTATTAAACTGATCTTTCGTGAAGGAATAAGGGGGTCGATCTTAGACTTAGCTTTTTCTTGGGTGTATTTACATGGCAAGAACAACTTGAATTATTACCAACTACACATAATAAACAAGAGAGAATGACAACAAGTACACGCCTAGCCGGCCAAACAACACATAAAATAATGAAGGTGGCCAAAGAGAGATTAAAATAATACGAGCAAAGTCCAGAAAGTAAGTGAATTCAAAAGAGAGTGAGTGAGTGAATAGTTTATATGTACTAGTACATGATTGGTTGGTGTGGTGACAATGAGTGCACACCCCATGTGGAGACCAATTTGGTTGGTGTTCCTTAGCTGCCCTGACCCTGCACAAATAAGACAGCCCCCACAAGTCGAATTTGGGGTTATTCTCCTCTCCTTTCAATTCCACGCAGTTGAGAAATTCACATCCCCTCACTTAAGTGATTTAAGTTCAATTTACGAAAGAGGTAGGATAAGAAAAATTTTCTTTCTTTTTGAATCCCCTACATGAGTATGGATCCATTAGGATACTTAAAAAATAAAAAATGAAAAACATTTGCTTTTTGTTATTTGTGGGCACCCTAAAAATTACTAAAATAAATGCAATTAGGGTATCATTATTTGAGTTACAAAGCTATTCCCTAGGTTTAACTTAAAAAATTCAACCTTTTTGTGTTGGAATCCATGTGAAGACAATCATGGGCACAACACAATATGAATTTATATAAATTTTTGGGTGGTTTCTGCTTCATTAATTTCCATATCCATCCTTGTAAGCATTTGCAAATTAGGCCAATGATAAGGGGGGGTTTAGTGATGAGTGGGATATTGGTCCCCCAAGGAAGGGCAAGCTTGAACTTCTTTTGACCTAACCTGAAGCTTTTACCACCGTTGGATCTTACATGAAAGCTTTGTTCCTGCCCTTGGATGTGGATTTCTTTCTCCTCTGTCCAAAAACCTTCAGATCAATTGGACCCTTAATTTTCTCCTTCTGCCCTTTATGTCCTCCTTTCCTCAAACAGAAAGTCTCCATAGATGGTCTGAGCTCTTGTAATCTCTGAAGGATGAAATAAAGGTAAATTTCGCATATGATCATTCAACTTTATAATTACTTTTATATTTAGCACATTTCTTTAATTTTTAAATTTTTATTGCTTTAAAGTTTTATACCATCGTTCAAGGTAAAGCAATTTAATAGATTTACCGTCCAATTACCGACGGGTTGGTGACGTGGCAAGCTCATGCGGATATTAAAATACACAGGAATATCTTCTAATCATGAAATGAGATAAATGATCATATTTTTATGAAAAAATTATATAAACATTATCTACGTCTGGAAACTTTTGCAGTAAGTGATCCGCATTTTTCTTTTTCTTTTTGTTTTAAATTATCTATTAACGTTTAGCTTTTAATTGATCAATAATAATTAATTTGATAAAATGAGAGTGTTAAATATATTTAATACATAATCTAATAAAAAAGGACAAGTATGAAAAATACAAATCAATACGGTTGGTCATTCTGAGACCTTGGAATGGCTGAAAAGCAGCCTAATGGGTCACACTTGCTGCTATAAGAGAGTAGGGCGACTCCCTATTAGTGGTGGTAGCTACCTGCAGCCCTAGGAGATCGAGCAACCATTCCAACACCACATGTCCGGCATCATTGCATACACCACCACGTCAGGTACATTATTGTAGATTTGGTTGGGTGTTGATGATGGAGGTGTTCAACATGATATTTGTTTGAATTTGAAAGTAGTACTCTCTTAGAATAAGCAATCTATGCCATATCCAGTTTTTACCTTTGTTAGTTTTCCTTTATTTATTTTTGTGGCTTCCATTCTAGATTGTCGTCTCTGGAACGTAGGATTTATTATATTCACTAGTAGGCCGTGTTTTATCCTCCAAGTAGATTTTATAGTATCTCCTATGTGCTCTTGTTTTGGGTTAGGTTTCTAACACCAGATTCTTTAGCTGTGAGCCTATCTTATTAATGTATCTGCTTGACAAAACAATGATTTTACTTGAACAAAATTCAATTTTGCTAGGTAGTAAATTAAAAAGAAAAATCTCTCTGTGGAGATTTGACGTGAAAATCCAAATTTGGTCATAAATATGTTGTACTAATACTGAAGCCTTGAATAAAAAGTCTCTTTATGTGGCATGTGCTTCCAAAGGTACAGGGCCAGACTCATTGAGGACATGCTTTTGGACCCTTTCATGTGACCTTAGAAGATAATTAATTATTAAATTTTATTTTAAAATTTTAAAATATGTATTATGTTTATAATTTTAAAAGCAAATATTATCATAAAATTGAATGTGGCTAACTGATTAGGCATTTATTTTTATATACTCAAGATCATAGGTTCAATTTTCATTAAAATCACTTTTATTTTTTCAACTCATGTTTATTATTTGTATCTTAATACATGATTTTCATTGTATTTTTTTCTCACCATAACTAGTAAAATTGAATTTCATTAAATAAAAAAATAATAGTTAACTAAATAAATTCTTATTAGACACCAGCTATTGATTAATAGTTTTACGATAAATAATAATTATACTCAATGTTACAAGTGTTTCAATTACATTACATAAAACAATAGCAAATAATAACAGTTACATCACTCAAAGTGCTAACATTTTCTTTTATCATCAATATTATGAAAAAGATTGGGTATTCTCAAATAATCGATTATCTAATTACTTCTATTGAAAAAAAAAAGATATTTTTATAGCATTATTATTGAATAATCTTACAAAGTCAATATAAAAAAAATATAAAATAACATTATTTATATTGTGTTTCCATTTTCATTTTAGTCGTTATTTTTTATTTAAATACTTATGATTTATTTTTGTTAACAATAAAATTTACATAAGCTTCATGTTTTCATTTTTTTTTAATAAATTGAAAGGAACATTTCATGTAATATATATGCTTAACAAAATGCTAAAAATTTTATTCTTTTACTCATAATCATTATATAAAAGAAGTTTAAATTTACAATTTTATTTAATATTAGGTTATGTTGAGAGTACACTATATATATATATATATATATGTATATGTATGTATGTATATATGAGATGCATTATATTTTGCAATAAGTAAATATTATTTTACGCATAATATGATTTTGCATTTGCCCCTAAATTCACATACGTATATAGGTTTACAATTAGGCTCATTGAATTAATTATTTAGGCATAACAAATAGTGCAATTTTGACATCCTAAGATTTGGAGTAACTTAGACTTCCTAACACACAAGTCATACCTAAAACAGAGTAAAGAAAATGAAAACCATAAAAACGAAATGTGAGGGACGATTGAGTCCACACTATAAAAAATGAAAGAAATATTATCATTCTAAGTACACCTCTTGCATTATGCTGTTAGAAGTATAGTTCATCTATAACATTTCAATCTTGGTACCATCAATTTGTCTAGTTGCAACTCCAATCTTGCTTATGTGATATTTAATAGTTGTAGTTTCTTTATATTGATGACCCACCAAGCCATAAATCATGGCTTCCATCCCTCCCAAGGCCATAATACCAAACCTAGTCTATGATTCCTTATTCGTAGATCTTAATGTGGTCTGTGCACATGCAACACATACATTTATTAGGTTGAATAGATTTTAGTCCATTTCATTTCTAAACCTAAATGGACATCCATCACATAACAACAATTATGTACTTAGTATCAGCTCAACATTTCGCTAAATAGTGGATTTATAGTTAATACCTAAGTTCACACATAACAAATACACCAAGAACTAAATTTCTTAAACTAAAGCTTAATTTTTCTTTTATTTGTTGGATTTCGGATCTTTTAGATTTGTATTAGATCACCAAAACGTCACTTGGTCAACTTAGGAAAGTAAATCGATTGACTAGGGACATTAGGGAAAGAGGTTGTCAACCTTAATGAAGAGATTTAAGGGGGACAATTGATTGCCCTAGGTTAGAGTGGTTAGCCGTCTCTCAAATTGAGGGTTGATAGACCTAAGAACTTAAGGGAGTCAACCTAGCCTTCTCTTATGGCATCCTGTAGATCTGAAAAGGTGTTTCTTTTGCCATTTTTCTTAGGTTTCCAGAATCCATCTCTTTTAAGAATCTTAAACTCCTTTAATCTCCAACTATGTGTTAGATTTCATAAAAGTCACTAATCTATTAAGAAATTCCCCATATACAAATATTCATTTCAATAAGCTCTAATACTAAAAATAATTAAATACCTGAAGAGATTCCTTAAAGCAATCTTTTATTTTATCTACAATCTATAATATTAATCGATTCATGTACAGACTTTAATAAGATTTATTACCAAGGGTTTTATCTATTCCTTATATGATCATATTACCTAAGGGTTTGGGATGAAGCAAGAAATGATTATTCTACTAACTTTAATAAGGGGAAAAGTCTTATAATGGAATAGAATGCACAAGATTTTTTGACTCACCGATTTCCAATAAATTTTTTATCCTTGTTTATTCTTTAGGAAAAGAATCCTTGAAATGCTACTTCCACATCAAATTGGAGAGAGAATGATCCAACAAAACATAGCAAGGTGGTAGCGAAAAGAGTAAAGGAGAGAGAGAGAGAGAGAGAGAGAGAGGTTTCTTTGGTTAAGAGACTTTGAAACAAAAGAGGAGTTAGCTTTTTATTTGAAAAGAAACTCTAGAGGCAAACTGATTGATATGCCCTTGAATTGGGATGACGTATTGGTTATGTCAACAAATGTGAAAGTATTAAAATTAAAATAATTGCATAAATTAAAAAGGAGAGAGTTCCATTTTTTTAGTTTTAGAATAATTTGTTATATTTAATATTTTTTATTTCATAATTTTTCAGTTATTTTTTCAAGGGATAAAATGATAATATAAGAATTTGAAAACACATTTTCAATGATTTATAAGCCTAAACATGCAATATTAAATAGAGTGAGGTTAAATATATATAGAGCAGATTTAAAGGGATACATTTGCAATTTATCAAATTCTAAGTTGTCTGTATTCGATAGAATAACCCAACATGACTTTGAATAAGAAGATTTGTCTCTATAATAAGTGACAAGCACTAAAATTACATTCTAAGCAAGGCTACATCTAGGAAATTGTATTGAAAAACTTATTTTACTTCAATAATTCACTGAGGCAAGCCCAAAAAGTAAAATAAAATAAAACAAAAACCAATTAAAGAAAACCCAAGTGTCTTCTGAGCGTAGGAATAAAATGAATGAATAAATTATTGCCAACTAAGTCATGAAATCACCTATAGATTGGTCAAAGCATAACTTGCAACGCATTAAGTCAAAATCCTCATTTTTTTTATTTAATAGAAAAGTCAAGATTCATGTTACGTATGTCTCTCTCATTGGTCACTTTCAAGCTCTGTTATTGATGAATCAGAGTGGGAAAAAAAGAAATTGCAAGATGTGCTATTTTCTTAAGCCAATAAACCCTAGTGCGGTTTCACATGTAGCTCCTTGGAGCTCCCATCAAAGTGGAGAATTATAGTTTTTTTTTTCCGTATAAATAAAATATTTACTCACAAAAAGAAATTAAATTTCAACTTTCTTCCCAAAATATCCTTTTTTTTTTTTATTTTTTTAATATTCTAGCTAGATAGTGATATGATGCTTAGCCAATTATAGCTAGCTTATGAAATTGATGACCCTTTGTTAATTTTCTCAATTTGATTTGGCTACTAGCTGATATTTTAGGGTAAGAAAATCATGGAACTTGGATAGGGAGTGAAAAAAACACAGCAAACATCGATTAAAAATATCAGACGGAATTATTATGTCATTGCTTAGGTGTGCCATCGCTAAGGAGAATAAACAAACCGGCTCCTTTGGTCCCAAAGTTCTGATGTCTCTCAGTTGGATTCATGGCCAATTGTTTTTCATTTTGATTAAAGATGTTGTGAAAAACAATTTTCAAGTGCAAATAAATGGATCTACACGTGTATTTGTCCTCGCGCCAACCATTTGAAGACACATGTATTGCTTAGGTTTAGCTGGGGACTACCGTTGTTGTCATTATTGCACATCTATTATCAGACACTTGGTTTGTCTGGAGAAGCTTTCGAATAATATAATGGAAAAGTCGTCATATGATTTCAAGTTTGTTCCATGATATAAAACAAAAGGAGAAATGTTTTTATGCTTTTGTCTCTCTTTTCTCTTTCTCTCTCTCTCTTTTTTTTAGTCCATAATGTATTTTTCTACTTTTGAGTTTGCTGTTTGTATTGCATGCAAGTGCGTATAAGGAAAGAATATTTTCCTCTCAATTCGGTAGGGATGTTTATGATTTAATTTGAGTCGGTTTTGACGATTTTTGAAATAAAATAAATTTTGGTTTGCAAAATTTTGCAAATATTGTTCCTTTTGATTTGGTTTTGGTTTAACCCAAATAGTAAGTAATACTGATTTTTTTTAATAATTAATTTGCATATCGTTAGTTATATACATTGACATGTAATAATCAAATTTGACGCTATACAAGATACATAGTTATATGCAACAATTATGTGTACTTACTCATATATTCCTATTTTTACATTTCTATTACTAAAGTTATTATAGTATTGTGGAGATACATGTTATATCATTATGTATATTTTTCTCATGTAGTTATGTGTTATGTTTATATTGCTATTAATTCTTTTCATGGAAACACGCATTTGATGAGGGTCTTTCCAAAACCAATTGAAAGATAAAGAACCCTTTGATCTTCTTATTAATCCTTGTGCATTCCTTAGAGAAAACCTTGAGATCCCTCTTTCACTACACTAAAGGGATTATTATTAGGATTCATTGGTGTTTATCGAAAGATAACCACTTAGAGAATTGATAGAATTTGCTTACAGTAAATCTGGGGGCAGAGCGATCCACCAAATCACAGCAAGGAAGCCGTAGCGCCTAAGGTAGAGAGGGAGGGAGCAGCAACGATACAAGGGGAAAAAGGGAGAGAGAGCTAGGGTTCCTGGAGGTTAAGAGATTGCAAATGAGAAAGCAAAGTTAGCTTTTTTATTTTAACCTACTTAATATTTCCTTTTTACAAGTTACATGTTACATTAGAAATAACATTACTCATAGCAATTCATGTCTATCAGGAGACATGATTCGACACAAAATTTCAACATCAGCATGTTGACCACATCACTGAAAGCATAGAAGATGAATATACATGTGAATATGAGTTTATAAAGGATGGAACGTCAACTTATTTTGGGACCGACATCCCTTTCCATGTAGGGAGTTTTATACCGACAGTTACTTACTTCCATTTTTCCTCCTTAAACCGTCATTAAAAACCCTAAAACAATTACCTTTAATAGCAATGACAGAGAGAAGAGGATTCAGGTTTTTAAAGAGAAGCAAAAGCTTCAGAAGCATTTCCTGCAAGTTGATATTCATTTTCCTTTATGAATAAGTTAAAGAGAATATTTGCATATGCATATAAATAAAAAGGAGTGCAAAGACCAATTTACCCTTTTATATTTCATCTACTCAAAGTACAAAGAATCCCTTTATATTTATCATCCTGCAAATTGTACCTTAACTTTTATTTTGGCTCAACAAAGTCTCGAATTTCACTTTCAACATAAATAAAGCATACTAGTGAAAATAAATAATATTGTAGAAATGAAGGACGTTTTATACTAACCAACATATATCATTATAATTTATATTCACCTCTCGCGTCAGAATATGGGATGATTGGATTGCCCAACCGTCATGGCCGAGAATCGAGCCATTGAACCGTTTTGATAAATCCAAAATTAGCAGAATTAATATTAAGGGCTCAATTGATGATAGTATTAAAGAGTTTCAGATAATTTATAAATATATGTTTTATATTTGCTTTATATGTATTTTTAATCTCTATCACACGTGTTTTAAAACTTTTTTACTATTTTTCTGTGGGATAAAATAATTAGAAATATGAAAGATTGCTTCATTATTATTTATTAAAGGGAAAATAGTAATTTACAGGAGAAAAAAAAAACTTTTCGAAATATTTAAATCTAGGCATTCAATCTTAATGATAAAGATTTTGGGGCATATAAAGTACATGTAAAAGGGGTATATTTGCAATTTATCCAAGGATTTTTACATCATGCACATGCAATTAAGTCATGGAATTTTTATTTTGATACTCTTTTTGACTTTTAGGCGAAGGCAAACAGTATCCCATGTTGGAATTTTCAATACCACGTTAGAATGAATTACTTGATTACAAACTTAAGTAAGATTATACATGTAATTAAGTTGATTAATAATATAACCATTGTGAGGTTAGTTTGAGAGGAATTGCGAGTGCTATCGCTACCGTACGTCTTCTCTTATATTCCACATGACCATATAGATCAATGTTAGCTGACCTACCGGCACAAGGGTAAATAAACATAATTAGTTGTTGAACTATACTAATTACAGCTGAGTTTTATAATTATGGGGGTCAAATCAACATTACGAATGACAATGCAATTAACCCGGTTGCTTTACTAAGATACCGACCACCAAAATTCATCTTTCTTGTGATGGGTCATTAGGGGTGTTAGTGGAAACCCATTATACCTAATGTGGTTAGGTAGATTTCATGGTAAGTACTAGAAATAACCGGATAAGTTATGAACAAAAAATAAGCTTATTAGCTTGTTCAAATAATATGAAGTATAATCTTTTAAAGTTAATATATAATTTATAAAGGTAAAAATTTAATTTATCTTTACTTGTTATTGGATTTACATTATCAATGTTATTAATTTTGATCATGACATCAACTATTATATTCAGATACTTTTTTTTTAAATGATATAAAATATTATTTTTATATCATAAAGATGAATAAATTTAAATATTCGATATCATATATAATAAATTATAAGTCTTAGGATGATTTTAAAAAGTTAAAGGACAGATTTTTGTTTCAGATTCAAGGAATATCTATTTACGAAATAAGGTATAGAATAGTGCCTTCTATCTGATCCGGCATGGACTCTATCAAGAAGTTATCCATTGCTTATATACAAACTTGAGTTGGCAGGTTTTATTTTTGCTTATATACAAGAACTTATCCTTTACTTTACTCCTTAGATTTTTCTTAGTGTTTACATTGAATGTGAGAAAATTTTCCTGCACGATATCCCCTTTCTTTCCAGCTGTATAACGTGATGGTGCTTGGAATTCTTATCGGCGAGTTCTATGGGAATGGTTTGGTTGATCTTTCACCTGATGTCAACAAAAGCTAAAAAGAAAGTGGAGGATTTTCCAGTTGGTGATGCCTGCAGGAGCAAATGTAACAGTAACGATCGAATCTATCCCGACGAGTACAGGTGGTAGGGATGAAATTATTTGGAAATTATCTTCAAATGACATGGTTCTGGAATGTACTAAGCTCGAAAATTGATCCTTGAATTTCTTGAATTGAAGCTTGTAGTAGATCCATTACATCATTACATCTAGGACAAGCTGCTAAATCAAAATTAAACGCCATGTTTTTCATTGTAGAATATTTTAAAACGGGAGTCGCCGCCAAGTATAGGCCGGAAAAAAAGATGTTAGGGTTAATTAGACATTAACCTTATCACAAGACACGGGCCATTTTGCAATTTTCATCATAAACTAGTTGAAACCTAGTATTTGATGCGGATTTTTAATTTAAGGTATATTGTTTTATAAAAATGGCAGATTTACCTAAATGTATGTTCATAATATTGCTTTAAATATGGTATGATGAATACTATTACTAAATTTAAAATATTCATTTTATAATGGCATTTTACATTTATATATGAAATGATGTATAATTTAGAAGAGTTAATACATATTGAAGGTATTAAGAGTTATGTTAAGATAGATTGTGTCACGTAAGGGCTACGATTGTTTTCACTCTTTGTACAAGAGTTATGTCTCTAAAATGTGGAATTAGAGAAAGAATGTTATTGATCAAGAGACACTAGTAATGAGAAGATATAAGTGATAAAAGTAAAAAAAATTATAAACAACCAATAAAGGGTTACCAATCAAAGTATAAATGATTGGAATTTCCGAAATTATAATATATATGTATATATGATAAAATATAAACACAAATGGTTACTTTTTAAGAAGTTTTTAATGACCAAGGTTACTATCATAGATATACTATTTTAGAAAAAGTGATATGATAAAAAAAAAAACCCTCCAAAATCGTAGAATCTCATGTGCAAGATATAAGGAAAATTCAGATTTCTTTTTTTTCCCAAGTAGACTATTTTCCTTTGGAAAGATTTTTTTCTTAAGGAATAATCCTTGAAAACTTACTATAAACATTATGTTTGGAATTGTCCACATATTTTGTTCATATATGCATAGGAATAATTTAAGATTATCTTCATCCTATTTTCGAACAAAGCTTATTTTTCAAAATCATTCTTCTTCTAGCTGATAATGTCTTGGAATATTCCTCAAAATCATATCTAACGGTTGCAAATTTTCTAAAGCATTAAGTGTTGTTGTTCTTTTTTTTTTCCGGTAAATAACTTGAGAGAATTATGACCAAGATTATGAAGCTTTCTCTACATTTTTAGATGTGCTGAACTTCCCCATAAATAGGCATCTCGGATGAAGTATTAATGTATTATTAAATTGTGAAAAGTTGAGTGTGGGTGTTGCTGCCAAACTTGCCTCCAAGTCAATATAAAATTTTCCACGGAAATATGTTCATATATTATTGGTAGTTATGATACATTAATACACTATTAGACTTTTGAATATATAACATAAAAATGTTTTATTTTCTTATAAATAATAATGGGCAACTAGGTCATTTATAATAATCTATGTTATGGAAATTGAGTATAAAATATCATATTAAGAAAAGTTTATGTAGTGAATTAATAATTAATAGAACTTTCACTTGAAAAGATATCATATATATTATCTAAATAGTTCTATTATTAGAACCATTTAAAAAAATGCGTATAAAGTATTTGAATTGGTTATAACTTATAAACAATAAAATTATTAAAATATAAAAATAAAAGAAGAAAAATTTAAAGATAGAAATATATTATTGAAAATCATGTGGAAAAAAGGATATAAATAAAGAAGTTAAAGGAAAATGAAAAATAGTTGATAAGAGCCAAATGTAGAATAATGAGCTTGTGTGAACCTAATCCATATATATTAGATATATTGGTTATATAATATAATAAAAGTCATTAAAAAATATATAAAATGGAAAAAGAAAAAAGTCATAAGAAAATGATTAAGCATCAGGGTGAAATGGTACTCGCCTGGAGGTTAGGGGATGATCCATAAGAGTTTGATGTGTCACCCATGGTATTGAATAGCCACCCATCACCTTTTAGGATAGGTGCAACCCCATTAGGCCAACACCGCCATCTCAAAAAGTTGAAGAAAATAGAAAGGAAAAAAAGTAAAAAAAAAAAAATTGAATTGAAGTTAAGTTGCTTTGTTTATTTTCATTTCTTATTGGAGTATTGCACAATCCAACTTGAACTTAATTTTTCTTTTTTTCTTTTCCTTTTCTTTTTTTGGTATTGTCATTCTCATAAGGCCATAAGGCTATGGGTAGTTGCTAGCACCATCATAAATAACTTGCATGAGACACTAAGCTCTTATGGTCATGGCCGATTATCCTAAGGTTAAGGGTTAGTCTACCATTACTTGTAGAGGATCGATTGATCCCATGGTGGTTCGTTGTCTAGCATTTGAGTGGTGGGCTATGCTTCATTTTTTTTAATTGATTTTTTTTTTGTTTTTCTATAGTTTTGATAATTTTTATTGTAGCATTTAATTAAATTTATTTTTAAATTAATTATTATATACCAATTGAAAGTTAATACTTGATAGATAAAGATAAAATATATTTATGGAAAATGTCAAAAAGAATGATGTAGAGATTTAGAGCGTGAAAGAGTTATATGGAGAGTTTACACTATATTTATCCACCATATACTTGAAGAGTTAAGATGGGGACAAGCGACAAATGAAAATTTGTTGTGCTAAAGATGCTATTATCATGTTGTATCGACCTGTTAAAATATACAATGTGTAGAATTCAATTTAATAATGGAAACATGCGAAAAAAACAAAAAACTAGTTGTAAAAATTACATGTCATGTGATGTATTTAATTAGGCCAATATAATACAATTATGACATCTTTAACACAATAAATTTTTATCCACAAGTGACCCCTATTGTTGATCATTATGGTTGCTTAATAGAGAAAATATGGGAACACTTGGAACATGATCGGCACCAAGCAAGTCAAGTGCATATGAAATTTCTCATTCCAATTCCAATTCAACTTTCTATATAGTTTTGCATCAGCATGATCCATGGGTGATATATGCATTAATTAAATATTACTTCTAACAATTTCTTAGGTGTTGCGATTAGGGCATGAAACTTCTAGCCATTTACTTTCTCTCATTCCAAAATCAGCAATAGCCCCCTTTTTCTTTTTTCTTTTTGGAAACAAACCAAACATTTATTAAGAAGATAAATGAATTTTTTAAATACATTTACATAATTTTGCGAATTAAAAAAATATTATTTTAGTAAAATCCTTTATATATATATATATATATGTGATAAAATATAAACATTAATGATTACTTTTTAAGAATTTTTTAATGATCAAAGTTAATATCATAAAAATACTATTTTAGAAAAAAGTCACATTGAAGAGATACGATAAACAAAACCCCTCAAAAATGATATATTATGATAGAAAAACACATGCAAAATATAAGAAAAATTCAGATTTCTTATTTTTCTTGAGTAGATCATTTTCCTTTGGAAAGATTTTTTCGTAAGGATTATTAACCCTTGAAAACTTACTATAAAAATTATGTTTGGAACTGTCCACATATTTTTGTTGATATATGCATAGGAATAATTTAAGATTATCTTCATCCTAATTTCGAACAAAGCTTATTTTTCAAAATCATTCTTCTTCTAGCTGATATTGTCGTGCAATATTCCTCAAAATCTTATCTAACGGTTGCAAATTTTCTAAAACATTAAGTGTTGTTGTTGTTGTTTTCTTTTTCTTTTTCTTTTTCTTTTTTTTTCTTCCCGTAATTAACTTGAGAGAATTATGAAGCTTTCTTTACATGTTTGGATGTGCTGAACTTCCCTATAAATAGGCATCTCGACTGAAGTATTAGTGTATTATTAAATTGTGAAAAGTTGAGTTTTGAGATTATCTAGCTAGAGCTTGTAACCTAGTGTGTAATTTTCAATTAAGATTGTTTTTGAGTGAGTGATTTAGTGAGTTTTTCTTTGTAATCAAGCAAGCACTGTAATCATATTAGAATGGAATGAGTTGTTTACAAGAAGTATCTCATCAGGTTAAACTAGTTAGAGTCGAGGATAACTTAGGAGAAGTGCAATAGACCTAACAAATGGAGAGTTTTTTTCTTGTGATTTTGAAAGTAGGGAGACTTGTGTGAGATTGAGAAAATTGCTATACTCATTCTTAAACTTTAAAGCTTAATGGATTTCTAGTGATCTAGTAGAGAGAGCTCTCATATAAGGAAAAACATCTATATATTTGAATTCACTTTTCTATTCTCTCCCACCCCATTTACTTTTTTGCTTGTGATTTTCTAATATTAAACACACATAAACAAGCAATGTAATTAAGTTTCATTAAAAGGGGTAAAAATTGATTTCAATTTTGAATAATTAATCCCCTCACCCCCTCTCTTGGTTACTAATTTGGGACTTACATTCTCTATCTTGTATTGAAAATTTATATGGTATAACAATATAAATATAAATAGACCCATTTAAAAGATAAGTGACTTAGTTAAATTTAGGCATAAATATAGGGTACCTAAATGACTTACTTAAAATTTTAAAAAGTTTAGTTAATCTTACAACAAGTGTAGTTATAAATGAATGCTAATATAGTTATCTCCTTTTGTATTTCAATGAAGGACATTTTTGTGAATTCTAGTACTTACATGTAGAAAAATGAATATGGATGCACTTCTTTTATTCCCTTCATATTTCCTTATGGTTGTTATAGCCATTTCTATTTAAAGTAAAATTTACTACTTGAATTTTCATCTTTTGAATACTTTACATACTTGTATTTAGGGATGGATGCAAAACCATCAAACTTTAGGGGTGACTTTTTTTTAGGTCAGGGGTTGCTGTAGGGGAGGGGGGTGTGTAGGGATGTAACCGCGGTAGGTCGTAATAGGGTACTCGCCTCGACCGATCTGATAAAAACCCTATAGGGTTTGACTCTATAGGGTTTAAGGTCGGGTTTGGGATATGGAATAAAACCCAATAAGGTTTAAGGTCGGGTTATGGGATTTAGAAAAAACCCAATAGAAAAACTCGACCTGATAATTTTTTATAAAAATAATAAATTAATATTATAATTTATAATAAGTATATTTTATTTTTTATTATTATTATATTTTTAATCAATATATTTTTAATTTTTCTCTTCTTTCCATCACAAGTAGATTAATAACAAATTAAATAAATGATACATAAAAATAAGTTGAAGCATGAAAAAAAAAAAGATTTAATTGCCATTTGAGTCAGGTAAAAAAATAGCCTATCAGGTCGGGTTAGGTTCGAGTTTCAATGAACCCATCCCAAACTCGACCCATTTACATCCCTAGAGGTGTGGGAATTGCTGCCAAACCTTCCTTCAAGTCAATATAAGAATTTCCATAGAAATATGTTTATATATTATTAGTAGTTTTGATACATTAATGCACTATTAGACTTTAGAATATATAATATAAAAATGTATTCTTTTTATATAAATAATAATGTGCAACTAGGTCATTTATAATAGTAATTTATATTAAAATATGTTATTTATAGAATTTAATTCAATGATAGAGACCTGCAAAGAAAATAGAAAAATTAATTATAAAAAATTATATACCATATAACATATTTTAATAAATTAATATAACACGATTATAGTGTGACACAACAAATTTTCATCCACAAGGGACCCCTATTGATGATCATTACGGTTGCATAACATAGAAATTATGGAAACACGTGGAACATGATCGGCACCAAGCCAACCAAGTGCATATGAATTTTCTCATCCCAATTCTAATTCAACTTTCGAGATAGTTTTGCATCAGCATGATCCATGGGTGATATATGCATTAATTGAATATTACTTCTAACAATTTCTAGGGTGTTACGATTAGGGCATGAGATTTCTAGCCGTCTACTTTCTTTCGTTCCAAAATCAACAATATCCCCCTTTTTATTTTTTTTTTGAAAACACAAGAAGATAAATGAATTTTTAAAATATATTTACATAATTGACTTTTAAAATATATGATTATATTAAAACATATAAAACTTGTATTGTTTGAACCTTTAACAAGTGTTAAAAAACAATGGAAATATTCAAGAATTGTTATTGGAAATATGTTATTGGAAATCATGTGGAAAAAAGAAAAAAGAAAAAAGAAATAAAGAAGGCAAAGGAAAATGAAAAGTTGTTGATAAGAGACCAATGTAGAATAATAAGCTTGGTGTGAACTGAATCCTCATCTACTAGATATATTGGTTGAATAGTATGATAAAATTCATTAAAAGAATATATAACAAGAGAAAAAAGAAAAAAGTCACAAGAAAATGATTAAACATTAGGGTGAAATGGCGCTTGCTTGGAGGTTAGGAGATAATCCATAAGAGTTTGATGTGTTGCTTAGGGTGGTGAATAGCTACCCAACCTTTTAGGATAGGAGCAGCCCTATTAGGCCAACACCACCATCTCAAAAAGTTGAAGAAAATAGAAAGGAAAAAAAAAAGTAAAAGAAAAAAACATTGAATCAAAGTTAAGCTACTCTATTTATTTTTATTTCTTATTAGAGTATTACAAAATCCAAGTTAAACTTGATTGTTTTTTTTGTCTTATCGTTCTCACAGGGACAGGGCAGTGGGTAGTTGCTAGCATCTTCATAAGTAGCTCGCACGACTCACTAAACTGTTATGGTCATGGTCAATTATCCTAAGGCTATGGGCAAGTCTACCATTACCTATAGAGGATTAAGTGATCCCATGGTGGTTCGTTGTCCTCTAGCATTTGGGTGGCTAGCCATGCTTCAATTTTTTTTAATTAACTTTTTTTGTTTTTCTTGAGTTTTGATAATTTTTATTGCAACATTTAATTAAATTATTTTTAAATTAATTATTACATACCAATTGAAAGCTGAGACTTGATAGATAAAGATAAAATATATTTATGTAACATCTCAAAAAGAGAGACGTGGATATTTAGAGCATGAAAGAGTTATATGGAGAGTTTGCCCTTTATATTTCTCCACCATATACTTGAAGGGTTAAGATGCAGGCAAGTGATGAACAAAATTTGCTATGCCAAGGATATTATCATCATGTTGTATTGACTTATTAAAATGCAGTATATATAAAATTCAATTCAATAATGAAAATATGGGAAAAAAAAGCAAAAAAATAGTTGTAAAAGAATATATACTATATAATATATTTTAATAGACTGATATAACATAGTTATAACATCTTTAACAAAATAAATTTTTATTCACAAGGGACCCCTATTTTTTATCATTACGATTGCCTAACAGAGAAATTATGGAAACACTCGGAACATGATCGGCACGAAGCAAGTCAAGTGCATATGAAATTTCTCAGTCCAATTCCGATTCAACTTTTTATATGGTTTTGCATCAGCATGATCCATAGGTGACATTTGCATTAATTAAATATTACCTCTAACAGTTTCTAGGGTGTTGCGATTAGGGCACGAAACTTCTAGCTGTTTACTTTCTCTTGTTCCAAAATCAGCAATAGTCCCCTTTTTCCTTTTTTTGGAAACGTACCAAACATTTATTAAAAAGATAAATGAATTTTTTAAATATATTTACATAATTGACTTTTAAAATATATAATTAATATTAAAACATATAAAAATTTTATTGTTTAAACCTTTAACAAGCGTTAAAAAACAATGAAAATATTCAAGAACTGTTAATGAATGAAAAAACTTTTAAAGATTATCCTAGATATTTCACAATGGACACAAAAGTGGACGTAGCTAGAGACAACTTGTCATTTTTTTTTTGGGTCACAATAATTAATTCATAATATACTAAACTTCCAATCATTATATGGTATCAATGATGGTGTGTGTAACGGAGTATTTTTAGTTTTGACTTGGCTTCGTTATTTTCTTTTTCGCTCACTCTTGAGTGGAAACTTCGTCTTGGGTCTTAAAATAACAGGGAAAAAAATAATAGACATGAAGGAATAAAATTAAAGCATGCATAGGAAAATTTAGAAGACATCGTTCCGTACATCTTTGTTATATATATAAGTTAATCAATGATTGTTTAATCTATAAATACATTATTAGTTTGAAAATTCCACATTGTTATAATATTTTACGTATAGTTCTGACCTCACTACACGACTTTGTTTGTCTGCATCTTAATAAGTGATGGAGATACAAGAGACACAGGCTGAGACACGGTTTGTCACACGGCCGTGTAGTGATTGGAAGGAACTCACAGAAGCATGCACGGCCTCTATACACGGCCTAAAGCACGGCCGTGTATTCGATCAGGGTATTCCACAGAAACATACACGGCCTATATACACGACTATGCAGAATGGCCGTGTATTCGGTCCGGAACATTCACAGAATCATACACGGTTGAGATACACGACCGTGTATGCGACCGTGTACTGTACTAGTCATACACCCAGAAACATACACGGTCGTGTATGCGACAGGTTATAGACGTGTATTTCATTATTTATTTCCACGTGTACGCTTAGATTTTCCCCTTTTAGATATTTACGGGGAAGTATAAATACTCTTTTGTCTGATATGTTAGGGTTACATCTTATTATTATTTTGAAATACATTTCGTGAGAGAGTTTCTCCACTTCCGGGTTGTGCGCAACCAGAGTTTGCATCAAAGAGTATTTCTTTGTTGTGTGAAACCAATCCATAATCGGATTTGTTTCGTTTTCGCTTCCCGCGCTGCGTCAGTTGGTATCAGAGCAAGGTTATTTCCTGTGGAGATGTCAACTCATCAAGGCGATGATAGCGGTCATGTTCTTGACGGTGTTCAAGATACGAGATTTCAAGGGAACCATCAATGGGTTCCAAGGGCAGAGTTCGACGCAATGCATCAGAAGGTCGGGCGTATGGAACGGCGCCTTGATGAACTGATCGAGCGTTTCGATACTCTAGTGGTAGACCCTAATAGGGCTGGAGGCGTTGGCAGGAATCCACCACGTGTGGTGGAGGAATTCGGGGGACGCGTATCCGACCTGTCGTTGAGAACAGGTGGGGACATGTGGAGAGTGAGGACTCTAGCGAAGAGAGTGATGATACGTACGGGAGTAGGCCACAGCGAGGGCGCAGTGGAAGAGGTGGTAGTTATCGGATGGCTCATCATGGAAACCACCCTAGAGAAGGTGATTATAGGAGGAACCGTGGAGGCTATGATCAAGGGGATGGCGGAGACTACCGTTTGAAGGTCGACATTCCATGGTTCAATGGCAGCCTCAACATCGAAGGCTTCCTCGATTGGATTGCGGAAGTAGACCGGTTCTTCGACTATATGGAAATTCCCGAAGACCGCCGAGTAAGATTGGTGGCATGCAGGTTGAAGAGTGGTGCCTCGGCATGGTGGGAGAGGCTACAAAGTAGGAGGCAAAGGGAAGGAAAACACCCGGTGAGATCATGGTATCGCATGAAGCAATTATTGCAACATGATTTCCTCCCGCCGGACTACGAGCAAATATTGTTCCAACAATATCAGCGGTGCCGCTAGGGACAACGTTCTGTGCATGAGTATACGGCGGAGTTCATGAGGTTGGCTGAACGGAATGATTTGAGGGAAAGTGAAGGCCAGCAAGTTGCTAGATATGTGGAAGGACTGAAGCTCCAAATTAAAGAAAAAATTGGGGTTACGATGGTGAGGACTTTAGTAGAGGCAAAGAATTTGGCTCTCCGAGCTGAACTAATATTATAGGAACAAGGGAGTAGATATGGAGGAGGACGAAAGGGATATGTAGGAGAAGCTGTGGGTAGTGGTAGTAGATTGGCATTTGAGAAAAATAAAACCACACCATACAAACCAACTGAGGACATGACCAGGAGGGAGGAGAAGAGTGAAGGGAAGAAGCCGATGGAGCAGAAGGGAGCTCAGAAGCAGAATAACCCCTATGCCAAACCTATATTGGGCAAATGTTTCCGATGCAATCAACCGGGTCATCGGTCAAACGAATGTCCCGCGAGGAAAAGCGTAAGCATCCTTAATAGGGAAGATGATGAGGAGATTTGCTGTGAGCCTGACGGAGAGGGAGAGTATTATGAGGAAGAAGAAGAAGTAGCAGAACTAACTTATGTAATTCGGCGCATGATGCTAACTCCAAAGCAAGAAGAGATCACGTAGAGGCACCAGTTGTTTCGCACACGGTGTACTATCATGGGGAAGTTGTTTGAGCTAATAGTAGACAGCGGCAGTTGCGAAAACATCATAGGAAGGGAGGTTGTGAAACAACTGCAGTTGCCCATTGAGAGACACCCGAATCCGTACACCATTGGATGGATTAAGGCAGCTGAAAAGATTGAGGTCAAGGAGAGATGCATGGTACCTTTCTCAATAGGGAAGTACCGAGATGAAGCATTCTGCGACATTGTAGACATGGATGCTTGCCACATCTTGTTCGGGAGGCCATGGCAATTTGATGTGGACGCACAACATGCGGGCAAGGAGAATGTCTATAGATTGGAGAAGGAAGGTGTGAGATACACCTTGTTACCGTTGAAGAGGGAAGGACGCGCGAAGGGAAAAAAGGTTGAGAGTCGTTCGTTCCTAACCGTCACTCAATCTGAGAAGGAAGTGATGGAAGACTTGAAGGAGTCGCGGGTGGTACACGCCCTCATCGTGAAAGGTGTGACAGAAGGAGAGGAGGAGGTTGATAGAGAAGTACCAGAGGCAGTGAAGAATCTACTTGAGGAGTTTAAGGAGGTGGTTCCAGACGATCTACCCGAGGGGCTACCCCCTCTTAGAGACATTCAACACCAGATAGACCTGGTGCCCAGAGCTAGCCTCCCAAACCTCCCGCATTACAGGATGAGTCCCAAGGAAACCGAGATTCTATAAGAGAAGGTCCAAGAGCTTTTGGACAAAGGGTTTATCCGGGACAGCTTAAGTCCGTGTGCGGTTCCAGCATTGTTAACCCCCAAGAAAGATGGGAGCTGGAGGATGTATGTTGATAGCTGAGCTATCAATAAGATTACCATAGGGTATAAATTCCCTATCCCACGCATCGAGGATATGTTGGATTGGTTGAGTGGCGCTACTATCTTCTCCAAGATAGATTTGCGGAGTGGGTACCACCAAATTCGGATCCGTCCCGGAGATGAATGGAAGATGGCGTTTAAGACCAAGGAGGGGCTGTATGAGTGGCTAGTGATGCTATTTGGGTTGAGTAACGCACCGAACACCTTCATGAGGGTAATGAACCAGGTATTAAAACCTTTCAATGGTCATTTCCTTGTTGTGTACTTCGATGATATTCTAATATTCAGTAAGTCTAAAGAAGAACATTTAGAACATCTAAGGTGTGTGTTCTCTGCACTAAAGCTGAACAAACCGTTCGCTAATCTTAAAAAGTGCACGTTCATGTCAAGGCGACTGTTGTTCCTTGGGTTTGTGGTCAGTAGTGAAGGGGTAATGGTGGATGATGAAAAGGTGAAGGCGATTAGAGAATGGCCTGTTCCAAGAACCGTTACTGAGTTGAGAAGCTTTCTGGGCCTAGCTAGTTTCTACAGAAGATTCATTAGGCACTTTAGTACAGTCGCTGCCCCCTTGACTGAATGCTTGAAGAAAGGAAAGTTCCAATGGGGCAAAGAATCTGAGATGAGCTTCATGAACTTGAAGCAAAGATTGTGTAGCGCTCCTGTACTAGCGCTACCAGACTTTGAGTAGTTATTTGAGGTGGATTGCGACGCCAGTGGGGTTGGAGTTGGTGCAGTACTATCACAGGAAAGAAGACCAATAGCCTTTTACAGTGAAAAATTGTGCGAGGCAAGGATAACTTGGTCTACATATGACAAGGAATTCTACGCCGTAGTCAGAGCCCTTAAAGTATGGGAACACTACTTGGTTAGGAAAGAGTTCATTTTGTACTCGGACTGTGGGACTCTTAAACACTTGAGTGGTCAAACCTGGATTAGTAAGGACATGCACGCTAGATGGATTGAGTTCTTGCAGAGGTTTCCTTTCAGGCTAATGCACAAGTCGGGTGTGCAAAACAAGGTCGCGGACGCCCTGAGTAGAAGAGCGAATGTCCTACTTACTTTAAGTGCGGACATCGTCGGTTTTGAGAGGTTAAAGGAACTATATGAAAATGATAGCGACTTTAAGGACACTTGGATTAAGTGTGCCAACAGAGAACCGTGTGACGACTATCATATCCATGAGGGTTACTTGATGAAAGGGAATCGGTTGTGCATTCCTGAATCTTCCCTACGGGAAAAGCTTATCTGAGATCTGCATGGTGGAGGACTGGCGGGACATATGGGTAGAGATAAGACCTTAGCCGCAGTTACTGAAAGATACTTTTGGCCTCGGTTAAGGAGGGATGTGTATCGGATTGTGGAAAGGTGCTACATTTGCCAGGTGTCTAAGGGGCAATCCCAAAACACTGGCCTATATACTCCTCTTCCCGTGCCATCAAACATTTGGGAGGACTTGTCGATGGACTTTATACTTGGTTTACCTCGTACCCAACGAGGTGCTGACTCTATGTTTGTTGTAGTTGACAGGTTTTCCAAGATGGCTCATTTTATTCCCTGCAGGAAGACCGCCGATGCACGGGCTATTGCGCGGCTGTTCTTCAAGGAAGTGGTGCGGCTGCACGGAGTCCCAAAGTCCATTACTTCCGACAGGGATAGCAAATTCCTTAGTCACTTTTGGAAGACTCTCTGGTATATGTTTGATTCATCCCTGAATTACAGCAGTACCGCTCATCCTCAAACCGACGGTTAAACCGAGGTGACTAACAGGACCCTCGGAAACCTCATCAGAAGTATCTGCTGTGAGAAGCCGGGACAGTGGGATCAAGCATTGGCTCAGGCTGAATTTGCTTACAATAGTTCCGTCCACCGAACTATTGGGAGGTCACCGTTCTCGGTGGTATACACCAAAACACCACAACATGCGCTGGACTTGATCAAATTACCCAAGGATATGGTGGGTGATTTGGCTGCTAAACATATGACGGAACAATACCAAACCACTGCCGAGGAAGTCAGACGAAAGATAGAGGAATCCAATACCGATATAAAGGGGCTGCAGATAAGCATAGACGAAAGAAACTCTTTGCCGTGGGCGATCAAGTAATGGTTTACCTCCGAAGAGAGCGTTTCCTTGTAGGTAAATATGGGAAACTCCAACCCAAGAAGTACGGACCTTATGAAGTTGTGCATAAGATAAATGACAACGCATATGTCATATAACTTCCCGAAGATATGAATATTTCTTATACTTTTAATGTTGCGGACTTATCACCTTTTCACTCCGATGATACGCCTTTATATCTTGACGAGAACTCGGGGTCGAGTTCTCCATTGGTGGGAGAGAATGATGGAGATACAAGAGACACGGGTTGAGACACGGTTTGTTACACGGCCGTGTAGTGATTGGAAGGAACTCACGGAAGCATACACGGCCTGAAGCACAGCCGTGTATTCGATCAGGGTATTCCACAGAAACATACACGACTTATATACACGGCCGTGCAGAATGGCCGTGTATTCGGTCTGGAACATTCACAAAATCATACACGGTTGAGATACACGGCCGTGTATGCGACCATGTACTGTACTCGTCATATGCCCAGAAACATACACGGCCTAGAGGCACGGCCGTGTATGCGACAGGTTATAGACGTGTATTTCATTATTTATTTTCACGTGTACGCTTAGATTTTCCCCTTTTAGATATTTACGGGGAAGTATAAATACTCTTTTGTCAAATATGTTAGGGTTACGTCTTATTATTATTTTGAAATACATTTCGTGAGAGTTTCTCCACTTCCGGGTTGTGCGCAACCAGAGTTTGCATCAAAGAGTGTTTTTTTGTTGTATGAAACCAATCCATAATCAGATTTGTTTCATTTTCGCTTTCCGTGCTGCGTTAATAAGATCATGATATCAATGCAAGTTTAGGTGGACGACTATAAAAATATAGGAAAAATTGTATATGTATTTTTTAAACAATTGGTTAGATGTAAATAGATCTTTTAAATTCATAAAGTATGACTTTAATTCTTGGTTAATAGTTTAGACGGATGTATTCACCGTTTACTTAAAAATATAATTAAACACTTCTAATATTTGTATCGCTTAATAAAAACGTTAAGTTTATAACCATTTCATTTTCACCCAATTTTTTATCTCTTTTTTAACAAGCTTTTTTACTTTTTAAATCATTTACATTTAAAATAATAAGGATTCATATGGTAGTTATACTAATATAAACAATTAGTAACGTTGATCTTATTATGATTTACACCCAAAAAAGAAAAAAAAATCCATTTACTCGAATTGATTTCATTTCATTAATAATGAGCTATTTCCCATTATAAGTTTCTTTTCTTTTCTTTTCTTTTTTTTTTTTTTTTGGGATACTTTCTCTCATTATAAGTTAAAATACTGAAACATCCTTGAAACATGATGGAAGATGAAATGTAGCGATATGACTATGCAAACAAAATATCTTTAAGGAGAAGAAAATACAAAAAGCAATCTATAGCAAATAGTGGGAAATTTAGTGGACACAATAAATAAACAATCCGAATGTACTAATATAAGGAATTAATAGTTAATTAAAATAATTAGCCAGTGATTACCTAGAATCCATGAGTGGCATATCCTCTTGGCCCATATGGTTGTTAAAATAATTTTTTTTTTGACTCGTTTTGCTTAAAGCTAATGATGCTGCTTCTACGAAATATACCCCGGGAAGTGGGGTTATTGAACCATGAAATAATGGAAATTGTACTACATCAATATGATAATAATAAATACCAACCCTTTGAAGGGTCACTCTTTTATAATACTTGGAAAGGAAGAAGGAATTAGATGGGGGAAAAGTGGAGGAAAGAATTAGAAAGAAAAAAAAATATATAAATCCAAATATTGTAAGTTTCACTTGGAATAATTAATCTATAAACATTTCTACAATCTTATCATCGAGAATTATATTCCGTGCACTATTCTAGTCAAATTGGAATTTATTAATAATAAAATAATAATAAATAAATCCCTATGGATAGATAAATCGAGACATTATCAGTGGAGAAAGTAATTTATTCATTTATTTATTTATTTTCCAATCAAGATCATCATCGCACTCTTAATTAATTTGATAAATCATCCACATTAGATGCTGCAAATCAGACGATTGCAATATTGTGGATCATCGTGCAATCTCATCATATGCTAAGGTTGAGCTTGGATTTCATAATCGATCATATTATTCGATATTCATCATTATAAATTAGATAAAACTCATCGATGACAGTTGATCGAAATATTAGGTTTGGTTTTGCCCCGATGGAATATAACAAAAGTTCAATTTCCTTTATTCAATACAAATGATGCATTGAAGTATATCTTAAATAATATTAAAAATTACTCACCATGCACATAGATTATTTGGTACTGAATAGAAAGCAAACGGATTTTATTGAGTCTATTGACGATACTAAAAGTATAAGATTAAATTTAAATTTACATTACCATACAATTGATTAAACGAAATCGAATCCTTTTATAAATAAAGAAAACTAATATAAACTTATAATGGAATCGAATTATATAATGTCAACATCAAGCTGGGGTGTTTCCGCAAATTGGATGGCAATAAGTATTAAACGGCCGGTGCAGGAATGAGAACCTAACAGCAGGTAGGAAAGTGGGTTTACCAACTTTAATTGTCGGCTTAAAAGTAATAATGCTTAGTTTGATGACATTAACTTATCATTACTTCCATTCTACAAATTAGAGAGCTACTCATTAGGGCCTATTGTTAGCAAGTTTAAAATTAAATCTATGAAACTATGCTATCATCTTCAACAAAAGCCACAAAATTTATTGTTTTCTTAAAGGAATGTTCTTATATTCCCTTGCTTTATCAACAGGACTTTTTGTCACCGCCAAACTGCAACTGTTGGGCATCCTTTCACAGATAGATATCTGTTGTTCTAATTTACCGTTTAGTTTATATATTGTGCAATCCAAAAATAAAAAATAAATTATGATAGCAAGTGTATTTAGGTATCAATCGGTTATTAAAAATTTGTAATACTAGATTGAATAAAATATTTTATTTTTATTTAATTTATATATTTTCTTGATTACTAAATAAAAAAATGATGTTAAAGTACTAAATAAAATATTTATATATTATATTATTAATATAAAAATCAAATTTATTGAATAAAAAACACAAATGCTACCTTAAGGTAATGAAAGAAATCTTCCATACGGTTTCTTAATTTAATTTGCCATCTTAATCAATATCCCGATAACAAGTTAAAGTTTCCCTAATGAAAAAAAGTCTACTTCTACCAATCGTTTCCCTGGAGTCCATGTCATTTTTGTTGCTTCAAACGTTGGATTTCCCCTTTCCCTACTTTTATATTATTTGGCTTGGAAGACACGGGGATATATCTACTTATATCAAATCCTTACTTTTCTTTTCGAATCTCTTGTTGTTTTGCATGTTCTTTTCTTGTTTTCCCGATGTTTCCTTTCAATTTTTTTTCTATTACACATCCGGCACGTACATTTTACCTCAAAATTTACAGGGAATAATGATGATACCTTTCATTTCATTTTAGGTATGGTCAATTTTAACGTGATGTGCATACGACTTGGTCAATACTTCCTTAGTTTCTTTTCTTTTGAGAAGAACATAAAACTTTGATCGTTTCACATTTTAAGTCTTTCGATGTCTAAAGTTTGTATTCGAACACCATAGCTTTTCTAAAATAGGCTAATCATGTAGGATAGAAATATGTCGAGTCAAAGCAACCGTGTTGAACTCAAGGTCGAATCTAATTATCAATCTCGACCTCAAATTCCAATGAGTTAAAAACTTTTAACTCCAACATGACTTGAAATAAGTTCAAACTATTTAAATAACAATTAATGAATTTGAAGTCAACTTAACTAAACTTATTTAAATTCAAATTTTTTTTTAATTTTACATGTATTTTTGGTGAAATGGCTTAGCTTTCAATCTTACCATTAATTTATATATAAATTGTGAAAATTTCATAATACATGTAACTGAAGAATGTGACTAAAAATTGAATTGGTTCTGTTAAAAAATAAATAGAATTATAGAAGGTCCCTTAAATTTGATATTCTAAATATATATATATTATTTCTAAGGTGGGATTAAAGATTAGATTGGTAACGTCTAAGTTAATTAGATATATAGATATATATATATATTATGTCAATCAATATAATATTGATGTTTAAATTCGAATTAGATTTGAACGCTTTAGTTCAAGTTGACTTTCATTAAGATCACAAGCCATGCAAGCCAAATATCGAGGAACTCAAATTTGACGTGATAGACTACTTGATTGGTTAAAGTTTATATTTAAGTCAAGTTCAAGTAAATATTAAATAAAACCTAAATAGCTGGTAGGTAAAATTTTATTCACACCCTTATAATCGTGTCCTTTGAACTTTCCATTGTTGGCAATGGAGGCCTTTTCTCTTTATACTATTATCGTAGATATAGCACAACATATGTATTTTGAAATGATGCAAAAATAATTTTCCCCCTGCTTTTTATTTAAGCGATCCAATATCTAATTGTTAAATTTTTTAGAAAAAATATATATTGTTGTTGGGTGATGTAACAACTGACATAATCTGCATATTTTGAAAAATTAAGGACTTTAGTAGAAATCTTAAAAGCCCAATTGATTTAAATAGGAAAAAGGTTAGAACCCTAGTTTTGCCCTTTTTCCTTTTTATATATTGGGCTTGAGATTTGAGCAACAAACAATCAATAGCCCATCTATCTCCTCTTCAATTTAATAACCCATCTTTGTCGTATTGTAATTTGGGTCACATGACATCACATTGTAGGTGTTGTTTTCTAAAGACATTATAGTTATTTGTTATGCAATATGTATGAAGAGAATGAATATGGACTTAGGCCATGGGCTATTAATGGGAGTAGGCCTATGTATTTGCTTATGGTCAGAATGTCCATTCCATTCCTTTTGTCAACACAAATCATCCAAGCATAATTCCTCCCTAGATCTTGATTAAATTCGGGCATTACAGCATTGCATTTGGTGCAATTTTCCTATTTTTTTTTTCTTCTTTTTCTCTCTCTTCCCCCAACCCTACCCCCCCACCCCCCAAATAATTACTTCACACATAGCAATTAGTATTAGAGCCTTTAGTGGGTGGAAGTTATTGAGACATAGAAGCTAAACAGATTGATGACATTGTAAAGGCTTCTATCAAGGGGTATATAGATCCTTATGAATCAGTGAATACATTAGAGCATTTAAACACCACATCAATAGACTATTAGATTTACACATGTGCACCATGAGTAGATTCTCTTACATTTTAATGGCGAAGATTTGGTTTACAAGGTAGAAAAATACTTAGAACTTGATGTTAATCTTAATATTTGGAAAGTAAGACTTACATCTATGCATTCAGCGAGTAAAGAATTGACATGGTATCATTCATATGTTCAAACACAACACAATATGCCACCTTTTAACTAGAAGAAGCTAGCAATAGCAATACAAGTAAGATTTAGTGAAAATGGTATGAAGACCAATGTTAGAAATAAAAGAATTGCATTAAATGGGTATACTTTAGATATATTTAGAAGAACTTGAACACCCAACTACACGAATCCAAGTCCCATAATCACATTTAGTTGGTTGTATTCTATATGGTTTAAATCTTACTATCTAATGCACCATTTGAATGTTCCAGTCCTAAACACTACACTAAGTTTATGCCCTAGCTAAGCTATAAGAAGCCAAGTACTCTCTTCTAAACACAACCTAAAGACTGCTTGTATATTGCATTTAGTATACATAAAAATATGCAAAACTATGATGAGGCAACAAAATCCCTCTATATGGTGAAAGTAGTTTTAATATGGTGAAAATACTTTTATTAAGAGGAAATGGGCCTTAAGATGGTCAAAATCCTTCCTATGGTAAAAATAGACTTAATTTACCAAAGTGAGGAAATGAGCCTTGAAATGGTAAGTGCATGTGTCACAACTATTAATTACAAGCTCCAGTGGTGATGCGTTTTCCTTGTAGTTGTTGGTTAGTGTGTGTCATGTTTGATGTATCACTACAATGTGTCCATGTGTTGTGTTGTGTAAGTGAGTCATGTATTATGTGGTGTTAGCTGGTCATGTGTTAGTTAGTTAAAATTATGTTATTAGTAGTGTTAGGAGTGTTTGTTGGGAGCAGTATGCATTATGGAGTGAAAATAGGGGAGTGGTTCAAGTGATACCACCACTCTTGTACTTGTTAAAAAGGTAGAAAATTAACTAAGAAGACAAGCTTATTTTTCTCTAAAAAATTTTAGAACTTTAAAGTTTTAAGAGATTATAGGGTTTTCCTAATAGCAAGTCCTAAAAAGAAAAAGATTGTTGGGTTTTCTTTATAAGAAACCTGAAAATGAATTGTAAAAACTGATCTCATAACAATATGGTCAATGAATTTTATGCCTCGGAAAGGTGAAAATTCTGTTCTTCAAGAAAGTGATCCTTGTTAGAGTGAAATGATATAAACCTTTTCTACTATTGAAAAAAGTTATATACATAAATTTGTGCATTTGATAAGCTTTCATATTTGATATGATTATTGCATTCATTATATTGTTGTATTTAATATGCATAGAAATATGGATTACTATAGTCAAATGGCAAAAACTTATTTATGGTGAAAGCATTTTTAGTTTAGTGAAAAGTCCACTATTAGGAGGAAGTGGGCATTGAGATGGTATAGCATAAAAAATCTGTCATAAGGTGAAAAGAGTCTTAACATCTTGAAATATTACTACAAGAATTTTGACATTTAGTGACGTTTGTTAGACATGACCAAAATTAAAGTAAATGTTATAGAAGATTTTTCATAACGTTTATTAAACATCACTAATAAACATTACAAAAAGTTTATTACAGAAAGTATTTTGTGACGTTCAAAAAATAAACATCACCAATACTATAAACGTTAGTAATAATGCAATAATAATAACGTTTAAACATCACCAATAAATAACATTTAGTAACGTTTAAATGTTATTAAATGTTAACAATTTGACACTAAAATTATTTGTAAAATTTATATTTTTAGTAATGTTTAAATGTCACAAAAAGTAGAATATTTGATAACATTTAAATGTTATTGAAAAACGCTCAAACGTCACTAATAAATAGTTTTTTTTTGGTAACGTTTAAACGTTACTAATAAGTAGTTTTTTGTAATGTTTAAACATCGCAAATGAATAATATTTGGTAACCTTTAAGAATAACGAAAAGAGAATATTTGGTAACGCTTAAGCGTTATAAAAAATGATTGTTATAATATTATAAATCTATTTATAAATGTAATAATTTAAACTTGTAATAAAAGAGTATACAATTAAACATGGTTGTCAAACTCCTGAGTTAACTCATACGACTCTATGATTTTACGAGTTTAGGAACATATTTCCAATTAATTCGCATACAAAATCAGTGAGAGTTAAAATCGTAATAGAATCGCGATTCTGAACAGTAAAATCGTCAAAATCGCACCTTTGGCCGTTTCCACCGATTCAACCATATATTGCACAGTTGAGTTATTTTTAGCATTTCGGTCCAAGTCTAAGTGTCCAACAGATTGAAATTAGCCACCCAATTAATAAAAGGCCCAGCTCAGCTTAGTTGCTCAGGAAATAACTTCTAAGTTACGGTATTTCTTGCTCCTTCTTGCTATACATTCAGCACACATACTGAGTCACTGACATAAATCAAAACAGAAGATGAGAGCCAAGCCGAGAGTGACAGTGCAGTGACAACTGACGACTGATGAGCTCACGACGACAAGAGAGAGAGAGACGTAAGCTGCAAACGAAGTCGATCCTTCTTCAGCTGTAGTTGTTTGTTTTTGATAGTTGATAGAGTACCGAGTAGGCAAGTATGAGTAGTGAGCCAGTGATCCTTCTTGTTGCGTTTGTGTATTGATTGAAATAGTTGCCAAATATATGCTGAATTTTTTAATTTCTATTATTCATTATATTTTTTAATGACTACCGTAAGTAAATTTTTAATATTTGAAAATTATTTTAGAAAGGTTGTAAAAAATTACGTTTTTATGTTTTGTTTCTACATTCTGATTCTACGGACCCACTAGAGATTCTCTGTAAAATCGCAATTTTAACAACCTTGTAATTAAATAATAATAAAAGGCCATAAAAGTGGACATTTGCATATAAGCTTATAATTGTCCACTTTCACCATCAACTACAAACTTTACAAAAGTTACAAAAGAGGACCTAAACATATCTCAATTAATATTGCCTAAACTTTATAGAGTTTACTAGCAAAATAACTCTATTCATAACCTACTCTCTTCCCCGCATTCATAATCAACTTCCAAAAAGTGACCAGATAATAAACTTTATTTCATATATTGGCTATTTTCTTTTTTAATTTGATTTCATCTACAAAAAAGGTAATAGCAAAATAAACCATCTTTCAGCTTCATGGTATTTTTCTAGATCGCTCATGATATCATCAATGTTAAGTCGATTCTGCAAAACAAAGTTTAAGTAATGATAATTAAAAATAGAGAATAATTTCCATATCATAATTGAATGATATAAATGCACTATCACATGATAGAGTTTCTAATTTTGACTCAGATTTATACTTTAAATAATTTGATAGTACACCCGAGGCAAGAACTATACGCCATAGGGAGATCTAGTCTATAGCTATGACTAATACAAGCTTAGTTTGTATGTAAGATAATGTCATCCACTGGCAACTCAATCAATATTGCATCACAATAGACTATTGGTGCTACTTTTTTTTTTGGTTTCCTTGGGTATCCAACCATTCCTAGCTGAAACTCTAAATACAGATGAACTCTTAGTGCCAAACCTTATTTAAAAAATAGAAAGTATATGAAATGATATGAACCTATGGATAGCAACAATCGATGTTTGAACCAAGTTAAACAAATTAAGAACACACATGTTGTTGTCAATTAATAATCTACCTAAAATAGCACCAGACACTGATGAGAGTATGTACTTTATCACAATTCTAAGATCTTGTAGCCGAGACACCCAAACGAATAACATTGCTAGATGAGAAATGCTATTGTTGTTGCTTTAGGCTTATGAGCCTTAAATCAATAGATCATAGTATTGAGAAACCAAGTAGCTTTTCAAGATTCATGGACATAATTTTCATATTAAACAAGGAATATGAGACTTTATCCTTAACATCGGATGAAGAAATGTTAAATATGTGTAGACTTGAATTCTATTTATACAATTGTGAGAATCATGAAAAATATCAACTCCATTCAAGGTAAGCAAACACTTACCTTCTAGGGATTGAGTTAATAGAATATTTAGCACTATGTATATTGATGAGAACACAAGCAACAAATGACTCATGCATTTTAGTTGTCTTTCATCTAAGAGTAGGTGGTTACCATATAGCTTGAAGAAGTATCCATTGTTGAGATTTAGTTACCTCGGTGCTATTAGAGTTACTTGAAGATCATGATAGCAAGAATCAGTTGCAAAGTTCAGCCTTAACGTTTTTCAAACAGCTCATGAAGGAAAATATTTAAGGACTCAGCTCCTTTGAATACTAGAAATTTATCTTCCAACATATACATGAAAGGCTGATAAGAAAAGGATAAGAACCTAGAAAAACATGCTAAATCGAAGTTGGTTGTCCTCGTAATCTTTTCTCGCTATAGGACCATAAATCTTGGATCTAGTTTTCCCCTATACCTTTAAATCTCAATTCATTAACAAAAAATTTAGCTCTAGTCCACTTGACATCTCTTCATTTGATGGCTAAATTTTAAATTGAAATTAGAAACATGAACCTTGGCGAGGAAAATTTGACGATCCACAAAAACACGATCTACACCTTGCTTGTAGCAATCATCATTTTCCATTTATATTTTTCAGAATTGTTAACCAATACTATAAATAAAAAAGCACTACTACACCACTAAGCATTAAAACTACTAGTAGCTGTAGTATCTTAATATTATTATGATAACATTTGACAAATGTTGAAAAACATCTAAACCATACTATGAGAAACTATATTGAGATAGCAGAAATTATAAAGGACAAGTAAAAAATTTGAAAAATAGAGAATGCACTGATGAAACATAGGAGAACACTAGATCAAGCTCTGAAGATAACTAATTGAGACATGGAGCTATGCCATGCATTCTGAAATTCAACATATCTTGAACTTACCTTCACTTCTGATTTCTTCATAGTTTTCATCTTATAGCGATCATTGTTGGTGAGGTAGAAGAAGCTTCCACTTTTTCCAGGAGATGAAAGCTCTCGAAGGGCATCATTCCCACGTATCGAAAGCATGTAATTTGCTGCATAATCACCAAACCTTTTATATATATATATATATGAAAGCTAATTAAATTTCATGTTTATCATGGACTTCTCAAGAACTGTAAATCATCAAACTAGTTGTTTGCATATCACAACTGATTCATTCTGACTTCATAGTTCTCTTTCAGCCAACTTTTTTTTTTTTTCATTTTTTATATCGAACTAAAGTTCGTGATGGTTGAGAATGATTTCTTTATCTCATGTATCTTAACTATTCTACACCACCATTAAACAAAATTTCTGACAAAAAAAAAAAAATTGTCTAAGAGCAATCACCTGAATACCATAGGACAGTAATCCTTCCACTTGAATTCACATGATTGGTGAGGTGGAGTATACTTGGATCTCTTTGGAGGGAACTTAGTAAAAAAATTTTCTTTTGGATCAAAAGCCGAAGCCTTCAAATCTAAAGATGTGGCAAGAGTAGGCCTTCCAATCGAATGCCTTGAAGAAAAATGAAAACCTTGTTATTGAGAAATGATGGCACTTTTCATTTGTTTTCATTAAGCAAAAAGAATTTGTAGGTGCATAATAGTTATGGATAAAACAACACTTACAATAGATAGAGGCAAGTATAGTCTATATATTTCACCTCTCCTTTTTATATGTACCACAAAGATAGACAAGATTGTATACCTACCTGATCCTGAGCTGCAGATCGAGCATTAAATCATAGTTCCTATGCCCCTTAGAAATAATCCCCCCTTGTCTCTTGACTAGTTGAATTTTCAATAAACTCTACCTCGGTGTTGAAGGTACTGCTCTTGGATCTGAATATTCTATCTTGAGACCCCTCAACACCCGATCCACATTAGCACCCTCCCCATCAAACCTTCCCTGAATTATTTATTGCCAATAACACTAATGGTGGTGGTGGTGCTGTTGTTTTCAAGAAATTTCAACCCATTTCAATTATCCATCTATTAGCTTTGTTGAATTGGGTAATTAGCCTTTTTGAATTAAGATCCTCTTCTACCAAATTCAATCATAATATGAACTTCTAAACAAGTGACCATTGCTCATTTAGGGTGTACATTTAAATGATATTAAAGTGACAGCCTGCAAAAGAAAAGATGGATCATATTGGTCCCCGCAGATCCACAAATGAAAGAAGAAAAGGTGCAACAATGGTTAGTGTGAGTCATGTCATCTTACACTCATGATTACACTTACAAGTATACACTATATATGTATATAGATATAGATCAACTAGTTAATTTAGCTCTTATATATATATATGTGCATTTTCTAGCATCAACATACTTAAGGAAATCCAATTCTAAAGAGCTAATCACTTATAGCTGATGAGTCCTTTTACCGATAAGCATTAGGTACTTCATTTCCTTCTAAATTTCTCCTGGCTCAACAACTTTTCAATGACCTAATTAACATTATCTACCTCAATATTCTTTATATAGTTTTTCATTAAATTCATAATATTCTTTCACTATTTCATGATTTGTCCAAAAAGAAATAAAAAGTTAGAAGCCTATAGGTGGTTCCATGGCTTCTTTTAAGGACCATGGTCCCCTTCTTTCTTTTCTTTCTAACCAAATAAAAAAATTGACATGCTATAGAAATAAATTAATTTCTACTAACTAGCATTCCTTACTTGTGCATTTTTTTTAGTGTATTAAGAGGATTAGTGACATCATGTTCTTGAATATTATATGCAATTTATATACATATATATATATAAATTTTGACATATGATATATAGGAGGAATATTAAGGTAGGTAACAAATGATTTCTAAGTAAATATATATAGTTGAAATCACAAAACAACACAAACCTTAATGATTTTTCCTGGGAAGCTTTCATAGTGTGTAAACCTGTCCTTAATTCCAACCTTCTCAATCAATTTAGCTAGACAAAATGGAACCTAGAAAGTTTGAACTACACTATCAACCATCAATAGTACCTTAAAGAACAAAAGAGAAGCAAAATGTACACTTTATTCCAACGTAACAACAAATTATAAAGATGCACATAAGCTAACCAACTGCATGCATTACCCCATATTTCCAATATAAATAAAATATTTACATGTAAATATGTAGGAAATGACCATTTACTAACTATTAGAATGATATTCAATTGAACTTGACACTAGCTATTTCTCTATGCTCATGCATCTCAACATTAGTATAAACCAATTCATCTCATACCCCAATTAACTCCTCTAGTGTGCTTGTTAACTAGAACACGAGATTCTGCAACTTCTCTAATTTAGTTTGCAACTTTTAATTGGAATATGAAACTTATCTACAATAGTTATAAGGAAACATAAATTAAAATAGGAACAAGGCCGGGTATAGTCAAGTTCCTCCTAATCTTAAGTATGTCAGTAATGCATAGTAAGTAAGTGTATCTTTAGGTGTGTTCAAAGAGTATCCTACCTACAATGCAATTATTCCTTTCTTCGTTTAAAAGAATGATGAACTCAACTTGAAAATTCCACCATTTAGCTCATGAATTTCCCCAAAATTGTTCAAATTTGCTAGCCTAGGTGCTTCACTTGCTAATTGGGGTATCTACAACTAATATTCCATTAGAAAAAAACATATCCACTAGCATGCAGTGCATAACTTCGTTAGTTCTTCCAATCGTGCTTAATAGCAAGCTTTTAGATGTAAATGTTTAGCCATCACCATTTACCTATAGAGTGTAGAATTTACAATTATAATTAATGGTTCTAAGCCCTCAAATTGGATGAACAGAACAAAGATTTTCCACTTGCAACAACCACATAATCAATCAACAAGCATCCACTTGCAACATCAAACGCACATGATCAAGACAAGATACCTGATTTTAATTCAAAAGACCAACTTTGTCCTTTCTTCCCCTTTCTACATACATTGGCGACTATCATGAATAATTACAATTTAATATAGATTAGAATTAACTTGATACCAAAACAAGATTCTTACAAAAGTTCAAACAAATCAAAATTATGCTTAGCATACATTGTTCATTACCAAATAAAATGTAAGCACACAATTTTACTTGCATGAGTAACAATATAGAAGGGCTCCGGAAAATGGAGAAGTAGGCAAACATAAGCTGCTTCATCTTAAATGAATTTATAGCCTTGTGAACATACTTGTGAGCAGAAATAGATGACAACCAAAAGGTGACAACGAACTAGCATAGATCATGCATGGTGTCTTTATTCTTTAAATTGCCATTCTCGATGGTACATAGGGCAATGTACCTAACATCACTATATCCATCTTCTTTGTTTTTTTCCTTTAGCAAAGTAAAGTAAATGTAGTGACCCACCTACTAGGTTCGATTTTTGAACCTGTTCAACATTCCTATAACTATCACTGGTACTTGTAGGTGGATTGCTATGCCGTCTTTGAATTAGAGATAAGGTAGATTTGGCTAATCCTGAACCTGTAACTCCAATCTGTATGTAATTCTATAAATGTCTTATAAAATGGCACTATCAGTGCTATCATTTCAAATCCACATTATATTTAAACACCTGTACTTAAAATCTCATGTCACATCATACATCACATATATATCTACCATCAGGATCTATATTCCCAGTAAGTAGGCATAGCTCATGAGTAATCTTGTAGTCTTAAGTGGTTCAAAAGGATTATAAATCTAACCTTATATATACATATATTTGCAATACAATCCGAAGATCAACATTTGTAGATCTTATTTACAAGCACTACAACATCATGTACAAGACATTCTATTACAAAATAACAGAGGTTCCAAAATGAAAACTAAAGACTTGTTTGCCTCTATTAATGCTCTCCAAAACCCGAGTATCCAGTAACTTATTCTTCAGTACTTGTACTTGAGGTTAGCAAAAACTCTAACCCCTTAGCTTCTTAAGAAGCAAAGTGAGCACATAATCAAGTAAACCAGCAAAAACAAACAATAAAATCACATAATAGTAACCAACAATATTATCAAATACTTTGGAAGTGATTACTTAAGTAAGCAAGCTTTTAACTCAAAGCTATACTTGTAGGAAACCTAGTTCAATTTCTTACATTTTAATATCACCTTGATCTTACTTACTGAACTTTTTCTTATAATTCCATTTTACCAACTCATAGCCTTTTCATTTTGAGACCATTTCAAGTCTCTCCTATTTATTCACAAGTCACAAATACTTTTTAGTTTACCCAGCTAGAGCTTGTCAACTGCTAGATAAACTACCCTTATATACTTTTCAAAACTCAATGTTTTCTCAACCAATTAAGGTATCCTTACATACTCTTTTTAGTTAGAAACATTCAATCGCCTTTCACTTGCCTTAAAAAAAGGGGGTGACCAGATCCCCATAAGTTACTGAATGGGGTCGGTTCATCAACCGTGTCTTAAACCTATCCGGGTCGACTCAAAGGTTATACTACAAACTTACCAAGCATGGAACGAGACTTTCCTTACATTAAGTGTTTTTGGTTAGTAAGTACTTACAGCCTAAACCCCATTTGATATGTTCGAGTCTCAAAAATCAGTTAAGTATACTTTAATGAAGTTATATATGTCAATGATCAATTTTCCATTTTATTATCCATTTAGATATTTTATCATTATTGAGATAACAATAATATGAACTCAACCAGTAATATAAACCCCATCCAATAAGCTAAAAATGACCAAGCATTATATCACAATCATAAAGCATTTAACAATTTATGTTTATTACATCACATATAATCAAGAATAGTACAATCAAATCCCTCACCCAACTCTCATTTTAGGATTTCTAGAATGTTCCCTTTTTCTCATAATCCAACCATATTAGGACACACAACCAGCCATCAACAATCTAATATAATTCAGCAATCCTCCTGCATTGATCAAAGTAAGTGATCATATAGAGTAATTTTAGCCAACAATAAGTGGTTTACATTATCAACCACTTGTACTCAAGAGAGGAGTTAAGGGGGTATTCACCTAAAACAATATATGCCAATCCAAAAAGTTGCACTAGCCAAATTCCTATGTCCTCCTCACTCAACATAAATACTTGAATCATTAGTATACCAATTAATGTTACTCCATTTACTCTATCGAATCCTAAATTGCTAATTCAGTATTTCAAATCCCTAAATTTCATCTTGACCTCATATAATCCACCATTTTTCTACAATATTTTATTCATATACATACGGATATATTATGTTTTATTATATATTAATGTAATTAAATTCCAATTCGATTACGTATCGAATCATATAATTCCAAATTATCACGATTTTGCACCAAATGCTTCCCTTTTTATTTTGTAACTAACCTAAGCTTCTTAACATCATATTATACTTCAATGAACCTCAAATAAACATCAAATTCAACTAATCAAATAAAATCCCCCAATTTTGCTAATGATTGAATTCAGCCAGAACAGGGTAATTGACTTGAAAAATTTACTAAAAATAGAAAATGACTCCAATTTGAACAATTATTGATTTTGTGATCTACTAAACCATATAAGGATCTTATATACTAAAAATTATGTAAAAAATACATCATTTGCTCTATTCATTTTCCAACCAAAACAGGGCATTTCTTAATGAACACTTATTTTTGATTCAAATTTTACCAAAATACAATTACATTAATATAAATACAAAATTATGCTTGAATACAAAATAATAATTTTTAATTGGTATTTGATATTTAAAAAAAAAATAGGAAGTTTCGAGTGTTATCAGGGATTGCTTACTTCACTGGCCTTTGGTCACCAATGCCGACCACCACTATGTCAGCTGAAATCCACCCCTACCTAAAACCTTAACCTTAGCTTGACCTAGCAGCATCTTCACCCTAACCCCTTTGACCGAACAGACCAAGTCCTCTCCTATTTAATTATGATTTTTTTTTTCAATTTCTTCAAATTCTTGTTGCATCCTACTTCAATCTTGTTCTTTTTCTTCCCTTGATAATTGCATGTTGGAAATTTAAAATACAATTTGCCCAGAAAATTCAGATGAAATGGAGAGACTTTTGGTTTTCTTTTTTGTGTAATTTTGATGATTTTTGGTCTCTTATAAATCTAGTCTAATGTGTGTATATATTATATATAAATATAATATTACTTACTTAGTTTTGCTGACATTGAGTAAGGGTGTTTTTGTTAATTTTGATATTTTTGTTCCTTAGCTCTCTCTATATATAACATATAATATAATATAATGTGTACATTTTTACATGTATATATATATGCCCATATAATTCACATTTAAAAAATATATATAGCATATAACATATATATACATACACACACATATTCATTTTATATTATATGTATATGTATACTATTTCAATTTCAACATTATTACTTAAACCTAAGTCCTCACAGTAAACCTTGCAACAAAACTAAACCCTATGTACTCAAAGGGAAAAACGAGTATCACAATTAGAGCAGACTTAATAGGCTTACTATACATATACGCTATAGGATAAACAAAGAAGTGACATAACTATGGAAAAAAAAAATTACACATTACGAAACAGGGGAAGAGAAAAGACTTATCTTTCCGTATAAGCCTATTTGAAGCGAAGAAAAACGTCTAGTGTCCTTCGGTTTACTCTAAATTACCGATCCGAAGCCTAAATCCTTTGGGAAGATGAAGATCGTGGCTTAGATGAACTAGAAAAAAATTAAGGTTTGAGATGGGGAAAGAAGAGGAGATGATGTGTCAAGTGTCCTTTGGTTCACTCTAGGAAAGAACATGGAAAAATGTCTAGCATCCTTTGATTCACTCTAAATTATTGATTTGAAGCCTAAATCCTTTGGGAAGATGAAGACCATGGCTTAGATGAATAGGAAAAAATTAAGGTTTGAGATGGGGAAAGAAGAGGAGATGATGTGTCGGATTGGGATGACGAAGAGGAAACGATGGGAGGGAAAAGAGTAGATTAGGGAAGATGAAGATCATGGAAAAGAGTAGACCATGGCTTAGAGGAGAAGGAAAAATTAGGGTTTGAGATAGGGAAAGAATAGGAGATCAAAAGGAGGGAGAGGAGTGATGGGAAGGAAAAGAGAGGGGAGTAGGGAAAGGAATGGTTGGGGAGTGAAAGTGTATAGGACAAATTTTTATTTTTATTTTTTATCAAGAACTTAGTTTTTTATCAAAGTTTTTTTTTTGAAGAACATTTTTGTCACGGAAAAAGATCAAGTAAAATATATTTTTAAAATTTTACCATACCAATGCTTAATCTCACAATTAAAAAATTTCATGATTAGGGTTTCGAAAACAAAATTTGATATAGATAATTTTTAGAGGGTAGGTGAATTTTTAAGAGCTTATTTTCTTGTGATATTTCTTTATAAGAAACATTACACATTAAATTGCAACTTTACATCTTTTTTCACTTTTGATATAAACGTCACTTATAATATATTTTCTGTAATGTTTAATAAACGTTACTAGATTATATAGAAATTAGTAAAGTTTGCAAAATCTGCAAACGTCATAGAATATCAAAATTCTTGTAGTATATGTTATGGCTATATAATTTAAAAGTTTAAACTTATAGATATGAGATGATTCATTATATTTATTACTTAAAAATTCTCCCCACTTTTGAGTTGAATCTTGATTGAGGCCCAACAAGTGGATAATTTAATTAGGTGGGGATTGATTGATGATGTAAAGATTCGAGTTTAGAATCTCATGTTTTAATATCATGTTATGGTTAATGTTACAACTATTTAATTTAAAAGATGTAAAATTCAATTGATCATTTTTTAGATGTATAAGTAAATAAAAATATTATTCACATTTACATGCTTTGATGAAATTTGTGCACTCTAGTGAGACATATTAATTAATTCATTTCTTACGTGTTTTAAAAAAAATTACATAATCTGATATAGGCGGGAATGCAGGTAGGTTCTAAAAAGGGTGAACGGAATCAAATTTTTTTTTTTTTAGTTGAATATCCTCTTATGATACTGCATTAGTCGATTAAAACCTCATTCTTGTTTGAAGCTTTAAAACATTCGAAAAACTAAATCATACCGATTAATTTCAACATTATCACCATCAGTCGTACGTATGAAAATTTTGTCCCTTCGTTTTGTTTTACATGAAGCCAGAAATCGACATTCTGGCATGGATTGTCAGTGGTTGAACGATACCATGAAATTGCCGACAAGGAACCGTCCAATCCAAGAAGGAAGTAAACCTACCTTAGGCCGTGTGTAATGGTGGGATTAGTTAATAAAGGATCTATCCCCAAATCCCATGATTAATACCATTTAATAGCATTAAGATCGATTGATTGATTCTCAAGTCTCAATTATTAATTAATATGATACACACGTGTGCTTAGGATTTTTCACTTTGTCGACTACGAAAATCTTGATAATAGAGGAATGCGAATCTTTCTATTTAATTTAAACATCATAATATATTTCCATTTTAATCATAGATGCATGTTTTAATAGGAAAGACAGTTCTAATCCTATTTTAAGTATATGTAAACGTCAATACCATTTTAGAATAGATTTGATAATAGACGAATGGGAATAATTTTTAAAATCTATCTCAGTTTATAAATATCTATAAAATATTAAGGTAATAACACTTTATTATCTATACTCCTTTTATTATAAACTATGAATGATCTACTTCCATTTTAATCATGGATACATATTTTAATAGAGATTATTTGGATCCTTTAAATTTATCTTATAAAAAATTTCAAAAATTGCAATTTAATGATAAAAAATTTCTAAACTTTTAAAATATTTCTGATATCATTATGACCTGACTTTCTTTTTTATAATTTTAATTATTGATTACACCTTAAAGTAACAAGTAGAAAAATTCGAATGTCCAATTTATAGTAGGAAATGGTTTTAGTCTTACTTTTGATGGGGAAAATGAACACAAAGTGTATCTATTTTCAGATTTAAGTAATTTAGTACATAAAATTTTATTATTTAAAAATTTAGTACCTAATAGAGATATTATGTAGCACATTATTTCAAAGTATAGGCATTAAGTTTCTAAAGGATGCAATTTAAAAAAACTAAATTACTTAAATTCAAAAGTGGAGATATTTTGTATGTTTTTACTCTTACTTTTAAGGTACATGATATGTGTATGTACCAATTTTTCTCTCTCCCATTTGGCCACTTTGAGAGTCATTTCTATGTACGTGTAATTAGTATTAGTTTTTCCTGTATTAGGGTTTCCTTTTAGATCAAGTGTTCATTTTAGTAAATAAAATGAGAAAAATATCATGGTCGCTGATTGCCTAGAGTTTGAAGCCATGACATGACATGGACAAAGGCTTCTATACTGGAAGTTCCAATGTCGAATTCTTGCACAATTTCGTTTGTAAAGAAAATGATTGTAGAAGATGGATATGCACTTGATGAAGTGGCAAATCTGTATTGAAATAATTCTTTCTTTTTGGTTTTTAGTTTTATTTTCAGGTTTCAATTACAACTTTCAACAAATTAGACATGTTTTCTTATTTATCTCTATTCCCCCTAGAATCTCTCTTGCTTAAATTTTGTGATAGATTTAGGTTAGTTCACACAATAGATTTTTTGGCATTGTGATTATATACTTAGGTATCTTACACGTTTATTATGTTCGTTTTCTCTTGATATCTATGGTATTAATGCTGATTATGTGAGCTATTACATTCATTTATCTCTACTACCAATAGAGGGTACTCACTTGATTATATTGGATAATTCTGCTACACAAATAATTAAACCTAAATGCAATTTAGTAAGTCAATAGACGTGAAAAGGCAGGAGCTTATAGTATAACTCATTAGGAGTTACATTGCCTTATCGAATTTTGAGCATTAGCTTCTAATGTTCATAACTCACATATTTCTTATGTACTTTTAATGAGTTTTCTACCATTATACTCAATAATCGAAGTGCTACACACAAAGATTGTGATAAGAACCTTAGTCACGAGTACCAAATTACCTAAAGGCCTTTCCAAAACATCAACTGGCTCCCAAATTATTATGACATTCACATAGTTGTACTATGTTAAGTTTATATTACACCTAAGACCAAATAATTATCACTAATTCCTCCTTAAGTTAGTCTACCTATCCTTTAGTTGTTCCATCCAATATTGGGTTTAAGCTATGTAATTGATCAAATTATTGTTAAATACCAATTTAACTAATTATACATTGCCACTAACTTAATTACATAATTAATCAAATTTTAGCATAAAGTTAGGTTTAAGTACTTCTAACATTACAATCAAGTTTTCGGAATCCCTCAAAATCATATTGATTGAATAATTTGTATAAAATCCATTATTATTCAATTATTTTTCAAAACATGGTAGATTATCCAAATTAAATGTAATAAATATAAAAGGAGATGCTAATCTAGATTTCTTGTTATACAAATATAATATAACATGTTAGAAACCTATGGACCGAAATTCAAGTCGAAGTAACATCAACAAGGGTCCCTAAAATAAAATTGAAATCGGTTTTGAGCAGGGCCGTTTCTTAAGGATCTCACGTATTCGCGCCAAAATTTGCAAAACGAAAATTATTTTCGTAATTTACATAAAAAATAATCATAAAAAAACATTTTACTAGAATTTTTCCATATCAATTAACATTTTTAATTAAATTTCAAAAATCAAGTTGGAAATACCTTCAATAGGGACATGGAAATCTAGTGGCCATCAGTGGCCACCACATTGTCGGCCAGCCTCCTCGTGACGCCCTCCTACAACCACCCAAACGCCTTAACAGCAACTTGTGCCTAACCTACTCAACCAACTAGTCTAGCGACTCCCATAATGTAAATTTCTTATTTCCTTTAGTAATTTACTGTAATCCTATTTGTTTACACTTAAATTCTTGTTCGAGATTGTTTATAGTGTCTGGAGACTGTTTGTTTATGAAAATTGGAGAGAGTAGTGTTCGATGATGAGTAAGATAGGAGAACTTTGAGAGAGTAGAGTTGATCACTAGGGAAGAAACAGGTATGCTTGTTAAACTCAACACAGATGGTACCTTTGATTTAACCATAGGTGATGTGGTTATAGGTTTTATTACAAGAAACTCCATGGGTTAGTGTGTAGAGGTGGAGATAGGATATGTGAATAAAATTCAGCCGAAGTTGCTAAAATTATGGTTGTTGTAGATGTTGTTAAATATCATTTCATGCGTAGTCGGAGGAAAGTGGTGTTGCAAATGGATTGTAGAGCTGTTTTTAGGGCCATTAGTTCTCCAGTTGATGCACCTTGGCACCTGTTCACATTTCTTCATGACTTGGAAGACACGCTGCCTAGATTTGAACCAATTGTGTTAAGCTTGGTTCGGCGTGAAGCAGACAGTGTCATGGATTGGTTGGCTCTTCAAATGCTTTTGAATATGTGTCCATTAAACTAAGTTGTGCAACTCCATCTTCTCTCGAGGATTTACTTGTGTTGGACTATATATTCGTGTTAATCATTCCTTTATTTGTATGGAACTAACTGATGTATTTGATGATTTGTCTATATAAATCAGCTTTTAATAAAAAAAAAACCAAGATGAAAAGTTGTAAGTCTTAACCACCAAAGAAAAGGGCATGTCAAATATGAACACACAAAAAAAAATAGCAACACCTACTAAGCTTTATAGTTTAATTATTTTTTAAACAAACTAGTATTTTAAATTATATATGTATCTATATATTTTTATAGTTTATAGTTTTAAAACTTTAATTCTTATGGTTATGAAGAATGAATGAATTTGATTAATATGTGATTGCACCATCTATCTTTTATTATTTTTTAAAATGCATATAATGTTACATGTAACTAATTTGTACTAAATTTTTTCCATAATATTGTTGCATTTAGTAATTGTTTTATAATATACATTTGATCATGCTATCATAATGAATATTTGCACACGCTTATTGTTTATTTTAAAACAGTAATCCTTAGAAGGAAGTTGTATAAAAATTTATTCTATTTTTTTTTAATTATTTGGGCTTCATGTGTTAAATAAACCTACGTTTAGCTTGAATAAAAAAAAAAATCGTTGTAGGTTTCTAAATGTGAGAAATCGTGTGGGAAAGAAACATTCATATTTTATTTGTTTTAAAAATTGTGTTTAACAATTATATGATGCTGACTATGGTCATGTAGTATTAATATCAAAATAAGGCTAATCTTACCATGCCATGCAAATTTCCATGATTTTTCTCTATCCTTGTATCATTTCGTGTTAGTATTAGCTTTGTAAATAGATATTAGAAAAAGAATTAAAAGGGTTAAAAAAAAAGAAAAGAAAAAAAATTCTTGGTCATATATTGTTGTATTTCAAATACCATTACAAATAGAAATGTATTGTGATATTCTTTTCCATAATATTGCATGTATTATAGTGGTAAAAAAATTGCAATTAATGGCTATATATCAATTAATTTTATATTACATAAATCTTCTCCTATAATTAATGGAAAAGGTCCATTAATTCTAATAATTAAATAACTTACGTGATCCTATGGTTAAAGATGCAATTTGTTACGTATTACACAAATTTTCCACTATAAAATCCTCAACAACTATACTTTGTGTATTGAAAAGTTTACAAAACAATAGTAACTTGATTATCAAAATAAGCTCTTTCTTTCTTACAGTTTCATACAAACCAAAGTAGGGAACCCATGGAGAAATTGCGCTGTATGATCCCTTGTGGAATCGTACTATTGGTTATTATATCTTGTATGTGTACCTATATTCCATATATGCAACGTATTTCATAAAACATAACTGTTCTATACTAATCATTTTTTTCCTCCTTAACTTTCAGGCTCTACTATGGCTCATGCCAAAGAACCATGTGCTCCTTACAATGTAGGACTAAATGATGCTGGTGTGCTTGCTCAATGTAACACTGTCCAAGATTGCATCCATGTTAAATGTATCGACGCTCACCTTGTTTGTGATGCGGGTAAATGCAAATGCGTGAAGACCTAAAACAAGAAGATTCGGGGCATATAAAACCAATTTCCAAGCATGGAAATTGCTGTAAAACTTTGTATGCTCTTGTACACGTGACAAATAATAATGACAAAGGAAAAGAAAGAAAAAAAAATGTAACATCTTATCTGAATTAAAAATAATCTTTCTCCTTACTGGTGATATTTTTTCTCTATACAATTTATAAGAGTGAAATCCAATATATATCGTGTAGGTCGCTTTGGAAATTGATCTCACGGTGTTTAGTGCCCGTTTATCTAATTTATTTAACATTACAAGAAACAAACATCAATCCATGTTAGAACATATATTAAGTAGTTTCAACTTGTGCTTGAACAACAAAAAAAAAAAAAAAATCATCATTTTAAACAACCTTTTTACAGTTTTTGAAATACAAAAGTAGATAGACAATGTAAAATGACTTTTGAAAATTATGAAACTTCTTTAAATTATTGCAAATCACATATACTACAATTTAAAATAAAAAATGGAAAAAGAGTTTGGATTTCCCTCCTATATATGCTTCTTTCTTAACTAGGATTATCATGTAATGAGACCATTTGATGAGAATGAGGTCCTAAAGATCGAGTTAAAGGTTTCAAGAAATATATTCAGGGTCTTAAAAATGGTAGGAGTAAAACTGGAGCATATTTGATATCAAGTTGGGATGAAATGGAGGCCTAGAGAGACATACAGTCATCAACATGAGGGTGCTGACCAATAAGATCACCAACATGGCTATGTTGAATTGAAAACAGATGATCGGAGAAATACATGGTCACCCATAACATGGTTGTGTTGGCAATTGTGTTGATTATATCGTTTATTATTTTGTTTTGTTTTTCTTAATTATGCTATCAATTTTATTTTAATTATGGTTTTACCCTTATTAGTCGTAAGTATGAATTAGTAAGGTTGTAAGACATTGATATTAGTGGTTCTCTTTTCATGAATTGAAACTTTTGCCCATTGAGAGTTTTCATTTAATTCTTGGATTGAATCTCTATAATTGATTATTTCGTTAGTTGTATCGGCTAATCTAGTTACTCTCCTATTGATTCCTATTCTCATGAGTAATATTGAAATAGGATTAAATAAACCTCAGTTTGTAATGGATCTATTTCTTTAATTGATTAAAGTCCATATCTCTTTTATTTCATCACTCTATATTATAAAAATCCCAAAATATGCATTTTATTAATTTCTTCCATATATAAAATTATAAAGGTACAATCTTTATTAATTTCTGCATATAGGGAACGCGAACTTTTCATATTGTGGGAGTTGGGTCACATCACTATTTAAAATGTCAATCCTTTGTATTACCTTATTTTGAGGTAGCAATTTGACACGTGACTCACTAAGTTGGACATAACATATACATGGGTCCAAATTTGGAAGAACAACTCACAATTAATAATTGAACTAGTCTTTATTAGACCCATTTATTAATTGTAGCATGGTTTATATCTAGCACCAAAACCTTTTTTTTCTTTTTCTTCTTTTTTGCTTTCTTTCTCTCTTTTTCTCTTTTTCTTTTTTAAATTACCATGTATCACAACTATTGGGGTAGAAAGTTTCAAATCCGATGCATCCTTCTTGGATGATTGATTTTTACACAACTTGAGTACAGAAGTCTTATCAACACCTAAATCAGTTTAATAAACAAGTTATTTAAATGGGTTTAAACTTTTGAAGGAATCTTACAGCAAACTGACACTTTCTAATATCTTTTGACGGCATACCAAACATTGAAAAATAATATGAGTGAAAACGACATATATTTGAAAGACATAGTAGTTAAGATGTTTTCAAAATATTAATTGATGCGAGTACAATGTGATGTTGGCAATTGCTACAGCCATAGATCCATGATGTAAAAGGTGGTTTATCCAGAGGAATTATTAGAGGATTCATGAGGACGAGTCTAGTGGCCTTACAGAAGTTCCGAAGACTGCTAGTTAGTTTCTTCCATATATATGTTAAGAAGAATGGTTTCTTTTTTTTTTTAATTTATTTTTTTGAACAAAAAAAAGGAATTTTATTCTATTAATATAAGTATAAGAATATCCCAGGACTAAAGATACAAGTTACCAATAAACTAATCAAATAGATGGGGTTCTAAAGATCTGATCCAAAATAGGTATATCTCTTTTACAATTAAGGTAAAAATATCTCTTTAATAACATAAATTCTTAAAAAAAAAAGTTACCATTTTGATAGAAGGAAATCTCATAAAAAGATATAGGGGACATAGACAAAAAAAAAAAAAAAAACTTAATCAAAATACATTCGATACACTTATATTATTTTTATTATCATAACTTTGAACAAACCAAAAGTATAGATGTAAACTTGTGAATGTGGAGAAGTACCGCCAATGATGAGGATACTATAACTCTATAAATGTGCTTTTTTATATATATTTTTTATTTCATTTTATTTTCAATTCATTATATAGGAGTTTAACTCCGAAGCACGAAATTCCTTGCTAGTATAAGCAAAATGGAAATAAAGGTTTGTTTGGATGAGCACGACTTGACAAGAAGATTGAATTGGACGTGATGAGTTATTAGCAATTAATAAATTCCAATATCCTCAATTTGGAAGAAGGGCATGCAACATCTTAAGCATACCATTATTTATGGCAACTATAGAATTTTCAATTAGCATTGCAGGTGGAATCTTTGGTTAATATCGCCTTGAAGCCAAAAATTATGACAACTTTTGTATAGGAGAGGATTCATTTTATGTAGAAGAAAGTAATAAACTATATTTATTAATCTTTTCAATATATTTTCTATCTTTATTTATATTTATCCTGTTTTTCATTATAGATATTTCAATGGCCTTTTTCGAAGAAATAATAAGAGATTCGATAAAGGGATAAATTAATATCCAAGCACTCTTTCTAAAGCTTTTCATTCTTTGCCTTTTTAACAATGGTCTTCATCTCATGACCTAGACAAATACGTATCTCTTGTTAGTGTATCTCATATGGCTTATCACCCATGTCCTAGTTATTTGCTTACGACATGTGTAGCCCTGCACATGAGTCAACATGTTGGGAATGCTGATAAGATTTTGCTTTTGGGAATTCCAATGGCATCAGCTCATCTTAAAACGTCCTTTATGGGACGCTTGTTTGTGGGGGATGCCAAACGTTGGATTAACATGTGTGGTGACTTAAAAATAGTTCCCATGAGACGATAAGGAAATTCCATCCTGTAGCTCTATAGGTCAAGGTCCATTCTATAGGAATAAGAAGATTGTATCGGTGAATATTTTCAAGGAATCGAGTAGAACACGCGTTTAGAAAATTCATCATGAATTAATAAGTAATTAATCCTACTTTTCATGTATTGGTTTTATTAAAATTAGGTTTTTAATTGACTTTAAAGATGAAAGTGGGAAAAGAAAAATCAATATTCTCCTTTTTTTTTTGGTCTCCCCCCAAATTAATATTTTTCATTAAACATGAATTTAAAAGGAGTATTGATGGCTTGATAAATTTAAAGATTTACATGATGATATTAAAATTTACCGATGTTTTTTTATTTTAAAAAACTTGGCAGTTTCATGAAATGAAAAAATATAGTTGATTTGTAGGTTTATTAACCTTCACTTTTAGATAGTTATTTTAATATTGTTTTTGTAGATATCTCATCTTAGTGTATTTATAACTTAACCCTTGATGGGAAATGCAGAAATTGAATGACATTGGGTTTGTGGTGCTCAAAACTGGTCCAAAAGCTATACACTTGATGATCCTGTGATTTTGCAAGTTAGGCTAGTTTAGCTTACATACATGAGCATCTGATTGGCTACCGATTAGTATCGACATTAACTTTTGTTTAGAATTGAATGTCTGACTAAGAAAAGATAAAAAGATACATAATCTTATTTGTCATATTTCAATCATGTGTTGCATTAGTAATTAAGTCATTTGAGTTCTATTATATTTGCTACTAAGTAGTGGCTACATTTTATGGTGGTCATAGCTTGTCAATATGAAACTTAATCTAACTCGTCTTAAGTATTGGGCTTTTTTTTTTTTTTTTTTTTTCTCTAAGTGAAAAGAAAGATGTGTTTACAATACTTTAAGGCTTGATTGTCCTTATAAAGGATAAGAATGTGTGGTGGGTAGCTACACTCATCCAGTTAGGATGTGATATATCATATTCAAGAATTAAAACAATTTTACCAATAACTTTAATATTTCAAAACAAAATGAATCCATTAACTTGCTAAGTTTCCTTTTTTATCCTTATTTTAATTAGATAATGAGAATTGAAAAGTGAAAATTTACTTACTTTTAAAAGAAATGTTTAAAAAATATATTTTATGCATTATTAATTAAGTCACTTAAGTTGCATTATTTTAACTACTAAATAGTAGCTATATTTTAAGGTCATCGTAGCTTATCAATATGAAACTTAATCCAACCCATCTTAAGTATTGCTTTTTTTTTTTTTCACTAAGTGAAAAGAAAGATGTGTTTGTAATGATATCTATAATATTAAAGCTTGTGGCAACTATTTGGTATCTCATCGAAATATTATTATGTATGTAGGGGGGGAGGATCTAATTCATGGGCTTGTGGCCTGTTATTTTAGTGGATTTGACTCCTTGAACCAAAGCCGTAGGGCCTAAAGAGTGAAGTCTATGTTTTGGGATAATCATGAGAGATTTGGCATGATGGGCTTAAGGTAGGGTCTATTAGATTGGCTCGTCTGGTCCAACCTTTCTTAAATAAAGGCTCACATACACACAAAAACTAAAAGACCTTTGGTGGGCCTAATGTAAAGTCTTAAAAATTTTGAAAAGTTATAAGAACAATTATAGAGAATAAATAGAACAATAAATATTATTTTATTTTGTGATAATAATAGGTTTTAAAAATTTAAACAATTAGAAGAATAAATTCTCCGAAACATAATTTTTAAATAATATTAGGTTAAATAGTGAAATTAATTTAAATTATAGATATAGGAATTTTAAATGAAAATTTAGAGTAAATATTTATATTTGAGATAATTAGATTGACTTAGATGTAAGCTTTCGTAATAAAATGCTAAAAATATAAAATATAAAGATATTTTTGTACATGAGCAAAATATTAAATAGAGACATTTATAATATAAAATATAATCAAAATATAATATAATATAAATATAAAAAACAGAATTTTCAAAATTTGTCGCATGCCTCGTCTGTCCCATCCATCATGTTAGGTGACAACTGTAGTTGCAGCACAACAGGTCGGAGCTGTCCTTCCTCCCTTCCCTTTTTCTTTCTTTCCCTTCTTCTTTCTTCTTCATCTTCTTCTCCTCCCGGATCGCGTCTTCTTCCCCTGTCCCATGTTTCCCCTTCCTTCGTTCTTCCTCCATGTCGTTTTTGTATTCCCTTGACGTGTTGTCGTCTCCCCTTCGTCACTCTCTCCGTCACACCCTCTTCCCACTCCCACTCCGACTCCACCTGGCTGACGACTTCTAGTTGGTGACCGCTCAAGGTGACGGCTCTCTCGAGATTTGGCTTGTGCTTTTCGGGTTCGTAGGTGGCACTGCTAGTTGATGAACCATAGGTGGCCTCAATTGAAAGTCCCACTACTTCTGTGGTGTTGTGTTGGGCTTAGAGGATGGCCATGGGGACGGTTAATCTCATTGAGCACGAATGGCTCAATTCTAGGATAGTAATAGCGGCAACAACAACTGTGTTGATGACAGCAACCACGACAGCTACACAATGACGACAGCTACAACAACTACACAACGATGATAGTAGCAAAAGTGGAAGAAGGGGAGTATGTGTGGATGTTCCTGAGGTGGAGGAGCAGCCCTATGGTAACCATGTGGGTGCATGTGTATGCAAGGGAGGAAGACAACAACAACAGTAACGACGGTCCTAAAAGCAACAGCAACGACGATCCCAATAGCAGTAGCAACAACGACTCCAACAGCAGCAGCAACAACGACCATGATGACAATAGCAATATTAGCAACATCCCCAAGTGATCGGGTCCCAAGCGTGCGTATATTAACGGGCTAGCGGGGAGGAAAGGTGAAGTGGAGGAGAATGTGAGCAAGAAATGTTGTCTAGTGAGGTGACGTCCAACTAGGGTGAAGTCGTGAGGGAAGGGGAAGAAAAGAAAAGAAAAAGGAAAAAGGAAAGAAGGGAAGCAGCATGGAAGGAAGGAGAGAAAGGGGAAGAAAAGAAAAAGGAAAAAAAAAGGAGAAGAAAAGGGAAGAAAAGAAAAGGGAAAAGAGGAAGAAGAAGGCCAGCATGGAAGAGGATGAGAAAAGGGTGTGTGTGGCAGTGTGTGAGATGTAGGAGGATGTGTGTGTGTATGCATATTGAAATGGTGTGTGGTGTGGATATGTGTGTGAGGATATGGAAGGTGGGTCTGATGTATGTGAGGATGCATGTATGTGTGAGTGAAGGTGTGCGGTGTATAAGGGTATGTATGTGGCGGTGTGTGGGATGTAGGAGTATTTGTGTGTGTGTGAATGAAGGTGTATGATGTATGTGAAGATGGGTGTATGTGACGGTGGGTGGTGTGTGTAGGAATATGTGTGTATGTGTGGGAAAGGAAGAGGCAAGTGTCTAGTGTGTGAGTATGTGTGTATGTATATTGAAATGGTGTGTGATGCGGATATGTGTGTATGGATATAGAAGGTGGGTGTGATGTATATGGAGATGTGTGTATGTGTGGGTAAAGGTGTGCCGTGTATGTACAGATGTGTGTATGTGTGGATGATGGCGTGTGAGTATGTGCATGAGGGATGTAAGGTGTGTGGTATGTGTATGTGGTGTGTGCGGCATGTGTGTGTATGTGGGTGTGTGGTGTATGCGAAGTGTATGTGTATGGGATGATATGCGGTGTGTACAAGAGGGATGTATTCATATGGATGGTGTGTAGTAGGTGCGGTTTGTGTGTGTGTATGGATACCATGTGGCGTGTGAGGGTATGTATGTGCATGGAAGGTATGGGATGTGTGGAGTATGTGTATAGGTGTATGGAAGGTGTGGGGTGTGTGGTGCTAGTGTGTATATGGATGGTGTGTGGAGTATGTAGCATGTGTATATATGTATATGAAAGGAGTAGTGTGTGTGGGTATGTATGTATGTGTGTGAAATGGTGTATGGTGTATGGACATGTGTATGTAAGTATGGAAATTGAGGATGGTGTATGTGGGATATGTATGTATGAGTGTGAGATGATGTGTAGGGTGTGAACATGTGTGTGTGGGTATGGAAGGTGCATGTAATGTGTGTGAAGTATGTTGGGTGCATGTGGAGTATGTGTGTAAGTGTATGAGATGGCATGCGGTGTGGGTACGTATGTATGTGTAAGAGATGTTATGCGGTATGGGTATGTGAGTATGTATATGGGAGGTGTGTAATGTGTATGGAGTATGAGGGTAAGTATGTATTGGTGGTGCGAGGTGTAAGTGGAGTATGTGCGTATGTGTATGTTGGTGGTGTGGAATGCGTGTGGAGTATGTGTGTATGTCTGCACTAGTGGTGTGTGTGTATGTAGACTAGAGGAGAAAGAAAAATAACAAAGTGCAGATGTGTGTGCATGTAATTAGGTGTATGGTATGGTTGTGTATATGTATGTATAGGTGTGTGCGTGGTGTGTGGAGTGTGTATGTATATGAATAAGAATATGTGGGTGTGTGTGTATGTAGTATGTGTAAAAGGTGGCTGGTGTATGTATGGTGATGGAAGCATGAGTGAGGATGGAGATCGGTAGAGAGGATGGGAAACCCTATAGGTGGAGATGTCAACAAAGGAGAGAAGAAAGAATGGAAAGGTGAAACCAAGGAGGAAGAGGGAATTGTATGAAGAAAGTGAATGTATCTATATCTGAAATTGAGTAGGAAAAAAGGTGTCATTGATGTAATAGCGATCGCCCGAGTAGCTTGATTAAGTAATCAAGTTAAGAAGGGAAGGCTTGGAAGTGCATACGTGCTATCAGTGAACTGGTTATGTATGTGAATGTGGGGAAAGACATCGGGAAGTTTGAGAAGAAATAGAAGTTAACGAGAGATCGAGAAATCCAATGGAAATTGCGTGGAGTTGCTATAGCTGACTCCTTGATACCATACTTAGAGAAGGGACTACACGTCAAAATCACCTAATGATGGCTAGGACTATGAAGACCCTGAACAGGTGAGTGGAAAACTTAATGATATGCTACCATGTTGTGTCGTATGTTGATTGCTATGATGTGAAATTGTTGTTTGTTGTGTTTGCAATTTAATGTGATTATTGCTGAGTTGAGTTATAGTGGGGATTGATGAGTTAGGGAAAAAGTCATAAAGAATATAGTGGATGGTATGATCTGAGGGCTTAGATGTCGTTACCTTAATGATAGTACCTAGCGCCATATTGCTAGTGTTATAACCACAAGCTTAACCTATGATTTAAAATTGTTTTCTTCCAAATCAAACCAAAACATAGAACCTAGCTTTTCTTTCTAGGGCTATCGAGCATGTGTGTTTAGTTGGAATAGGGTCTATAGCTGTCATTATGTATATATTTCAGAGTCAGTTCCTAAATGTGTATGTATACTAGGTTAACTTATTTTCCTATTATATCTACATAACACACTAGTGAAATCTTGATTTTACAACTCAACGGCCATATTTTCTTACCCTCTTAGGCACATAAGGGAAGATGTCTAGTAAATCATCTTTAATTAAAGATATATCACGTGCATACCTATATGTGTAGATATATATATATTATACACAAATGTCTTAAGGACATCAAAAGGAAAATACGAGACGATCTTGTTAGCTCTCGAAAATGTGAATAATAGAGCACTTGAGAAGTGTGATGACACAGAGGTGTTAGATAAGATGATTGTAAATCAATCTCGAGTGGTTGGTTTGACATTTAAGATAAACAACACAGAGGTGTCGATATGATGATTGTATATCAACCCCGAGTGGTTGGTTTAACATTTAAAAGAAATGACATAAAGAGGTTCCGAGTTAATTTAATCTATTGTAAAATTGGATAAGTCTACGTCCACAAGGTTTGGGTTCAATATCTGTCTTGAGTGATAAGAAAGGCATGATCTGTGCTTGTTGTGATGAGTGTGAAATGAAATGCTTGATAGTTACTTCATTGTTTGAATGAGAATTGATTGTGATTGTATATTTTGTTTGATCAACTTAAATCAATTAATTAAGGAAGTGGACTTGATTAAAACTAGACATGTATTTTCAAGAGACATTGCATGAGATTGAAGGTCATCATTACTACAGGATGCGTCGGAAGTGATCAAGAGGATCATTGCTTCGCCAAGTGCGAACTAAGTGATTAGGGGATTATCGTGTTTTGACGGTTCTAAGTCCAGCCTGTCCTTGAGGGTTTTGCTCCATTTGGTGTAAAGAGGCACGAAAGCATTCACTGTTGAGTTAAGAAAATATCATAATTAACAAAGTGATAAGATAAATAAACCAAGTAATGACCTGGGCACTAATGGTGGCTTTAGAATCCTCAACCCAAGGTCAAGGGGGGCGTGAACCCTAAACCTCACGTTGATTACCGAAAGACCACGTAAGATGCTGCATTTATATGGTTGTTCATGCATAGCATATGTTTGATAACTTGATTTGAATTTGCTTGTGTGTATGTAGCATTGAAAGTTTTACCATCCCATTCACTAAGCCATAGTGTGCTCACCCCTTCACAGACTCTTTTGTAAGTAGCGATTATGAAAGCTTAGGATGGGATAAGATGTGAAGTGTTGAGAGTTTTAGAAGACCAGAACAACAAAGTAAGAATTTTGAAGGATAGATTTACTTAGATGAAATGTTATGACCCTCATATAAATAGAATTTGAAATTGCAAAACCTAGGGTTTATCATATTTTATTGATTAGTAGGGGATACCGATTTTCTGCAATCATGGTTGACCGTAGGATATGGGATCCATAGTGTATTTTATTATCCAATTATATGTACTATGATTAGTTGCAAATGCAATTATTTATTTAGAGTTTTACGATTTCTGACTCGTAAGACAATTATCATGTAATTGGTGCACATGTGCCACGATGATTTTAGTGAAGACTTCTAGGCCTCCTTTCAGGGCGTGACACCTAGACCCATATAAGGCCTCATTTGCTAGAAACCGTTGATCTTCATTACCATCTAACAGACGAAATTTGTAACCAAACACTATAAATACCTTATGTCTCCTCACTAAAAAGTGATTTCTTTTGGAAAAAGTGCTATTACTTCGTCGATTTTTTCTCAAAAGACTAGAATTATCACATTCTCACATTTATTTCATAAAGCATACACTTGTCACCGTATAGTTGGGCTTTGTTTGAGGCTGCTTATTTCTCCTCCCATTTCAATCAGCCCCTGATTATCCTTATACGTGTCACTTCTTCATTAGGCCGCGTGTAGTGTGTTTACACTTAATACCCATGTGACCTCGAACTTAAGCCAAAACTCCCACATTTATTTGGCGACTCTACTAGAGAGGTGAGGAAGTTGATAATATGGTACCTCCAAGGAGAAGGATACCTGACTCTACTAATGGGAACAATAAAGAATTAGAGACTAATATTGAAACTACCAAGTAAATCACACTTGCTGTTGTTGGTGATGTAAACTAAGTGAATACTGCACCAGAAAATGCACCCGATAATAATCAAGTTATGCAGGTGATCTAAGAGAACAATAGGAAGATGGACCTTTTCATTACTATGGTGACTCAATTCATGTCTGCTGTAGCCGCCACTACTAATGCGCATTAAGGTGTGGCCTTGCCAAATCCCATACATGTTGTATTGCAGTGCGCTCCTCAAGCACCTCAACAAGGTAGCCCTTCTATCATCAATGACCAAATAGCAACCGAAGAGCAAACACCAGTCCAAGAACCTGTACTTGTATAACGCCTAACTGCTGTAGTGACAGAGGCAGGGATTCAAATTGGGGACCCTTCATCTTCACACAATACCCTACGTATTACTATTGTTGAACACTTAAATCACCCTAACCTTGTCTTTGTCACACCAGTAGATCTCGGAGCCCCTACTTTGAAAGTTTCATTTGTCACAAAGGAGGATTTAGATGCATACCTGAGAGAAATACAAGCGAAGCTTGTTATAGGGATCCTATAATTGAAGCTCTCCTATCATCAGTGTATTACTGCAAAGCCTTACCCAAAGGACTATGTAAGTCCTAAGTTTATGCTCTTTAATGGCAAGAAAGGAAGCACCAAGGAGCATCTACTGAAGTTCATTGAGACGTTAGAAGTCTATGGGCTGGATGATGACTTGAAACTTAAGGAATTCCCCAAGTCTCTCACTGAGAAGGCATATACATGGTATGTCAATCTTCCTCCAAAGTCGGTAGACTCGTGAGGGAACATGTGTAAGATGTTTCTCAAAAAAAGTTTCTCGACTAAAGAAAGGGTGACCTTCACTGACATGGGAATGATCCACCAAAAGCCGAGAGAAGACCTTATGGACAATATTGAGAGGTTTAGGGAGTGCTCCCTTGATATCTAAGATATTTATGATGAGAGAGAATTGGTAAAGATTTGCATACAGGGGATGTTCACTGAGTATGCCATTCACTTAGAGAATCTATCGTTGGTTTTGTTCACATCATTAGTCAAAAATGCGTGATGAACTAATAACTCGGTTGTGAGGCAAAGGGGCAAACATACAAGGTTCAATAAATGTGGCTCATATGTGAATTCCATTCAAGGGGAGGAGCCTAAGGCAGGAAAGAAACCTAGAGTGGAGAAGTCCAAGCTTGAAAGTTCCGTGTACCCGTGCTCGATGGGTAAGGTACATATGATGCTTGATATATGGCTCAAGGATGGAAATATTAAGCTCTTGACGGTTAAATGCCTTTTTACTCCTAAAGAAAGGAATGACCCGAAGTTTTACAGATTTCATAGAATCGTGGGTCATTCTACCAAAGATTGTTTTACTTTAAAGAAAATATTAATGAGAGAGTACAAATTGGGGAGCCCATTATTGAAGATAACAATATTCGTAACAATCCTCCTCCAACCTATAACAATCAGCGGGGAGCGGTGAATGCCATCACTTATGAGCTTACTACTGTTGAAGTAAATGAGGAACCATTTGCTGAGGCAAATAAGAAAAAGGGAAAGCAAACTTAAGTTGAGGAAGATGAGTGCCCTCTTGCTATTGCAGCACTCATGAAGACATCAAGTTTTAGAAATTTCTTCAACCTTCTTAGGTTTGATAAGAGGGTAAGGCTTGCAATAGCAACTACACTCACGCAGATCTCAAAAGATCAATATGCAGAATGTAGTGCGGCGTAACTTGTGAAAAGAATGGCTCATGCCCATGAAAATGAAATTTTATTCATTGAAGCTGATATGTGTGTCAAATGTTCAAATCACAACTGTCCTTTATATGTTAAAGGAGCGCTTAATAGCTATCCAGTGAAGAGGATATTTACTGATGTTGGTTTTTCTTTAAACATCATGCTAATGTCCACCTTTAGAGCCGTTGGAATCAATATTCGAAAGCTTATAAGACAACCCATCTTGGTGAATGGCTTCAATCATTCTCCTACAAAGACACTAGGATCAATTAATGTAAACCTCAAGGTTGGTCTTATACACAATTCAGTGACTTTCCATGTTATTGATGCGCCTATATCTTACCACTTGCTTGTGGGAAGAAAATGGCTACATGATCACAATTTGATTCATTTGACATTACATTAATGTATCAAGGGCCATTGGAAGGGAAATGATGTGTTTATCTTTGCTACTAAGAATCCCTTCGAGAATGATGAATCGTATTTCATAGAGTCGACCTTCTTTAATGAGTTTGCTAAAGAAGGAGAGACAACCATTACATGACCTACTAGTATTCCATTACCCACATGGGACAAGGTTTAAGAAGGCTGAAAAAAGAAGAGGAAAATGCGTGGATGTCATGGAGGAAGAAAGAAAAACAAGAAGCTAACCAAAATTGAAAGTTATGTTAGGAATGACGGGCAAACAGTGTACCGCTTGTGACAATCACAGGGATTTGATGAGGAATGCTTATACTCATCAGATCCCATACCACTCTAAGATGTCCAACCTGCCCCACATCAAGCACGTGATCAAATAAAAGCTCAAGTCAAGGAGATAGAAGAATTGGATTTAACGTAGCCTAAAGAGTCATTGAGGCCAATCTTCATTAGCAAGGGCTTGTTACATGAGATAAAGACTCCCCTTACAGAGTTATTAAGGGAATATTGAGATGTGTTTACATGGACGTATGAAGAAATGATAAGGCTTGATCTTAGTTTAGTGGTACATAGGTTAAATGTCACCCAAGAGTTATGCATTTGAAGCAAACATAGGTCCTGAGATCGAAATTCAAATTAAACATGATATTGAAAAGTTACTCTATGGTAATTTCGTATCAAAGTGGTTATCTAATCAAGCATGAGATTGAACATCATGAGTGGTTAGCTAATATTGTACTAGTGAAGAAGAAGAATGGCCAAATACGTATCTATATCGATTTTTCGTGATTTAAACAAGGTTTGCCCAAAGGATGACTTTCCTTTATTGAATATTGACACATTAGTTGATGCAACGACAAGACACGAACTATTTTCATTCATGAATGGTTTTAGTGGCTATAATCAAATCAAGATGGCTATCGAGGATGCTGAGTGTACTACATTCAAAACGTCAGTAGGAAATTTTTATTACACTGTCATGCTTTTTGGACAAAAAAATGTAGGGGCAACCTATCAAAAAGCTATGATTGCCATATTTCATGACATGATGCATGACTTTATGGAAGATTATGTCAATGATATAGTCATCAAGTTAAGGAGAGCACCTGATCATTTGGTACATCTGCAAAAGGTTTTTGAGTAATGTCGACTGTATAAACTCCACATGAATCCTCGAAAGTATGTTTTTGATGTAGCTTCAGGGAAGTTTTTGGAATTTATAGTCCATAGGAAGGGAATTGTGTGGATTCGGCAAAAATCCAAGCTATACTATCTATGTCATCCCCTGTTACCCTAAAGGAGTTGAAAGCTTTCATGGGAAAAGTTTCCTACATTAAGAGATTCATTCCAGCATTGGTAGAGATTTCATTTTCATAGCCTCTACATCAACTTATGAAGACAGGGGTCTTGTTTAAGTGGAAGGAAATACATAAGAGAACAATTGAAAAGATTAAAGAGATCTTGACTTTTCCTCAAACTATGATAATGTCAGTAAAGGGATTACCATTGATCTTATACCTTACCTCGATCGACAAATCAATTGTAGCTTTACTCACACAGGAAATAGATGAGCAAGAAAGGCCAATTTACTACTTGAGTCGAACTCTTCAAGGGAGTGAGGTCAATTATTCAGCCTATGAAAAGCACTGTCTTGCTCTAGTATCTATCTCGCAAAAATTATGACACTATTTCTTAGCACATAAGGTCGATCTCATCACATATTTAGATCCCATCAAGTATTTATTGTCTTGACTAGCCTTATTAGGTTGAGTTGCTAAATGGTTACTCCTCCTTGGAGAGTTTGACATCATAGTTCACTCCCTCAAGGCCATCAAGTGACAAGCTCTAGCCGATTTGTTAGCACACTTCCTAGATGCACGTAGAAGCTTTATTGTGTATACTATCCCAATAGAGTTTCATGAAGATTCTTTCATGATCGAACAGGAAGGAGAGTGGTCACTTCAATTTGATGGCTCTGCAGGAAGTAAGGGATGGGGGGGTGGGGAGGAATTGTGTTAACCTCACCTGACAGTAAAGAAATACCATTGGCATTCAAACTTTATTTTTATTGCACCAATAATGAGGCTGGATATGAAGCCTTGTTGCTAGGATTGATATCTGCTTAAGAGGTAAGAGCAAGTTAACTATGCATTCGTAGCGACTCTAATTTGATCATTAAGTAAGCTAGTGGTGAGTTTGGACTCAAAGAACCTGCACTAGCACCCTATAGGGTTGTGGTGCAAGCTTTAGTGGCAAAATTTCAGTTAGTATGCTATAAGCATACAACTCAATCCACCAATAGATATGTAGATGCTCTAGCTACATTAGCTTCAAAAGTAATAATCCGAGATGCGACTAATGCTTTGGATATTTGACTACTTAAGAAATCTATGCCATGTACTGCATTGGATCTTGTTGATGAAGAAGCACATGACGATTGGTGTATATCACTAAAGGAGTAGCTAGTGCACCCAGGTGCAGCTTTTGTTTTGACATAAAAGAACTTCATTAAAGTCAATGGAGCATTATATTACAAAGTACTAGAGGGTGTTTTGTCCTGTTGCATTGGAATAAAAGAAGTTCGCTTGAAATTGAACAAATACCACAAGATTTAGTGTGGAGAAGAGGGGCCACCATTGTACCACCACATTTAATGTGCAGGATACTATTGGCCATTGATGTCCAAGGATGCATTCTAAGTACAAGTAAATTGCCCCAAGTGCTATGAGTTACCTAATGAGAAGGAATGTAACTTTGTGGTAGCGCAAGTGATTGGCAGCGTCCATACATCGACTATTTGAAGAACAATACACTACTCACTGATAGTGCGGATGCAAGGCTTCTAAAAACAAAGGCAAAAAAATATCTTATGCATGAGGATGAACCATATAGGGTCTTGTTTATGGGAAAGCCTCTTAGATGCATTGCACCTCCTAAAATAGAAGCGATATTGACTGAAGTGCATGCTGGAGAATGTGGAGAGCATCAAGGAGGAAGAAAATTGTATTATCACTTGCTTAATATAGGTTATTATTGGCCAATATGGAAGTTGATGCTTTCAAATTTGTTAAAAGATATCGTGTTTGTCAATAGCATGGCAACGCCATTCATGCTCCTACAGTTACACTCTATAGTGTGACGACACCACAACCCTTCCATACATGGGCATTTGACTTGATTGGCCTAATTCATCCGCCATCAAGAGGGCATATTTAGATTTTGGCATGAACTGAATGTTTTACGAAATGGGTGGAATCTGCCCCCTTGAAAAAGGCTATGGGATCAGCAATCCCAAATTTCATGAAGGAGAACATTATATGTAGATTTGGCATTTCGAAGCACATCTTATCCAATAATGGTACTCTTTTGTCAATACTCATGTACGACAATTGATGGTTTCCTATGGTATAAATCATGTTAAGTCTATGCCTTACTATCTAAAAAGCAAAGATTAGGCAAGGCCACCAACAAGAGTTTGTTGAAGGTGTTAAGTCGTATGGTTCATGATAACCATAAAGAATGGCACGATAAATTGTCATTAGCACTTTGGGCATACAAACATCAAAGCGAAAGCTAACTTAAGCTTCGCCTTTCTCTTAGTATATGGCACCAAAGTAATAGTCTTGGTGGAAGTCTTGATTCCATCCATGTGTTTAGCCATCAATGTTGAGCTTAAACTAGGCACCATACGTATGTTGGATTTAGAAGCTTTGGAGGAGACACGAAGACATTGCTAAATATAAACTAATTCATTACCAGCAGAAACTAGATCTAGCTTATAATCTGGTGAAGAGAAGATCATTTCAAAAGGGTGACATTGTACTTCGAGTAGTAGATCAGTGCATCGAGGTATTCTAGTGCCAAAGTTTACTCCCAAATGGGAATGATGTTTTATCGTTGAAGAAGTTCATGATAGTGGTTACTGTAAGCTCTATAATCTAAAGATAGATGCTATTATAGCTCCTATCAATTTCCAGTACATTAAAAATTTTCATTTATAATTTGTTGAATGAACATGAGAAGTAAGATCAATGAAAATCCATCTCAAGTCATGAGAACTTGCTTCCAACTTCTTGTATCAAAGATTTCATTGGTTGTTGTAAGGATAGAAATTTAATTCCTTAACGGACATTATACACATTATATTGCTGCAGTTTGATAGTAGATTAATCTCCTAAATGTGCAATGTCTTGCATGTTATGCCATGCTGAATTGGTGAAAATATTACATCCTAAGCGCATAACATAACACCCTCAATAAATGTGATGATTTTGCTGGTTAATGTACTTTCTAGTAATTCTACAAGTGACTTGTTAAGTAGTGGGTAATACACCCTTATCAATTTCCTCTAAAAAGTTGAGAGACGTGTTATTGACTCATCCCCTATCATGTTACTTATGTAAGTGCAGCTACTATTAAGCGCATTATGAACAACATATCATTTATCAATATAAGATAAAAAAAAATCCTTAAAGACATGAAGATAGCCTTTAAATCAAGGAAAAAATCATCATTCATCAAATGAGTTTACATATCACATATGAAAAAAAAAAAAAACATAAAAGGGGTAATGCCCAATCAAGAACCTACAACAAATCTGACTAAGGAATTAATATCCAAACCAGCTAAATTTGCCTCTATCTTGAGATCAATCTTTGCAAGTTCCTCTATGATTATCTTATGCTGTTCCATTAAGTCTAGGTAACCTAAAACTTTCCTTGCCTCGATTGTGATAAGCTTTATGCTACCAACATTGAATTTCGGGGCTCGTGCTCCTTCAACACTCTCAATGATGAGTTTCAGTTCCTTTTCAGATAATGAACTGCAATGTCTATTTAGAAGAGACATAGTTTGCCTAAACATAGATACTATAGTGGTACTCAATTTGAAACCCTAGCAAATTGCTTCATACTAGAATTCCCCCTCTAATTCGTACAAGTGCTTTAGCGAAGGCAGGAGCTATGAATGAATCACGAACTCGTGAAATGTAGCTACTTGCAATACACTCAAGGAGCCTTCTTCAATCTATCTTGGCACTTCAATAACTGGGGGAGGGATGATGCTAGGAAGAGTCACAGGTGAAGTGACCTCATTGCAAAGAGCAAATGTGTCATGGCACATAGCAATTCTAATTGAAGTTTCATTCAGTCCTATCTGTTTGATTATCAAAGAGTCCTGCCTTTTTCAAGACATTCGTATAGGCCTGAATGTCATGTTCATCGAAGTGTCCAATCTCATTGTTACCAATGCCATCCATATGAATGGTAGCATTTGACTCAACATTATTACTCGATGAGGGCTCAATTTCCCTATCACCAACATGCACTAAAGTACTTTTACCGCTATCTATACTGTGCTCAAGTGTATCCTCCAAATCAACCATTTTGTTATCATCTTCTTCATTTGCAACATCAATGATAGTTGGACGATCCCTAATTTGAAGCTCCTTCCCAACACCGTAATAACTAGGGAATGGCGCAATACTAGAAGGAGTCGATTTCAAAGGGCCAATGGGGGGATCGGTAGTAACATGATCTCTCTTGTCCTGCAATAAAAGAAAAAAAAAATTAACATGAGTAAATAGTAATAGTTGAAAGTTAAAGAAATAAGATATGTATAAATAAAGGTAATACCTCCTGAACACACGATTGCTTTACTTGCCTCATAATCAATGAAGATGGAGTAGGATGACTAATCGATGCCTTATTCTTCGCATTAGTAGATGACTTTACCTTTTCATTAGGAAGATGAAATTGAAAGTCATATTTAAAGATAGGATCCTCGAGTAGCTCTTCCTCAATAGACGTATTCACGTACTTCTTAAAATCATTTAAGAAATTAGTCTAATATGTCAAACACCTAACAGAGGCAAGTCTAGAACATGATGGAGAAGGGAAATATAATTGCCTCGTATTTGGATGAATATCTCTAAAATCTGCAGGATTTAGTGATTGTTAACACGTGTTAAAATCCTCCTTTATGTGGATGGTCCGATGACTTCCTTGGTCGAATCCAAACTGTCGACCTACTCTATGAGATGAATATAGCATGACTTTACACTCCCAAAAACAGCCAAAGGAGTCTTTCCAATCATGAAGAGAATGAAGACCTCCAAGCGAACACCATAAGATAAATCCCACTTCACTAGTATTAAGTCTCTCGTAAGCCCTAAGAAGGTTCACCATATCCTTTTATCTTTTGGGATAGAACTTTAGAAACCACAAATAACTGGCTAATTTGCCTGTGTAAGGTTGAAAATTCACCTCCTTCTTGTCATATATCATATGGAATAGCAACTTAAAGGCCTTCTATCAATCCAAGCGAAGGCTCGGGGTTCGATAAGACTAGGTCTATTTGAAGGAAAACTAAAGTGTCTTCTAAACCACTCGATGAAGAACACTTGCAAAAACACCACATTGACATGTGACAGTATGGTGTAACACCCCTTTGATCGAACTAAAGCCTCGTGATACAAGTCTAGACATCGATACAAAGACCTAAGGTAAGATAATCCCAAAGCAAAACACGTGCTACGTGCCATACGAATGGCCAAATGAAAGAACCGATGATTGACACCATCGGTTAGACCACCAGGAAATACATACAAAGATACCAACATACTAGGAAGGCCTCAAGCTTGAACCTAAGAACAACAAAAATGCTAAGCAAGTTAATTAAACTGAACCTTATATGATAAAAAGGGGAAGTCATTACATGTGGGACTAGGAAAACTTACTTGTATTGATCATTTGAGTCATCTAAATTGTTTTGCTCGAAAAAGTATTTAATCCATACAGAGAAAGTAGATTTCTTACGACTATCGATGGCCATCGCCATCGTTGCTTCTAAGGCTGATATGACTTCATCTTCCTCAGTGACGTTAGTGGCCACAATGTCCGTTAATCCAAAATCATGAAAGTGAAGGAGTGTGCACATGTCTTCCAAGGAGTGATCTCACCCCAAGAGGTTACAAAAGTGTGTGTTTGTATACTCCAAAGAGGCATAATACTTTGCCAAAAATTTGTTTCGTTTGGTCGAGGAAACCCAAAACAGGAGGAAATCATTATAGGATAGTAGATTTCTACAGTCTCCATAGTATCCACATATCTTAGATTTCCCATGATGTGATTCACCTAGGGACACCAGCCTAGCATAGCTTGCTTATGAATAAAAAATTGAGTATCCGATAGGGAAAGTTTCCCCCTTTCATTCCTAAGGCGTAATATAGAAGTCCCCTCTATATTCTCTCTAGCTTCGACCTTAGGTACTTGTCATATGAAATGCCACATGCCATCAACATGCTGGTGCTCTTGTGTATCTTTCTTGCTCATGCAATTCCAAAAAAAATCTTCCTTAATCATCGAGTTAGTTTGTGATAGTTTTAGAAGAGATCTTTATTTATGTTACTTAGCACTGATGTGACTAGGTCGAACTGTTACTCTCAATCATATGATATTGAGGGGTTTCAATAGCATGTTGCTAAGTGAGAACTATTGTTCCTAAGTGCATGAATGGATCTTATCATCACCATCAACTTTACATATTTTATCACTATCATCACTAGCTTGTATGACAAACATTAAAAAGCAAGCATCATGATATCAGCATTTTACCGCAGTGGACTTTTAGAAGAGGCCAAACTTCTGGCTAGGGATGGTGAAACCAAATACAACAAATATGACTTAGTGATGCTGAATACAATGCTTTGTGCCTATTGTAGAGCTGGTGACATGTAGTGCGTTGCCCAAACTTTGAAGATTGCAGCTGTTGCAGAACAATCCACCACATCTGCGGCAGTAGTGATGAACTTTCTCCTCTTCACAAATTCTAGTGCAGTTCTCCCTAAACGAATGACAAAATTCTTCCATCTTCATTTGGAGTACCCATATGTATTGCTACCAACCATACGTTGGCAAGTATGTATTAAAAAGCATAAAACAGGTCCACATCAAATACTTGTCGATTCATAGCATCATGTGATTGGTGAGGCATGGATGCTAACACCCAATGGAGTTCAGGAAGGTTTCATCCTATAAACATCTTCACAGACAATAATCGCCATGCTAAATCAATCCCCTTTCAGCAACCCAGTTTGAGCTTACGAAGGCAATACAGTGACAACCAACTTCAAATTACAATCAACATCGAGGAATATGCGATCCAAAAGATATTTCCCAATCTAAATTTCAAACTATCTAAACTATGTACAAAAAGATATGAATGATGAGCAGAAGAGAGAAAACAAAGTATACATAATTATGAAAATAAGCAACGATACCGAAGTTACAGTCCACAGACCATGAAGGTTTTTGTGAGTGTAGAGAAACCTTATCTTTAACTTATCAAGAATTGTTTAATAGATGTTAACCAATAAAAGCCCTCTAGCAATAAGAATGTCCCATGATGGAGAACAGATTTATGTTACAAGGTCTAATACAATTATCATGGTCATTCTATTGTTGTTATTGAACTAGAATCTCTCACAATAAAGAACGAACGCAAAAGACATAAACTGATGCAACAATCATAGTCATTCAACATTACTATGGAAGTTAAGTTGATTTATTTTATTTTATTTTTGAGGCTGGTGTCACATAACGAAGAAGAAAAGTGCTGAGAGCTCCAATATTTGTAGCACCAATTGCAGAGGTAATGTGGTCATATTCGGGAACAATCTCAGTTGTTAAGGGACCAAGTGTATAGAATGGAACTCCATCGTGCCATTCTAGTTGTCTCAACATGTTCTCAAGTATCTTATGCATGGAATATACCTAAGACCTTCAATAATTACCTGGACACCCTTCTCCCAAGCTCTTTGAGTCAATTCTCCTTGAGTGAGAAGCTCTGCGAACTATGCAGTAGAAATATATATACTGTATGCGAATAAATATATACTGTATGAGGGGAGAAGGAGGTCGAAAGGAGCAGTCACAACAGTGACCTCGAAAATCCGATCTTGTCATTACCAAGTTCAAAGAAGGCGAAAATTGGACCAAGGTTTCATTTGAGCCTGACCTGGCTAAATTTAACATGACACATCTAGAAGATGATGTGGTTTCTTTGATGAAGAAACGTGTGGTTGACATGGCTGGGTGCCTTGGAATGACTGTAAAAGTCATATTGAATGGTAAGAAGGCTCCAGTGAAAACATTTGGTGAGTATGTTGGTATGTCCCTTGCCTCTACCTCGAAAAAACAATTCAGAATCTCCTCTTCCAAGGATTGAAGAGACTGCGAATTATAGGTGGGATATTTGTGTCTCCCAGTGATGGTCAATTTCAACAGGTTAGTTTTGTGAACAGTATTGCCACAACCAAGGGTAGAACGCATGTTAATTATGTTGCAAGTCAGATCGCAAACCATGTCGTGGCTGTTGTAAATAAGAAAAACAAGAATGCCAACATCAAAGCCTACACTATTAAGAATCACTTATGGATTATTGTCAATGCTCTTATTGATAATCCGGCCTTTGACTCCTAAACGAAGGAAACTTTGACTCTTCAGCAGGGTAGCTGATAAGAGTAAATTAACCCTGGTAAATCATGGGCATTAATGATGAATTTGTATAATCTTTTGAATAAAATCAATGCGAATTCGGTATTTAACAGATAAATATATGTTTCAGGGTATAATACCAAAGAGAAGGAGAAAGATCACAAAAGGGGCATAATTGAAGCTTAAAAGATCAAGTTAAAGTTACTCATGGACAACACGTGGAAGACCACGGCCGTGTCATGAACCGTGAGTGCACCTGAAGATGAAAGCATCACTTGGAAAGGAAGCACGGCTTGTGATATGGGTGTGTTTGAAGCCGTGGCATACGCTGTGAAGACGTGGAAAGCTCCAGAACTTAGCACGGGTTATAGTCTAGTCGTGCTTCTAGCCGTGTTGCTACTAGTGCTGCTAGCCGTGTTCCTAGCCGTGCCAAACACTGATCAAGATTGAGGAGTTACATATTTTCGACCAGAGGGAGACACGGTTTGAAATCTGGCCGTGCCGTTAGGCGTGCCAGGCGACTATTATTCACTTGACGAGATTCACTTGGAAAAGGAAAGATAGAATCGTATCTTTCCAGTTGAAGATGCTCGGCCATGCCTCAAGAAGTATAAATAGAACAACCCTAATGAGAAAAGGGGGGAGGCAGCACGAGAGAAACCCTAGAGAAGAGAAGCTGCTGCCACCAGGAGCTGTTGCTAGAATAGTTTCGGATTGGAAGCCAAGATATTTCGTGTTCGAATTTTCTTTATGGACTCAATTATTTTATGTTTTGCTCTTCTTATTAGATTCATGAGTGGCTAATTGTTTCGTACCCGTTCCCTTGAGAAACCCCTGAGTATCATGTGACAGAATTGTTGATGTTATGTTCAATAATTTAATTCTATTCTTTGAGTTTGTTCATGTTGCAATTATAGTTTATTCATCTTGATATGTGCGCAATATTAGGATGGAATTATATCTCTGTTATTAAGATTGAGAAATCGGTAATAGAGTAGATCTTGCATGAATAAAAAGACACCTTGTAATCCTAGAGATAGGTTATAGGAGGTCTTCTGTATTGAACGAGGTCATTGCGGTCTGGTTCAATTGAGAGTCCTAGGATCCTAACGCAATCTTGATTATGTTAATTGAAGAGAGATCTTAATTGGCTTAATTAGGATTAGGGATTATTGATCTTGAGAAAGACTCTAATCTAGTGTAAGTAACTCCGCAGATCAAAGTTTGGATATTAATCATTGGATAGTGTGGAATTGAGTAAAAGCTACATGAGAATTAGGGGTGGATCTTGGGCAGGGTATGTTTAGATCATTGAATTAATTAAGGGAGTGTTTGATTACATTTACTTTGTTCATTTTATTTGTTTCTTTCAGGTTTAGGCAATAATTAGGATAGTTGAGATCATCAATAGTGAGAAGTTAGATAGTAGGAAAATCGTTAGTACTAGTACTTATAAGTCTTCGTGGGATCGATACCTATACTCCTATGCTATACTGCTAGTCGATAGGTACACTTGCCTGAGAACTGATCGTAAGCTAGGATTAAGTAGAGGTTTAAACTTGTTAGAACGGTCAGATCGTCCCATCAGTAGCTTTGGGTCCAAATGTGAACTTTTAGATAAATTCTTGAAAAAGTTGGTGAAGTTAGGAATTGTTGAAAAAAGATGTACAAGGCATGCCTTCAACAAAAAAATAATAAAAAGAGAGAAAAAAACGGGTTAGGCGCTTGTGCATGTTGGAGGATTAGAACTTGGGGCGTTGTTGTGTTATGGGTGTGTACTTTCCAAACAAGTTGTGGGCTTGTGCATTGCTTTAGAGTGGTGGGCTTTTAATTTATTATTGACTAAAAAAAAGAAGAGAAAAGAAAGCACGTCTGTGCGTGCGATGGGGATTCGAACTTCAAACCTTTTACATTGTGGGCATGTACTTTCCAACAAGCTAAAGTAACTTCCTAACCTTAACAAAGGCTTATTTGATATCTAAATTCCTTTGATCTCATTCAAAGGATTTTGGTCGAGAGGCAAAATGTAGGGGGGCTAAATCTAATTTATGGGCTTGTGGCTTGTTATTTTAGTAGATTTAACTCATTGGGTCAAGGTGACAGGGCCTAAAGAGTGAAGTTTGTATTTTGGGATGATCAAGGGAGATTTGGCATGGTAGGCTTGAGATAGGGTTCGTTGGATCAACTCGTCCGATCCAATCTTTTTTAAATAAAGGCTCACATACATACATAAAGTAAAAAGCCTTTGGTAGGCCAAGACTTATTCAAGGCCCATATAAGGACTCATTTGCTAGAAACCATTGATCGTCATCACCATTCGACGAACGAAATTTGTAACCAAATGCTATAAATGCCTTATATCTCTTCACTAAAAAGGGACTTCTTTTGGAAAAAGTATTATTATTCTGTCGAATTTTTCTCAAAAGACTAAAATGATCACATTCCTACATTTATTTCATAAAGTATACACCTGTCATCGTATATTTGGACCTTGTCTGAGGTTACCTACTCCTCATCCCATCTCAATTACCCTTCATTATTCTTATATATGTCACTTTTTCATCAGACCGTGTATAGTGTGTTTACACATAACACTCACTTGACCTCGCATTTGAGCCAAAACTCCCACAGTATAAAATAGAAATATTTGATCATAATGAATTGGAACTTCATAATGAAGAACCTCGCATTTGTTCCAGTTTTGTTTGTCTAGACTTTCTTGTCTTTTCGGTTGGCCGCAGGGGGGAATCATCGAGGTCTAAGAGGATTGTTATCATCTTTTCTAATCATGCCATCTCCTATCATGATTAAATCTAACGGAGAGACTAAAGCACTAATAAACGCCACCACCAGAAAAGAAGCAATGGAAAATGCCATCGTCATGAGACAATATCATTGCCCATTTGACAGCGAGTGCATGTTCAATTTTGAATTTATTTCCATCTTTCTGCTGTTAGCTTTTTATGTTGGGTTTAATTGGAACATGCTGTTATGCTGGGTTTAACTGCCATTACTTTACATGTGCAAGGGGCAGCACCGGAAAACGCCACCCCTCACTGAATGACACCACCCCCGATTGAACGTATGTCGAGCATCGGTTAAATTTTGAACGAACTTACTTATTTTTGTCTCTCTTTAGGCGCTTTCATCGTGTTTAATTGCTATTGGATACTGCAAGTGACAACATTATCATCGATTCAGCGTCTATCACGTGTTTGAACTTGAATATATTGCGTTTTGCTGTGTGGAGAGTTCTAAGTGCAGGAGTCTGTTCCTCCTCCCTCATCCAGCCTGAAGAGTATGTTTTTTTTTTTAATCAGCAGAGGTAGGAGAAATAAAATTTATTTTATTTTATTAAGAGACATTCGGAGAGCAATATTTATATTATTCAACTACAATTATAAAAACATATTTAGAAGTGAAAATGAAAGAACCAAACAAATGGGCTAATTTCCACAATAAACATAGCCATAAGGAAATGTTCGAACATTGTATGATAAAAAAGTTGCGACCAAACTCTTGATAGATAGTTTTGATTATATTTTCCTTTCTAATAACCCACTGTTGAATGTATCCTGGCTCCTTTAGCTAGTAGCACGCTACAGATTTTTTTTTTTTTAATTATAGATTTCGTATTGAAAAATTAAAACAAGTTTAGAGATAATTTTGATATTTCAAAATAAAATCATCCATGAACTAAGTAAATGTAATTCAATCCATGAATATTTGGAGTTTAGTGACATTACGCTGCATAGGCAAATTAAGAAAATAAAAACATTGGTAGTCACATGATTTGAAACTTTAATATATTTCTCATTCCCAGTTCTAATAATTGCACTAAATAATATATTCTGATGCACATACATAGGTATTTGTGTATGAAAACTGTTGGTAGCCATTTTTTCTAATGGGCCTCCAACCCTTGGGCTTATCCTAAAGCAAGCAAATGTGTGTGTGTGTTTGGGGTTGTTTTGCTTGACAACATTAATTATGATTCTCCACCTTTTGCAGGATTTGCTTCTCACAATCAAAGAATAGAAGGGGATATTATAAGCTTGTTAGCTAATAGCCACTTTTTCTTCTCTTTTATATAAAGCTTCATAAATCATCATGCAAAAGATACATTCTCTATATTTGCACACGCTGTCTAGTATTCTAGAAAACCTTAGTTGTCGTCATGGTTATCAAAATTGGAATTCTACTTGGAATTGCCAGGGACCATAGAATTGGATCATAAAATTGAATTATGCAATCATAAGATTTTACAATTTATGTAAATTAGCTTTTAGAAATTGTAAATATACTTATAATAGTAAATGAGAAACTTACAATATGTGATGGAATGATAAAATTCATTATACATTCTAGTCATAATATAAGTTTAATATAAATAGTTAAACATAAATTATTATCCAAATACATGAAACTACATCATAAGTACCAATACAAATTGTTGCAACATAAATCATTACAATAAAAATATAAAACCAAAACAAATTATTAGCTATCTTGTTAAAGTCAAAACTATTACAATTTCTCCTATCACCATAGTGAAAAGAACTCAGATTTAAAGTCATAATAAAATGAGAAGTGGAAAAAAAAAAAGTTAAGGTCATGTGTTCGAAGGGAAAAAAGGAGATAGAAATTTGAATGTGTATATATTTTCCTATGTTGAATCGTGACTAGAGATTAAGGAAAAGTAATGAAAATGTGTAATGAGCTAGTTTAAAAGCCTATTAAATAAGAATATTAACCTATTAGGTGGAAAACCTAAAACACATAGAACCGTATAACCCCTCATGGAATTGAGATTTATTGACTCTAAGATTTTAAATCGGGACTCTATCTGATTTTACTCAAGAAAGATTTTGTATTAGATTATATGAGGGAAAGTCTTATAAAATAATAAAATTATAAGAGTTGAATCAAGATTTTGACAATCATGGTTATTGTAACATTCTCTGTGCTTAATCTTACCAACTTAAGTATTGGAGAGATTATGCTAAATTAACCTCGACATCTCCTTTAACTTATATGCCTTCATTGTGTAAACTTATTGATGGGGTGGAGGTATTAGCAAACAGATACATCGCGAAATGGGACAAAATTGGGTTAGTCCCGATTTTTTTATTTTTGGACCGTATTTAAAGGGAGACGAGCTAATTCAAAGAAGTCAGTACCTTTAGTGTTGAGCTATACTATTTTTAGGGCACATTCCTTTGTTTAGTCCTTTTAATAGTTGAATTTGCTATTTTTGGTAATTTTTAAATTACCTATAATTTATTATAGACACTTCTATTTTGAGTTTTGTTTGTAGTATTGTATTTATTTTTTATTTTGCTACGTATCTTTAATATTTAGGCATTTCTATTTTTTTGTAGTTTTTGAACGTTTCTACTTTTAGAAAATTTTTATGTTATATTTTTGGTAGCTTTATGCTTGTTATTATTTGTATACCTTAAGACATTGAATATTATTGAAATTTTGAGCCGTCTTTGCTCTATTTTCTCCCAAGTTCTCGAATTCATAAAATTGTCGAATTTGGATACTAAATATCTAGGAATTCATAGAATCAATTGATATTTGAATATCGCAAATTGGATATTCGCAGAATCAATGAATTGTGATAAAATCCTATTTCAATTTCACATGTTATGTTGCGTTACTTATTGTTAGTTCATTGAATACATCAAATAGGTTAGATAAGACCAAAAACCTTATAGTAAGAATTACATGGCAACACATACTATAGACTCTAGGATGTACTAATGATGCATATTTTCTATTACTTGAAAAAACTAATGCATATTTGCTAGAATAAATAATGTTCTAAAATAAATTTTACATGTTGTTGACAAAATCAATGTTTTGTATAAATCTAAATTATTCCTAATAAATAGAAAGAATAATGAAAAGTGGCAATAGTAATTTGATTAATTGATCATTATCGGATATATAGAGCATATATGTTGGTTATTAACAATGTAGAATCATATAAACTAATTTTTCTATTTTAAGAAATAATTAATATGTAGCATGCCTAATAAAGGTAAATGCACACGATTAAATTATCAAATATTTATGGTCGTTGCAAGGTAGAGGTTTAGTTCTATGCTTGTGCATGTGTAGTTAGGAATTTGTCAATTATTGCAGAAAGGTCTTTTTTCTTCTTTTTCTTCTTCTTCTTCTTCTTCTTTTTAATATACTTGTTCAAAAATCATTTGTATATGTCATATTTTTCTTTTCAAAATTATAATATAATCTCAAACTCTAGTTGTGGGGAAAAAAAATCTAAAGTATGACTTTATCTATTTATAACTTTTGAAGATATACAAATACATCCTAACCATATCTAAAATTCTAAAATCATAGCCATTGGTTGTCCTAGTGATGGTTATGGAGTTCTAACAATAATTTACGATTTATTTAATTTTTTATTTTTTAGGTTATGAGACTATAAGTTTAGGAATTTGTTGTATTGTAGTTTCTCGGTAGTGGTTAAGTGATGAAGATCATGTTAGGAAGATTGGTCCAAGGTTGATTGATATCAAGCTAAGAGGATTGAACTAAGGAGCACGACCATATTTGAAGTGCGAAGCACGAAGGTGGAAGTCGAGGAAGAAACTTAAGGCCAATAGCCTTAAAATCATTTAAGGCCATCGCCCTTAGCGGTTTAAGTCGCCGGCCTAAGTGGTTGGTGAAAATTCAAGCAAGGCCAGCTAAATGGAGATCCAAAGCCACCGACTTTGGCTACAACTATAGGCCGGCTTTGTACTATTTTAGGCTACCAGCATTGAATGTATTTCCTTTATTCGAATTAGGTTTTTTATATCGTTTTGTGTACTCATTCTTGTAGGACTATAAATAGTTGCTATACACTTATTGTAACACAATTAAAAATTAAGAATTAAGAAAGTTGATTCACCTTTTGAGAAAGAATTTCTCTTTGGTTCTTGAAAGAACTACCGAACTTATCGGATTTAGAATCCATGGCGTTCACTCAAACTTATCAATCGATTGTGGCTTTAATACTTATACCAAGGTTCTTATCTTGTCTATAGATAACGGGTCGTGGTTTCCATCGTTTTTAATAGATCCATAAGTTGTGGGGATTATCAAATCTAGATTGTCGGGTTTGTCACAGGTTGAAGGGGTTCGCATCAGTTTGGTATCAGAGCAATCGGGTTTGTCAGGATCACCTATCTTGTTATTTTAGTTACTTGTTCTTAGATTTAGGGTGTCAAGTCTAATTTTAAAATTTTATATTATCTCCGTAATTCGATTAATATTATATTCTATGCTCATCTAATATAAATCATCGACTTGAACTAGGAAGTTTTTATTTATTTGAAGTCGCCACCCAACTGAAATTGGAAAAATTATTGAATTAGAACTAATTGAGCAGATTAATTCTAATTTAGACAACTAGTTGACAAAATCTCCTCTTTTTATTTTTAGAAAAGAAAAAGAAGAAGAAAGAAAAACCAGAGATTCTCGACTCGAGGGCTATCCTATTAAAACCCTAAAGTTACCACCTTACCCTTTTGAAATTTGAGTCATATTCTGATATCTTTAAAAATTACACTAATAACGATTTAGAAAATGTTTTTTTATTCTTTTTAGAATTGCCCCATAAGAGTGCTTACGTACTTGCTATTCGGGATCAAACAAGCCGTAGTTCGCTTTCTTATCAAAAAGCTTTAGTGGGTTGTTCTAGTTTTAATTATGAAAACATGTCGGGTTTACGTTTGTTATCATTTTAAAGATTTCTTAAAAATTCTAAGCCTAAAATTTTTTATTATTTTATTTTCGAAAAACTAAAACTTCTAATTTTAAAAGAAATCAATTAAATATATTTTTTGTTTTGAAAAGAAATTTTCTAAGTGATAAAAAAAAGACAAAATTCATTATTATTTTTTATTATATTATTTATTTTTTATTTTTTATATTATATTCTTATATTAGACATATTTATTCATTTATCAAAATCCTAAAACCTAATTAAAATCTTTAAAAAATCTTTTTTATATATTTTTAGATTAAAAAAATTCTTTATTTCTAATAAACTAATATCTAAATAAATGGATAAATAAAGTAAATAAATAAATAAATAATAAAATAAAATAAAATAAATCAACTAAGCTGGATGCGGATCGGGTCGAATCGGTTCTACCGGGTCAGGTCACGTCGGTTAGAGGATCCTCGTCAGCGGTGTTCCGGTGGCCTTTGAAGGCAATTGAGGGTTGCTTCTAAGCTTTCCAAGGGTGGGCAATCCAACTGTGGCAGTGGTTTTCTTCAAAAACCTCTCTAGGTGGTGGTTCAGATGGCGATCGTCGGTTGCGGCTTGGGAAGAACTCCAGTGAGCTTCGAAACCCTCTAATTTTCACTATTTTCTCTCTTTTGATCCGTGGTTTAGCTTCCCCCTATTGTGCTCTATTTATAGGCATTAGAAATTGAGTTGGATAAGCTCGGATTTCCCTCCAATAGGCTTGAATAGGATTTGCGGTTGAAACCCATTTTTGATTTACTTTAGATTCAAGTAAATATTTGATTTTGTTATGATTTGTGTTAATTGGATGATGTTTATCTTATTTTTGTTAAAGATTTGTTGGATTTGAGCAAAAAATCGTATCAAAATGATTGGATTTCATTTTTTCCCGCGGTTGGCGATCGTTTCAGATGGAGGTTAAAGACGATCACGCGTTTGGCATGTGCGGTCCCTCCATCCAATTAGAATCTGACACGTGTCCTGGGTAAGAGAAAAAAATTGCAAAACGCGGATTTGCTTCCCCTGTGTTTCGAACCCTTGACCAAGCCTACCGACCCCCCCCAGCGCGCGCTCATACCTACTTAGGCTGAAGACTGGACCAACTGGGCTAGCCTACTTTCTCGTTTATTTATTAATCACAAATTATACATATGCGTTGCAATGTTTATTATTTTTATATTATTTTGAAATTAAAAAAATTATAAAAATTATTTAACATCTTTTATTACTATTTCAATCATCATTTTCTAAAATTGGTATATTTTTCCTATTTATTTTATTTTTTCAATATTTTTCCTTTATTTTTGCAAAATAGAAGGAAAAATGAAAAAAATGACAAAATAAACATTATTTATGATTAAGGGGCAAAAATGGGGTGTTTACATAGGGTTTGGATTAAATATATATATATATATATATATGTTCTTGAATTCGATCTACAAGTAGATTTTCGACTTAGTTGTTGTTAGATTTTGAAAGGAATTGTATAAACTTCCTTTCTCAAGAATTAAAAAAAAAGGAAAAAAAAAGAAAAATTCGTATAAAAAAAAGAGAAGAAAAAGAAAAAGGAGAATCATATAAATAAAAAATGTTTCATGAAAATTGTTGAAAATTCATGTTTGTGGTGGTCCTCATTAGAATTCTTAGCTTTCTGTGAATCTTGTCAAATCGTATTATGAAACTGTTGTTTAGAAAGTTTGGTGGATTTCCACAGGAATAACTTCGATTGGATTGTTAGTTTCAAAATAATTGAAAAGAGAAATTTTTGAGTAGGTAAGGATTGGTGAGAACAGTAGAGCGATTTGAGTGAAACACGTGAGCAAGTGAAATTTGTGAGATTTTATTTTATTACTCATAACATTGTTTTGCGCAATACTATATTGAATAAAAATTCTCTTAAAAGTGTGATGGGGGGAATTAACACAAAATCGATCATGGAAACTCTAACTATTAAGATGAGGAGAATGTTTAGAGTGGAGATGGATCAATTTCATGACAAATGGAGCGGAACTTTAAGCAGTCACGGATTGCTTCTACTGGGCGTAGGAGGGATAAAATGCTAAGAAGGGTAGCGTGCATGGAGGAAGATGAATGGGTAAGGAAGGGAATTGTAGATGAATCTGATCGGGATTCATTTGTGGGTTATAGGAGGAATGTAGGGAGGACTAGAGGAGCTAGGAATGAGGAAGATAACAACCTAAGAAACATAAAGATGAAAATCCTTCCTTCTAAGGGAAGAATAACCTTGATGTGTATCTAGAGTGGGAGAAAAAGGTGGAGTTGATATTTGAGTGCCGCAATTATTTTGAAGCCAAAAAGGTAAAACTTGCTGCCATTGAATTTTCTGATTATGCAATTATTTAGTGGGATCAACTTTTACTGAATAGGAAAAGGAATAAGGAACCACTAATAGGGACATGGGAAGCGATGAAGAGGATCATGAGGAAACGATTTGTACCTACATACTACTATAAGGAACTGTATAACAGATTAAAAACCCTTAAGTAAGGCAATAGTAGTGTGGAGGAATATCATAGGGAGATGGAGGCTATCATGATTAGGGCTAACATTGAGAAGGACCGAGAGGCGACTATGGCCAAGTTCTTAGCTAGCTTGAATAGGGAGATTCAGAATGTGGTGGAGTTGCAGCATTATGTGGAATAGGAGAATATGGTTTATATGTCTATTAAGGTTGAAAAGTAACTTAAGCAGAAGGGTAGTAGCACCATACGTGCCATACCGAGTTCTTCTGATTGGAGAACTGAAACATGAAAGAAGGAGGAGGTACAACCCCATTCTAAATCACTACCAGAACAAAAATTAGAATTGGCAACTCATGGGGATGGAGGTAAACACAATTCTTCATCTAATAGGAATCGTGATATTAAATGCTTTAAATATTAAGGTAGAAGATACATAGCTAATCAATGTCCAAATAGAAGAGTTATGGTGAGGAGGGATAATGGAGAGATCGAAACTAAGTGATTGGATCATGATTCTATGCCACCATTGGAGGATGATGATGGGGAGGAGTATATTGTTTAGGGGGAGTTGTTGGTAGCTAGGAAGGATTTTAGCGTACAAATAACAGGAGAGGAAAACGTGCAATGAGAGAATATCTTTCATACTAGATGCTTAGTTCAAAATAAGGTGTGTAGTGTGATTATAGATGGTAGGAGTTATACAAATGCTGCGAGCATGACCATGGTGGAAAAATTGGGGCTTCCCATAATTAAGTATCCTTACCCTTATAAATTGCAATGGTTGAATGATAATGGTGAAGTGAGAGTGACAAAACAGGTGTTGATTTCTTTTAGCATTAGAAAGTATGGGGATGAAATTATTCGTGATGTAGTTCCAATGCAAGCTACACAATTGTTATTAGGGAGGCTATGGTAATTTGATAGGCAGGCCAAGTATGATGGATTCATCAATAAGTACTCTTTTGTACATGAGCAAAAACATATTACTCTTTATCCTTTGATACCTAGTGAGGTTTATGAAGATCAAGTGAGGATACAAAGAGAGAAAGAACAAAAGAGAGTAAGTGGTAAAAATCAATTGAGTGCTATTGTAGAAGAAAAAGAGAGAGAGTCTGAGTCAAAGGAAAAAGAAAAGAGAGGGAAAAAAATTGAGTGATGAGAGAAAAACAGAGTGAAAAGAAAATTGTTATGCGGGGGTCAATAAGGTTAAGAATGCTCTATTTTCAGGAACAAAGAGATCTGCTGAGATTCATGAGAAGGCCAAGCTCAATATTGAGTGATGGAAGGAGCAATATGTAAAACGAGTCAATAAAGGGCGTTGTCAAATACTCTTTGAACCCGAAGATTGAGTTTGGGTGCTCATGCGCCAAAGGTGATTCCTAGCACTGAGGCGATCAAAGTGGCTTCCAAGAGGCAAGGGTCTATTCTGAGTCCTCAAGTGCATCAATGACAATGCTTACATATTAGAATTGCTGGGTAAGTATCAAGCTAGTGCTATTTTTAATGTTACTAATTTAAGTCCTTATGATGCAGGTGACAATTTGTGGACAAATCCTTTTCAAGAGGAGGGGAATGATGAAGATCACACTAGGAGGATTAGTCCATGGATGATCGAGATCAAGCTAGGAGGATTGAACTAAGGAACATGACCCTATTTGAAGTGCGGAGCGTGAAGGTGGAAGTTAAGGAAGAAACTTAAGGCTGACAGTCTTAAAATCATTGAAGGTCGTTAGCCTTGGCGGTGTAAAACGCTAGCCTAAATGGTTAGCATGGACAAGTAGGCCGCTAGCCTAAGTGGCCTACATAAATCTAAGGAAGGTCAGCTAAATGGAGATCTAAAGCCACCAGCTTTAGTGCCAACTTTGACTACAATTATAGGCCGGCTTTATACTATTTTAGGCCACCAGAGTTTAATGTTTTTCCTTTCATTCAAATTAGGTTTTTTATGTCGTTTTGTTTACTCATTCTTGTGGGACTATAAATAGTCACCATACACTTATTGCAACTCAATTAAGAATTAAGAAAGTTGATTCACCTTTTGAGATAGAATTTCTCTTTGGTTCTTGAAAGAACTATTGAACTTATCAGATTTTGAATCCGTAGCGTTCTCCCAAACTTATCAATCGATCGCTCCATAATCAATTGTGGCGTTAACACTTATACCAAGGTTCTTGTCTCGTCTATAGACAACAGGTCGTGATTTCCATCGTTCTTGATAGATCCATAGGTTGTGGGGATTATCAAATCTAGGTTGTTGGGTTTCGTCACGGGTTGGCGGGGTTCGCATCATTAAGTCACTTACAAAAGGAAGAAATTAGGCTATAAGGATATAGAAGGTTGTTCTGACATAGTTGCTCCAATGCCAAAGTCAACACACTTAAATTAGATATAAATGAGCGTAAAATGTGAGTAAGAGTCGAAGAGTTGGAATCTCTTGCCATGTAGTCTCACTTCCCATTTATAAGGTATGAGATTGGTTTTTATTTAGCAAGTGTATTTATGATCTTAAGATTTGCTTTGGATATTGTGAGGGGCAAATATTTGATTGAGATCTTTTCTTATCAGGTTAGTTTTTTTTACTTTCCTTGGTTCTATGACATGCACGGATGACCTAACCTTACGCTCGGGTGCATTAATAGAGATAAATGCCCTTAGGCTACATTAATCTATTAGAGTTCGCTCTTAACCCTTTTAGCTTGGACATAAGCTTAAATAGGTCAGATTGGGCCTTGGAGGTCTATGGTAAAAAAAACCTATCAAGAGAATCTTTTGGTACATGACCACCAATTTGAGGATGTATTTAAAACTAAATATACATACATACATTAATTAATATATATATATATATATATATTATATGAATATGGCCAAAAGAGTGTCTAATAATACATACACTTAGAAAAAACTTAATATAGAAATTTACCATATGAATCTAATGAGTATGATAGAAAAGTTATTAAAATAAGTTGCCATTTGATAACTTAAAAAGATCTAATGAAGAAGATTTTAAAGAAGAAATTAAAAAAAAAATTAATGGTAGAAGATTAATTTGTAAATTGTTAGACGATTAAGATCAAAGACTTCCTTTTAAGTTTGGTGACTTAACATAATACTATTCCATAAATCGCAAGGGCCATCAATTATTCAAAACAAACAAACAAAAATAAATTTTGTTCTTTTGTTGAATCAATAGAACATTTTCTTTTATGTTGTTAATGGACTAAGCTCATTTGGTTTGCTTCTTTAGGGATTCATCTTAATGCTTAAAGGATCACCACTTTAGATTGTTATCTAAACTCTTGTATGGAAGGTGCTATCAAAATAAAAATGAGGCTAATGTTTTGTTTGCTAAATTGTATATAGTAATGTCATGTATTTCGAAAGCCAGGTGGAGTGCAAATTTCTCTTCAAGAAAAGCCAATGTATGTTGACTTAGTGATGGTTTTTCTACAGTTCTACCACCTTCTAAGTACTTTCTTAAATTGTTAGCAACTTCTATTACTCAAACCTAATATTTGGAAGACATGATGTTATGCCATCTCTCAAGTGGGGATGAGGTTTCTTAAAACTTCAATTTATACTTGCTCTGTTGATCACATACCATTCATGATTTAACCACATTATTGAAACATTTAACTTGTTGAAGTTCAAAATGCAATGGCCAAAATGCTTTCACCTGCAACAACCATTAATTGAATCTCATAACTAATGATTACCTTTTTTAGTCCTCTTGAATATCGAGTGAGTAATATATACACCATTACAATCATTATCTCTAAAGAGTGTGTAAAACCTACTTTCGTTCCTAAATTTTGAAACACCTGTATAAGATGTACCATTTCACGTTTTTCAATTGCTACTTATATCAATCTCATTCATAAACACCTTCCATCATAGAAAGGGCTCACTAATCAATAACCACAGACACCATAATAGAACCTCATCTCACTCGTGTCTCAAGTCATTAGCAAGCACAACTCTCCTCAATCAACATAATCCTATATTATAAAGATAACGCAAGTCCACTTAAAGCTTAAACCTGCATATGTTAATTAGAAATGTAATGCCTCACTAAAGGGCACATGTATGAACTACGCACTTTGAGCTCCTAACCTGTATTTCAAGCTTCTAATATACTAATTCATTCAATATATCACTACTTGTGGTATTCTAAACTCTTGTTATTCTTAGATGGATCAATCTACTAATAAGCTTGCTTGCTTGCTTAACATAACTAATCTTCAAAGCAACATGGAATTACCTTTATTATAAATTACAACCCCACAAGTGGGAATGTACATTAACCTTTTATATTCACACTTGTTTACAGACACCATTTTCTAATAGATGCCTTTACACACTACACCTGCCCAAACTTGATAGTGATCTATCCATAATTTTTACTATGGATTACGCCCAAAAGTAGTTTCTTGTGTTCTCAATCACACAAAACCTTAGCTAGCTTTTTCTAATATAGCCTTCATTACCTAAGGTAAACAATCACTAACCAATTAACTTGTATTTTATGCAAAGTGAACAATAGCACAAAACAAGAATAGCACATAATTGCACACTAATACTACAAAAGAAATAACTCAAAGCATCATTAGAGCATGCTATAATATTATGCAAATGCAAGTGTGGATGCAATGATGCCACTTGCTCACCTATCATGTCTACATTGAAACCAACATTGTAATCCTCACCCTTCACTTTCTTATTTACACCTATTTCTCTTCTTATTGTCTTTTTCTCAAAGACATTACACAAGTTCATCAAAGTGTTCCCACCACATGGGCACGCTCTAGTATATTCACCATAAAGGTAAGCTCCAGCGTTTCACAACACAAAATAATGTTTTGGCATTCTCCACCACATATGCATGCCCAGCACTAACCTTTCAATGTTATCACTAAATCATTTCTATCGTGAGCATTGTAGCTTACCCCTCTATCTAGACATCTATAACTCAAGAAATGCTTATGCAATAGACGATAATAGTCATACGGCAACTCATATACTCATAACATTTAGTAATTTACCTTCTTATTACATGACATTTCAAGGAAACAACATATTATTAATAACATGGTCAACCAAGCCCATCATTTAACAAATAACCAATAGGCACCATCCAATGAATGGTACAATAGATGCATAAGCCCAACTTGATAGAAAATATAGTAACAATCTCTCCAATACAACTTAACATATCATGCAATTAACCATAGGTGCTTTACTTTGCTATTCACTTAGGCGTATTCATAGAAATATGGTTCTAAACAAGTGGTCTACGCTATTTCAACTAATGTGTAACACTATTACAATAGAGGGTATTCACATGATTATGCTTGATGCTTCGACCATGTAAGTATTTAAACCTAAACACTATTAAGTTAGTAGACATGAAAAGGCAAGAGCTTATAATATAATTCATTAGGAGTTACACTGCCTTATTGATCACATTTCAAGCATTAGTTTCTAATGTTCATAACTCACTTATCTCTTAAGTACTTAATTATATAATTAATTAAAATTTTCATAAAGTCAGGTTTGAGTACTTGTAACATCACAATCAAGTGAGAATCCCTCAAAATCATATTGATTGAATAATTTGCATAAAACCCATTTTTATTAAATTTCTCAAAATAAGGTAGATTATCCAAATTAAATTTGATAATATAAAATGAGATACTAATTCAGATTTCTTATGACACAGATATAATATAATATAATATTTTAGGAACCTATGGACCCAAATTCAAGTAAAAACATCATCAATAAGGGTCCCTAAAATAAATCCGAATTTGGTTCCGACTAGGTCGTTTCTTTAGGACCTTATCTACCCACTCCAAAATTTTCAAAACAAAAATTATTTTTGTAATCTACATTAAAAATAATCTCAAAAGTCATTTTTCCTTAATTTTATAACAACAAATAATATTTTAAATTAAATTTCAAAAATCAAGCTGGAAATACCTTTGACTGGCGCATGGGAATCCGTTGGCCGTCAGCAGCCACCAACTTGTCGGCTAGCCCTCGTTGCGGCCTCCTCGTACAACCACCTAAAGGCCTTGATAGTAGCTCATGCCTAACGTAGTCAACCAACCGGTCCAGTGGCTCCTACAATGCAAATTTCCTATTTCCTTTTATAATTTACTATACTTCTGTTTATCTACTCCTAATTTCTTGTTTGAGATAGTGCCGGGGTCTTTTCTTTTTTTTTTCTCTGAGAATTTGAAGATATTGTTCAATGAGGAAGATAGCAGAATTTTGAGAGAGTATAGTTGATAATTCCTAGGCTTATACTTAAACATGACTTATTTTCTACCGCACTGGCCAACCAAAACTTATTATATGTTGTTCCATGAATTTTCACCGACCAGCCCTACTTAAGTTGTTGTTGCATTTGTTGTTTATTGTCTATTTTAATTGTTTATTTTACTTCATTTCATTGTTTTTCCTTTGGTTACTCTTATTATTATATTAAGTGTGTTGATTCATTTACAAATAACAGTAATACATGTTTATCTATATACTAGTAATTATATTTTAGTATAATGGGCATCCATACCATTGCCAGCGTGTATAAGGAAATATACCTCTATTTATGGCTTCGATTTTTATACCCTATTAATTCATGTCGCTCATTCCATTATATAGTAATCCCCATTTCGTGTCGTGAATGAATATCAAAAGTAACTTTATTCCATCTTCAGGTTTAAATTAGTTATATTATATCCCTTGTTCTAATAAAGAAGTTTTAAGGTGTCACCACTCCTATTGCTCAGGTCATGTCGTAAAAGTTTGAACTTTGACAAAAAGCTTGATTTGTATTGTGAAACCATGGTTGCCATACTTTCCAAAAAGGCTTTAGCTGAAGCGGGTGTGCTAGCATTAAGCAACTCACCATAGCTGACCCAAGTTGAAGACGTTAATTACCAATAGCAACAAGTCCTTTATCACTGGATGCTCAATATGAATCAAAACATTGATACTAGTCATGGAGATGATATAGAGGAATTGATTGACACCACTGTTGAACCCTTTCAATCTAGCTAGCAAGTACAATCTCTTCATAGCCACACTGATGTAATCTTAACTCATTCGGAAGCCTCCACTAGTGTAGTCTAGCAATAGCATAATATCACTCGGTTAACTTGGGAAGCACCTATAGGTATGTTTATTAAACTCAACACAGATGGTGCCTTTGTTCCAACCATGAGTGATGTGTTTATGGGTTTTATTACAAGACTCTACGGGGTTAGTGTGTAGAGGTCAAGCTAGGGTATGCGAAAAAAATTCAATCAAAGTTACTAAAATTATGGCAACTGTAGATGTTGTTAAATATGCTTTTATATGTAGTTGGAGGAAAGTGGTGTTGGAAATGGACTGTAGAGCTATTTTTAGGGCCATTAGTTCTCTAGTTGATGCACCTTGGCACCTTTTCACTTTCCTTCATGACTTTGAAGACATGTTGCTTAAATTTGAATTAGTTATGTTAAGCTTGGTTCGGCATAAAGCAAATAGTGCTACAAATTGATTAGGTATTCAAATGTATTTGAACTATGTACGTTAAATTGGGCTGTGCAACCTTTGGCCATCTTCTCTTAAGGATTTACTTGTGTTGGACTATATATTCATGTTAATGATTTTTCTATTTGTATGGAACTAGCTAATGCATTTGATGATTTGTCTATATAAATTAGCTTGTAATATGAAAAGAAGAAGAAGAAGAAGGAAACCAAAATAAAAGATTGTAAGTCTTAACCACAAAGCCAAAGGCATGTCAAATATGAACACCCGAAAAGAGCAGTGCCACCTACTAGACTTTATAGTTTAATTATTTTTTAAACAAACTAATATTTTAAATTATAATTTTTTATAGTTTATAGCTTTAAAACTTTAATTCTTATAGTTATGAATAATGAATAAATTTGATTATGAAAGCATTTGGTTACTGGTACTAGACAGGATAAGGAGTACTGGACAGTACAAAATAAGAAGGACTGAATAAAAAAAAAATTGTATCACGTTTAGTTTGTTCAATATTGGACAAAGATTTTTATGCTATCCAATGTTTGAAATTGCAAAGTACTGGACTGAACATATTAAATTTGACAATTATACTATTTTTAATTATATCATGGTTATTTATACATATTTGATATTATTATAAGAAAATACAATTTGAAGAGATTATAAATTATATAAAATAATTCGTGTAAATCCATTGATTAAAAAAATTTAATAATTCATATTATAAATTACAATAATTTATGTTATATTTAATAAAATAAAACATTACTTACTTTTCTTTTATCTTAAAAATGATGTTCCGATATAGTATATATATATGATAAATAATATACAACTTAAAAGAATCTTGACTTGAAATTAGCAATAAACATGGTTAAAAAAAAAACTTATGTTATATTATTTTTCTCATGCTATGTAATTTTCTTTATTCTTATCGTACTGGATATCAAAACTTGAGTTTGGAATCAAGTTAGGACACGTGATGATCTATTTATACATGAAAGATTGATCCACCACCACCGTCCCATTTCAATAGACATCTAAACGCACGGTGACAACCAGACAGAGAGCATGCGACAAAGATAGAAAAGTAAGCTAGGGAAATCTAAACGGACGGCGACAACCACAGGGAAAGCATGCGGGAAACATAGAAAAGCAAGCAAGAATGTGAGAAAGAATGAAAGGATACAAACCTGACGACGACTTCTAGCATGACAATAACGACGTTCGAATAGCGGTCGATTGCATGATAAATCTTGTTGTTGGAGCGGCGCCGATGGGTTTTCCTACTACACTTGAAGGGCAATCTAGTGCGGCGCGAATGGATTCAAATGAAAAGGGTTTGGAGAGGTAAGGTTTGTTTGTAAAGAGAAAAATATGAAGGGCAAGTTGGAGATTTCGAAAAAAATGAATTTTTATCCAATATCAGATTTTTTGTACCTAATTACATGTGGTACAAAAATTTGTTATTTTATCCAGTACCACATTGAATTTTTGTTCGGTACTTTTTTCATGAATGGCAACCAAACGCAAGACAAAAAAAATTGTCTTGTCTAGTACCACATTTTTGTGGCAACCAAACACTACCTATATGTGATTTCACTATCTATGTTTTATTATTTTTTAAATTAAAATTAATTCTATGTGTAACTAATTTGTACTTTTTATTTCCATACTATAGGTGCATTTAGTAACTGTTTTGTGATTTACATTTGATCATGTTGTCATAATGAATTTTTGTACATACTTCTCATTTATTTTAAAATAGTAATCCTTAGAAGGAAGTTGTAGAAGAATTTATTCTATTTCTTTCAATGATCTAGGCTTCCCGTGTTAAATGAATCTACGCTTAGCTTGGATAAAAAATAATAATAATCGTTGTAGATTTCTAAACGTGAGAATTCATGTGGGAAAGAAACATTCATATTTTATTTGTTCTAAAAATCATGTTTAACAATTATATGATGTTGATTATACATAACAAATAATTTATCTATTATATGGTCATGTAGTATTACTATCAAAATAAAGCTAATCTTACCACGTCATGCAAATATCCATGATTTTTCTCTATACTTGTATCATTTCATGTTAGTATCAACTTTGTAAATAGGTAATAGAAAAAGACACAAAAGGTTAAAAAAAGAAAAAAAAAATCTTGGTTATATATTGTTGTATATCAAATACCATTACAAATAGAAATGTATTGTGATTTTTTTTTTCATAATATTGCATGTATTATTGTGGTAAAAAAAATGCAATTAATGGATATATATCCATTAATTCTAATATTTAAATAACTTGCATGATTCTATGGTTAAAGATGCAATTTGTTAAGTGTTACACAAATTTTCCACTATAAAATCCTCAACAACTATACTTTGTGTATTGAAAAGTTTACAAAATAAGAGTAACTTGATTATCAAAATAAGCTCTTTCTTTCTTATAGTTTCATACAAACCAAAGTAGGGAACCATGGAGAAATTGCGTTGTATCATCCCTTGTGGAATCGTACTATTGGTTATTATTCCATATATATGCAACGTATTTCATAAAAGATAACTGTTCAATACTAATCGTTTTTTTTCCCCCTTAACTTTCAGGCTCGTGCCAAAGAACCACGTGCTTCTAGCAGTGATTGCAGCAGTTTAGTATGTCAGAAAGGCACTCCTTACTGTGATATATCAACTCGCAGGTGCAAGTGCCAAATGTAGAATGTAAGACTAAATGATGTTGGTGTGCTTTCGCAATGTAACACTGTCCAGGATTGCGTCAATGTTAAATGTATTGGAGAGACTATACTAAATTAACCTCGACATCTCCCTTAACTTATATGCCTTCATTGTGTAGACTTATTGATGAGGTGAAGGTATTAGTAAATAAGTACATTACGAAATGGGATAAAATTGGGTTAGTTATGATTTTTTTATTTTTAAATCTTATTTGAAAAGAAACAAGCAAACTCGAAAAAGTTAATACCTTTAGTGCTAAACTATACTATTTTTAGGACAAATTCTTTTATTTAGTCCCTTTAACAGTTGAATTTGATAATTTTTAGATTACCTATAATTTATTATGGAAACCTCTATTTTTAGTTTTGTTTGTAGCATTATATTTATTTTTTATTTGTTATGTATCCTTAAGTTTTAAGAATTTCTATTTTTTGCAGTTTTTAAATGTTTCTATTTTTAGAAAATTTTTAAGTTATATTTTTTGTAACTTTGTGCCTACTATTATTTGTATACCCTAAGACATTGAACAATGAGATTATTGAATATTATTGAAATTTTGAGCCATCTTTGCTCTATTTTCCCCCAAATACTCAAATTCATAAAATTGTCTAATTTGAATGCCAAATATCTAAGAATTTATAGAATCAATTGATATTTGAATATCACACACTAGATATTCGTAGAATCAATGCTTTATGACAAAATCTTATTTCAATTTCACGTGTTATGTTGCGTTATTTATTGTTAATTCATTGAATGCATCAAATGGGTTAGACAAGACCAAAAACCTTAGAGCAAGAATTATATAGCAACACATACTATAGACTTTAGGATGTACTAATGATGCATATTTTCTATTACTTGAAAAAAATGATGCATATTTTCTAGAATAAATAATGTTCTAAAATAAATTTTACATGTTGTGACGAAATCAATGTTTCGTATAAATCTAAATTATTCCTAATAAATAGAAAGAATAATGAAAAGTGGCAATAGTAATTTGATTAATTGATCATTATCGGATATATAGAGCACCTATGTTGGTTATTAACAATGTAGAATCATATAAACTATTTTTTCTATTTTTAAGAAATAATTAATATATAGCATGCTTAATAAAGGTAAATGCACACGATTAAATTATCAAATATTTATGGTTGTTGCAAGGTAGAGGTTTAGTTCTACACTTGTGCATGTGCAATTAGGAATTTGTCAATTGTTGTGAAAGTTCTTTTTTCTTCTTTTTCTTCTTCTTCTTCTTCTTCTTCTTCTTCTTAATATACTCGTTCAAAAACCATTTGTATATGTCATACTTTTCTTTTCAAAATTATAATATAATCTCAAACTATAGTTGTGGGGAAAAAAATCTAAACAATGACTTTATCTGTTTATAACTTTTGAAGATATACAAATACATCCTAACCATCTCTAAAATTCTAAAATCATTGCTATTGATTGTCCTAGTGATGGATATGGAGTTCTAACAATAATTTATGATTTATTTAATTTTTTATTTTTTAGGTTATGAGACTATAAGTTTAGGAATTTGTTATGTTGCAGTTTCTTGGTAGTGGTTAAGTGATGAAGATCACACTAGGAGGATTGGTATAAGGATGATTGAGATCAAGCTAGGAGGATTGAACCAAGGAGCATGACCCTATTTGAAGTGCAGAGTGCAAAAATGGAAGTTGAGGAAGAAACTTAAGGTCGGTAGCCTTAAAATCATTGAAGGCCGCTAGCCTTGGTGGAGTAAGTTGCCGGCCTAAATGGTCGATATGGACAAGTAAGCCGTCGGCCTAAGTGGCCAATGTAAATCCAAGGAAGGCCGGCTAAATGGAGATCACTCGTTTAACTTAGGAAGCACCTACAGGTATGTTTATTAAACTCAACACAGATGGTGCCTTTGATCCAACCGTAAGTGATGTGTTTATGGGTTTTATTGCAAGACTTTATGGGGTTAATGTGTAGAGGTGAAGCTAGGGTATGCATAGCGAATTCAATCAAAGTTGCTAAAAGTATGGCTATTGTAGATGTTGTTAAATATGCTTTTATACATGGCTGGAGGAAAGTGGTGTTGGAAATGGACTGTAGAGCTATTTTTAGGGCCATTAGTTCTCTAGTTGATGCACCTTGGCACCTTTTCACTTTCCTTCATGACTTTGAAGACATGTTGCTTAAATTTGAATTAGTTATGTTAAGTTTGGTTCGGCAAAAAGAAAATAGTGTCACAAATTGATTAGGTATTCAAATGCATTTGAACTATGTCCGTTAAATTGGGTTGTGCAACCTTGGGCCATCTTCTCTTAAGGATTTACTTGTGTTGGACTATATATTCATGTTAATGATTTTTCTATTTGTATGGAACTAGCTAATGTATTTGATGATTTGTCTATATAAATCAACTTTTAATATGAAAAAAGAAGAAGGAAACCAATATAAAAGATTGTAAGTCTTAACCACAAAGCCAAAGGCACGTCAAATATGAACACCCGGAAAGAATAGCACCACATACTAGACTTTATGGTTTAATTATTTTTTAAACAAATTAGGATTTTAAATTATAATTTTTTATAGTTTATAGCTTTAAAAATTTAATTCTTATAGTTATGAATAATGAATAAATTTGATTATATGTGATTTCACTATCTATGTTTTATTATTTTTTAAATTAAAATTAATTTTACGTGTAACTAATTTGTTCTTTTTTCCATAATATAGGTGCATTTAGTAACTGTTTTGTGATTTACATTTGATCATGCTATCATAATGAATTTTTGTAGATACTTCTCGTTTATTTTAAAATAGTAATCCTTAGAAGGAAGTTGTAGAAGAATTTATTCTATTTCTTTGAATGATCTAGGCTTCATGTGTTAAATGAATATACGCTTAGCTTGAATGAAAAAAAAAAAATTAATCATTGTAGGTTTCTAAATGTGAGAATTTTTGTGGCAAAGAAACATTCATATTTTATTTGTTCTAAAAATCATGTTTAACAATTATACGATGATGATTATACGTAACAAATAAATTATCTATTCTATGGTCATGTAGTATTAATATCAAAATAAGGCTAATCTTACCATGTCATGCAAATATCCATGATTTTTCTATATACTTGTATCATTTCATATTAGTATTAGCTTTGTAAATAGGTATTAGAAAAAGACACAAAAGGATTAAAAAAAAAAGAAAAAAAATTCTTGGTCATATATTGTTGTATTGCAAATACCATTACAAATAGAAATGTATTGTGATATTCTTTTCCATAATATTGCATGTATTATAGTGGTAAATTTTATTTTGCAATTAATGGATATATATCCATTAATTCTATATTACATAAATCTTCTCTTACAATTAATGGAAAAATGTCCATTAATTCTAATATTTAAATAACTTACGTGATTCTATGGTTAAAGATGCAATTTGTTAAGTATTACACAAATTTTTCACTATAAAATCCTCATCAACTGTACTTTGTGTATTGAAAAGTTTACAAAATAAGAGTAACTTGATTATCAAAATAAGTTCTTTCTTTCTTATAGTTTCAAACAAACCAAAGTAGGGAAACCATGGAGAAATTGCATTGTATCATCCCTTGTGGAATCGTACTATTGGTTATTATTCCATATATATGCAACGTATTTCATAAAAGATAACTGTTCAATACCAATCGTTTTTTCCCCCCTTAACTTTCAGGCTCTACTATGGCTCATGCCAAAGAACCTTGTGCTTCTAGCAGTGATTGCAGCAGTTTAGTACGTCAGAAAGGCCCTCCTTACTGTGATATATCAACTCGCAGGTGCGAGTGCCAAATGTACAATGTAGACTAAATGATGTTGGTGTACTTTCACAATGTAACAAAGTCCAGGAATGCGTCAATGTTAAATGTATTGCGTGAAGAACTAAAACAAGAAGATTCGGGACAAAATAAAACCAATTTCCAAGCACGGAAATTGTTGTAAACTTTGTATACTCCTGTCAATGTGACAAATAATAATGGCAAAGGGAAGAAAAATAATGTAACTTCTTATTTGAATGAAAAATAATCTTCCTTTTCAGTGGTGTTTTTTTTTATATATATATGATTTATAAGAGTGGGATATAATGGCAGTTAAATCATTTTATTTCATTGTAAAATACAATAGCAAAAAGTACAATTTTAGTTTTTAACGTTTACTTACATTTTTATTTGAGATCTCAAACTTTTTTTTTTCTATTTGAGTTTTCAACATTTTTAAAATCTTATAAAGATAAAACTTTATTAAATATATTAAAATTTTTATTCAACATATATTAGCTTTTAATTAACTTTAAGCAAGTTGTACAAGGAGGTAAGGGTACACATAAAATTTTTAGCTCATTTTCTTAATTTTAATTATTATTATTTTTTATTATATTGTATCACTAAATATATTTAATATTATTTTTATTATATTATTTAAATATACATATTTAATACCATCAAATTGTTAATTTAATTGTTATAAACCAATTTATAGTTGATACATGCTACGGATTGATAGAAAACTTAATAGATTTTTCGAAAGTTTTCTTTTAATGAGGTTTTGAAAACATTGAAAAATCAAATAGAACCAAAAAAAAAAAGGATTAAAGACTTAAATAGAAACGTAGAAAGATGTTAAAAACTAAAAATGTATTTTTCCTAATACAATATATATCATGTAGGACCCTTTAGAAATTGATTTCAAGGTGTTTGGTGCCCATTTATTTAATTTATTTAACATTACAGGAAATAAACATCAATCCTTGGTAGAATATATATTATGGGGTTTCATTACTTGGACTTGAATCACTTATCAAAATATAAAGAAAAACATATTTTATCCTTTTGAAAAACCTTTTTACTATTTTGAAATATAAAAATATATAGAAAATGTAAAATGATCTTTGAAAATTATGGAACTTCTTTTAGTATTGCAAATCATATGTACTAAAACAAAAAAAATGAAAAAAAAAAGAAAAAAAAAAACTTTCGAAATTCCCCCTTGTATATGTTTCCTTCTTAACTTAATGAGACTATTTAAAATGTGTTAATTCCCTACATTGTTTCATTTTAAGGTGGCAACGTGGCAAATGACCTAGTTGGATACGATTAAATCCCCTACATTGTCTAAAATAGGAAGAAAAGTCATAGTTAGCAAATGAATCAGTCCCAATTAAATCCGTTTATTAATTATATCGGATTCATATTTTGCACCTTTGCCATTTTAATAAGCAAGCCTTATAAATGGTTTGGTCTAATCAGCAACCCATTTGCAGACTTTTTGAGTAACCTTACCACGTTTAGCACCTTTTAATATCTTCCAAGGCATGCCAAACATTGAAAAATAATAATACGAGTGAAAAGTGACATGTATCTGATAGATATAGCAATTAAGATGCTTTCAAACTAAGAAATTGATTGGTGCGAGTTCAATGCGATTTCGACAATTCCTACAACCATAGATCCATGATATAGAATGCAGCTTAATGAGTGGAGTTATCTAATGATTCATGAGGATGAGTCCAGCGGGCTTATGGAAGTTCGAAGACTGATATTTTGTTTCTTCAATGAATATGCCGAGAAGAACGGTTTCTTTTTCCTTCTTTACCAATTATTCTATTAAAATATATATAAAAATATACCAGTATATAAGGTACAAGTCACCAACAAATAAATCAAAGAGACAATGGTTTTGATCTAAAATGAGTACATTATATCTCTTTTACGGCTAAAGATAGAAATGTCCCTTTAGCAACATTAAATTCTAGAAAAAAATGAAAAATCAGTACCATGACCGAAGGAAATCTCTTACAAGAGATATAACATAGACAAATGAAAAGGAAAATAAGAAAACAAACAAATAAATAAAAACGTCACTTATTATATATACAATTGACACATTAATATTCACTTGATCACCACAATTTTAAACTAACCAAATGTATAGATGTAAGTTTGTGAGTGAAAAAATAATATCAATGGATTGACATGATGAGAATAATAAAAATGCAAATATAATATTAGAAGTAGTAAATTTACGGATATTAAGATTAATAGTAGTAGATCTGTGATCTATGTTAATAATAAATGAGAGATATAATTTATAAATAAATTTACAAGTATATGATTTTTCAATTTTATTTTTTATGAAACTTATTTATTATATAGGAGTTTGACTTTAAAGCATAAAATTCTACAATAATAAAAGCAAACTAAACTAAAACTTTATTTAGATGAGTACAAATTAACAAAAAGTTGCATCGGATGCGATGAATTATCGGCAGTTAATAAGTTCCGTTATCCTCAATTTGGGATAAAGGCATGTCACATCTTAGGCATACTAATTCCTGTGGCAACTTTAGGATTTGCTAATTAGCATTGCAGGTGGAATTTTTTATTACTATGGCCTCAAAGCCAAACTACGAAAACTCTTGCACGTAGACAGATTGGTTTTACGGAAAAGAAAGTAACAAATTATATTTATTAATTTTTTTTAGCATATTATATATATATATATACATATATATAGAAAATATATTAAAAAATTAATATATAGGTCTTTTACTATCTCTCTTAAAGAGCTAACAAACCATATGGTAAATTTGTATATTGATACTAATATCTAATGAAGCTATGGCACAATTTATTGCAATGATGCGATAAAGCAAATGGATAATCATTTTATCATTGATTAATTGAGATTTTATTTTGAGAATTCGCAAATTTTAAAAAGTTTAGAAAAAGTAATTTTAAGAGATTTAAAATCCATATTACTATCATTTCATTAACGAAATAATTGAAAACTTCTAAATCCATTTGGAATAGGAAACCAATGGTATCTCCAAACAAACTAATGGAAACTCAAATATAAAGATCTGGAAATTTATAAATCATCATAAGTTCAGCCTGTGGTCATCCAAAATATAGTAAATGATATTGAAGTCTTCAGATTTCAATTGAGTCAAAAGTCCCATCTAGTCTAACATAACACGCAAATTTAGACTTATAGTTTCAAAATTTTAATATCATCATGTGACACTAGACATTCTGGGCTTAAAACGACTACTTGTTCAACGAAAACAGAATAAATTGAATAAATACGCTAATTCAAAATTTAGTCTTTTACCGGGAAATGAGCGAAGCTAAGTCATAACTTCAAATTCCTTACATTTTTTTTCTTTTTTATTTGATTTCACCCTAGGTGATATTGACTGACCTGAGGGTTATTATGACTAAGTATGATAGACTGGTGAGTGACTCTTCATGATTACTATAATTATTTGTATTTGTAATTTAGTGGATATTTATTTAATAAAATGAAATAGGGATTCTAGGGTATAGTTACTTTTGAGTTATAGTGTATCATTGTAAATTACAATATATAACAATTATTAATAATATAAATAAGATTGTCAACAATTTTTATGAAAACTATCGATAAGTTTTATAGAAATTATTAATAATATCAAGAAAGTTGTTAATAGTTTTAATTATACTATTAATGGGTCTTATAAATCGTAATTCGAGATGATATATTATAATTTAAAAGTGACTATACTACATAGTGACTTTTGAGTAATTATACTCCTAGCATTTTATGAAATGAAAATGAATTGTGGTGGGAAATGGGATATGTGTGCATTGCTTTGTTTTGTGATAATATTCTAATCATAATGAGATATTGCATCTTTTGCCGAGTGTTTGCTATATTTGGATGATTAGCCCATAAGACAACTAATAACTACAAAAAAATAAATAAAAACTAGACATAAATTGCATAACTTGCATGAATAAGGCCATTAAGATCATGCGATGATATGGAGAGGCCGTACGAAGGTGATTCTTCATTTGACATAACATCGCCTTAACCTATAGAAACTATCTGGTGTACTAGAAAATCTCATCCTTTGATTAGGGCTCCGTTTAGGGATTCATTGCTTAGATTTAGGAGTAGAATGTGTAAGCCTCTCATGTTCACACTCTTGGGAATATTTACGTATTATCATATTTATTATTTTCAAAAGGAAAGAAAACATACAATAATAAGCTCACAACCAAATGTTTTATTAATTAATTCATCTTGAGCTTTGAGCTTGCAATGATATATTGAATCCATGAGCTAAGATGGTTGTTGCCCAAAGTGATTAGAACTTCAATTTAACATGTTGGAACTTATTTCTTAACCCATGTCATTTGAAGGGCATAAATCTTAGCTACACGCAATTTCTAGATGGTTATATATAGTATTGTATTCATATGGTTGTTTATGCATAGTGCGATAATGATCAATAACTTACTAGTTGTTAATTGTTATATGGTAAGAAAGAGGATCTCACTAAATAGTGGTGATTTATACCCCAATAGTATCTTTTATAGGTCAAGTTAGGAATAGGCTAAGATCTAAGTGAAGAGAACTTCTCTAACCTAAGTATATTAGAAGAGGTTTAACTATAGGATTAGTCTAGTAGAATCCAAACTAAAAAAGTTCATACTTGTTTATTTTATATGTTCCTTTAAAAATTAGATTTCCATTTCTTTAAAACCCAGATCATCTAAAATGGTCTACCAATTTTATTATTTGGTAGAGAATATTGATTTTCTATAGTTTAACGTAGACATTTTTATATATTTATCCACTATATGTATTATGATTAATAAATAAAATAAGTAAGTACTTAATTAAAGTTTTGCAACATTCAACTTGTAAGACGATTTTCATATTGTGGGTACACATGCAATATGGCAACTTTATATCATTTCTATTAGATTTCCTTTAAGGTCATTATAGCTCATCGGTATGAAACTTAATCTAACCCATCTTAAGCATTGTTTTTTTCATTAAGTGAAAAGAAAGATATGTTTTTAATACTATAAGCCTTAAGTGTGCTTATAAAGGATATGTGTGTAGGTTGCCACACCAATCAAGTTAAGATGTGATATATTAGATTTAAGACTTAAAACAACTTTATCAATAGTGTTAATGTTTCAAAGAAGATCAATCCATAAACTTACTAAAGGTCTATTTAGATTATCTTTTTTTTTTTGTCCGTGTCTTATCTATATCTTATCTAATATATATTTTGTATTTGATTTATATTTGTTTGAAATCTAATATTTGAAAAATTATCTTATTTGTATCTTTTATATCTATGCTTCATAATTTTGATGAAAATGGCAATTGAGGAATAAAAGTTGGGGAATAAAAATTCACATACTTTTAAAAGAAAATGTTTATAAGATATATTTTTATGTATTAGTAATTAAGTCATTGATGAGGTTGTAAACGAATCGAGCTTACTTGAGTTCGGCTTGATAAAAACTTGAGTTTAGCTCGACATTAGTTAAGTCAAGCTTAAGTTCAAGCTGTTCAAGTAGTTTATTAAGTTGAGTTCAAGCTTTATAATATTCAACTCGATTAGCTTGCAAGCCTAATTGAGTTCGAGTCAAATTTCATAGCTAATTTAGTTTCAAGTCGAATTTGAATGTTAGTATTTATTTTTATTTAAAAATAATAATTTCTATATAAATCAAGCCTAAACGAGCTTAATTGAGTTGAATTAGAGCTCATCAAGTGTCACTTCTAGTCGAGCTCGAGCTCGAGCTCAAAATTACAAACTCAAGGTTGATCTTGGTATTGTGAGTCCGAGCTTTGAAGTTTCGAATTAAGCTTGAGCTCGAGGTTGATCTCGGTATTGTACTTGACTTGTTTACAACCTTAGTCATCCAAGTTGCATTATATTAACTATTAAGTTGTGGCTATATTTTAAGGTCATCAACACTCACCAATATGAAACTTAATCTAACTCATCTAGAGTATTTGTTTTTTTTTTTTTTTTTGCTAAGTGAAAAGAAAGGCTTGTTTGTAATATTATAAGCCTTAATTGTCCTTATAAAGGACAAGAGTAGGGGTAGTAGTTGTTAGGCAAATCAAGATGGGGTGTGATATTTCGTATTCTAGAATTAAAAAAAAATTACCAATAAGTTTAAAATTCCAAAATAAAATCAATCTATAAACTTACTAAGCATAATTCAAACCATGAATATTAAGATTATATAAACCACTTCATTGGAAATAGTCAATATGCTACATAGGCAAATTAAGATATTACCAACATAGATATTCACATGATTTGAAAATTTAATGTATTTTTAATTTCCATTTCTAATAATTACACTATATGATATTTATTTGTCACATGTATAGGGATTTATGTATACATACTTGTTGTGCTGAGATTTTTGGTGAGTTTGTTCACTTGCAAAAGAGAAAAGTTAGACTAAAGGGATGTTAGAGGTTGCTTTGGCATAACCCCTTTGATGACTAAGTCAACACAAGTGCTTTTAGAGAGTATGAGTGTAAACAATGCATAAGAGTGTAAAAGTTCCAATCTTGTACCATGCGATCTCATCCCTTATTAATAGGAGATGAGGCTAAGCTATTTTAGGCTAAGGGATTAATGCCTTTGAGATCTTCTTCGACTATTATAAGATAGGAATCTTTTATTGAGATCTTCTTTATTTGTTCACTATCTTCTTCACATTCTTTATTTGGATCATAGTCAAGCTTAACCAACCCGACCTTGGGCTTAGGATAAACTATTGTAGGTACATGCTTCTAGGTTGTATTAGTCTATTGTAGTTCGATCTAACCTTTGTTGATTATGCTCCTTGTTTAGAAGGCTTGATTAAGATCCAGGAGCTCGGATTAGATCCTTATGGTTCAATCTTGAGCTTAGACAAGTTAGATTGGGCTTAGGGGTCTAAGCCTAAAGAATCCTATCACCAACTCCTCAATTTTTGCGTACTTTTGACATGACTAAGAGTTCAAGTGACGAGTGAGTCAAGAGCATTGACATCGTGGCAACCATCACTCAAATCTCAAGGGACGTATATGCAAATGATAGTGAAGAGGCCAAACCAATACGTCCATTATATTCGACTATTGAGAATTGCAACACTCCAAATGGGGTATGGAGTACCTTATCGTATGAGGAGTTGGTGAACTTAAGGAAGTACTTCTATTCGCGATTTGAGGGATAGAAGTTGGAGAGGCCCTAAGTCAGCAACTAAGTAGCTCATCTAATCGGTTGTTGGTTATGTTTGTACTAAAAGAATATAAAGTTTAGACTCAGCACTCCATTCTTTGAGTTCTAGAGAGAGTTTTTCTTATATCATAGAATTTCACCCACTTAACTTGTTCCAAACACCTGTGGGCTATTGGTGGCGCTCGAGGCCTTATGCAAGCTCTTCAGCTTAAGGGTTACTCCATAGCTTTTATGGATCTTTTATGGGCTAAAGAGGTCAAATGATGGTTGGTACTACGTAGGGTTGGGAAAGCGGGCTAAACTGGTCAACTCGTCTTGACTTACGTTGGCTCGCAAGTTAATGTGGGTTAGCTCGCTTTAAAAGCAGGCCAAATTTTTCAGCATAACCTATATTTTTTTATAGGTTAAGCGGGTTAACCCATATTAACTTAATAGCTAATGGGTTAACTCACATTTTTTTTGCCATATTTTTTAAGTTAAATAGGCTAATATGCTGTCGACCCGCTTTATATGTAGGCTAAAATTTTACGGCCCAACTTACATTTTTTTACTTGTTAAATGAGCCGGCTCGCATGATCTACTCCACTTGTATAGCTCTAGACTACTACCTGTCTAGCCATCTTGGTTGGAAGTTGATGGTGGGTTTAGACTCCTTAGTGCATGGGTAGAAGAATAAGTTCTTCATGATGGTGTCTTAGTTTAAGTCGAAAGTCTAAACTAGATAGGTTAACCCAATTAGGGCCTCTATGATCTAAGCTTTGAGGCCAAGTGGCAAGGCCAATGTAAATTACCTACTATCTAAGCTTCAAAAAAGGTTGGGTGATTTTTGGAATGTAATGAGAGTTGTTGAAGAGTACACATTAGATAGCAAGCTCTTCAAAAGTGTTTGATGTGTAGGGGAGGAAGGTATGCTTGTCACTTAATTCGTACGAAGGTGGGCTTGCTATAGAAAAGTTATTCATTTGGTTTCACTTAAGGAATGGAGTCTCCTTACCAGCTCGTGTTCGATACGATATTTCATATAGTTTATTGTTTTTGTTTTCACTGATTTGTAGTTATCTTTTACAAATGTGTAGCTAAGGAAAAGCAACCCTGATGAACTTTTGGCAAGTTATAAGGTAGTCTTGGCCACTAAGAAGAGTAAGAATTCCACTTACCCTAATGTTGCACAAAGGAAGGCCCCTTCACTAAGGCCAAAGGAGATGCTCTTAGCCATTAAAGACGAGGAAACACAGTTCTTGTTGCTTGACTTGTTAGTAACCCTTCAGTACAGCAAAGGTTGAAGGGAAAGGTTGCTAAAGGAGCCTATTAGACATCTAGAAAAGAGTACCCATGACTAAGCATTCGGTAGGAGGCTTAGGGTGGCTTTGAACGATGTAGTCCAATTGGTCGTGAAATTTGAGTTTGTAGAGCAAGAGATTCAATAAAGGGGCACCGAGCCAACCTTGTTAGTAACCAATGAGGTAGCATCTTTGGCTCTTAGGCTCCTACTTCACATCGAAGGGGTGGGGAACACATCTTCTACCCTTAATGAGAGGTCTTCAACTTGGATATCAGGCTTAGAGACGAAAGGAAAAGCAAGGAGATCCTAAGGGGGGTCGATCCTCCCTAAGGATGCAGCTATCCTAGAGGATAACTTTCAAGGTCTATCTCGATAAAGTGTGGAGAGGTTAATTAAGGCCAAACTGTACAGCATAAGTTCCCAACTTTGGTCATCCTTAGTTTATGTTCATTTTGTTATTGATCTTGAATAACTTTTGTCTTTTAAACCTATAGTTCAACTCACATGTGATGAAAACATTCGATGTTTGGAGAGTTGAAGTCGAGCAGGTAGGGGATCTTTGATCTGAGCACAAACTCCTTGTTTCCAAACATTTTTAACGATGTGTCGTACTATAGTAGAAAGCTCAAGAGGCTGAGGAGGAAGGTAAGAGGATTAGGGAGGAAGCCTAGTGTAAGATCACCGAAGTCAATGAGCTCCACTAGAAGACTAAGTCTAAAGTTGAAGTGTTGAGGGTTTGGGTAGAGGTAGAGGATAGGTCCAACACCAACCCCACTACAAAGGTTAGTGACCTAAACAAATGTAATAAAGACCTTACTATGGAGGTGAAGAGGCTCTCTACCTAGTTAGATGGTTGATAGGAATCAGCCTCTCACAGGACCTATCACCAGGGCCCGAGCTAAGGGTCTCCATAATTTAGTTTTGAGAATTTTGTTTGAGGAACCTCATCTTGAGAAAACTAATCTATTTTCTACATCTCTACATTATGACTATAATGCATTTCAGCAGGCTCACTTATCAGTCCTACAGGATACCAAATCACCTATACTTTTGAGTGAGTCAGGATTCTCAACGGGGCCTAATTCAAAAGTATCTTGAAGACCGATGTAAACACCACATTTTTGCCCTAAGAATCAATAATAATCAATTTCCAATTTTTCTCTAATTTGGAAAAAATAAGAAAAATATTCAAAAAATAAAAATAAATAGGAAAACACATCAATTTTGAAAAATGATTTCAGAAATAGCAATAATAAGGAATAAATAATTTTTACAAAATTTTGAAATTTCAAAAAAATACAAAAAAATAAAAAAATCGCATTGCATATATGCAATTTGCGAAATAAACAAAATCAGGAAAATGAGCTAGCTCAGTTGGTCCGAGTCTTGGTTAGGCGGGTGCGTGCGGGTGCGAGGTCAGGGGTTCGAAACGCGGGGGAAGCAGATTTCGCGTTTTGCAAATTTTTCATTTACCCGGGACACGTGGTAGCATCTGATTGGCTGGAGCGAACGCACGCGTCGGGCGCGTGATCGTCTTTAACCTCGGTCCGAGATCGCCGGCGAGGAGAAAAATTCGAATTTCAGCCGTTTCGATTCGATTTTTTGCACAAATCCAACAGATCTTCAACAGAATTGAGATAAACATCATTCAATTGGAATCAAATCTCAACAAATCGAAGGATTTACACGAATCGAAGTTGGTTCATTTAACCACAAATCCGATTTGCCTCGATCGGTGGAAATCCGAGCTTATCTAGCTCGATTTCGAAAGCCTATAAATAGAGGATGAAGTGAGGAAGCCAGAACAGATCAAAAGCGAGAGAAAGTGAGAGAAAACAGAGAATCGAAGTCCACCGGAGGAGTTCGAAGCCGCGACCGCCGATTAAGAGTTGAGCAACCACCAGGAGGCGTTTCTAGAGCAAACCACTGCCACCATTTGATTCCTCACCCACGATAACCTAGGATTCGACACCTCAACCGCTGCAAAAGGCCGTTGGAACGTCGTCAACGAGCACTCCCCGCCGCCGTGTCTGACCGCTTCGACCCAACCCGTTTCGACTCGATCCGCGCACTGACCCGGATCCAAGTAAGTCGGATTTTCCGTTTTTTTTATTTTATTTTATTTTGTTTATTTATTTGATTTATTTTATTCCGAATTGATTCATTAATTTTTTTATTAATTTGTTATTTATTTATTTGTTTATTTACTTATGTGTTATTTATATTTCAATAAATAGAAAAATGTTATAAATTAGATTTTTTAGGAGTTAATAATAAAAAACAATAATAATAAATAATAAAAAGAAAAAATATAATCAAAATAATAAATAATAAAAATGTAGAAAATAATAAAAATAAAAATTTAGATTTTGAAATAGGGTAGAACCTAGGAGAAAATTTTTTAATAAAACAAAAATGCACAAAAATTATGAAAAATTAATAAAAAATCATTAAAAATTATAAAAACTTATAAAGTTTATAAAAATTGTAAAATAATAAAAGAATCATAAAAATCATAAAAAATCATAAAAAATTACAAAAAATTAATAAAAATTCGAAAATTAAGAAAAAATAGAAAAAAAAATAAGTTTTATCACTTAGAAAAATCGTTTTCTTAAATAAATCCAAAATTGATGTTTTCCCCAAAAATTATTTTCAAAAATCAAATTATTAAGCTTAGGTTTAGATTTTTTAGAAAAATCCCAAAAATGGTAAAAACATAAATCAAAAGAGATTTCAAAATTAAAATGCACAAACCCACTAAATCTTTTCAGGAAAAGCGAACTACGGCTTGTTTGATCCTGAATAGCAGGTACGTAGGCACTCATTTGGTAACTCATAAAATAAAATAAAAAAATCATCTTTTTCAAATAACTCATTCAAAAACACAATAAAAGGCAACAAAAATAAAATAAAAAAACATTTCTAGATAGAGATAATTTTAGGAGATTAGGTGGTAACCGTAAGGTTTTAATAGGTTAGCCTCCGAACTTAGAAACTCTGGTTTTCCTTTTCCTCTTTTCACCAAAAACGAGAAGAAGAAATCACGACGACTAGTGGTCCAAATTAAGACTAATCCGCTCTTTCAGTCTTAATTCAATCTTTCCCAACAACAGTTGGGTGGCGACTCCAAAATTAAACGAAGTTCCTAACTCAAGTCGAGGATCTATATTAGATGAGCATAGGGTCTAGTCTAGATCGGATTAGGAATGGGAAAATTCAAAAATTAGACTCGACAGGATGGCGACTCCATTGGGGACCCTCATTCCAATAGGCTAGCCACCTGAATCTCCTCAAGATGTTCTTTTAAAGAAATGTCTTTCAATTATTATTCTGTTGCTAACTTTTCAGGGATTAGCTAATTTAGTTTTCTTTACTTTGGGGTCTGCATGCATGCATATGTTTGTGTGAATAGATGCGGTCGAACCCGGACCGTCCTAGGACCCTAAGACGGGGAGCCATTGTGTAGGTTTCGGGCGAAGTGAGTTGATTACCGTTCGGGACTGATTAGGCTACCCTACCCAATGCTTCGATATGGCCTGAGATCCATTTCTCCGAGAATGCGGGAGGCCATAGAGATTGGGGACCAGTTAGAACCAACCTATTTGCATACATAAAGTCGTGGGTTGACAATTGACGATAATGTAATATTTGTTATTTTTTTCATGGAGTTCGGATCTATTTCCTTGTAATATTTTCATAGTTCTGGTTGTAATTAGGAAATTTCTTGTTGTAATAGATGGCTAGTACCGCAGTTGACCGCCTCCTCCGCAAGGAGATCCGGGTGTACAAACCTTTGGACCCAAAGTTGGTGCTGAACCACTGGTTCACCTTATACAATCAGAGGAGCAGGCCTTCATCCAGCAGAAAATAGGGCCCATCCTTTCACTAACAAAGATGGAGGTGAATTTGCCTTTGGTACGGGCCATGCTCCAGTTATGGGAAATCGAGCCTGCAGCCTTCTTTATCGGGCCTCATGAAATCACCCCTACCCTGGAAGAGTACACCCAGCTGCTACAGGCTCCAGCACTAACCGACTAAGTCTATGTACCTGATCTTAAGGTCGGGCCAGCCGGTATTTTCAGCAGACTCTTGGGTATCCGCAAAATAGCAATCAACAAAGCCTTGGAAGCTCAGCTGGAAAAGACCAAGGCCAGAGTCGAAGAACTGGAAGCCGTCATCAACGGGAAGCCTGAGCCTCCAGTCAGCATCCAGCTCTGAATAATTGGTTTTGTTATCCTATCAATAGCTCTAGGTCAGCTCAAAAATAGAGAATGATTATTGAACGAATTCTATTGAGACTCTTTATCAATTCAATTACAGTCTGTTTTTTCTTATATACATGCTTTCATCTTTACTTTACCCAGATCTCCTACTAGTGAACATCAGAGATATTTCGCGTAAGTAGAAAATAAAAATGCTGATATCGTTTCCAACGCTGCTAGGTCAGTTGTTGAAGGCGATATCCTTGACCACGAAATAATACAAGAAAATTGGCAAAAACATGAACCAAGCGGAATTTCGATCGACGAGTCGGTGGAGACAGTAAATCTAGGAAGCATGGAAAAACCTAAAAACCTCAAAATCGGGACCAATTTGAGTGCCGAGCAAAAATGTGAGATAACCGAGCTATTAACAGAATATGCAGATGTGTTCGCCTGGTCATATGGTGACATGTCAGGACTAGACCAATCAATAGTGGTTCATAAGCTCCCCACAAGGGAAGATGTCAAACCTAAAAAACAAAAACTGAGAAGATTTAGGCCTGACATCTTGCTAAAGATTAAGGAAGAAGTCAAGAAACTGCTAGAAGTAGGGTTCATCGAAGTGTCCGATTACCCAGAATGGGTAGCAAATATAGTCCCTGTTATGAAAAAGAATGGAAAAGTATGCGTATGCGTAGACTTCCGGGACTTAAACCAAGCCACACCAAAGGATAACTTCCCCCTACCTCACATTTATGTTCTAGTGGACAACACTACGGGAAACCATCTTTTCTCATTCATTGACGGTTTCTCAGGATATAATCAAATAAAAATGGCCGAAGAAGATAAAACCAAAACGACTTTCATCACAACGTGGGGAACTTTCTATTACAAAGTCATGCCCTTCGGTTTGAAAAACGCCGGGGTAACGTATCAGAGAGCCATGGTCGCGATACTTCATGACATGATGCATCGAGAGGTTGAAGTATACGTCGACGACATGATAGCCAAATCTAAAGAAGGAGAAAGCCATATAGATATCCTGAGGAAATTGTTTAAGCGACTGAGAAAATTCCAACTCAAGTTAAACCTAGAGAAATGCACTTTTGGGGTCACAACGGGGAAATTGTTATGGTTTATCGTAAGCCAGGAGGGCATTAAAATCGATCCTGACAAGGTAAAGTCTATATTAGAGTTACCCTCCCCACACTGCGTTAAAGAAGTAAGAAGCTTGCTGGGAAGATTAAATTATATAGCTCATTTTATCTCACAGCTCACCGATAAATGCCGGCCACTATTCCGTCTGTTGAAAAAGAATGCTACCATAGAATGGGACGACGAATGCAAAGAAGCATTCAGGACGATCAAAGACTACCTTATAAAACCTCCGGTCTTAATAATCCTAAAGCAGGGGAAGCCCTTATTCTCATACCTCACTATACTCCCTGAATCCATGGGTTGTGTGCTGGGGCAGAAAAATGAAGAGGGAAGAGAGCGTTCCATATATTACTTGAGCAGGAAATTCACGGAAGGGGAACAGAGGTACTCAGAGGTAGAGAAGACTTGTTGTGCTTTAATTTGGGTCATGCATCGACTAAGGCAATATACCCTTTACTATCATATTGAGCTGTTGACAAAACATGATCCCTTGAAATACTTGGCAGAGAAACCAGCTTTGAGAGGGAGAATCTCTAAATGGCAAATGCTCCTATCCGAGTTTGACATCACATACATAAATCAGAACTCAATGAAAGGGCAAGCCTTAGCCGACCAATTGGCAGAACACCCTGTCGAGATAAATTCCCAAGAACTACAAGCCCAATTCCCGGACGAAAATATATTAACAGTGGAAGATATACCGGTAGAAGACTTTGGGATAGAGCAGAACCCGAAATGGAAACTGTTTTTCTGATGGAGCCGCCAATGTATTCGGTTGCGGAGTTGGGGCAGTATTGATATCCCCAGATGGCACTTAATTCCCTGCAGCGACAAGACTTACATTTCCCTATACCAATAATATCACAGAATATGAGGCATGCATTCTTGGCCTCAAAATGGCTTGCCAAATGAAAATCCGCGAATTAGAAGTATACGGAGATTCGTCGCTCATCATACTACAGACAAAAGGGGAATACAAGACTAAAGACCCTAAACTGGTACCGTATCATCAACACTTGACAGAGCTAATCGAAGAATTCAAGGCAATCACTTTCACATACATCCCGAGAACTCAGAATCAGTTTGCAGATGCACTAACCACACTAGCATCTATGATCCAGATAACAGGGGGAGCCGAAATCCAACCAATGAAGATAGACATCGAAAATCGGCCCGCCTACTGTTTAACCATTGAAAAAGTACAAGATGACAAGCCCTGGTATCACGACATCAGGACCTTTATCTAAGAAAGTAAATACCCTGAAATGGCTAGCAAGAATGACCAAAGAACACTCAGAAGGTTAGCAAGTCATTTCTTACTAAGTGGGTCTATACTCTACAAAAGATCATCTGATACCACTTTGTTGAGATGTGTGGACAAAAATGAAGCATGCGAACTGGTGAAAGAGGTACACGAAGGAGTATGTGGACCTCATATGAATGGCTACATGTTAGCCCGAAAAATCATGAGATTAGGATACTATTGGTTAACCATGGAATCAGATTGCATAAAATATGTCAAGCACTCTCATCTGCGTCAAGTATATGTGAACCGGATAAATGCTCCGCCCAATGAGCTACATTTGTTGTCAGCACCATGGCCTTTCTCCATGTGGGGAATCGAAATAATTGGCCCAATCACTCCGATAGCATCCAATGGCCACAGGTTTATACTGGTAGCGATTGATTACTTCACCAAATGGGTAGAAGCTTCGTCATATGCCAATGTCACCAAAGGGGTAATAGTCCGCTTCTTGAAAAGGGACATAATAGCCCGATATGGAGTTCTTGAGTCTATCATCACTGACAACGGTACCAATCTTAACAACAAATCGATGACAAGTTTATGTCAACAATTCTGCATAAACCATAGAAATCCAACTCCCTACCGACCTCAAATGAATGGGGCAGTAGAAGCAGCTAACAAGAACATCAAAAAGATCATCGAGAAAATGACAAACACTTACAAAGATTGGCACGAAATGTTACCGTTTGCTCTCATAGCTTATAGGACTTCAATAAGAACATCTACTGGAGCTACCCCATATTCATTGGTATATGGTACTGAAGCAGTGCTACCAGTTGAAGTCGAAATACCATCATTCAGAATCTTGTCACAAACTCAGCTAACCGAATCAGATTGGGTAAAGAAGAGGCTTGATCAGCTGAATCTGATTGATGAAAAAAGACTTACCGCACTATGTCATGGCCAGTGTTACCAACAAAGGATGGCCCGAGCATTTAACAAGAAAATGAGGCCCCGATACTTCAAAAAAAGGGATCTAGTGCTAAGGAAGGTTCTCCCGAACGCCCAAGACTCCAGAGGAAAATTTACCCCAAACTATGAAGGCCCTTATGTGGTGAAAAAGGTTCTGTCATGAGGTGCTTTCATATTGACTCAAATGGGTGGTTCGGAGTTGAGAGACCCCATTAACACAGATGTCGTAAAGATGTACTATCCTTAGGCAAGGGAATTGAAATTTTGCCAATGTTTATGAAAGCCAATGTTCGATACAAATTTCGTTGAGTCGAGTTTTTACTTTTTACAAGCAAAGTTAATGTCCCTGAATGGTCAATAATCCCAATCGATTCTCATCGCAACAAATATTCCTAAACACATTACCCATCACTTCACCAATAAATGATAAACACTAAAATAATAATGAATCTCAATAAGTTTTGTAATATAATCTATTCTTGAGCATTAAAACTTAGCGCATTAGTAGGATAACACTACCAGCAAAAGAGCCATGAGCACAAGAAAGGAAGCACATCAAGATTTTCAACCCCATGTCAAGATGACAAGAAGTGAAGCAGAAGCAAACCAGCACGAAGGTTCGGTTGTTTGGTTGCCATCTACGATAAATTGGCAAGCATATTAAAATGAATAACTATCATCATATCATGAAAAGCATCACATCATTTAGCTCAGTCAGTAGAAAGCATATTCAAAAAGCATAAGATGAGTCAGCCCATAGTGGGGCACTTGTCTAAACATCCCCTTTAATAGGTTAGTCAGCCCAAGAGGGGCACTTTCCTAAATATCTTCTCTTAAGGTCAGCCCATAGGGGCACCTTTTTGAAACATTTTTATCATAGGTTAATCAGCCCAAGAGGGGCACTTTCCTAAATATCCTCTCTTAAGGTCAGCCCATAGGGGCACCTTTTCGAGACATTTTTATCATAGGTTAGTCAGCCCAAGAGGGGCACTTTCCTAAATATCCTCTCTTAAGGTCAGCCCATAGGGGTACCTTTTTGAGATATCTTTATCATAGGTTAGTCAGCCCAAGAGGGGCACTTTCCTAAATATCTTGTCTCAAGGTCAGCCCATAGGGGCACTTTTTGAGACATTTCCCCCAAGGTCGTTAGTCTAAGAAGACACGTCCCACTATAGGTTAGTCAGCCCAAGAGGGGCACTTTCCTAAATATCTTTTCTCAAGGTCAGCCCATAGGGGCACTTTTTGAGACATTTCCCTCAGGATCGTTAGTCTAAGAAGACACGTCCAGCTATAGGTCAGTCAGCCCAAGAGGGGCACTTTCCTAAATATTTTATCTCAAGGTCAGCCCATAGGGGCACTTTTTGAGACATTTCCCCCAGGGTCGTTAGTCTAAGAAGATACGTCCCGCTATAGGTCAGTCAGCCCAAGAGGGGCACTTTCTTAAATATTTTGTCTCAAGGTCAGCCCATAGGGGCACTTTTTGAGACATTTCCCCCAGGGTCGTTAGTCTAAGAAGACACGTCCCGCTATAGGTCAGTCAACTCAAGAGGGGCACTTTCCTAAATATTTTGTCTCAAGGTCAACCCATAGAGGAACTTTTTGAGACATTTCCCCCAGGGTCGTTAGTCTAAGAAGACACGTCCCGCTATAGGTCAATCAGTCAAAGAGGGGCACTTTCCTAAATATCTTGTCTCAAGGTCAGCCCATAGGGGCACCTTTTGAAACATTTCCCCCAGGGTCGTTAGTCTAAGAAGACACGTCCCGCTATAGGTCAATCAGCCCAAGAGGGGCACTTTCCTAAATATTTTGTCTCAAGGTCAGCCCATAGGGGTACTTTTTGAGACATTTCCCCCAGGGTCGTTAGTCTAAGAAGACACGTCCCGCTATAGGTCAGTCAGCCCAAGAGAGGCACTTTCCTAAATATTTTGTCTCAAGGTCAGCCCATAGGGGCACTTTTTGAGACATTTCCCCCAGGATCGTTAGTCTAAGAAGACACGTCCCACTATAGGTTAGTCAGCTCAAGAGGGGCACTTTCCTAAATATCTTGTCTCAAGGTCAGCCCATAGGGGCACCTTTTGAGACATTTCCCCCAAGGTCGTTAGTCTAAGAAGACACGTCCCACTATCGGTCAGTCAGCCCAAGAGGGGCACTTTCCTAAATATTTTGTCTCAAGGTCAGCCCATAAGGGCACTTTTTGAGACATTTCCCCCAAGGTCGTTAGTCTAAGAAGACACTTCCCGCTATAGGTCAGTCAGCCCAAGAGGGGCACTTTCCTAAATATTTTGTCTCAAGGTCAGCCCATAGGGGCACTTTTTGAGACATTTCCCCTAGGGTCGTTAGTCTAAGAAGACGCGTCCCGCTATAGGTCAGTCAACCCAAGAGGGGCACTTTCCTAAATATCTTGTCTCAAGGTCAGCCATAGGGGCATCTTTTGAGACATTTCCCCCAAGGTCGTTAGTCTAAGAAGACACGTCCCGCTATAGGTCAGTCAGCCCAAGAGAGGCACTTTCCTAAATATCCTGTCTCAAGGTTAGCTCATAGGGGCACTTTTTGAGACATTTCCCCAGGGTTCGTTAGTCTAAGAAGACACTTCCCGCTATAGGTCAGTCAGCCCAAAGAAGGGGCACTTTCCTAGACTCCCTCGATTAGTTAGCTCAGATGATCACTTTTCGAACCCATCGATTAGTTAGCTCAAATGAGCACTTTTTGAATCTATCAATTAATCAGCACATAGGAGCACTTTTTCAAACTTCTAATAACCGATTAGTCAGCTCAATGGAGCACTTTTCGAAGGTATTTTTCCAAACAGCTGCTAGTCTAGTTAGACGCTTCTGTTGACAGGTAGCCAACTCATCAGGGCGCTTCCTAAGATAATCTTCTTTTCAAGGTTGCTAGTCTGATAAGACGTTTCCTATCATCCTTTATTCTACACTCCTAAACAATACTTGAGATGTTTCCTATCGCCAATTAGTCAGCCCATAAAGCACTTTTGGGAAGGAACATTACTCTAAATTGTTAGGACCATTTTAAACTCATGGGATTATTAGCTCTTGGAGCATTTTCCTACCAAAAACCAATTTCCAGATAATCAGTCAAAACAAGGCGTTATCTATTCAAATCAAAAGGCCAAAAATGGCGTCTTTCTTGTCTTTGTAGTTAAGTTTTTCAAACTTTAATACAAAGAGGGATAGCTGTAAACACCCTATTTTTGCCCTAAGAATCAATAATAATCAATTTTCAATTTTTCCTAATTTTTTCCAATTTTTCTCTAATTTGGCAAAAATAAGAAAAATATTCAAAAAATAAAAATAAATAGGAAAACACATCAATTTCGAAAAATGATTTCAAAAATGGCAATAATAAGGAATAAATAATTTTTACAAATTTTTGAAATTTCAAAAAAAAAAAAAAAAAAAATCGCATTGCATATATGCAATTTGCGAAATAAACAAAATCAGGAAAATGGGCTAGCTCAGCTGGTCCGAGTCTTGGTCAGGCGGGTGCGTGCGGGTGCGAGGTCAGGGGTTCGAAATGCGGGGGAAGCAGATTCCGCGTTTTGCAAATTTTTCATTTTCCCGAGACACGTGGCAACATCTGTTTGGCTAGAGCGAACGCACGCGCCGGGCGCGTGATCGTCTTCAACCTCGGTCCGAGATCGCCGGCGATGAAAAAATTCGAATTCCGCCGTTTCAATTCGATTTTTTGCACAAATCCAATAGATCTTCAACAGAATTGAGATAAACATCATCCAATTGGAATCAAATCTCAACAAATCAAAGGATTTGCACGAATCGGAGTTGGTTCATTTAACCGCAAATCCGATTTGCCTCGATCGATGGAAATCCGAGCTTATTTAGCTCGATTTCGAGAGCCTATAAATAGAGGATGAAGTGAGGAAGCCAGAACAGATCAAAAGCGAGAGAAAGTGAGAGAAAAGAGAGAATCGAAGTCCACCGAAGGAGTTCGAAGCTGCGACCGCCGATTAGGAGTTGAGCAACCACCAGAAGGCGTTTCTGGAGCAAACCACGCCACCATTGGATTCCTCACCCTCGATAACCTAGGATTCGACACCTCAACCGCTGCAAAAGGCCATCGGAACGCCGTCAACGAGCACTCCCCGCCGTCGTGACCCGAATCCAAGTAAGTCGGATTTTTTATTTTTTATTTTATTTTATTTTGTTTATTTATTTGATTTATTTTATTCCGAATTGATTTATTAATTTTGTTATTAATTTTTTATTTTTTTATTTTTTTATTTACTTATGTGTTATTTATATTTCAATAAATAGAAAAATGTTAGAAATTAGATTTTTTAGGAGTTAATAATAAAAAATAATAATAATAAATAATAAAAAGAAAAAAATTTAATCAAAATAATAAATAATAAAAATGTAGAAAATAATAAAAATAAAACTTTAGATTTTGAAATAGGGTAGAACCTAGGAGGAAAATTTTTAATAAAACAACAATGCACAAAAATTATGAAAAATTAACAAAAAATCATAAAAACTTATAAAAACTTATAAAGATTATAAAAAATGTAAAATAATAAAAGAATCATAAAAATGATAAAACATCATAAAAAATTACAAAAAATTAATAAAAATTCGAAAATTAAGAAAAAATAGAAAAAAAATGAGTTTTATCACTTAGAAAAATCGTTTTCTCAAATAAATCCAAAATTGATGTTTTCCCCAAAAATTATTTTCAAAAATCAAATTATTAAGCTTAGGTTTAGATTTTTTAGAAAAATCCCAAAAATGGTAAAAACATAAATCAAAAGAGATTTCAAAATTAAAATTCACAAACCCACTAAATCTTTTCAGGAAAAGCGAACTACGGCTTGTTTGATCCTGAATAGCAGGTACGTAGGCACCCATTTGGGTCAACCCATAAAATAAAATAAAAAATCATCTTTTTCAAATAACTCATTCAAAAACACAATAAAAGGCAACAAAAATAAAATAAAAGACATTTCTAGATAGAGATAATTTTAGGAGATTAGGTGGTAACCGTAAGGTTTTAATAGGTTAGCCTTCGAACTTAGAAACTCTGGTTTTCCTTTTTCTCTTTTCACTAAAAACGAGAAGAGGAAATCACGACGACTAGTGGTCCAAATTAAGACTAATCCGCTCTTTTAATCTTAATTCAATCTTTCCCAACAACAGTTGGGTGGCGACTCCAAAATTAAACGAAGTTCCTAACTCAAGTCGAGGATCTATATTAGATGAGCATAGGGTCTAGTCTAGATCGGATTAGGAATGGGAAAATTCAAAAATTAGACTCGACAACCGGCATCATGAAGATTCATTTCTTTTATATATTTCTCCTTTTATGGACTATTTTATGTTGTAATTTTTCTTTTGGGACACTTTCATTTTATTGTAATTTTCATTTAGTACTAACCACCTTAAAAGTAGCAAACTTGTAATTTTGATCATTTTCTAACCCCAAGAGTAGCAAGTATAAATACTTGTTATTAGGGTTTGAGGAGGCCATTTTGCAGATTATACACAAACACTTTACGTGTGGGAATTAAGGTTCATCCTAGTTCATTTTCTCTTATCAATTTCAATCCCAAGAATTAGAATTGTGGCGAGTGCAACAAGGGCAAATTGTGAGTCATATTAATTCTTTCTTTGTTGTTTTTCATTTCATCTCTAGTGAGTCATATCTAGGGTTGATTTGGAAGTTTCTTGGTCAGATTTTTTATTGCATTTGTGATCAATTATCTTGTTAAGGTTGAATACTTTAGTACTTGATCTTATCATTACATTGGTGGCGTGAGTTTATACTTGTGTTGGAAGGACATAAATCATGTTTTGGTACTTTTCTTCTTCATCCATTTCACGCGAAATTCACTTGAGCTTATTGTTATTTAGTGAAATTGATCATTAGTGGATGTTGATTGCATCTTTGAACCATTGGATTTCATCAAATTTCAATTAGGGTTCACGTAAATTGCTAGTTCCATTGGACTGGTTTGATAGTGAATTGAGTTTTTTTTATTATTATTCATTTGATTGTGCTTGGACTTGGTTTTGAGCACATCATCTTTTGGTATCAGAGCTATCATATTTGGATATTTAAGATTGATTCACATCTTAGTTGAAGAATCGGTCATAAACTTTGAGGATTTAACGTCATTGTTCATATGATTGAGACTAGTTTGATTGATATTGTTTAATTGTCTTTCAAATTAGTTTTGCATGTGCTTAATCTTGGTTTTAGGCACATCAATGGTGCTTAGAAGCAGCCTAAAGATTGCGAGGCTAACCACACGGACAAAGAGAAGAGCCTTTAGGAAGAGATTCAATAACTTTGATTGGAGATTAATCATGATAAGGCTTACCTCTTGGAGTTGGAGGGCAATGCTATTGCCAAGGTGGATAGGGCAACACCAGAGAGGAAGGTCTTTGACAAAGTCATGGCTAATGATAAATAGGCCAACCTTCGGGAGAAGAAGCTGATGTAAAGGATGCAGATAGCTTGATTGGAAATACTGATGGTCTATCTTGAGTATAACCTGAACAACTTGTCCTTTTGTGATGAATTGGAGGCATTTGAGGTACTTGATGACGAGGATGTTGAAGGCGAGCTTAAGCAGGTGGAGGCACTCGAGGAGTAGGGCATATTGAAGAACAAGGTTAGATTGAAGACATTCCTCCTCTATCGAGCATTGAACCTCTTAAGGACCCTCTACCTCCATTCAATCTAACCCCAATCGAACCTCCTTTGACCATTTTGAGGTGGTCAAGGAGCATAGTAGTCCATTCGCTTCAATAGAAGTAAGGACTTAGTTTAATCAAAAGTCCATTTGCCTAAGTATTAGCAAGAACTTAATGCTATCAGGAGTTCTTTAACCTTAGAGAGGTTGGGACTTAATGGTTGTAGGAGTTTGTTCACTTTAGAGAGGTTAAGAGTTATGACTTTTAAATAAAATTATTTACAAGTACAAGTAAGGAAGATAAACCATGTCTAAAATTTGTGAAAGAAAAAATAACTTTCATTACAATATAAGTGTTACATGAGTTCATTACATTTTAATCGAAGTATAATATTAAGTTATCACCATTCCAAGTTTAAGGGATGAGCTAACTATCAAGCCTCTCTAATTTATAAGCTCCATTACCTAAGTCTTCTCTAACTCTAATTGGGTCTTCCCAGTTTGGTGTAAGCTTCACATGTGTTTCTTGGGGTCTAGTGGCTTCTAACTTTCTACACACTAGGTCTCTTAGTTGGAAGACCCTTTGTTTAACCTTCTCATCATAATACCAAGTAGCTTTATGTTGTTAAGCCGCTACTCAAGTTCTAGCCACTTCTCAAATCTCTTCAATGGTGTCAAGTTTGGCCTAGAATCCAATCTAGTTAGTCATCTTATCAAGGCCTTGAGTGTGGATGTTAGGATGCTCTAGCTGATAGGTAAGATCCCCTTCTAGTAGACTTTTTTACTGGTTGAAAAGAAAACTTTCCTGTCCCACTGAGGGTACGTCTAGTTTGTAGCTCTTGAAATCCATTCTTAGACTTACCAGTGATCGGCTTTCACAAGACCTTTTCGATCTGCACATGGTAAGCTCTATTGGGCGGTGTCTTATCGAAGCAAATCCCGTACTTGAAAAAAATAGCAAGAAAGACCTACCTTTCCTCAAAGAATAAGAGAAAGACCTTGGGCAATGGCTTACCGGCTCTATAAGCTCCTGGGCTATATATAGTTCAAGACCCCCATAAGATAGGACCTCACCAACTCACTTGCCTTTGGCTTGGTTTACTCTTTTCTTGAGATTGTTGAGTATTATTTTGTTTACTGCTTTGACCTGATCATTAGATTAGGGATGCATAATTGAGGTGTAGTGAATCTTGATGTTGTTTTTCTTACAAAAGTCTTTGAACTTTTAGTTGTCAAATTAAGTCTTATTTTCTATTATGAGAATATATAGGATGTTGTACTTACTCAAGATTAAGTTGATGACGAAGACCTTAATGCTCTTCTTGGTAATCTTGGTTATAACCTTAACTTTTACCCACTTCATGAAGTAATTGATAGCTACTATGATAAAATATCATTATTTGGAAGCTTAGGGAAAAGGAATTAGAATATTGATTCCTCATTAGGTGAGAGGCTAAAGGTTGGTGAGGGACTAGAGGTTACTACTTAGCACATGCTCTATAGGTGTATTTTTTTGTCATTGTATGCATCTTTAAATGAGTTAATTTGAGTCTTCTCTCATGGTTAGCCAGTAATAACCAAGTCAAAGAGTCCAAACATACAATGCTTGGCTCTTGATATGATTATTGCAAACCCCTACATGTAGCTCTTTAAGTATACGTTGGCCTTCCTCAAGTCAGAGACATCAACTTAAACCTCGCTTGTATAAGAGGTCATCGATAAGAGTGTAGTTTGTAACTTTGTGCATAATTTTCCTTGCCTACTTCCTGTCCTTTAGGATAGTGCCGTACTTCAAGTAGTTAAGTATTGGATGCATCCAACTTAGCTCAGTCGGTGTAGGTTGTATCTCCATGACTTGAGCTTGTTACTTGTTGATGTTTTTATTCAGAAGATACTCAATGAAGACCTTTTTATCTCACATGTCCAGGTCGGGGAATGCTAGTGGAGGCTAACTTCAATAATCTATTTGGCTTAAAATTCTTAGTTTGGGAAATTTTAGTGATACTCTAGGAGGGGAACCCTAAGGTAAAAGTATGTACGATTTGAAAATATTTGGTCATACCCTCATCCTTCATTGTGTATTCTCTTTTAACTTGCTGGAAAATGAGTTAGGAGTTTACAAATTTTTTTAGTTTTTTCTATACTAATCTCCTTTGCCAACTTGAGGCAACAATTAGAGCTTCATATTTTACCTCATTGTTACTTGTTGGGAATCCAAACTTGAGCACATAACATACCTCTATCCCGTGTGATCTATGTAACACAAGTCCTTCTCTACTCTATCCTCAAGTGGACAAGCCATTAACATGTAGAGTCCACACCAGTTTATCACTTCAGCCTAATGCTTCTTCTTCTATGGTGTACTTAGCAATGAAATCCTCGAGGACTTGTGCTTTAAATGCTTTGTGAGGTTAATATTGGACTCCGTATGTGCTAATCTCTAGTGCATACTCTACCATCCATCCCGATGCATTAGGCTTCTATAGGATATTTTACGGTGGCTAATCGATCAAAACTATGACCTTATGAGCTTCAAAGAAGGGTCACAGTCTTCTAATTGATATCACCATTGTTAATACAAACTTTTCCACCTTTGGATACCTTACTTCCAGTCCTTAGGGGATGTGGTTAACAAAATAGACAGGTTAGTGCTCTCTCCCCTTAGCTTGGACTAAAATAGAGGAGAGTCCTATTCACTCACTGATAAGTATAGATAGAAATCGTCTTTAGGGATAGGCTTTGATAGCATGGGTGGATTTATCTAAAACAACTTCAACTTGTTAAAGGCTATATGACATTAATCAATCCATTAGAAATTTAAGGGATTCTTCAAAATTTTAATGAACTCAAAGCACTTATCGGCACTTTTAGACATGAACCTATTTAGCTTGACAATCTAACTTGTAAGTCATTGGACTTCTTTTATTGTTCTTAGGGGCTACATGTCCAAGACAGCTTTAATCTTTTCAGGGTTTGCCTTAATGTTGCGTTGAGTGACCATGTGCTTGAGGTAACCCTATGGACACACTTTGGGGGTTAGGTTTCATGTTATCTTGCCTGAAGGTGTTAAATATTTCTTACAAGTCTTGGAGATGGTCTTTAGGTTGTCTACTTTTCACTATCATATCATCCAAGTAGACTTCGACATTTCGCCTAAGATATGGTTTAAACATCTCCATTACCAACTATTAATAAGTGGTCCCAATGTTTTTAAGGCTAAAGGGCATTACTTTGTAGCAGTATATCCCAAAATTGGTGACAAAAGAGGTGTGCACTTTATCCTTTAGTTCCAGCTTGATTAGATTATAGCCTGAGAGGCATCTATAAAGCTCAGCAATACATGGTTAGAGGTGAAATCAACAAGTTAGTTGATCCTTCAGAGGGGAAAATAGTCTTTTGGAGGCTTTATTGAGGTCAATGTAGTTTATACATATCTACCATTGACCATTAGACTTTTTCACTAGCACACAATTGGCTATCCAAGTTAGGTAACGCTCCTCCTAATAAACCCTGCCTTCTTCTTCTTCAATAGTTACTTGTCATTCTAAGGCAAAATACCTCTTCTTTTGTTTAATGACCTTAGCATTTTTATTGACGTTAAGGCAGTGTGTCATAAGCTTTAGGGAGATGCTCGGCATGTTGGAGGGTGACTAGGTAAAGACATCGTCGTTGGATCAGAGGAAGTTAATGAGTTGTTGTTTAAGCTTAGTGGGCATAAATGTTCCTACTCATGTGGTTTTCTTGGTGCTGCTTTTAAGTTGGATCTTACTTTCCTTAGCTAGTTCTTCCTTAGGTCTTAACTTCTCTTTTGGTCCACTTACTATAGTGAAGACCTCTTCCCTCTTTAAGGCCCTTAAGTATAGGGTTCTTGCAAGCTCTTGATCTCTTCTACAAACACTGACCTTGTCTAATGTGGGGAACTTTGCCTTCAAATGAGGTGTTGAGGAGACCATCTTGAAGGCAGTCTAACTAGGTCAACCCAAGATTACATTGTAAAGTGACCAGCAATCCACCACTAGGAAGTCGACGAGTTGTTGAGCAATAAAATCATCATCGCCTAACTCCATTGGAAGAGTAACGATGCCTATAACTCATACAGGTTAGCTGTCGAACCCATACAAGTCATGGTTGTAAGGTTTCTACTTGGTCTTCAGCCTGGGCTACATCTAGTCATAGGCATGTTTAAAAATCATGTTAGCCAAGCTACCTATGTCGACCAAGATCTTCTTAACTTTAAATTTTGCAATCCCCACACTAATCACAAGGGCATCATCATAGGGGGTATGGACTCCCTTTAGGTCTTCATTCTTGAATGAGATGGAAGTGTCTATTCTCGGTTTCTTGCCATGCAAGCTCATGACTTGCTAACCTTTAGAGGCATTGACTGAGCTTGAAGAGCTTAGTCAGCCTCCATTTTGGGGGGACCAAACAATTGTGTTGATGACGCCATTGGGGGCTTAGTTTTAGCGGTTGTTGTTGTTGTCTTCATTCTGACCTTTCTTAGCTCATCATTTCTATGTAGGTTGTTCGATGAAGTTTTTGTTATGGTTACTAATGTACTCCTAAAGACATGTTCTCCAACTTTGGCTTGTTGTTGCGTTGCTTGAGTTCAGTTACTCGAGCTTAAAGCCTGGTGTTACAACCCTTATAGCTTTGTATAGGGGTACTAAATCTAATTCATGGGCTTATGGCTTGTTATTTTAATGCATTTGACTCTTTGGATTAAGGTGATAAGGCCCAAAGAGTAAAGTCCATGTCTTAAGATGATCATGAGAGATTTGGTATGGTGGGCTTGGGGTAAGGTCCGTTGAATTGGCCCACCCAATTCAATATTTCTTAAATAAGATTCACACACACACACACTAAAAGCCTTTTATTGGCCTAAACCCATACAAGGCTCATATGAGGCATCATTTGTTATGAACTGTTGATCACTATAACCATCTGACGGACGAGCTTTATAACCAAACACTATAAATACCTCATGTATCCTCACTAAAAAGGGCGGTTACTCTATCAAATTTTTTTTAGAGAACTAGAATCACCACATCTCCACATCAAACTTCACAAAACATACATCTGTCACCGTAGAGTCGGGTCTTGTTTAAGACTAACTACTGCTCCTCCAGTCTCAATTAGCCATTGATCATCCTTATACATATTACTTCCTTGTTAGGTCGTGTGTAGTGTGTTTACATGTAACACCCATGTGACCCCACACTTTGTTTTGTGTAGCTAGAGTCTTACACAAATTTTCTAGATTTAGGAAGCATTACGAGTCAATAGTTTATGTGTTTAGATTTAGTTGGTTGGACGTAGTTGCATGGATAGTTAAATCTATTGACAAAAGGACTATTGTTTCTTTGGATTTGGTTGTTTTAGATTTAGGTGGCATTGTGGTTATGAGTAAGTCACAAAGATAGTTAAATGTTGTGTTAAGATTTCTAGTGAATGATTTCGATCACTTTCAAAAGAGAAAAGTTAAGCTAAAAGGGGTGCTGGAGGCTGCTCTAGCATGGCCACTTTAATACCTAAGTTAGCACAAGTGCATTAGAGAGTATGAACATAAATGATGCATAAAAGTGTAAAAGTTCTAATCCTTTACCATGTGGTCACATCACCTATTTATAGGGGATGAGACTAAGCAATTTTAAGTTAGGGGATTAAAGCCCCCAAGTTCTTCTTCAAATATTATGGGAGAGGAATCTTGTTAAGCATCTTCTTTGCATTCCTTATTTGGTTCTTTGTCAAACATGACTGACCTGACCTTAGGCTTGTGGTAAATTGTTGTAGGTACATGCTTCCTAGTCATATCAATTTACTAGAGTTTGGTTTGACCTCCATTGATTATGCTCCTTGTTCAGAAGGCTCAACTAGGATCCAAGAGATCGAATTTGATCCCTAGAGTTCAATCTTAGGCCTGGACAAGTCAAATTAGACCTTAGGTTTCCACAAACAAAAAGTCCTATCAACAATACTATATAGTGTTTACAATGTATCAATGATGTATATTTCCCTAAATAATTAATGTTTAAATTAATTTTATATATTATTTGACAAAATCAATGTTTCATATAAATTTAAATTATTGTAAATAAATAGAAAAAAATAATGAAAAGTGGTAATAATAATTTGATATATTGATCAACATTGGTTATATAAGAGCACCTATTTTAGTTATTAATAATGTAGAATCATATAACCTAATTTTGCTATTTTTAGTAAATTATTAATATATAATATGTCTAATAAAGGTAACTATATAAAACAAAGATCTCAAATATTAATGGTCGCTATAAGGCAAAAGTTGAGTTTTATCATCTGTGCATGTGCAGTTTAGGACAAAGGCAAGCCCTTTATGCTTTTGTTGTGCACATGTGAAAACAAAAGTGCATCTTCTCTTTCAATGTCATTGGGTTACCTAGGAGTAGTTTGCATGTGCTTCAATGCCCATGGAGGACTTGAACATTTCAAGAACAGATGCATGAATTATATATGCTAGAGTCGTGCAATTTGTCAAAGAATGATTCCATGTGTTATTATCAAAAACTGTAGTCATCTTATGGCATATTTGGAAACATTGAAACTCTTGATTTTTCAATGATCATCAACCAAATCCGCAACAGGTGATCCACTCTATCACCATGGAGCTGAGTCTTTTATTTTCTGCAGAATTATTGATCTGGTGGTTTATGTAATCCTCATCTAACTCTGATTATCAAGTGGTAGCCTCCAGATGCTTATACTATCAAAGTCAATTGTGATGGAGCTGCAAATTTGTCAAGCAGAGAAGGTGGTTTAGGAATTGTATGTCGTGATGGTGCTAGCCAACTCTTAGTAGCTGCATCTTTTCATGTGAAGGATACAAATGGTGAAGAAATGGTGGCTCTAGCATTGTTAAAGGGGATCCTTCTTTTACGACGATTAAAATGGCCAAGGATAATCCTAGAGATGGATTCAAAGTCTAACTTTGTTCAACTTTCTTCTGGCAAGCTAGTTTCTTGGAAAGTTCTAAGAACTTTAAAGGACATCTTATTTTTTCAAAGCTTGTTTGAACTTTGTTCTTTTTCTCTTGTATCTCATGAAGCTACTACACGTGTTGATTGGTTGCGGCCTAAGGCAAATCTAGGATGAGCTGCAGCTATTAGGCCATTTAAACCCCCATCCCAACTAGTTCATCTTTTGATACTTGAGCGGAAGTCTTGTTTTTTGAACTTTGAATAATTAATAAAATTTAGATTTATGTGCAAAAAAATATTTATAAACATTCAAGAACCTTTTGCATGTCTTTTTTTTTTTAATTATAATATACAAGTTGAAGTATATACTAGATAATATATATATTTAAACTATGATTTTATCTCTTTATAACTTCCAAAAATATATAAATACATCCTAACCATCACTAAATTCTAAAATAGTTTCTGTTGATGATTCTTTTAGTGATGGTTATGGAGCTCTAACAACAATAAGTGATTTATTTAAAAAAAAAAATTTAAAGTTATGAGATGGTGAAAATGCTCTATAAGTTTAAGGATCTATCGGTTAAGATTGTAGGCTATTTCAAATTCAATTCCATTAAAGCAATGAATTTGTAGTTTGTATTAGAGAAGAACTAGTTTAGACATGCGTAGTTACTAGAGGAGAAGGATTTGACTAACGGTCCGTTTTCTCCATTATAGTACGAAAGTATAATATACCATGATGAAAGTCTACAGAGCAATAAAATGAAACTTTTAAGTTTTAGGGATATAATATGCACTAGCAATTTAATATAGAGTAGATTGATCAAAGTAATTCTCATTTTAATTAACTAATCAAATATTTGTTGTAAGTTTTGACAAATCTCGATAAAAATATAATTGTTTATTGCATAAAAGGGAAAGAAAGACAACTTTATTATTTGTATCTTTATTGTCACGTTTGGCATGCTTGAATGAATTTAGAATGAAATTACAACTCCAGGTTCTATTTTTTTTTCTATGTTTACAAGAACTTTTAGAAATTGGAATTGCAATTCCTTATAATCGACTATTCCTACTTTAACAAGGTGTGGTATATATGTGAAATGTAGTTCAATATGGATTGTAGAAGATAATTGGTATTGGTTTATAAGGTCAAGTAATAAATGGTATATCAATAATAGTTAGAAACTTTTAGGTGAAGAGGTTAAAAAGGTCAATTAGTCTTTGTTGACTCGGTTATTAGCTATTTTGGGCTCAAGACATTATAATGGTATTAAAGCCTACCCTCTATGGGTATATGTTTGATTCAAGGACAATTAAAAGGGAGAAGATTTGAATCTAATTGTAACATCTTACAACAAAGACATTGAGTGTTTTAAGGGAGATATTGTGATACCCTATGTGAAATGCAATTCCACATAGATAGTGTCTGATAATTGATATTGGTTTATAATACTAAGCTGTAAATAGCATGTTAACATTAGTTAGAAATTTTTAGGTTAAGTAGTTGAAAAAAGCTCACTAATGTTTGTTGGCTTGGTTACTAGCTACTTTGGTCTAGGGGGAATTCGATTATACTTTTGACAAGCAAAATTGCAATTCCACTCTACCTTATTAATGATAATTACTCAAATAATCTTTTAAAATAAGGTTAATCTTACCATTTCATGCAAATTTCCATGATTTTAATACCAGCTTTGTAAATAGATATTAGAAAAAGACATAAAAGGGTAAAAAAAAGAAAAGAAAAAAAAATTCTTGGCCATATATTGTTGTATTACAAATACCATTACAAATAGGAATGTATTGTGATATTCTTTTCCATAATATTGCATGTATTATAGTGGTAAAATCAATTGCAATTAATGGATACATAAATCTTCTCCTACAATTAATGAAAAAATATCCATTAATCTAATAATTAAATAACTTACGTGATTCTATAGTTAAAGATGCAATTTGTTAGGTATTACACAAAATTTCCACTATAAAATCCTCAACAATTATACTTTGTGCATTGAAAAATTTACAAAGTAATAGTAACTTGATTATCAAAATAAGTTCTTTCTTTCTTATAGTTTCATACCAAAAAAAAAAGTAGGGAAACCATGGAGAAATTACGCTGTTTCATCGCTTTTGGAATCGCGCTATTGGTTATCATGTCTTGTATGTGTCTTTATATTCCATATGCTACATATTTCATAAGAAAATAACCATTCCATACTAATATGCTTTATTTCTTTTTCTTTGTTTAATCTTTCAGGCTCTGTTATGGCTGATGTCATAGAACCAGGTGCCAGTGACAGTGATCACAAACTAAACGGTATTCCTGTGCAATCACAATGTAAGACTGTGGATGATTGCTTCGACGTTCATTGTATAGACGCCCAACTTGTTTGCGATAACGGTACATGCAAATGCGTGCCTACCTTCTAAAACAAGAAGCTTGGGACAAATTAAACCATGTTTCAAGCATGGAGATTGTTGGAAACTTTCTTTGCCCTGAGGGATTCTAAAATAATGTAACATCTTAACACAATAAAAAACAACCTTTCTCCTTGGCGGTGATTTTTTTTTTTTTTTTTTTGGGCTACTTAATATATAACCATGAGATATAACTGCACGGGGCCATTTTTAATTAAGAGGACATAGACCATTTCATTTCATAGTAAAATCCAATATACATTGTGGAGGTTGCTTTAGAAATTGATCTTAAGGTGTGTAGTGTCAACAATACAAGAAACATGCATCGATTCATGTTAGTATATATATTAAGGGATTTCGTTACTTGTGCTTGAAGCACTTTTCGAAATGTTAAGAAAATAATATTTTGTCCTTTTAAACGGACCTTTTCACAGTTTTTAAATATAAAAGTACATAGAAGACGTAAAACGGCATACGAAAATTATGAAACTTCTTTTATTATTGCAAATCATATACACTAACATAAAAAATGGAAAAGAACTTTCAAAACTCCCACGTGTATGTGCTGCCATCTTAACTAGGACTGTCACGTCATGAGACTATTTAAAATGTGTCAATCCCCTACATTTCCTTGCTTTGTGGTGGCAATTTGTCACATGATTAGTACCATGAATGAAATGCGTCAAGATAAGACTGTATTGGGATTTTCAAAATTAAAGCTTAACTGAAACTCACTCAAACTCGTTAGAGGTTTGAATTTTGGGCTCAAATTCGATTTATAGTGACATAAGTTCAAATTTGACTTGATTAAGCTCGATTTATCTAATTTTTTTTTTATAATTATGATTATATTAATATTTAAACTTGATTCAAATTAGATTAATATTTATATTCAACTCGAACTTGATTAGGCTCACAGTTTGATTGAGTCAAATATTATGTAGTTCAAGCTCGACTTAATAAACTACTTTAGTAACTCTAGCTCATGCTTGACTCAATTATTCTTGAGTTGTATTTTAGTAAACGTCGAGCTAAACTCAAATAGCTTACAAATAGTTTAACATACTTATACCCTTGAACACAACTCATTAACCTAGACATAACCTATGTAATTAGAATGAATTCTAATTGAAAGAGCAAGTCACAATTAATAAATGAATCAACCTCAATTGGACCCATATATTAATTTTACTTGGTTTCATATCAAGCCACTAATAGACAAGTCTTATAAATGGGTTTGGTCTTAACGGCCTAGCATATATAGGCTTATCAACAAGGTAAGGACATGCAATACTCACAATCCCACAATTTTTAATATCATTTTATCACACTCTAAACATTGTACATTTGCAATCCCACAACTTTTATTATCCTTTCATTAAAGAAATAATTGAAAATTTTTTAATCCATTAATAATAGCAAACCAATGATATCTCCAAATAAACTAATGGAAACTCAAATATAACTATCTAGAAAACAACAAATCACCATAAGTTCAACCTGTAATTGTCCAAAATATAGTAAATCAAATGGAAGCCTTCATATTTCATACTATTGGGTTTTATTGTCATCACCCTTACCTTTACCTTTAAATTGTAAACAACACTAGCACATCCATCAATATCTTTATAATAATCATCACCCAACACTGTTAACAATGAGTCGTAGAGTGGATGAATTATGATGTGTAGCAAGAAAAATTGTTACATGTTCACACGGATAATTATTAGAATAAGTTGCCATCTAATAGCTTGAAAAGATCTAATGATGAAGATTTAAAAAAAAAATAAAAAGAGGATCCAATGATGGGAAATTAATTCATGAATTATTTGAAAACCTATATTAGAGGCTTCTTTTTATGTTAAGTGTTGGTAACTTATCCTAATACTATCCCATGTTCACATGAAGCACATACTCCACACTAATTAAATAATTCTAATGCAACTATGTGGCCACCATTTTGAATATCATTTTAATTCTTGCTAGGAAAAAAAAAGAATATCATTTTAATCCATCATAATAATAAAAAAGCCAATCCATTATGATTTCTTAAATGAACTAGCCTTGATAGTTGGAAAAAAGATTTATTGGTTATTATACCTCATGTGAATGTATAAGTGGTAAGTATATACTAACAAAATTTTAATATATGGCAATGTGTGTAAAACAAAGTTGTTGTTTTCTGAAAATCTATTTATAACAACTACCATGTGTCTAAATAGCATTTGTACTTACCCATTACTTACACATATGCAGGTGGCATCTAATATGTAATGAAGCTCTTCTCGCAATTGTTGCATTCATGGCCCTTTCTTTCTTAACCTCTACATTCTTCGCCTTAGCAGCAATGACCTTCATCTTGTGACCTAGAGAAACATGTATCTCTTATTAAAGTGTTTACAATATGCTAAGTCTCTCATACTATGTTTGTGAATTAAACTTTCCAAAGTCACCAATAAAGTATTTAAAGTAAAAAAAAAAGGATGTTTAAGAGTGTCATTTATAAGGTTTTTACAAAATTTAGGAGTAAATTTTCAAAAATTACCATTTCACTCCTAAGCCCGGCTTTAATAAGATAATTTTGAAATTAGGTCCTAAAGGTTATGGAAGGTGTAGTTAAATGCCAAAGACCACAAACTTCTCTATAGTAGTCATGTTGACTAAGGAATTAAATAAGCAAGTTGGAAAAAATTTGTGCACTTTAAGTTAAGTGGGCCCTTTTTGTGACTTTAAGGTTTTTAAAAAACATGTAACCCACCCCCTTTTAGATCCCCATGCTATCCACTCTTCCTCCTTCAATCTTCTTCTTTCTTTTTTAAAAAACTCTCCAAGAAAGTAAGAAAAAAAAGTCTAAACCCTCCTTCAACCTTAGCCCTTATCTCATCAAAAACCAAAACTTTATCATACCCATGTTACTAACGAAGCTTTTTTTTGTGTTTTTTCTTAGAAGTAGAGCATCATGAGAGTTGAGAACTTGCCTCTAAGAGTTAGTCATGTTTAAAAAAGCTTTAAAAAGTAAGTTTCTTGAACTTTCATTCAAGTTTAGTGAGCTTTCAAGCTTAGTTCTCACAAGTAGTAACATTCGGGACACTTTAATCATGACAAGGTTGCAAGAACGTTGGTGGGACTTGAAGGAAATCTCTTGGGAATCTTTCTTAGGGCATTTTCCATTTTAGGTGGCAAAGTTTCAAGTACTTAAAAGGTAAGCCACTTGAAATTTAGCTAAAATAAATGTTTCATGTTGATATATATGCTTAGACCCACTTATTAAGTACTTAAGTGAGCTAAAAGATGATTATTTGAAGTAGGTTTGGTATATGTGTGCTTAGGTGGTGAAGATCATGATGTTGGTAATTGGGTGTGCTAAAATGATGTTCTAAAAGTATTGAATGTATTCAACTTGTTAGTAGGTTGATGTTTAGTTAAGGCTAGATACTTAAGAGGTGGGTTTAGATAACCTTTTGCTTGTGTTTTGAGTGTGTTAAGTGACCTCTACAAGACTAAAATAAAAGTTTTGAAGCCTTGAAGTTATTTACATGATTTAAAGTGTTATGAAGTCCTATAAGTATTAATTTAACTCTTAAACAAGGTTTGATTGAATGGGGATTAAATAAAATGAGAAGTAGCAATTTACAACCTTGTTTAATTCTTGCCACCACCTAGTATAGTCCCAAGAGCTTTATCTTGTGTTTGTTTGTGTCTTTGTAAAGTTTAGTAAGCTTCTTTGATGCATGCCATGTTAATTTTGGGTATAAATGGTAATCAAGATGTTGATTTGCACATAAGGGATCATTGGGAATTTAAAGGTGCCATCTTGAACATAGTTAAGTGAAATAATATGCTGCCTATTAACCATGATACCATGATTGTCAAAACTTGTAATAAGTGTGTTAGAAACTTAGTTTAAGAAGAGATTTGAGTTAAAAATATAAGTTCGAGACTAGGAGAATATTTAGGATGTTAAATGGTGCCTAAAGGGTTATTTGGTGCATAAAGTCTTAGTCTTGTTGATGCCATGATTTGTTGTGTATCTAATGAGAATGCATTATGTATTATGGAGCATTTGACCTATTTAAATTCCAAAGTGGTAATTTTTATCATGTTGTTTCTACGCTTAGATTTTGATCGAAATCATATTTGCTATGTTAAAGGTATGTTTAGGTAGTTGAATGATAATATTTGTGATGAATTCTAGCATAAATGACACTTGGGATGATGTATGACATATCTATTGCTATTAAAAAGCATAAAGGTTGGATCATGAATTTGGAATGAATGGTTTTGATGATTTTTAAGAAAATTTTAGTTTGTTTGATAAAATTATATCATACCTAATCTTGCTAGAATAAAAGCTATTAGAGAAATCAAACCTTAGAATAATGTAGCTAAGAATTTTAGATTTTAGATAAATGGTGATAAGGACATGTAAATTATTTCAGACCAAGACCAGTTAGTTTTCCCAACTAGTCACAAAACTTAGGTCCTTATGAACCATCCCACCAACCTTAAGGGTAGGTTCATGTAAATTATGTCATAAAGGAAAGTAAACTTAGGCTTAAATGACTAAACCAAGTAAATAACTGAATAATCAATAAACTTGGTTAATATTAATGATGGATAGGTATAACTAAATTAATAGGTTAACCTTTCGAACTCGAGTTCCTCTAAATGAGTTAGGCCCACTTCTTCCTAAGGCCCATAACCCTAAAATTGACCCTATAAAATTTAACCTTTAAGCCTTAAACTTAATTAAAAGATGGAGGAATGGCAGGTTAGATCAAGAATAAGGTACTTAAAGACCTAATGGACTAAAGTTTTGATAAGGTTCTAAATGCAAGCTTAACCAATCTCTAATGAATGAATTTCCTCTTTTTCATTACATGACTTTCGATTATGTTCCACCAATGGTCTCAACACTTGCTTCAACAACCCTAAATTTTTATGGGTGCAATAACTGCATGGTACTTGTTAGGATAGCACATAATAACCTCACTAATACTTAAACATAGCTAAATCAATTGTGTGATGTTTCTACTTGATCACTTGAGTCAACAAGTGACACTCTTAGATCAAGATTACATCTGCAAGTATATACCTTAAAATGACATGGTAATTAGGCACTTAGGCTATCGAGGATGGCTTACAAGTAATTGATAGGTAAAACTATGTTGGTATAATGGTCACTAGAGAGAAAAGAAGTTATAACAAGTGTAATGTAGTGGAATGGGACATGCACACTATACGTTATAGATGAATTACAATTATGAGGTCTGGATAATGGTAATGAACTTAGAGCAAGGTTACTTTTAGGGGTTTTTTTTTTTTTTGTTTAAGTGTAGAGTTTGGCTACTTTCGTCAACCCTAATTGCTACTACAATGGCATCAAACCCCAAGTCCCCTATCATAGGCCCATGTTTCTCATGTTGATTATCCAAAGTCATAAGTATTCTTGTGTTGATTATTTATACTTTATAATTCTTTAATATATTTATAAACTATATTGGTTGTTGCATTAGTTATAAGCCTGTGAGATATCCAATGTATGTGCTTATGTTATTACCATACTAAGCTTGGTTTTTGCTTACTCCTTTACTTTTCCTTCACAGGTAATGATGATGGATCTATTGATTATGCATATGACTCATTGGTTGGTTGAGAGTGACTTGTATGACAATGGTTAGATATCATGACTTTTGGCTTATGGACTTTACTCTCTTGCTATTTTAGATTGACTATATGTTTTAATACTATTTTAGGCCCTTAGCTTTCAGGTTAGATCATGTCTTGATGGGCTTGCATGCCTTAGATATCTTTAATGTCGAGCATACTGATAAGTGTATAATTAAACTTATTATTATTTGGTTTTATATAGTCCTAATTTGTTTTATGAGCAGTTTTTATTAAATATTATACTAATTTTGCTCATATTTTGATTTCAACTCCTTTAAAGAAATTTTGGATTAAACAAAATAAGTTACACAAGTTTACGCAATTTTGAAAAGTAAATGGTCAAGTATATGGTCATGTACTCAACTATGTTGTTGCAGTTTATAAGAAAAGCTTTAATATGATCACCAACATGACTAAGTTAGTGCCCATGTTTCCATAGAAAAGAAATTAATTAAAGGACCTAAAGAATATAATTGTATTAGTGTGATTTAAAAGTAAAATGTCAACATGGTCACCAACATGACTATATTGATGCTCATTTATCAATAGAAAAGGAATTTATTAACAAATCAAGATGCATGAGTGTGCAAGAGGCCATGTTGAGGCTGTGTCACATACAGATTATTCTTTTCTATTCTATCATGGTTACTAAAGATTACTTTCTTGGTTAATAGATAATGTTGACAACTTTCCTATTTTATGAAAATTCAACTTTCCTTTGCATATAGATACAACTTTTCTTTTTAAGACATATTTGATCACTATAAAAGGAGTATAGAGTCTAAGTAATAGATATAAAGTTTTATTGTTAGAATTAGAGTAGTCATAGAATTTTATTTTACTATTGCTCTTGAATCTTTTTTTTTTTTTTTGCTTTTATAGTTTTGTTTTTAATTTTATTATGATGCTAACTTAATTTTACTTTGTATTCGAGTATGATGAACCCTAAAATGAATATGTAATTGTTGATTTTATTATTTAATGAAATTTTTGGTATTCTTGTGATCCAATTGTGTATGCTTTATTATTTTCAAATTAATATCGTTGACTTATTAATTTGAAGTTTGATTTCGTACATAAAGATCGAGTAATTATATATTTGAATGAATCTAACATAATTGGAAGATGTTGCATACAATCCTAGGTGACTTAGATCTTTAGAGGCACAACTAGACACCAACAAAGGCTACGTCCAAATCAAGCCTAGCCCAAGAACCACACCAGCGGGTTTGGACTTGAAATCGGCCCTATACAGTCGGTACTAGACCTGCTGGATCTAAACCATAAAAAAATTAAGAAAAAATAAATTGAAATTAAAATAACATTAAAAATTTAAATTACTTCCAAGTGAAATAGAAAAAATTAATTCTTACTCATAACATTTAATGTGTTATTATTATTAACACCACAAGAAATAAATACACAAAAAAAGCATGTGCGATTGGACATTTATGAAATTCACTAAAAGGATATTCCCATTTTTTAATATTTTTTATTTTCTTTTATTAAACTTTTGTCTAATATTGCTAAAATGACTACTCTACTTAAGTATAATTCCATATAAATAAATATAAATCATTTTCAAGTTATCTACAAAATAGACTAAAATCTATTAATAGTTTTGGGTTCGTAGTTTTTTTATTTTTTTTATCTTAAGAATTTTTTTAAAATAAATTAAAGCTAGTTCATGGGGTCAGAATCGGCCCATAAACCAGTGGAGCCAAGGATTCGACTTAGAACTAAGTTCCATGGTTTAGGACCAATTCCTCATTTTGGAGACTTAGAACCACCAAGTCTAAGCAGTTCCATCTAGTGTTTGTATCAATCCATGATGGTAAAACATTTAATTAACTTGAAATGGTATATGTTGTATCAAATCTGGGGCAATTCCACCCATGACTGTATCTAAGCATAACACTAAAACATTTAATTAACTTGAAATGGTATATGTCATATGGTTTATCACTCATCTGCTAATTATTTGCTTATGTCATGCGTAGTCCCATATATGAGGCAATGATGTAGGAAATGGCAATAAGATTTTGCCTCCAGGAATTATAACGACATTAACTAATCTTAAGATGTCATTGATGAAATGGTTGTTTATTGGGGATATTAAGCTGGATTAATGTGTAATGACTTAAAAATAACTCTCTTGAGACAATAAGGAAATTCCGTTCTTTAGATTTGTGGGTTAAGGCCCATTCTATAAGAATAAGAGGATTGTATAGGTCAATATATTTGAGGAATCATGAGTAGAACACTCATTTAAAGAATTCTTCCTTGAATTGATAAGTAATTAATCCTACTTTTCATGTATCGGTTTTACTAAATTTAGGTTTTGTAGGAGGGTGGGTCCAATCACAATGTGATTACATGCATGTTGCATGATCCTCACGCTACACGTAGACCTAGAAGAATGACTTGTGATAGCACATAGAAGGATGATTGAGGGTAAGTAGGATAGGAAGGAGAAGTAAGCAATCTTGATAGGCTTGAGCACATAAGTGACAGTTTTTTCTAACAATCTAGGGTTTTGTCTTTTGAAAGAATAATCTAGTAAAGTGACGACCTTTTTTCCAAATTATCTCTCTTCTCCCTAAATAAGAAAAGCTTGTGAGTATTTATAGTGATATGGTTGTCGGTGCTGTTTGTCAGATAATGTTGGCCACTGATGGTCCAGATGTGTCCTCTCTTAATAAGAAGAATTATTTATGGGTTATTCATGTGATCAGGCCTACTGAAGGCCATCTTTAGGTGTGTGAGCCTCACGGAAAGGATTGGTAATGGGTGGTTCATTCCAACAAGCCATACTTAAAGCCTATTATGTCAAATCTCCCATGATCATCCCAAAGGTCATGGACTTAACTCTCTGAACTTTATCATCCTAGCCCAAAGAGCCAAATCCAATTACTTAATGGGCACAAGGGCCTTGATTGCATTTAGTCATCTACATTTTGACCCCTAACTAAAGTCCTTTGGATGAAGTCAAAGAGGTTTGAACATCAAATAAGTCCTTCTAATGACTAAGGGATTGCTTGGTGCATGTGCACTTGTAGAATAGTTGCATTACCACCATATACGCATTTATATAATTTATATTACAAGAGCCTAGTGCTAACATTGCATATAGTTTAGATTTATTTTTTTTTCTCAGTGCGCAAGTTTGCAGCATCGTTTAATCACGCATATCACCTTTAGCCAATGAGGAATAAATATTGCCTTTGCAACATCGAATGGTGTTTACAATACAAATTTCATAACTTGAAACCTTTTAATCATCTTTTCTTTCATGAGAAGAGATTTTCCACATCATTAATGAGCACCTAAGAGATTTAAAAAGATGATATAATCTAAGTATATTCTTGATAAATAGCTTTATTTTAATAGCAAAGTCGTATTTATCTCTTATATATAGTGGTAAGTGGAGTAGATCATGTCGTGGAGTGGGAGTATAACTTCATGATGTGATTTGCTTCTTTGCAAGGGTTTGAGAGTTATGTTAGGATATGTTGAGGTAGCTTAGGGTGCGATGGCAACGCTCCTACAATATGATATAATTTTTTTTTTGGGTGGAGTCATGTGGGTGGGAGGATGGCTCTTCACATAAGGGAACTCTACATATCTATTGGGCCCCTTCCATGGACCCATTTTGCTTGGACTGTGTGTACCTGGAGTTACACTTCCTTTCCCAAGCACTCATGAGCCCTATTATTCATCCCTTCCTTCTTCGTTTCCACCCACCACCTTTTTTTTTTTACTTAGCGAAAGAGCCGCCGGCAGGCATCCAAGCCCTCTGTCTTCTTCAAGTTGCTCCACAAACGGCAAGTTCCTGATCGTGAAGCGCTCGACCTTAGACATCTACAGCAGCTACGGCGTGAATGATTTCTATATCCTTCTCGGTAAGCCTGCACAGAGTTCCGTCTTTTGTCGACATCTTGCTTGCTTTCTGTACTGGTTTCACCTTACCTTCTAATATGTAACAGGGGGTTTTCGAACAAGACGGGCAGCCATGAGTTACGCTCTTTGTCATTCGGCTAACCATTGAAGTTTCGGGGTCTTTGCTAGAGCGACATCAGCTGGTTGTGGAGTGAAGCCATTCTTTGAATGAAGATTAGTGCCGGTGATGAAACTCACCGTCATTGAAACTACTGTAAAGAAGGATAATGCTTGAAGTACAAAAGAAAGTCGTAAAAAGAAAAGAAGTCCGAAACTGCTGTCATTTGTCCTCTATACGTGTGCATCATTTTTTATTTTTTATTTTTTTAATCTGCAAATTTTGTCGTTACTCTGTTATGGCTTTTGGGTCCTCTGGTGCCTGTTTGCTATTGATTAGCCACTCTTGTCACCTGCTGCTCATTCATATATATGCTGTTATTTCTCTGTATAATTGCTTTGTTAGTCTTTAGAGCTGCTGAATTATGTTATTCATGTCTCTCTAAGTCGATATTCGAATTTTGACTCTTTCTATTTGGGAATTTCATCTGATAACTTCATGTTGCTATGTTGAAGACTTCCTTGTAGTTTGTGGATAACCTTGGAGTTGAATTTCAGACAGATATTTTATCTTATCAGCTTAGATACGCCCCTAACTTTTATTCTTATGCAAAAAGCTTGGTTAAATCTTTTTAAATGCAGTTACATCTTCTACTGATTCTTTATAAATATCTATGCTACTCATAATCCTTGTAACTCTTTATTAAATTAATGTAAATATCTTAATTTTAATAAAAAATAAATACAATTAATAATTTTTCTTAAAATCGATATCCATAAATTCATAAACCAACTTAAGCGGAATAAAATTAGATCTATTTCCTAAATATATCCAATAGGTGAAGTTGAGCCTTCAATCCAATTATATTATCCAACTTAAACTCAGATCAACAAATTAGTTTAACTTTTATTTCCTCGACACAGTCTCTAAGCTATTCTTTGAGTATCAACATTCTTCATTTTAGTCAAGTAACTCAATTTTTGCCTAACCAACAGTTTTTTTATTCCGTACAATTCATAAATCCATTAGTAAAATACTTAATTATTTTATTATCATCAAAACCCAACGATAGAGAACTTTAACTTTGATCTTTATACAATCATTTCAATCTTATTTTTGTAAATTTCTCATCTTAGTAAGTGTATTCATAACTTAATCATCCTTAATTGGAATTATTGAATGAAGCAAAAACTGAATGAAATCTGTACTTATTGAATATCCCTTGGCTTTGAGTTGGTACTCAAAACCATTCTAAAAGCTATATTACATGAGGATCCTATGCATTTTGCATGTTAAGCTATTTTAGCTTGCATAAATTAGGCACATACACACACTGCCAATATGGCCAAATTTGAAAAGAGAAGTTAGAATTATTAACTCTTGTTTATGATTGTATGCATGGCAAAGAAAAGATAAAAAAGATTTAGAATCCGATTAGTTATATTTTAATCATTTACTATGTTAGTAATTAAATCATTTAAGTTACATTATGTTAACTACTAAGTAGTGGCTATATTTTATAGTCATCATAACTTAACAATATGAAACTTATTGTTATAATCCAAACTTAAGGGGAGAGTTCATTCTAAAGACTAGTCTAATAGTGAAAAAATTCCTCAAATTTAAATATCACACTTAATTTATACTACTATTCCACATGAAACCTAACATTACTACTATCATTTAAAAGTCAACATGTAATATTATCACCCTCCTTAGAAATCCAACACCTATGTTAACCTACTATAAACTACTTATAGTAACTTTACCTCTAAATGGCTATCACTTTATTTTATCAAATAGACCCTTTTCAAGTAAAGCTATCTAGGGTTACCCCTTCTATGAGATTGAAACTCAATGAGAGCATCAAATATTATGACTCACATCCAAAAGAAGAGTTCAATCCAAAAGATTAGTCTTGTAGGTGAGAGAACCCAAGAAGAGTTCAATCCAAAAGATTAGTCTTGTAGGTGAGAGAACTCCTAGAATTAAATAGCATACTTAATCATGCTAGTATCCATCTGGGACTATAACACTTATTCTAAATCATCTTAAGTATTGATTTTTTGTTATTAAAAAAAAAAAAAACTATGTGCCTTAACTTTCCTTATAAAGAACAAGAATTTGTGCGGTGGGTTATCATGCCAGCCAGGGTAGGGTGTGATAACTAAAACAACTTTACCAATAATGTTTTAATATTTAAAAACAAGATCAATCCGTTAAAAAAAAAAAATCAATCCATAAACTTATTAAATATTATTTAAACCATCAATATTAGGATCTATATGAACTACTTTACTAACGATTTTCATTATGCTGCATAGGCAAATTAAATATTAACGAAATACGTATTCACATGATGTGAAACTTAAATATTTTTCATTTCCATTTCTAATAATATGATATTATTTGGCATATATATAGACATTTGTGTATATAAACTACGGAGTTTATGATGTACCAACGATACATGCTCCTAAAAAAAAAATTAAATCAATTTTATATATTGCTTGACAAAATCAATGTTTCACATTAATCTAAATTATTGCAGATAAATGGAAAGAATAATGAAACTAGGTAATAATAATTAAATTGATTGATCACTATCGGATATATAAGAGCATCTACTTTGGTTATTAATAGTGTAGAATTGTATAACCTAATTTTGCTATTTTTAATAAATAATTCATCTATAACTTGTCCGATAAAGGTAATTTTATAAAATAAAATTAACATATTTTTATGATCGTCGCAAGTCGAAGGCTAAGTTTTATAATCTATAGGATGTGCATTTGCAATTAGAATTTGTTGATTATTTATTTATTTATTTGGATAAATAAAAATTTTCATTAAAACAAGAAAGATGTACAATTGTTTACACAATGCATAGGTTTACAATCACATTACTCACGATCAAAGAGTACAAAAAATGTGTGAAATAAGTTAAACTCGTCTAAAGCTTAACAAAGCATAGAGAGCTTCCCAAGCCACACTAACCACAAAATGAAGAAGTGATAAGGCAAAGAACACCGTTCCAAATGACTTTATGTCGGCACATAGAAGGACCAACCTAGATGAGGAAATTGTACCACTCCAAAGAAAATTCCTCAAAAGCTACTCAATTTTCTTCAACACAACTTTAGGAAGGATGAAAACCAAGCTCTAGAACACTTGCATGGAGCAAAGCATAGATGTAATAAGCTGTAATCTCCTTGCATAAGAAAGAAATTTGAAATTCCATGAGTTGATGTGGGCTAGTATCCTTTCTTGTAAAATGTCATAATCCTCTCTTCTTAGTTTTGTTGAGAGTAATAGACCCTCTTGAAATTGAGTCCTTTGTAAGATAGCGTCCTAAGTACTTCATGTCACATTATAAAAAAAGATGTAGCCCTTGTTAGCATTTGTAAAGAAGCTAGAATAGGTGTGAAAAGATTGCAAGGTTTCATTTATTAAAGATGTGGACTCCATGTTTCCTTTAGAAATGATTAGAAGATTATTTGCAAAATAAAGATGGGTTAATTTTTCAAAGTCACATCTCCAATGTAAGGAGAAAGACAGGTTGAAGATAAGTCTTCTTAGGGAGTAAGAGAGCATTTTCATGCCAAGAACAAAAATGTAAGGGAAGATAAGGTCCCCTTACTAAAATTCTCTCTTTTTTTTTTAGAAGAAACCCACCAAAAAGTCTTTTGTTTTTTTACTTTTGAATTATTTATAAATGTTCAAAAATCATTTGCATATGTCGTTTTTTTTAGAAATTAAAATATACTTTCAAAGTGTATTCTAGAGAAAAAATTATATATATATAATATATCCTAACCATCACTAAAATTCTAATGGCATGTTTGGTGTGTATAAATGATCTGGAATAAAATGAAAGAAAGTAAATTGGAATAGAATATAATGGAATCGGTAATGAAATGATGTCAAATGTATTCTCATATATTAATGGGACAAAAAGATAATTTAAATTATTACCATTAATTTTGGTGAATTAGAATTGTGATTCCATCTTAGTAAAGTGAAATCAAATTTCTCCCACAAAGCTAAAATCATAATTTTAGATTTAAAAGTGTTTCTAAATATGAAAAAAAAAAAAGAATCCAAAGTTGTGATTTCATTTTGAATCTATTCTAGCATATCAATCATGATACAAAATTATTGTTATTATTTTAACAATGGTTTAAGAATTTTTTTTTTTCAAAATTATAATTTATAAATTTAGAAACCAATTCATATTCAACCACTAACTGAGGTTTATATATACAATTATCCTTTTTTTCCCCTTTTTTTAGTTTATAAGAATATGGCCTAAAGCGTATCCAACACTGCATACACTCGGAAAATCTTAAGAAAATTACCATGAAAGTCCAAAGAGTAAATGGCAAGGGCCATCAATTGACAATTTATTCAAAACAAAGAAACCTAGATAAATAAAAAATGTTCAAGTCTTAACTGCCAAGCAAAGGGGGCACATCAAATATGAACACACGGAAAGAACAGTACCACCTACTTGACTTTCTAGAAACGGCCAAGCCAAGCCCAAATTGAAACACCCCCAAAGACTTTGACGATGGTCACAATGGAACCAGCCAAACCCATTCACACGCTCTCTCTCTCCTGTCTCTGCTTCTTCCACGTCACTTCTCTCTTTATTCAAACGCGTTTTATGGCCATCATCACTCTCTTAGTATTCGCCCGATTACACAGTTTCCAAATCATTCTCTGCCAAAACAGCACTGCACTTGCACAATAAGATAATTAAAAAAATAAAATAAAAATAACTTTATAATTTATTGCTTGCATCTTTTGACAAATCCACACGCAATCTTATCTAATCACTTTCCTAGAAATTTCCCGGGTTTCTTTTGTCCAATCTCCCTTATAAATGCACCCCCTTCACTTTATTTTTCCACCTCCACCATTTCGCACAGCACTAGCTTTACTTTATTGCTTTTCCCCTTGTATTTTTCAGACAGGGCTCTAGCTTTCACTTCTAGAGTCCCAAAAATTAAATCTTGAGCCTTGCCTAGGTTTTGTCTTAGTGTTTATCGTATTGGGTCTGGGTTATTTTTGAGGTCAAACATGGAGAACAACCAGCAATCGTTCTGGCAATTCAGTGATCAGCTTCGCCTTCACACTTCAAGCTTGGCTAATCTCTCTCTCGACAGCGATTCCATCTGGAGCAACAATTTTGTGTCCAAAAGGTCCGATGAAAGGAGGAACTTTGATGTAAGAGTTGGAGGTGAGATCAACTCTTCGAAAAACTTGACACCAAAGAGCCACCTTGGTGAGAAGGAATTGTTCAACAACCACAACAACAACAACAACAACAATGGTTGGAACAAGAGTGATATCTTAAACAATAAGGTTAATGATGTTGTTAGGAGTGATTTCAATGGGTTCAATTTTGGTTGGAAAATGGGAAGTGCAAGTGCTTTGAATGATCTGAATGCTTTTGGTGATGGTTGGAAGCTTGGTGCACCATCAAATGTTGGAAGTGGACTAAATGGTCATGTTGGTGTCAATGTCAATGGTGGGTTCAATAAGGGTGTTTTTGCTAAGCCTATGAATCATCAGATCAATAACAACAATCTCAATTTGAAGGGTGTTAAGAATAAGAGTGAGAATGAACATGGAGGAAAATATAATGGGAAGAAGAATAATAGTAATAGCAAGAAGAACAGTGGTGGTGGTGAAAATAATGTTGAAAACAAAGAAGGGAAAAGTGGGAATGATAAGAGGTTCAAGACACTTCCACCTTCTGAGTCACTCCCTAGAAATGAAACTGTTGGTGGCTACATATTTGTGTGCAACAATGACACCATGCAAGAGAATCTCCAGAGGCAGCTTTTTGGTAAGTCATTCTCTATTTTTGTTTCCTCCCTTTTGCTTCTTTTCTTTTGCTTAATTAATTTTTTTTTTCTGGTTAATTGATGCAATTTTTCGGCTGCATCTGCATCTAGTTTGGATTGATGATTGAAGGATATCTTGATGTAGATTTTTTTTTTTTTGGAAATCCACTTGACATCCTTAGAAGTTTAGTTTGTGAGCACGTTTACTCTTTCGATTTATGTTTGGAGTGAAATCAGGAAATAGCGAATGCTGATTACGAATAATGTTTATCCTAAATAAATAACTTGGTATAAATTTAATTTAAACTGTTTTCTCATTTATTATTATCGGTTATGAAATTGAAAGTAATTTATTGGAATTTTATCGTGTATATTTTCTGTTTCTATATTGATTGGTTTCTTAAGATTATTTATTTATTATGATTGTTCACAGGTTTGCCTCCACGTTATCGTGATTCAGTCAGACAGATTACCCCTGGACTGCCCCTTTTCCTCTACAACTACTCCACTCACCAACTCCATGGCATTTTTGAGGTTTGTATTAGAAGTGTTCTTTTCTTTTCTTTGATATTTATTCAAGATCTTGTACCCAGGTTTAAGTTCCTTTCCCCGTTCTAATTATAAATTAAAAAAAAAAAAAAAAAAGAAAGCTAAAAGCTCGATCATGTTCAGAAAGTATCATTCACTTGCGAGTGTATATGTATATTAATTATATGATATAATATATATTTGGAGGGGTTCAATCAAAGGATACTTTACTTATTTACATCTATTAAGTGGGATAAGTGATGCTTTCCCAAACAGCCTTAATTTTCCATGAATTGATTATATTAGTTGTATAAATGTGTGTGTGTGTTTGTGTTTCTTTTTGTTTTTTTTCCCCAACTTCTTGTGTAATCAATTATTAATTAACTATTAATATCTTCTTCTACTTTTAGGCTGCAAGTTTTGGAGGTTCCAACATTGATCCAACTGCTTGGGAGGACAAAAAATGCCCTGGTGAATCCCGCTTTCCAGCACAGGTATAAACCACATCCTCATCATAATCGTTCATTAATTTGGTAACATCTATTGCAAAAGCTTTGTGTTATGTCTAGAAATTCACGTCCCATTTCTCGTCACAGGTTCGCGTGATCACTAGGAAAGTTCATGAGCCATTGGAGGAGGATTCATTCAGGCCAATCCTACACCACTACGATGGTCCAAAATTCCGACTCGAGCTCAATATACCCGAGGTACATAACGTTATTTAATGCAAATCATTTTACATAATTAATGTATCATATAAGATTCGTGGAGTCAAATAGGATTGTTTTGGACTAATAAAGCCTGATCGACCCGACCCGACCCGACTCGACTTATGGATGTTTTTATTATTGCAGGCACTTTCGCTGTTGGATATATTTGCCGAGCAAGAAAACTAGAGCAGCAAGGATGTTCCAAACATAGTATAGATACAGTTGCAAACTTACTTAGCTGATGAAAGGATATACAAAAAAAGTATAGAAGGAAAGCAGAGTTTGGCTGTGGTTTGGGTTTGGTTATATGGCTTTTGGCTCTAGTATAGAGAAAGACATGATGAGGAAGGAAGGATATTGAGAAATGGAAAGGTGGACAGTCCCATCGGATGCACAGAGTTTTTGCATACAGAGGCTGTTTATTTTTCATCTCTTTGTTCTTCCATTTTAGGATGTACTACAAATTACAAACAGATATATGAAAGGAAAGGATTTAAGAATAAAGGAGTCACTGTTTATCTCAGGCCTCATATGAATCTGACTGTTTTCTTTTTTACAATTTCTAAGTTTCCATCAGTCGAGTGGTATTTTATTTTATAACTCTCGGAAAATTTTATGGAGTCCTAGTATGAACCGCAGTTAATAATGTGTTCTATGTCATATTCCTTGTTGCAGATACTACAAAGATTATATGCCAAGTGAAATTCAAATTTGTCTCATAAAACATAACATAAAATGGCATTACTCTTCTCACATCCTTAACTTTTAAGCTGTTATGTGCAAATTTTAAGACAAGGAAAATAGGAAATTAGAAGAATGGATAGTTATGTATGTAAAATGCCATAGTTCCACTTAATCCTATTACATTTAAGTGCAATGAAGAGGTAAGGAGAAAAATGGGGTAATTTTGGATCTTGCCCTCAAGTTTTGACATGACTTGCCAATGAATTAATATTTTCTTTTTCTTTTTTCCCAAAAAATTCTCACTTAATCGTTTTCCCAAAGTCTGATTATATCATAACAAGCCACAATCTTAAAATTGTGAATGGAACTTGAGAACTTGCATCTTAAGCATGGAAGTATTTTTCTTTTTCTTTTTTTCTACCCCCTTGTGATGATGAATCAATTATTGAAGGTTAAAAACTAAGCTAGAGAGAATGTTAGGTTGTCTGTCCAATTCTAATATATTATTGAATAATCTAGAGCCAGTGGTGCTGATGAGAAAGGGAGACAGCAGTGCAAAAGACAGTTTATCAACTAAACTAAAAAGGAATAAAGATCTAGAGAGAGAATGAGGGGTAGTGGTTGGCCTATCAACTGTCTAACCTTAAGCTGTAAGCACATGCAATCTTCTTCAATTACCTAATATCTTACCTGTTTGATTGCTTCAATGGTTGTACTATTGATTTCATGGCTGCGAGACTTTCAGCCCATCCATTCTCTTTCTCCAGAATTGCATATTAAAAGGGAAAACTTTTATTTAGCTTTCAGCTTGGGTCCAAAATACAAGGGATGGGTGGTTCTAGGGGTACCCACAAATCCACCATACTAATATAATATGTTTTTTTTACAATGACTCGATTTGGGAAAAATATAAATGATTCTTAATTGTCCAAGTTGAATCGCATAGGCAAATGTATATATATATATATTATGGAAAATTTTCTATTATACTTTTTATACAATGATTTTATCTGAATCCATTTATATTATTCTACTTTTATAAAGCTAAAACTAATTTAATTATAATTATCTAACATTTATACCTGTTGTCAATAGTTGTTTTACAAAATAGGTAAAATAATGTTTATGTTGTTTTCATAGCAGGAGGCCATAAATAAAACTAAAAAAGTCATAGTTTGATTTAGACACGTAAGATGATAAAAATTTCAAAATAAAACCAAAAAAGATGGTGAACAAAAGATGAATACTCTTCTAATTACCTTTCGAAATAAACCACTTCAAAGCAATTTTACTCATCTATAACCCAATCATTCAAAGTGGTCTGATCCTGAGTGATTTGCAGCAAAATAATAATAATAATAATAATAATTGCAATTTAGTTTTAGTGTTGATTTGACTCTAGAATAGTACTGAACTATATTTGCCCATCCCTAATATGTTTGCAATCATAATTCTACGTCTAACGAGTCTTAAAACATTGCAATTTAGACCTAAATCTTTCTTTCTTTCTTTTTTCTCCTACTAGAACTAGCCTTATAAGTTTCATGCTTGACTCCAAGGTCCAGTCAATAAAAATAATAGCATATCGTTTTAGAAAGATTTATATTATAATGTTAGTAGTTGTGTTAATAAAAGTTAGAATTCTCTATCATGAACAAAAATTAGGAATAAGATAATTAAGAATTAGAGTAAATCATACCCATCAAAACTTTTAAAATTACACCTAAATCCCTATTTTTCAAATGGGGCACTTTTTTCCCCTACGGTATTGGTATAGGTGGTTCACATTTTGCACACATATTGGACCAATGTGGTATATCTTGTTCTAGATTTATTGAAACAAAAACCTAAATGACATGGCATTCAAATACCCATTAGACTTTAATACCCGAAACCCTACACTTAAAACGAGAAACTCATTTCATTTTCTTAAAGCCCAACCTCAACAAACCAATGCAGTTTTAGGGAATCCTTATAAAATTCAAATAAAATTACTATCTTATCTTTCAATTAAAATCACACCTTTCATTACAAAGATTTTTATGATATTTTAACAAAATAAAATAAAAATTTATATTGTCAACTTTTACCCTATTTTCATATCTTCCCGTTCCTTTCTTATCCAATAAGTATTTATAATAATATTACCTCCCTCAAATTTTCCTCATGATAATTTCCTCCCCCTCCTAATTTATTCCTTTTTTAAAACATAGTATTATAATAATTGGAGATGTCTCCAGGAGCATAAAATACATTGAGTGACATGGATGTTGGATACCTCACTAATAACTTGGTAAATAGTAATGGCTTCTCACCTCTAAACAAGGAATGAAAAGAAAGATATTTAATATATATTTTTTAAAAGGGTAATGATAAATAATGAGAAAGAGATTTAAAAAATTCATCAAGAATTTAAAATAAATCAATAATATTTTTTAGATTTTATCATCCAAATAGTATAATGATAAATGATCTACTCATTATCAAATGCATATTTCTTGATGGATATTTTCAACTTGTTTTCATAGTTATTATCATTTTTTATTTTTAAGTTTGACCAAATACTGAAATAGATTATTAAGATTCGAAATTACCATCTTATTGAAAGGGTATTATTCTCTCCTATGTCCTATCGAAAAATTTCATTGATTCTTTATGTTTCTTTTTTCTCATACAAGAAAAGATAATTTTTTTTTGTGTAAATTTCTCTGCTCTTTGATTTTATCTCCAATTCAAACACCAGTATTAAAATAGTGTACCTTCTCGTCCTGGTTGATCTCCGGCACGCATAGCCTCGGTGTGTAGGTTGATGCCTTCTGCTACTCTTTTGATCCTCCAACTAATCGATGCTCAATGCAAATGCTTTGGTGTAAATTTACATAATTTAAATTTGTGCTTTCATTATACTGAAACCCATATCGGAATGTATTCCACATTACCTCTGCAAGTGAATAAAATTGCACTTTTGAATTAGGTATAGTAACTAGGTTGGGTATACAAGTACGAAAATAAGTGGGCCTATCTTGTGAGCCATCCAAGCACAAGTATGCGTAGGCTTGGGCTTGATAAATGGGCTGTCTAGACACGAGTGCAAAAGCATGTGAACAGCACGTGGGCCTTTTTAATGAAAAATGAAATGGTATTAAATTTAAAATATGGAATGTTATACATTTAAAAAAATGGGGGAGACTTGGATAAATTTAAAAGAGCTCTATTAATTAACCTAAAGCATTTGTTAAGTCAAAAAAAAAAAAAAGAAAATTGTTATGCTTTTTCATTTTACAACAAAACAGATATGTAAGAAAATAAAATGCTTTTTATGTAATATTTCAGCAAATACTCCTAAACATCCATTAATATTTTTCCTTCAAAAAAGTTATTAGACTATCTTTATCTAGGCTACTTGGTACAAAGACCTAGGCAAGGACCTTGTTACAAGGTTAATTTTGAATTCCACTTTTTGATTTGCTAGAATTTACTAAAATGTATAGGAAAGGGTTAATTGAAGAAACCTTATTGTAAATTAACCTGTTTATGAGGTAAGATGCACACTTTTAATATGATAGACAATTAAAGGAATATATTATAAATTTAACAAATTTAATGAAAATTTTATATTTAAAAGAGTTTGAATATGTAAAGAATTCAAATAAAAGTAAAAAGGTTAAATACCTAGAGTGTAAACCTTCCAGGAGTGTCAAATCACGAGCACTCACATTAATCTTGATAACTTAATCCATTATTTTCTTCACTTTAATTCCGTGACCTTATCTTTGTCGTGATACTCGTAACAAGATATACTTATATATATTTATATAAGCATCGTAAAAGGGATAAGTCTTATCAAAGCGCCGATTCAAGAGTAGATTATTTTTAAATTTATTAAGGTTGTTGTCTTTGTCTAGGCATCACGAGGTGGTGGAACAAGACAGATGCATTTGCTCTTTCCTTGGACACAAAGGCTATTAATGTTGAAGAGTTCACGTGTTGGTTGTTTTTGTGGTTGGTCGATGGTAAAGATTGAATGATGGATAAACATGAGCAGGTGTGCTTAGATGGACAAATAAATCACTCACTAGAGACAGATGTATTCTATTAGGTTCGATAAATGAGTAAAAACTTAAATTTATATTTAACATAATTGTCTTAAAACTTGATTGTTCATTACATGCTTGTCGTAGGTTTAGTAAGTCTTCAAGTTCTAGGAAACATACCATAATTTCCTAGAAATTACATGATAATGGAAACTATAAAATGAAAAAATAATCCTAATGATATTGGAAAGAAATAACATAAAAATAAATGATATAGAAATTATTAAGCAAGATAAAATAAATAAATAAAAAAACCTAGAAAACTAGGAAATGAGCCAAATCCCTTTTATGAAACTGATCTAAGATCGGTCTTGATTGTACCCTGATCTCTGAACTCAGTTGACCTTTTCCTAGGCTAGTGAACCACTCCTTCGTCGACCTCTCCATGGATCTCTCCCATGTCCAAGATAATTTCACTGTCATATTCTTCGTTGTGGTGAAACTTTAAGCTAAGTTAAATATTTAAAATTGCCTTCTTCTTTTTTTTCTTTTTTTAACGGGAATCTAGATGAGGAGAAGCAACCTCTTAGATTTATAGTTGGGGGTGCAGGGGTAAGTCTTCAAGCTGAAGAAGTTGTTTTATTATCTAAAGCAATATTCACTGCTTTGTTTTGAAAATTTAGCTATGCTCTTTTCTAGTTTGATGAGTAACTACAGGCACATTCAACCCTAGGTAGACTATGCAAATATATCCATGCAAACCTCAAAAAAATCAATGAAAAACTATAAAAATATTACTAAAACTATGATACTTATAAAAAATTATTATCTTTGATAATTACAACAGATAAAAAAAGAAAAAAACTTAATATATCCAATTGAAATATCATATTCATATCAAGAGTTTTCTCAAAGGACCGATTCAAATAGATACTATAAATTTATTAAGGTGGTTGTGTTTGTCTAGGCCTAACGAATTCGTGGAACAAGTCAAAGGCATTTGTTCTTTCCCTTGACATAAAGATTGATGTTGAAGGGCTCACGTGTTTGTTGTGTTTATGCGTGGTTGGTCAATGATAAAGAATGCATGATGGAAAACATGAGCAGGTGTCCTCAAATGGACAAGTGAATGATTCACTGGAGACAATAGATTTATTTTGCCACAACCTTTGCTCATTCATAACGAGTATATTTCTAGTAAATTATAGCCATATTCTGATCAAAACTATTAAAATTATAAAATGTTTTCGAATTTTTAAAATATTATACTTAACATTAAAAAAAAATTAATGGAATACCAAGTCAATCATTTTATATTAAGATAAAATTATAATAAGTTTTTAATGTTGATATATTGCCCAATTAAAATGTATTGATAAATGAAAGGAAAAATTACATTATTTGTGCTTTAAGGCTTTATAAATAAATAACCTATGTTTGTTTTTTTTTTAATAAACATATAATTTGTGTTTCATAACTAGTTATGAATTTTAATTAAGGGCACTATCAACTTTTGATTAGACCCATAATATTATTGTTGAATACATTTAATTAATGCATGAAATAACAAAAAATGCAAAGAATAAAGAAAAGGTAAAAAGCACAAAATAAAAAAAGAAGAAGAAGAAGAAGAAAACACAGTGCAAATCATAAGGTACATTACTGACTACCTCTTATATTAGAGTGATTAGCAACCATCATATATTTTTGGTGGATCGAGATCTACTAGTGGACCTTGCACCCACCTATGGTGGTCTACGTCCATCCACTACCCTAAAGGGATAAATGACCCCCTAAAGTGGTGGATTGTCATTTATTACTTTTTTAAAATAATAAAAAAAGTAAAAGAAAAAAGAACCCATCAAGTCATTGGTTTGAATCATATGATCATATTTAGAATTTAAGTGTTAGTTTTGGAGACATCAAGATGTCTCATGGAGGTCTAATGATGATAAGAGGAGTCATGCCCAATAACATAATCCTATTATAAATGATGGAAGTTGTTAGTGGTTTTATGGTGGATATCAATCTTAGGAAGGATGATCCTATTGTTTTTACTATTGACTATAATGGGAAAGAACATAGTGGCTATGTAATAGAAAAATCTATTTAATTTATGTATTGCAATGAGTCCTAGGTAGGAGGGAATCTAGAAGGAGGTATAGCTTGGAAGGTCTAAGATGTACTTTATGGCTTAAGGTATGATTGTCAATGGTCATAATTGAGCATAATTGTTAGAATAGAGGAACAACATGATTTGGTTATAGGGTAATGAGAACTCATGAGTACATGTGGTGTAGTCAATAGCTCAAGGGCAGTTGGTTGGTAAGATTGAATTAGACAAGCTTCATGTATAGCTTGATTGTGTAAATCCAAGCCAAAATAAAGATTTGTTAAGTTTATGTCTTGATCTCACATGAAACTCAGACTTTAGAGAATGAATAGGGAATAAATTAACAAAAGGCAAAATTAGAATCCATATGATGGAGGCCCATTCAATTACCGATAGGTCCATTCGATTAGTAACTTGGTTTATTCAACTTTACAATGAGTGGGGCATGATCGCTTCTAATTTTTTTTTATTATTATTATTATTTTTAGATTGACTTTTGTTTTATGGAGGATCATCCTAAAAACTTGTTAAAAGATACTAATGCTCTGTAACTATAACAAATCATTATACCATTATTATTATACTAATAAACCTAATCATCTTTACCTTCATTTTTTACCTTTATTATTTTAAAATTATCAGTGTGAATTTTGCATGGTTTACTTTCTCTCCTTTATTATTTTAAAATTATCAGTGTGAATTTTGCATGGTTTACTTTCTCTATGTACTTGCTATTTATCTTTCTCCTACTATCTACAATAAGGTAATTTACAATCCAGATCCGGTTCTTAACAATAACCTAAAATGATAACTTCGGTCACAAGCTATCATCAAAAGAGAAAACTACAGTGCAATTTCAAGATATACTTCAACAAAGAGTCCTAGCATGTTGTGTACACTGGCAATCTTTTGTTAAATAGAAATTTTGGGCTGTGAAGAAGGTTGGTAGAATTGGATGCCTCTCTCATTTTGGAATCCATAATAAATAAATCATTCTTTTGATAAATTGGTCGTGTAAAGCTTGAACTAATGACATAGGTTTTGTTTTGACTTCGGTGTCAAACCGAAGTAGCTTTTGAAATCGGTTTATATTAGAGCAAGTTGAAATTGTACACAAAGCATATGCCTCGAGTGTGATCATCAGAGGCACACTCGTCCACAGCCATCATCGCAACAGTGTTATTTTTCTTTCTAAAACAATTTAATTAAATTAATTCTATTACATTAAATCTTTTTTCTTTAATTTTGGTTGTGGCCTTAGACATACTCCTTCCGGTCCTCTCAAGCTTATTGTTGCTGCCACACCGATCCACATAATATTTTTTTAAGATTACTTTTAATATTTAGATTAATTTTACTTATGTAGTTAATTATAAAAATAGATAAAATTTAAGTAATTAATTATAAAAAAATATTTAAATACTTAACTATAAAAATATAAATAAAGTTCAAATATTAAATATCACATTTAACCTTTCTTTTTAACTATTATAAAAAAAAATTAGGTTTTTCTTTTAAATTTCCATAGTTTTAGCCACATGAACTAAAATATTTTTTCAAACTGCTCGTACTCGGTATGGTCTACGAAAATGAATGTATATTTTATATGAATATCAATGAATGAAAAGGTAATTAAGGGATATGTGTCCATTTCCTACATTATACACATTGATTTTAAGCAACAGCTATGCATGGCTGAGCAAAGAGACGAAGCAGAAAAATACAGCTCTTATGATATCTCAACTTCAACTAAATCTGTCCATACTCTGTCAATAATCTAAAAAAGCTTTTTTTCTAGGACATGGCGAGCTTGGAATTATTAACTTTTTTCCCCATAAAATTAGAGCCTGTATGGATATTTTTGGTACTAATTTGCTAACTTAATAAAAGTATATTATAACTTAACGAAATTGATAATTGTATCTCCAAATTAGTTTAATATTATAATAGAAAATATTATCGTATAAAAGTATGAAGCGTTATACATGTACACCTGTTTTACTATTATTACGCCCGTGATAAACGATTTCAAATTTGTGGTGTCTCATGCCAATAACACCATGGCTTATCCATACGGCTGTGTCCTTGTGGTAGGCCGGTTGGTTTACCGAAACGATTATTGCAGCCAAACGAACATGAAAAGGACACTCATTCTACTTAAACGGGGAGTTTCAAAAAATGGAAATTACGTTGCAGCCAAACAGCTTACTTTAAAAAACTTTCTGCAATAAACCGGGTTATAAGATCTAGGAATGACCTATGTTTTATGCTTGACTACATTTTCATCGAGTATTTTTTAAGGTTGTCCGACATATTTATTAAGATATTACTTAAAAGAAAGAAATTTTAGTACATTGATTTTATTATACAAAAGAACTAATAATTGGTTTTATATTTACACATTTTATAAAAAGTTAAACACACAAAAAAGTAAAAAAGTTTCCTCTCTTCATATCTTAATAAGTCCTGCAAAACACCCATGACCATAACTGGCTGAGGTTTTTGTAGATAAATAACATAACACTACTTTCCTAAAGCTGTCCTAAAGATAAAGAAAATGGGCATTTTTTGTTTATTACAAGGTTTGGGTTTCCTGCCAGGAGAAGGATACATCTGAGCCTCTTAAATAAGAGGCATTAAAACACTGACATCTTAATGTTTAATTATGGGTCCTGTACTGGTGAAAACACACCTTCCCAACTCACCCACTCTGGAAATTTTATTGGGTCTCGTTTTGAAATATTAATTTTTTAATTACTCTACCCACCAATCTTACATCTGTTCCTGTTATTTTTCCCTGGAGCCAATCTCATGTCTTCTTATATAATACTATACCTTCCAACGGTCCACAAAATCACATGGCGCCTACTAAATTTTTTTGAAAAAGAGCACCACAACACAACACAGCATACTACAGCACTGACATGACATTTCTCATGTCTTTGTTTAAATTCAATTCCTGGGAAAGTAAAACCACCCTAGAATTTCTCAAATCTGAGAAGCACAGCAACAAAAAAATGGGAAATTGCACACCCAGAGGGATTGTCCAGAAACCTCCCAGCGCAGCTCGGGTTCTAACGGATTCCGGGGTGATTCTTAATTTCCAAGGTCCTAAGGAAGTTAAAGATGTAGTGAGAGATTACCCAGGATATGGCGTTTTTCAAAGAGGTCATGGGTCGGTGCCATTACCTGACCATGAATGTCTTGTCAATGGCCAGTTTTATTACCTCCTTCCACTTCAAGAAGAAAAGTCATGCAACAGCTCTGAGAAAATTGAGCAAGTGCAACAAGAGACCAAGGAGAAAGAGGAACCTGAAGAGAAAGAAAAGGAAGCCGAACTAAAAGAAGAGAGCCAAGAGGTTACAAAGGAAGCAGAACTAAAAGAAGAGTACCAAGAGGCTGGAACCACCGGACCCCTTGAAGCAGAAAGGGTGTCATCAGGGACAGAATTAGACTCGGGTCTCAACGAGAGCCTGGCAAGGGAAGCAGCGGTTGAGGTGCTGCCGGCGCAAGGGAATGGGGTTTGGAAAGTGAAGTTGGTGATAAACACGAAAGAGTTGGAAGGAATTCTGTCTCAACAGGTCAATGTGGAGGCGTTGATAGAGAGGATGAGAATGGCTGCAACTACAAATGGAAGTGGAAATGGATCCTGCAGTTCTCCAAGAAGGGTATCTAAGGTGGTAGGATGGAGTCTTTGGAAGCCAGCACTTTATAATGCCTTCAAAGTTGCCACTGCTAGTGGCAAATGAAAGTTTGACTAGAGAAGGGTTGTAGCTAATTCATGATCTGTCTGATCATCATGTATATATTAATATGAATTTTCATTTTGGAATGGAAGTTCTTTTTCCAATTTGTTTCTGTGATTTTTTTTTAACCTCGTCATTAGCTAGAAAGACACAAACAGCATGCCAATGGCAATGCCTGTCTGTTTTTATGTAGCATTTTCTTGTCCAAGAAACATCCTGCTTTAGAAAATGGTTCTTGACAGGACCTACCACTGAACTGGCTCTGGTACTCAGTACAGTGATTCATTTCCACACCATGAAAAGCAAATGGCACATGGGGAAGAGTTGATGCCTCTTTTCTGGGGCTCCTTTGCCACATGCAGACCATTTTTCGAGCTGCACCACGATCTTTTGTGTTTATATGTTGGGACTGAGGAAGTTAGTTCTATTTTCGAGCCTCAAAAGTACGTGTAACTACTTGTAAACATGTGCAATATGCTTCATTTATACGCATTGGGTTGTTCATTTAACAAAGGCTTGGACAAAGTTGCTTGGTTTCAATTGTTCATTTCTACATTTACTTTTGGAATAACGTATATTTTGTAATTGAATTTCGACCAATTTTCAATTAACTAAGGCTTAAGATAGCCTATTTAAGTACTCAATTAAACTTTTCGATTTCAGTAGTAGTACTTAAATTAACTCTGTTAGCTGCTATTACAAAATGTGGTATTAATGACAAATCACTTTATAATACATGTTCTCATATAATGAAAGAACCTCTAATGAGTAATGACCTAAAGTATATGGTACATATCACAGCCACGCCAACTCCGCCGGCCATCGGGATAACCACAGTAGAAATTACGACGCCACCACCACAACATTCCTCAGCACAACCACAATAGTTGAACACCGTAGTAGATGAATCCACTTTCATAGCCCACACCATAGAAAATGAACCTCTTGCATCATGATGACACCACAACTATCGCAAAAATTCAGTCTTGATTACAAAATCTCGTTAATTAAAATATAAAAATTCATCTTGATTACAAAATCCAATCGAGCATGAACCGAAAAAGCCTAATACGATGTCTCAATTAAAAATCTTAATTAATTCATTTATAATAAGGGTATTCATAGTTTAGTTTGATTTAATTCAAAGGTTAAACCAAACTGAACTATATTTTTTAAAAAAATAGTTTAAATCCTTAATGAACCGAACTATTTTTAATGGTTTAAAGTTCTGAATCAAAATGCTTTAAATGCGATTTAATTCAATTCAAATCGCTTTTCTTGTTTTATTTGATAATATTAAGAATCATCATTTAATTCAAAGGTTAAATGAAGTAAACCACATCTAAAACGGTTTGGTTTAAACCCTTAATGAACCGAACTATGTTTAATGGTTCAAAATTCTAAATCAAACTGCCTTAAATGCAATTCAATTCAATTTGAACCGCTTTTCTTATTTTAGTTGATGATATTAATAGTCATCATCAAAAATTTTAACTAAACATTAATGTTTAAATTGAGAAACATTACATAAAAATTAAAACTATATAACATTGTATCACATTGATGCTATATCACAAGATAGTGAAGATGCACGAGCATATTTAAGGTCCTAGAGATGACAGTAAAGTAAAGAAATGGACTATGAAGATTAAAAGTGAAAAAGATTAAAAAGGAAAAGATAAATAGGGTTAAATTGAAATATCGATAGGATTTAAAACTAAAAAATATCATATATTTTTTTAATAAAAATTAGTTCACTTCAGGTTCAAATGATTTGGTTCAATTTGAGCCCCAAACTAAACTATAAACTATTTAGACCTTCTCTAAATCAAATAGCAAATTGAATTGGGACATTAAAAAAAAATTGCAATTCAATTCAATTTTTTAGTTTGATTTGAATCAATTTGATAAAAAACCCTAATTTACAATTAGAAAAAAAAAAACCCTAAATACTTTATCTCACACACAAATGCAACCTAAATAACCACCCCTTCTACATGAAAATGGGCTCTCATTTTATTTATTTTATTTACAAACAGACTAGAGTAGAGGCTTTTGTTACTTCTCTTTCCTTATTCATATTCCAACTCAGTAAACGGAGGCTTTTTCCTTTTTTGCTACTCGCTAGAGAAATGGATTCCTTTCTTACCGTCACTAATAGTAATAGTAATGCTAATAGCTGCGGGAAAAGTTAGCAATTTGTAAAACAGGTTTGTTGAGAGTTTAGGTGAAGAGACTTTGGTCATGGGTCTAAGAAAAACCCTTCTAGGTTTAAGAAAAAATAACAGAGAGAGAGAGGAGGGAAAGGCAAAGGTCGTGGAAGGGGGATGGGGAAGTTAGAGGGAAGAGGGAGTTTATTACCCTTTTTTATTTTTTTTAATATTTTTTTCTTTTATAATATATATAAGCTAACATGGCATCTTACGTGATATTTCAAAGTTAAATATATCATTTGCTACAAGTGTCGTATTCCTATAGATTAGTAGTGCTAGCGCGTATGACGAAGGAACGGAATTTGATTTTAAAATGGAGCTTCATCACTAACAAAAGAACCAGCAAAAAGTACCAGCGTAAGAACAAGCCACACAAACTACCTCGAAGAACGACCAGTAATCCATTCAAAGGAATTGCAAAGCAGAAGGGTAAAAAAACCCAGACTCCTTATATAGAAATCATCATATATGCAACAATAGACACCTGCTCACAATGATCAAAATGTCGCCAATCAAGCTCCGCCCGGCCGCATTTGCAGGATCTCCGACTAAATTAGACTCAAAGGACAAACTCCTTAGTAAACCACAAGAACAGCTCGATACGTAAGTTGTTTGAAATATGATCCTCTATCAGAAAGCAACCAGCATCATCATGGTTGCTCGAAGCAGATCAGCATACTGCGTCTATATAAGGCTAATCCATGCAAAACCCAGGGCAGATTTCACAGCTAGGTATGCCATAAAAAAAGTAGCAAACGAGCTCCATAGGCTGCACAAGGAAAAAGGTCCGGATAGTTCGGACAGGCTGTATCAATATATTAAGCTAGGCTTCCAGCTCACATGTTGCTGGCCTCCATCTTCTTAATGGCTTTTTCTACAGCAGGTATGTTCTTCTTGAATGTTGACCACTGTTCTTCTGTCAAGCTTATGCCTGAAGAGAGAAAAACCATAGCTTCAATCATTAAGGAGAACTATAGAGGTGAATGAATGATACATAAGCTCCATAGGCATTCACGCAGCAAACTAAACAAAGATATACAGAACACGGTGATGCAAAAGAATCAGCACGAGAGGTGATCTAAATTGATCATGCTCTGAAAGATGTAGTATGATCAGACAGCCAGAAAAAGGCTGGTTAAAAAACCATCCAATTAAAGCATCATGCTACGGTCCCAATTTGGACTGACTTAAGAATCAGAATCTCATGGATGAGTTGGATCTGGATGGTATTCCAACCCAGCCCTCATCCTGTCCTCCCTCCCTTCACTGAGGCTGAATTTCAAATCTCATGGAGGCAGCTTTCTGATTTAGAAAGAGCTTGTCAACTTGGGTTTCAACTTGATGGATATTTAGAACGACGTAAAGGACAATATTTTTAGAGGTAAAGCCAATAAGTAGTGACAGGAATACCTGACAGATTTGGTTTCAGCAACTCTTCCAGGTACCTAACATCCTACAAGCACAGCCCATATGTAATCTTATGCTGTGATAACTTCATTTACTACAATGACGACTTTATATACCATTTCCAACTGTAAAACAACTCAAGCATTTGCCAAGTTGTGTATTGCAGTAGGATTTATCATCACTCAGTTTACATCTATATTATAGCAAAAATATTTATCCACTTTTTTTGGGGGGGGGCCAAGAAATATGTTAAGAGATGTGATCTTTGTATTACAGAATTTTTTCCATCTTTAAATGCATTTATACACAAAACCCAAGTTGTACTTAATCCCAATTCTTAGATTCTTGGAAACTATACTATTCAAAATTTACTATCGATAAACAGATACATAGAAGATAGATTGCCAAAAAAATACCAGCTAAAATTAACAACATGAAGATATTAGGGCAAAATACACATTCTCATATAAGCCTGATATAATTCATAAGCACCCAACAAGTACACCAACCTCAAGTTGTGAGATTTCATTTTTTTTCCATTTATAGTCTGAGCTCTTAAAAGTGGCCAAAAGATCAGACCAGACACATGCCATAGCTTGACCAATGACAATCTTAAATTAAATCCATTGCATAGCTCAATGCACTATTCCATGAGGTGCTGCTTCCTTGAACTAGCACAGCCACCCGTAAACATGACATTCCAGAGTCCTTTATGAACATGGCAACAAAACAAGGCAATAACACTATTCCAATTTAGTTCTAAAATTTTCTCTTTCTTTTTTTATTATTTTTTGGGGGGGGGCAGTGCACTTCCAACCAATTAGGGTTAAAGATTAAAACTTCAGTAGAATTAGAGCTAAAAGAGGGGAATTTTATTGAAGAGTTGTCAAGGAAGACAATCCAAGAGCTAAAGCTCACCAAGAGTACAGTTGTTCCCAATTCTCTCTCTAAGAGAAACTAACAAATCTGGACTAATATTCTAACCGACTGGACTTTCTCTCTCCTAAGGCCTGTTTATAGGCCAGCTGAGGACAAGGACTGACCATAAAATCAAAAGCTTAACTACTATTAACAACTAAACCAAAGCTGCCAAAGTATTATAGGTTAATAACAGTATGCAAATCCCAGTCATTTAGTATATAATTTAGTGAACTCAGCTATGAGTCAAATGACAGCATCAACTATAATCTGCACAAGATCATGCTGGAATACACTGACAATCCAGTTCACCATTTTTTACATATTGGATTTATCATTCTTTATGTTAAATATATCATAACAAACCCTTGCTAGAGTCATAATGCAATAATTGAAAGAGAAATTCTGGCCAAAAAATTATGATAAAAATAATTGAGAGTGAGACTGCATCACTAAGGAAAGGGATGATCAGCAGAAGAAGATAGGGAGGAGGACAAATTGATGGATATAGAAAGTCCAAACAACTATAATTCGGAAATACAAGAAAGAATCTTTAAGACTTTAGTATTAAAATTGATAGAAAAGTCTAGAAATCACAAAGACCACTTCTTCTGAGTATATACCTTCGAGAGCACCCAACATAAAGCGGAGGAGGTAGACAGATGCATTCAACCTGACTGACTACAACAATTCTGAAGACTATGGAAGCTGACATTCTGACAACAATGCAGAGTTGCTAAATGTACTTGGACAGATAACTACTATACATAAAAAAATAAATAAATAAATAACAAGAAGAAGAAGAAGAAGCAGCAGCAGCCAAATTCTTCCCTGCAACATTTGAAAATTTGGAACACTGCAAGTATTTTAAATCTAGTAATCACAATCATGAATTTTCAGCAGCCTAATATTTCATCTAGTAGTAAATTGTATACCTTTTTTAGGAGTTTTGAGTTATCTCTTAAATGTGGTGACTTCTTCGCTAAAGAATTGTAAGTTTTGAAAAAATAAGATTGCAATTTTAGACAAAACTGTCAAGGAAAGGCAGGAATAGAATACAATAAACTTCAACAAATACTTCTATCTACAGTGAGTATATGTACAAGGTGAACATTTGATAAGCTAATATAGCAAGGAAGAGCTGCAAACGCATATTCCCAAGCTTACGTGTGGTAGTGAAAGCGTTTTTCATTCTCTTTAGGTTTTCATTGCATTTCAACCAATTGCAAATAACATAAAGCCATACTACATGCAAACAGCAAAAAAAATTCAGTAAGGTTAGGATAATATGCAGTGAAGACACAAGAGCATGCTAAGTAAATACCTTTAGAAGTGGGAAGCTCTTTCCCTCCCTTCATGAAGTATTCCCTTATTGAGACCAAAGTTTTGCCTCTAAATTCTTGAATTGTCACCTTCCTCCTAGCCGACAACTACAGCAGATAAAACAGACAAAGCGTATGTCAGAGCACCAATAATTATCAATTATTTATATAGGTATTAACCGGAGATCAAGATTGAAACAAGGTGCAAACGTACATAATTCATTTGGTGATTTGTCAAAAAGCAAATCTACTACTTATAATAACAGCTCGACTTGATATCGTGAGTCACAAGTGTAGACAACAACAGGATCCTTTTGAATAAACACCAATTGTCCAGTTTAACCTCTGAGAGTTGGGTGACCACAAACCACTAAATGTGCCTTTTCCTAGCATGCTTTTCATTCACTCACAAATCAACAGTGAAAGAAATATGAACTCTCGACTTCCATGAAATAGGAAACCTCCAAAAGGAAAATCCCCCCTTATTTCCAGATTCTTCCTTTAGCAAGAAATCAGTACCCCAAACAAATATCAAGAAAAAATTCCCAGCCACGAAAGACAATATTCAATAGGAGTCCCCAACTCTTGATATATCATATAAATTAGAATTTTCAATTTTTGTTGTAAACAAGGGTGTGCTTGTTTTGCAAAAAACATTTTCCAGACTTTTTTCAACAATTATTATAGCGAAACGCTTTCCATGAATATTTTATACTTTTTATGTTAGTTCTGATTTATAATTTACAATGCTCAATTCTCACTCTTGTTAACCATAATGTATAAATGATGCCTCATAAGACCACATACCAAAAGGCAACTAGATAACACATCCTTTTAAGATTGTTATCATATTGCTAACAATTGTAAATAGTAGATCATAACATATAATAATACTGTTCAAAAAAACACTTCTCATGAAACAAGCATGCCCCGATTCTCTTATTTACCCAAATGCAGTAGCAGTCCATTTGGATGTACAGAAACTATGGAAATGGAAGGAAGTTTAGTGTTTAATAACTTAAATTAATGAAAATTGATGGAAATAGAAGTAAATGGATGAAACATTTCCACTTCAAAACCTGTTTTGTTTCTTAAATGGATGGAAATCAGAGCAAATGTTATTTTAAATTATGTTTCTTTCTCTTGATTTCCTTTTTAAAATACCAACCAAATAAAGGAAAAGGAAAAGGAAATATCCTCTCTCCATGTCCTTCCCTTTTCTTAACTAGTATTCCAAACAAAAATTGGAAATTATACTTCTTCCATTCGCACTAATTTCTTTCAATTTCTATTCAATTCTGTAAAAAACCTCCACTGCAATTGCCACCTGTTACGCCAACATAGGAGTGAATCTATTGTGCTTTCACGGGAACTCTTCCCTTCTCTTGGAAATTGCCAAACATAATGTAAATCATTTCCTCCCAACACAAATTTCTAACTTAGCTAACTATACTACTAAAACATTTACATCCTAAAATTATTTACAATGTCATACGATTCACATTTTCCATAACTAAATCTACCTTCACAAGTACCTCAAATTTCAGTTCTCATAAACACCGACCCACGGTTGAAAAATGCACAATTCACAAAGTACCTTGAACTAAATTAATCACTTAGGACTCCGAACACACAATTAATTAACATATACCAAAACCTAAATTCTTTGTAAAAAAAAATCAACCGGAACAAGAAAAAAAAGAAAAAAGAAACAGAAAACTCACTCTACAAATAACAAGGTTTCCTTCATCATCATACTCTTTACCATCGTCACCACCGCTCTCTTCTTCCTCCTCCTCCACTTGTTCATTCTCTTCTTGCTTTTGTTCCTGCTTTGCGACTTGTTCTTCGAGATAGGACTGGACAGCTCCTTTTACGATCTTTTTATACCGCGGTTGAGAGAGGTCCAGTTGCAGTCTCTTAGACGCTTCCTTTCGTACCTTGTGCTCCGTCATTTCCTCCATATTGGATTCACCGAGAATCTCGCGAACCGTTAGTTCGATCCTCTGATGCGTCTCTGATTCCATTTTTAGGTCTACAGTGGGAGTACACAGAGAGAGAGAGAGAGAGAAACAGAGTGAACGCAAGAAGGGTTGGTGCCGAGCGATAACTGACGAGCCTATATTTCTGTGGCCTATATATATATATGTGGCCTAAAATTTTGGAGATCAGAGCGAAGCCGGCTATCAAATTCAAACGGTTTGGACCCGACAAAGGACCAGCCCATTCCACTTAATCGCGGCATGAATCTAGGACTCCATTCCTATTTTTGGACAAATTTGTCCCAGCTTCTGGAAGAGCATAAAGAGCATTTAAAAAGATCCTTCTGAATCCAAAAAGAAAGAAAAGTTGTTTGCTAAATTAAAAAAATTTGATTTCTTTATAAAAGCAAGTTAGAGCATGTGATCATAATTGTTAAAATCGCGAGTTAATTCGCATGTTTCTACGATTTTACGAGTTAGTGAGCACATTTCTAGTCAATTCGTATGTAAAAACGTTTTTGAGATTAAATCGTAGTAAAATCGTGATTTTGAACAGTAAAATCGTCAAAATCGTGATTTTACTACGTTTCCACCGATTTCACAATATTGCAAAACTAGGTAAAATTTTAACCATCCGAATCCGAATAAACAAATATGTAATAATAGCTATTCATAGCTCAAGCCCAAACTTTTAATAAACAACTACAGGCTTAATTGTTAAAAGCCCTTTGGCGTCCAGAGGGCGCTGCCCCCTTGAAACCCCCGCCAGGGCGGCTTCCCCGAACCCCCGCCCACTCAATGTGGAACGGGACTCACGTGCTTTCCTATTGTAGGGGAGTTTGAGTCATACCCCAACATGTTCGTCGGTCATCACTCCTCTCTTATCAGTGTGTTACGTTGCATTGAAGTCTTTGTGTTTGTCAATTGTTAATCTTCTTGCTCCTATTTGTGATCATGTTCGTATTAAAGCACTCGTGTTTGATTACTGCAACTTTCTTTATTTTAACTAATATTTTTGTAATAGTAAATAAAATAAATGGTAGATAACTTTAACTTTATAAGAATTTTTTAGATTTTTAATTTTATAGGAGATGTATAAATGTATTTATATTTATATCTTTTCAATATATCATTCTCATAGTTAAGTAAATGTGAGATATTGTTAAGTAAATATATTTTGAATTAATAATCACGATTAGTGCAAAAATTTACCTAATAATATGTCATTTTGAAGGTTTTTCTTATTATAGTATCCTCTTTATTATGTACTTTTGGTTAGTAGTTATTTGTCATTTTTTAATATTACTCCTTTCTAATGGTATATCTTCGTTATCAATTTTTATTTATTAGTAATTTCTTAAAATCACAATTGATTTTTAAATTTTATCTATTATCTTTTAGCTTTTGTATATATAACTAGGTGAAACTTGTTTTATACATGATTTATCATTTTAGAAATAAAATATCTATATTATACAACTTATGCTCGATTATCTATATTATGACTTTTATTGCAAATTTGTAATTTATGGCTAAAATAAATACTCAGTTTCCTTATTTCTATTATTCATTATATTTTTTAATGACTATTGTAAGTAAATTTATAATATTTGGAAGTTATTTTACATAGGTTGTAGAAACTTACGTTTCTACGTTCCGATTCTACGAACCCCTTAACGATTCTACATAAAATCGTGATTTTGACAACCTTGCATGTGATAAATAGTTGAGGATTGTTTCTAGATCTTGACAAGGTCGAGGATAGTAGATGAGCAAAGTTGATGGGAATCAAGTCTCAATTGGACCGATTACAAGAGTGTAAGCTTGAAAATTGAGTAATCCAATTTACCATGTATTATTTGAAGCTTAAAAAAAGTCTCAATCCGTTAGTGATGGTTTTAAACTTCATTCATTACCTTTAAGAGATTTCATTATGGTTTCCAAGTATTAGGTCAACATTAGAATCATCTAAATCTATTGAAAAAAACCAAATTATAGCACCCTATATATGCCCATTCAAGCCCCAATCAAAGCATCTGGACGGAGCAAGGAGTATTATAGACCTTAAAGAGATGGTCTAATCCATATAGATGCCTAAAATTGGCATCCAAATGAACCAATGAAGTCCACTAATCTCCAATAGCTAAATTAGTCTGTTTGAACAACCAACTTTGACATTCCAACGAACTATTAAGACCTTCTAACTCTAGAGAGCATGAAATTCAAACAACATTCATATTTCAACACAAGTTTGTTAGTTATTTTATTTTATTTGTGTTTTTGCCCCTATTTTACTCTAAGAACGAATAAGAGAGCTTGGTTATGGATGATACCCCCTTCCTCTAACATTTGAAGACCTTTTGATTAAGTTTGATTGTTAATAGCCTTTTTTATCAATCCTTTAATTATAGCAAAAATTTAGTAATATTGATTTTTTTGCATAATATCATATCAATATTATTGTACAGTATTTCTTTTGGTGCATCATATCCATCAAAACTCATTCTAATCTCATAAAAATCCCATCTTTGTTACATATTGAAACACTTGGATTTAAACATCCATTGTGCTTAATCCAATGTTGAATTTCGATACATCACTTGAATTCATGAAATATTAGTTAATATTAATATTGGTATAATAATTAAAAACAAATTAAAGATTTGCCTAAGAATCCTAAGTAAGTTCAATTTTTCATGTATAATTCAACTAGTCTAATTGCATATGGACCATTAATAATTAAGTGTTGATGTGTTTATGGTTGTGGTTTGTAATCAATTAGGCTAGTTATGTTTTGCTGATGCCACTAGTGTGGATAAGCAAGTCCTCAATTAACCTACATATTGTTGGTCTTGAGTTGAGAAATTTAGAAAGAAGTTGTTAATGAAACTTAAGTGTCAACAATGAGGCATCTAGATATAGAACCAATACACTAGACTTTTAATAGCCTTTTTGTTAGGGATTTTGTATGGGTCTCAAGATTTGTGTTAGCTATGGTATGGTTTCAATGGTAGAGTGTAACAACCTAAATTTTAAGCATAAAGAAGACTAATAAAAGTGAATTAGGACTTGAAAGAATAAGCTTGAGAAGTTAAGGGAAAATCTTAGGAAAATAGTCCTTGATTTAGGGTAAAATTTCAAGAGGCCAACTAGGCTTGATTTTAGCTTGGAACTAGGTGATTCAAGAAATATGTTTTGGGACTAGAAGATATAATGAATTCAAAAATACTTCGTTAAATAGCTTAGATATTTTTCGTTCAAAAATTCAATTTGCAAAAGCTTAAGGAAAACCCCCAAAACTTACTCCTTCTTTTGTACCAATCAAATGACATTATCTCCACCTCAAGAACCATTGAATTTTCACCATTTCATCACCTCAAGAGCTAGCAAAATTGTGCCATGTGGAATCATAAGGCTAATAAAATCACATTATTTCGAATGATAAAGGATTTCTCATCAAAATCTCTAATTATGTTTCAACATTAGATTAATTCCAATTGATAAAATTTAACTCAAACTTGAGTGAGTTGTGCTTTCAAATTCTCTTTAGAGATTGGTGATTGTAATTGGTCTTTGAAGTGGCTAAAATGTGGTTTGTTTAGCATAGTTTTGGTGCTTATAGGTAGCATGATGGTAGATATCCTAATGGTGGCCAAACCTTTCTTCGAGTAGTAGTGTATGGGTATTGTCCAATCAACTTAAATTTTGGTCTTTAGATCACATGAGCATCAACAAGAAATAAAACCAATTTCTAGTTACATTATCATATTTTGTTTAAGTATGTGATTATGATATTACCATGCTTATGTAAATGTCCCGTCATGCTATTATATAGATCTTACAAATGGGTTTTCAAATAAATTGTTTTTTATTTAAGAAAATTTTTAAAATTCATACTTTTACATTGCCTAAAATCCTAACAATTCCATTAAGGGTATTTGAAATGAACAGCCATCATTAGTAGGTTTGCTTTGAATAATAGCCATCAATTGGCTATCAAATGGTTACTTATAAAGTGTTATTTGGAAGAAAATGCAACACTCTAATACACTAGGATGGAGTTAGTGAAAAGAAACTATTAGAACAAAAAATAGTGGAAGGATCAATATAAAAAGACTCAAGTAATCAAGAAAAAAACGCTAGCAGCTTAAAGCTACCAAAAGAGCCAAGCTAATACAAGAAGAAGAGCTCTTTAATTCCAGGTAGGTTACCACATGATTTTAAGAATTTTACCCATCAAGGAAATGGTGGGATTTGGGATGAAAAGGAAAGTTAAGTTCAAAATACATCAAACCATTCAAAGTGTTGAAAAGGATTTGCGTAGAATCTCATAAATCTATTTTGCTAGCTAGATTAGTATGGTTACTAACTATCTTTTATGTATATATGAGAAGAAAGTTCATTCTTGATCCAAACAGAGTGGTTGTATTAAAGCTACTAGTGGTGTGAGAGAACCTAACATGTGCATAACATCTAGTTAAGATAGTGCACTTTGATAGCATAATCTTAGGTATTATGAAGGTAATATAATAGAATAACCTCTCAAAGAAAGAAAAGGTACATAGGAATTGAAAGAGGAGATACGAAAAAAAGTATCTAGAGCTCTACCAAATTAGAAGATTTTCAAGGATAAAATTTTTTATAAGAGGGAATTTTTTCTGATCCCACTTATGTTTTTTATAGAACCAATACAACTTTCAATCTCATTATTAATTTACGCATGAATAGTGAAAATTTAATAATGATCAACGATGAAGATTTAATATATATAAATTAACTATGAGATTAAAGGTTGGATTGATCCCGTTAAAATGTTAAATAGGGTCATAAAAAGTTCCTTATAAGAGGAGAGGATAACATATCCCATTAAATATTTTAAAAGAAAAGTTTAACTCGTAATTTAACTCAATAGAATTTACCTTACAAATTACAGAGTAAACTTGGGAAATTCTTATTAGAACACTTAGAATGGATTTTGAAGGATTAAATGATTAACTTTTGGAGTTGTAGGTATTTAGAATAGCTCTAAGCCATGGGTAGTTGACTATGCTAAGGTTCGATTGAATTCTAGAGTTAATTTAAGGGATTTTGGGAAATGCTCCAATCAATAGCCTAAAGAGATAGTTCACCATCTATGCTGGCATTGATTGTCAACCTTGGTAGGCATTTGGAGCTCCTTAGTTTTGCGTTGTCTAAAAGCCATTTCCACATGGCCAAAATGAAAATTGAAATCAAATTTCAATATAATTTAATTGATTTATAAACATGATTCAATTATTTTATATTATTATGTAATATCTACACCCGATAAACAATAAACTAGAATACAATAACAAAAAGAAAAATAGAATAGAAAAATAAATCCCATTAGAAAAAAATTAATCATTAATTAATAATTACACAAAATAAGAAATAATAGGTAGAAAAATGAAATAAATAGATGGAAATAGAATAATGAAATCAAAAAATAAATTAGATATGACTGAATAAATAAATATAATAAATATATATGGGAAATTGCCATGGTCAACTAGACCCCTTATAACAAGTGATTATTTGATGTTGCATCAATCTTTATTGTTGTGTTAGGTTTCTGAAAAAATAATGAAATCACTTACAAAATGGAAATAGATTATGTTATGGGGGTGCCGGAGTTTATTCCGACATGGCTACTCTAATGCCTAAGTTAGCACAAGAAAAATGAGAGGGTCTTTTACGTATTGAAAATTAAAGAATTTAAAAGTCCTTTACTTGATCGCTCTTCTCCTTTATTTATAGGTGTTGCTAATGATCTTAATTAGGAAAGTGTATTAATTCCCTAGACCCTCTCCTAATATCATAGGGGTATGTCTTTAACCAACCCATTTTTGTATTCATATCACTCCCTTGTGTTTATCCATTATGGGGCTAGGAGCACAAATCCGATCTAAAAGAGGTTGAAACTCGAGACTATAGGTCAGATTATGCAACTCTATGTTGAAAGAGATCGATGTGGGCAAGAAGAGCTCAAAATGGAATCTGAGTGAGCTAAGATGGGCCTTAGGGGGTTAAGCTTGAAATGCTCTATCAACACTTGCCCTCCCCCCATTTTCTTTACTAACAAGTTAGCAAAAAAAGTTGATAGGTGTTTAAGCTCCGAAGGTCATGAAAATGAGGTAAGTTACCTTTGATGATCTTTGTGATACAAGTATTGACCTTTTATTGACAAAGGCACTGTTAAGTGGCCAAGCAAGTAGGTGATCTGACTTAGATCTTCTTGTGTTAAATCACTGAATTTTTTAGCAAGTATGTGTTTTAACCTATGCTAAGTATTAGAGTAAGTCAACTAGGTGTCATAGAATACCAAACAATCATCTTCGAGATGTTTGCTCATTATATGACATTGATAATTGTAAAAGTCTTCTACATTAACATGAGATTGTAAATATCACTTCAAGGAATGGCGCTCTTAGAGGTCCGACCTACTAGCGTAGAATTCGAGGGGACATGTTGCTTCTTGAGTTAGCATTAATTTGACTTGTCTTTAGGCGCATAAGTGCATGCACATTAAATGCGCCACATTAATCAAGGTTCAAGTGGGAAATAAACAAAAATGTAATCATAGCCATTGGTTTGAATTATGAGCCACACATCAAAAACTAGTCAGCGAGCGTCACATAACATCCTTTCAGTTGGTGGTCGCTTCGTTCTTCACACATTCTTGTATATATATCTACAATCTCAACCATCTTTACACTTATCTCCACTTTAAGCTTAGCCAATATCTCATTTGTGAATTCTATTCGATTTCTTTCAACTCGATCACAATCCCATCACTTTAATTTACTAAGTGGGTATGGCTTCTTCATCCTCCTCTCATACCCATACCAAGAGTGGTATTCCCCTTCAGACGATGGTGAAAGAGGTTCTCCAGTATAGTTTTGGCATGGCTAAAGATTAGGTAGGGTGCCTCAATAGGGATATCGACGTTGTAACAACAATCACGCAAATCCCAAGAGATGTGTATCTTAATCATAATGAAGAGGGATGACTGATGTGATTAGTTTATTCATTAGTCAAGGAGTGAAACACACTAAACGGCGTCTATAGTCTTATGTCATACGAAGAACTGATAGAGGTGAGAAAGTACTTCCATCTACACCCTCACAGTTGAAAGACCGAAAAACTCCAAGCCAACAATCATGTTGCCCTTACAAATAGTTGTCAATTCTGCCTTTATCTAAAGCACATGGAGTTTGGGCTACGGGCTCCATTTAGCAAGTTCTAGAAGAAGTTCTTCACCCACCACCGGGTGTCACCGACACAACTAGTGCCAAATGCACTCAAGCTCTCAATTGCGTTGTGTGAACACTTCCTTTCGCGATCTATGCTATAGATGCTTCGGTATTTTTATAGGCTAAAGAGGTTAAATGACGACTAGTATTACCTTACCAACTATCCTAGTAGGAAGATGTTGTAACAACAATCACGCAAATCCCAAGAGATGTGTATCTTAATCATAATGAAGAGGGATGACTGATGTGATTAGTTTATTCATTGGTCAAGGAGTGAAACACACTAAACAGCGTCTATAGTCTTATGTCATACGAAGAACTGATGGAGGTGAGAAAGTACTTCCATCTACACCCTCACAGTTGAAAGACTGAAAAACTCCAAGCCAACAATCATTTTGCCCTTACAAATAGTTGTCAATTCTGCCTTTATCTGAAGCACACGGAGTTTGGGCAACGGGCTCCATTTAGCAAGTTCTAGAAGAAGTTCTTCACCCACCACCGGGTGTCACCGACACAACTAGTGCCAAATGCACTCAAGCTCTCAATTGCATTCAAAGCGTTGTGTGAACACTTCCTTTCATGATCTATGCTATAGATGCTTCGGTATTTTTATGGGCTAAAGAGGTCAAATGACGACTAGTATTACCTTACCAACTATCCTAGTAGGAAGTTGTTGGTCAAACTAGAGTCGTTTGTACATAGGTAGAAGAACAAATTTCATGCCGTGGTGTGCAAGGCCAATCTAGACTTTTGGACACAATGGATTGAGCTTATCCACACCTCGGCCATTCACTCATTGGGACCTAGCGACAAAGCTGCTAAAGATTAGATATTGGCCAAGCTCCATAAAAGGAAGGATGGCTTGTGGAATGCAATAACGGTTGTTAATGAAGACCTCTACAATGGAAAGTTAGCAAGCAGCATTGTTTTAAAAGGGGAAGGAGGTCCATCATCTTGGCCATGCCATGATAAGTTACCGTGTGGAGTCATATTCAGCCACAGCTTCGAGGAAATACCTCTCCTTGTAAGCTTCTAGCTTGGCATGATATTTTTATCTTTCCACCTAATTATTTGCTTTTATTATATTTTCTATATTTCCTCTTGTTAGATATGCAACTTAGAGAGTGCACCCTTGTAGAAATGCTCACCTGGAGGAGGGCGGCCTAAACAGTTAAGAAGACAAAAAGGGCCCTTCCTGACACAACTAAGCCCTGGAGGGCACCAAAACCAAGGTAGCACAAGGTCCCTCATACTATAAGGGGTGAAGAAAGATAAGTGTACCTCCCCGACCTATAGAAGATCCCATGGGCAAAGAGAAGGTGAAGGGAAAGGTTAAGGAAAGGTATCACATTAGACCAGGAAAAGGCCTCATGTCAAAGCTTTTAGGGAGAAGCCTCCTACAGCCACCCTAAGTGCAATTGTCCAGCTTGATGCGAAGTCAAACAATGCAGAGCCCTTAGTCCAATGTCGTACCACAACGCTCAAAGTTCTCGCCATAGAGCAATAGGAAGAGTAGGACTTGTTTGCAACTATTCTTTCATCTTCCCCTTTGAGTGGCCACATCTTCCAACTACAGTGGGAGGTGTGCACCTCTTATAAGGGTTTGTGGGATGCAAGACAAAGCAAGGAGTTACTAAAGGGGTGTATGCTACCAAGGGACATTACCTTAGAGAAAAGCTTGCAAGGCATGCCCAAGGATACACTAGAGGGGGGACTATATTCAAAGCTCCACAATGTAAGTTTTTTATCTATAGAAATATGCCCTTGTTCATCTAAGAATGTCATAAATGAGTACTCTAATCTCTCTCTTCCCCCCTTTTTTTTAGTTCTCATCACATCTAGTCAAGACCTTCAAGCTATGGGGTGTCAAGCTTGAATAGGTAGGGGATGTCGGATTCGAGCATGAGATCCTAAGCTTAAAGCACCAGAGGTTGTATGGAGGGTACCTCAAATTATTTAACGACATTTATGTGTTATCGGAGAAAGTCAATGATGTGAAAGGTGAAGCACACACAGCTCAAGAGAAATCCTTTTGCCAAGCTATGAAGCTTTAAAATCTAAATTTGTGTACAAAAGCAAAGCTAAGGACCTTGAGAGCTCGAGTGGAGCTTGAAACGAAAGTTAACACCAAACTCTCCCTAAGGATGAAGGAGGCCAATCGGTCCAACGAGAGCTTATGTGTGGAGAACAAAAAATTGATTGCCTAGCTTCGTAAGGCGTGTAGGGCTCATAAGGAGAGGGAGGACAAGTAGGGTGAGGTCGAACAAGGCCTCCAGGTTGAGATCGAATGACTTCGACTTAATGCTGATCATGATAGGGCCCACTTGTTGGACTTAGAAGCTCGTGCTACCAATCAGGTAGATTGAGCTATCGTGGTGAAGGCGGTCTTTGATAAGATTATGAATAGCATTGAGTGGGAAGACCTTCAAGATCATAAATTTATCAAAGGCATTTGAACAACTTGGTCAGAAATCCTCTGAGTACACCCAAAGTATGATCTCAGTTGCCTTTCTTTCTGCTATGAACTTTAAGAGGGTGTTGTAGAGGAAGTAGCCGAAGAGCTTAATCTGGGTGATTAGGGAGTGCTTGAGGATCCTCTTCAAGAGTAAACCCCTCAAGGTGAGCTAGAGTAAGAAGAAGGCTTGACACCAAGTCAAGAGCAACCTAAGGATACTACTCCTCTACCCCTCCAAATTCTCGCCCTCCTAAAGATCTACCTTTGCCTTCCGAGATACACCCCTCTGAGAAGATTCCTATAACTGAGGTAGATGAGATAATTAAGGCTCTCATAATTCCCTCCCCCAAGTAATAAGAGGAAATTTATATTTTCTATTTTGTTATTTGCTAAGTCGGTATGCGAACTTTTTAAGATATATAATTTGATAGACCTTTACGATTTTGAATTTGAATATAATGTGTTTGTGTTCTGTTGTCCTTGTGTTTTGCTTGCTTTGAATTCTTTTTATAATCGTCCCAAGATTTCTGTTCTTTATGTTGTTTTAATTTACATATTGCAAAAATCCTATTTGTAAGTGTCCTTAGATGTCTAGACCTTAAGCCTTGTCGACAAGTGTCCTAAGAGTATCTCTTGAAAGACCTAGGAGATTGGGTACTCCAACTGCTCGATGATAATTTTGTAGCTAGAAAGTTCACTAGGAGTCCACTTGCTTGTCAACTTTAAAGCATTGATTTGATGTTGTTGGTAGTCCATTAACCATGGTAAGGTCGAAACTAATCACAAGCAAAGAGTCTCTTTATCTTATATAGGTTGGGACTTGATCTTGATAAGTTTACTAAGTCCATTCACCTCGAGAAGGGATAGTTCCAAAAATGAAATAAGATGTACAATGTGCAAAAAATTCATTCATTATTGGAATGAATATACGAAAAAACAAAAAAAAAAACAAAACAAAACTATTATCAAACTAAGGCCTAAGGTTGTTAAAATTCTAGGTGCGAGGGAAAGGTTGAGAATCCAATCATTCTAGTTTATACACTTCATTGCTTAAGTCCCCAACAACTTTAACTGGATCCTCCCAATTTGGTGCTAGCATTCCTTGACTTTCTCAAGACCCAGTTGCTTCTAACTTTCTACAAACTAGGTTACCAGGTTAGAAGACCTTATGTTTGACCTTCTTGTCATAATAGAGACTAGCTCAGTATTGATAAGTGGCTACATAAATCCAAGCAATGTCACAAATTTCCTCTACAGTGTCAAGGTTGACTTGTAGCACGAGCTATTTTGTCGCCAAGTCAATATTTTGTGTTCTTATATTTAGGAGCTCCGATTCAATGGGGTAAATGACACTAAATCCAAAGGCGAGCTCGAATGGTGTTTCCCTTATAGAGGTCCAATGAGTAGTTTGGTGCCCCTACAGGATGGTTAAAAGCTCATTTACCCACTTCCTTTAGCCTTACCCTCTTTTTATGCTATTGAGGATGATTTTGTTCATTGCCTCGACTTGTCCATGGGATTGAGGATAAGCTACCGAGGTGTAGTGAATTTTGATGTGATTGTCATTGCAAATTTTCCTATACCTCTGGTTGTCAAATTAAATCCCATTGTCTGTTATCAACACATATGGAACACCGAATCTGCTAAGAATGTTATTAAAGACAAAAGCTTCAACATTTTTTCACGGTAATCTTGACTATTGTTAGTCTCCACCTATTTGGTGAAGTAATCTACGGCGACAATGATAAATTGTCGTTATCCTAACGCTTTAGGGAATGATCCTAGAATGTCCAATTCCCACTGAGCAAAGGGCCAAGAGCTAATGAGGGCCTGCAAGTAGTTACTCGGTGCATGCTTGGCAAGTGCATGCTTTTGACATTGCATACACTTCCTTATGAAGTCCTCCGAATCTTCCCTTATAGTAGGCTAGTAATAGCTAAGTTTAAGTGCTATGAAATAAAGGACTCTACTTTTGATATGATTGCTACATATCCCCCTATGTAATTCTTCCAACAACCATTAGCCATCTTTTAGTTGAATACATCTATGAAGTGGCATGTTCAAGCCTCTTCTATAAAGAAGGTGATGACCTTCTTTATAGAAGGTCATCACGGCTTTATACATGAGCTTCCTTACCTCTTTTCTATTTTGTGAAAGGGTGTTGTTCTTTAGATAATCCATAATAGGGTCCATCCAGCATGGCTTGATTGGCTTATGATGAATTTTCATGACTTGGGTCAATTTCTTTTTAATGCTCTTGTCTAGAAGGTACTCGATGAAGACCTTCTTATCTCATTTGGCTAAGTTAGGAATACTTGTTGATGCTAGCTTGGATAGTTTATTAGCCTTGAAATTCTTAGCTCGATGAACTTTGGTGATGCTCTAGGAAAGGAATTCCGAGGTGAGATCTTTGACTACCTAAAGATAGTCACTCATTGCTTCATCCTTGATAATATATTCTCCATTCACTTATTTGACAACAAGTTGGGAATCTAGATATATCTCTATTTTCTTGGCACCTATTTCCTTTGTGAACCTAAAATCTACAATGAGGGCCTTATACTATGCTTCATTATTACTTGCTAGAAACCTAAACATAAGAATATAGGATATTTTTGCCCTCTAAGATTTGTGCAAGACGAGGCTGGCTCCACTCTCCCCTCAAGTGGATGAGCCATCAATATAGAGAGTCCATAATGGCTTTTCATTACTACTTGTCATGACATTGTTTGCTATATACTCTACTATGAAATTTGTAAGGACTTAGGCTTTTATTACATCTCTTGGTTGGTATTATACACTAAAAGTACTTAGTTCTAAGGCATACTTCATCATCCAACCTAATGTATTTAACTTGTGCAACATATTCCGCAGTGGTTGATCAATTAAGACTATTACTTGATGAGCCTCAAAATAGGGTTACAGTATTCTGGTCGAAATCACCATCGTAAGTACAAATTTCTCCACCTTTAATTACCTCGCTTTGTGCCCCTAGAGGACATGACTAATGTAGTAGACTTACTTGTGCTCCTTTTCTTCAGCACATACTAGTATAGAGGAAAGAGTTTGCTCACTTACAAATAAATATAAGAATAATTACTCCCCCGGAACCAATTTGGAGAGTACAGGTGGAGTTATCAAGAAGTACTTTAATTTGTCAAATGTAGTTTGACATTATTTGGTCTATTGAAAGTCTTCAAGACCTTGAAGAACTCGAAACATCTACCTCCACTCTTGAAGACAAATCTATTAAACATGGCAATTCATCTTGTGAGCCGTTGCACCTTTTTTATTGACCTAAGAGGCTACATCTCGAGTACAGCTCGTATTTTCTCTAGGTTAACTTCAATGTCACGCTACATGAACATGTATCCAAGGAGCCTTCCTAAGGTGGCCCCAAAGATGCACTTTTGGGGGTTCGGCTTTATATTGTACTGCCTTAAGGTGTCAAATATCTCTTGCAAGTCCTAAAGTTAGTCTTTAGGCTTTATACTTTTGATGATCATATTGTCAACGTATACTTTAATATTCCACTCAAGTTGTTGTTCAAACATCTTCATTACCAACCTTTGATATGTAGCCTAAGCATTTTTTAGGCCAAAAGGTATAACTTTATAGCAATAAGCCCCAAAGTTGGTAATGAACAAAGTGTATAATTCTTCTTCCAACTCCATCTTGATCTGGTTGTATCTAAAAAAGGCATCTATAAAACTAAAGAGTGCGTAGCTAGAGGTGAAGTCAATGAGTTGGTCAATTTGAGAGAAGGGAAAATAGTCCTTTAGACAAGCATGATTAAGGTCTATGTAGTCTATACACATTCGCTACTTTTCATTGGACTTCTTAACTAGTATGCAATTAGCTAACCAAGTCAGATAACATTCCTTCCTTATAAATTCTACCTTTAATATCTTTTGCACCTCTTCTTCAATAGTGGCTTACCATTCTGATGCAAAGTGTCTCCTTTTTTGCTTAATAACTTTGGTGTTACTATCGATGTTAAGGTAGTGTGTCATCACTTCAAGGGAAATGCCTAGCATATTGGATGTGGATCAGGTACATACATCACTATTAAACCAAAGGAAGTCGACAAGTTATCATTTAAGTTCTATGGGCATTAACATTCCTACCCATGTAGACTGCTCGGTGCTGCTATCGAGCTAAATTATCTCTATCTCCTTAGCTGATTCTCCCCTAAAACTTGGCTTTTGCTCTGGTTCAGCCTCTATAATAAAGACCTTCTTCTGTTTTAAGGCATTCAAATATAAATTGCACGTTAGCTCTTAATCTTCTCTACACACACCCACTTCTTCAAGTGTTAGGAATTTTGCCTTTAGGTCTGACATTGTGGAGATCATCCTAAATTTGTTTTGGCTCAATTATCTAAGTATTACATTGTATGGTAGCTAGTAGTCCACCACTAAGAACTCTATGTTATGCTGGGACAAAATGTTGTCGTCTCCAAGCTCCATAGAGAGGGTGATGATGCTCGCTGCCCATACGTGTTGGTTATTGAATCCATAACAATCGTGGTTTTAGGGCTTCATATTTGTCGTAAGCTTGGGCTACATCTAATTGAAGGCATGTTTAAAGATTATATCTGCGGAATTGCTTGTGTTAACCAGAATTTTCCTAACATCAAATTTAGCAATCCTTGCACTGATCATCAAGGTATCATCATGAGGGGCTTGAATGCCCTCAAGGTCTTCATTAGAGAATGATACAGATGTATCCACTCTCGGTTTTTTTTCCATGTAGGTTCACCACTTGCCAGCTGGATGAGGTGTTAGTTGAGTTCAAGGAGCTCAGCCAGCCTTCGTTTTGGGGCCCCCCAACAATGGTGTTAATAACACCACTAGGGGCTCAGTTGGAGCGGTTCTTATTGTTGGTTTCTACTGGCTCATTGCAACCTTACTCTTCCCACTATTTGTAAGGAGGTTGTTCAATGAAGTTGTTAAGGTTAATAATATATTCTTGAAGGGATCCCCATTAGATAAGACCTTCAAGGGTGTTTTTAAGCTAGTAACATTCATCCATATTGTGACCCCTATCTCAATGGAAATTGCAGTATTTGTAGGAGTTTTTCCTATTCTGATTACCATGTGATCTTGTTAGCGTAGGCAAAACACCTATGTTATGAACTTTCATAAAAATGTCCCCTATTGGCCAGTTCAATGGGGTATATGTTGTAAAGCTTGGGATGGAGTGCTTCCTGTCTCTTGGACCATCATCTCATGATGATCCTTCACCCTACTTTAGACCTAAGCAGTTCTTGATAGATCCTTTATTATCTTTCTTTCTGTCCAACCTACTTTGGTCAGACTATCTCCTAGTTAGGGTAAAATCCTCCTACATTGATGTACTTCCTTGCCTTTTTCCTGAACTCTTCGAAGCTATTAGATTTATTCTTCATCAATGATTTAAAGAAATCTCCACTAGGGTTGACACCTTAAATGGCTGCATTGAGGGCAACACATTTATCGATGTTGGGAATTTCCAACATCGTAGCATTAAACCGAGTAAGATAACCCCTAACAGGTTCATCATGACCTTATTTGATCAAGTTTAGGGTTGATGAGTCTTTGACAAGGAGCTTACTAACTAGGAGGTGTTGCTAGAATTAGTTAGCCAATTCATCAAATGAGGAGATGGAGTTCTATGGCTAATTGTGATACCACATATGAGCAGCCTTGCGTAAGGTGCTTGGAAAAGCTTTGCAAGCAATCACATTGCTAAAGCCATATAAGCTCATCATTGTTCTAAAATGATAAAGGTGATTGTTTAGGTTAATAGTCCCATCGTATGTGTTAAGTTATAGGAGGTGGGCACTCAAAGATAAAACCTCTTCTTGGATTGCTTGAGTGAAGGGGGTTTGATTTATGGAAAATTTAACTAATGGGTCAACCTTCTTAGTCTTCTTGAGATCAAAGAGCCTTTTGAGATAATCATCAATTGAGTCGATATCCATATCATTAACCTACTTATAAACTTGTGTGCGAGCATCTAAGGCTTAGGCACTATGTTTCAAGCAGGATTGGCATTATAGCTATGCAATGCAATTGGTAGGGTGATATGGGAAAGTGATCTACCCTGAGAGGCTATAAGCATGATTTGGTCGACAAGAGTAAGGTTACAGTTGTCTGTAGACCTAGCTTGTTGAGTTACTAGTAGAAATGGTGCAAGTTGGAGCGACAAGATGTTATTGTACAATGGTTCTAGAGAATGTGTTGATACATTCTCCAGTTCTAACATATTGTTGAGTTACTCCAACTCCGCTACTTAAGCTTAGTGCTTGACATTATCATTCCTTATTATCTCATTTTAAGTTGCTAGCATTTTGCAAAGGTTTTTTCGATTTAGAAACCACTAGGCATCTATTAGATGGGATTGTGTGTTTGCAGCTTAAGGGTGGGGTTGTTGCTAGGACACTGTGGCTTGGGTGGTCTGATCCACTACTAAAGTGTCTATAGTTTCTTTTGATTTGATTGTTTTGGAGTGAGATGCCATTTGTGTGGTCGTGAGTAAGATCACAAAAATAGCACCTATTGTTGTGCTAGGTTTCCAAAAAGATGGTTGAATTACTTGCAAAATGAAAGCAAATTAGGATATGGGGATACTAGAATTTGTTTCAGCGTGACTACTCCGATGCTTAAGTTAGCCCAAGAAAAATGAGAAGATTTTTTAAATATTGAAAATTGAAGAATCCAAAAGTCCTTTACTGAATCGCTCCTCCTTTATTTATAGGTGTTGTAGATGATCTTAATTAGGAAAGTGTATTAATTCCCTAAATCCTCTCATAATATCACAAGATATGTGTTTTTGACCTACCCCTTTTCTTATTTGTATCACTCCCATGTGTTTATTCATTGTGGGATAAGAAGCACAAATCTGGTTTGAAAGAGGTCGGAACTTGAGACTATAGGTTGGATTGTGCAACTCTAGGTTGAAAGAGATCGACACAAGTGAGAGGAGCTTGGAATAGAATTTAAGTGGGCTGAAGGTTATTAATATGGTTAAGTGAATTCGATCTCTATCTATGAGTGTTTGTTTGTGCTAATAAGAAAGTAAAACGGGATTAATTGAATATAGACTATAATGACAATAATTGAATATAGACTATAATGATAATGATGATGTGTTGGATGTGTTGATCAACGTCCATAATAAAGTAGACTAAACGTAGTTTTAGGTGCCGATGCCATAATGTGAACAAGGAGGCTGTCAATTGATGTATTTGCGACTACCTAGGCCTAGGGTACGTAAATTCAAAGAGATATTGTTAACGCCATTCGATGTTATCTAACGTAGCTAATCAAGACGAGAACCCAGTGGAAAAGGACGCATTCAACAGTAGCCTTCAAAATCTCGTTAGAAAGCATGAAAAACCCTATTTTTTTTTTTTTTATGGATAAAACATGAAAAGCTTCAAAAAGTTGTTTTTTAAGAACCTATTAAAAAGCAACCCATTCCTGCCGCTGAAGCAGAAGAAACCTCTAGGATCCAGAGAAACACAAACGTTATTCATCTACATGGTAAATAACAGAATAATTGGATACTTTAATACAAGAACCAAGGTTTAGCCATCTTTCATGTGTCAATTTGGTTTGATTGATTCATGGTCATATCCGCAAACGTTTTCCTGTGGACCACCGACCCTACGAGAATTATCACTTCAGAAGAAACAATACAACTATACAAGGGACTTACCTGCTCACCAGTGAAAGCTGAGTTGGTATCCCGAAAACTATCAATCATCTATAACTCGAATCTCCTAAACTACCGGCTTGTAACCAAATTGCAATCCGCCCAAAATTCAAGGTCGTAATGCACTAACATCGGGCTGAACAATAGCCCCGTCAATGATCTAGTCGATGACATTCATGGAGGATCGCATCCAAATAAGTCCATCATTGACTTGAGACAACATTAGTCTAAAAATATTATGGAAGATAAAAACAATGTATAAATCAACCACACGCCATTTTGGCAAAAACTAGGAAGCGCAAGCTAGAACGACAGAAATTTACGGGAGAAATATAAAATGGTTGCATTCTATATTGAACCTCAACTCCTGACCTCATTTCTTTCATACGTATATTGCCACAGGGTCAAATTTAGCAAGTATTTACAGTTCAAAGTGTGAAATACTAGTTACACATGAAAGAAACGTGAGACCAGCCTCATCAGCCAAACTGCCAAAACACTGGTTGGAAAAAATGATCAAGCATGTCCAATTGAATTACACATATATTTGCGAAAAATCTTCCTACTAGCAGTTACCCCTATTTCTTCCTCAACAAATAAGTAGATGATCAACAATTGGCTCTTTGTAATTTAAGCATGCCCGTTTTGTGGTGGTTCTGCATCTCCAACCATCAATGAGCTGTGATGGTGTACCATATACCACCGTTCATTATGAAATTCGTAGACATTAGTCACGTTAAAGGGTCCTGTCTCCATGTCAACAAAGGTTTTCATGGTGACCCAAGCCATGTCTGTTAACACCCGAACCCGAACATCTCGAACTTGGAAATCAAATCCTTGGTCCCAGCTAAACGCAAGCTGCCAACTCTGCATTACAGCATTGTAGCTGCAGGAAAGGAGATCAACAACTATTGACTGCCATAGCGATGGGAAAGCAATTGACTTTACTACTAATGGATACTATCACGTCTTCAAACAAAGTATTAGAAGGAAAAATATATAGGATGAGAAGCTCCTTCAGATTAGGTATGCAAACAAGAAATTCCTCCTTCAGTGAACAAAGAGAGAAATCTGTACTATTGACAAAACCAAAATTGCTCCTCCTACATCCTTGTCCAGATTTAAGCAATTAGTCATACTGCTGACTTGTCCTTTTTACCAGGTAAGTTCCAAACAAAGATTCCCTGTCCCCATTTGGTATCCCCATCCGTGTCCCATCCAGTAGACCATATATGAACAAAGCAAAAAGTGTGGACCTGTTGAACAATCATCTTATATGGCAATACGTTATCAGTAGCAACACAGACCAGGACACCAGTTAGAAATGGGGGAACTTCATTCTTAAGTTCCTACTTTTTTTTTTTTAATTATCCTCATTTTTCAGTTTTTTTCCTTTTTTTTGGGTAAATATTTAAGTCTACTGGAAGTAGACATCAACAATTAAAAGAAAATTCTCCTATCCTACCTAGATGTATTGAATGGTTTTCAAATCTACTTCTCATTCATAATCCTTTGCCTGTTTTCAGTGCAATAATATTTTCAAGAACCAATGCCGATTGTCAATCTACTTATCAATCAGACATGGCGAAGAAGCATAAGAAAAACATTTCTAGCAGGAAAACGCCCAAAGTCAATATTTGAAAAGATCCCAAATAGATCCTAGAAGTAGTATTACAGAAATTATTTAAGTGACATAATATTTGAATTCAGTCTACAAGTTCATAGATTTAGTTTTGAAATCATGATCCAATATGATTGTTCTTGAAATAACTTTCACAAAATTATGGAACCAGAAGGTCAAAAACAACATGTAATGATTTTAACAATACATGCCCAGAAAAGGTTGGCCAATAGAATCCAAGCATTTATTGTCAATACAATTTTTCTTAAATTAAAGAATCTATACACACATCCTTTCACCCCTTACACCACACTAGCCAGAGAGCACTTATGCATCAGGTCAGCCCTTATGAAAAAATCCCACAGGCTTATTTTAACTTTGAAGATTAACTCCATTTATTTGCAATCATGAAGCAAATTATAAGGATCGGGAAAAAAAAAAAAAGAAAAGAAAAACAGTAGATATCAAGAAAATCCTTAGAAATGCCACATTACATAAAATATTCATGTATATACGAACCTAAAGTGAGGTTTACACTAAGTGCAATTCCATATAATTGTTCTCCTTTCCATCAGAAACCAGCATTTTTACTGTATCAAAACTCTTATGCAGATAAGAGTCTTCATAGATTCAAATTAATCTATGACTTATGTAAACCAAAAAATTTAATGTTTAAAAAAGAAAAAAGGGTAAGGCTGCTAGCAACAGCACAAAGCAGGGTTCCCCACAATCAGACATGATAAGATTTGAATAATCTTATGACAAAAAGCATAATCACCAACTGCAATCCAACTTTTGATAACAGCAGAATGCCTATTGAATAATAGGAATACCATAGCCAATCAAACACAACAACTAAGTAAAAAGCTTTCTCAATAGCCCAGAAAAGAATAGAGATACTGACCTATAGTTCCTATCATAACGCATGACTACTTAACATGGGCATTCACAGCAAATACTAGCTTGGCTTATTACTGCCAATATAATAGTACATTGCATGTGTAGGTAAAAAAGTTCAATTAACACTAAAAAGAGGTTAAATGCCATTTCGTTGTTAATTACTTGATTTACTGGAGGAGCCCAGGTTCTTTCTCCTCCTCCCACTTCAATAAACAAACAAATAATGCCAAGGATGTACAAAAAGACCAGAAATGGACAAGAAAACATACCCAGAGAAGAGTTCTCCCGATGCATGGATACACTTCACGTAATCGGCATTAAGCCACATACGTCTCATTGATGGGAGAGACTTCTCTTTAATAATGGAAAAAAATTCTGAATTAATATTCACAATGGCTCTTGTAGCTGCATAGTAGGCCTTCCACCCATTGACTGGAGTCACACTATCTTGTTCCAATGTAAAATCCTATATATAAAAAAGAAAAAGACTTATGATCTCATTAAAATCTAAAGCAAGAACATCGAAAAGATTGAGAAATTGTCTGGCAATAAGAATGATCAAATATTCACCACACAAAAAATAAACAAAATATATAGATTATAAACTGACTGACCATTAAAAAAAAAAATTCAATTCTTCTTAATTCTGACTAACTTTTTAGTCCATAACAAATAACATACATTATGTTGGAAACTCTTTTTTTTTTTTTTTTTGGGGGGGGGGGGGGGGGTTGGATAAATTAGAAAGTCTTTCTTACAATGTACAGAAGTGAAAAATAAATACCATATGAAAAAATTTTAATATCAACTTCATAACACAAAAGTATCATAATTAAATAAAGCCAAATGAAACAAATGATCCTGCTCCCTAATGACTCAAAGAAACTTTCAATTATACTTCCTTCCCTACCAAAACCAACTACCAATGACCATAAAAAGAAGAATAACGTGACGAATCCAGTCCCAAACAGAGCCAACCAGCAAAACAAGCTACCACCCAGAAACAGAAGCTCTATTGCTAATAATAATTATAGTTACACATCCTACAGATTTCATCTCCATAATAAACTACACAAAACATCCTCCTATAACTGATTGCTTTAATTCTTTCAATGGAGATAACCTCAATGGGCCTTATAGTTTCTACTACTTCTGTGTTCAAACTTTATATTCTTTTGGTTCAAATCCTCCAAACTTTTCTGAATCACTCACTTTCAATGCCTACAATCTAACATAAGTAAAGGTGGATTCAACTGACTACCATAGTTGAGACTCTGTTAACTAAATTAGGCGGCGCCCATCCTCCCCAAAACTTGTAATTTCATAAATGATCCATTTATTGATTCTATCTCCATTTCCTTACACTTTTCCAATCAAATCAAAGAAGATCATATGTGTGATCACTTAATAACCTAAATTAGCATGCCCAAGGAGAAACACAAAACTATCCATTACATGCCATATATCCCCTTTTTCACTCAATTGAAATGGAAATGCGACTCTAACGATTGCCCAAAACCCTAAAATTGACATAATCAAGAGCAGAAAATATGGAAACACAACGAATTCACGAACCCAACCGAATTAAAACCCTAACCTTATGGTAAAGCGCTTTCCACGCATTATCATCATTCGCAGCTTTCCTCATCAACGAATTCGTCATCGAAAGCCTACACAAACTCGGGTAATCCAAGTAACTAAGCGCGTGCGTCGTAATCTCCGGCACCAATTGCTCCATCATCGACGCGCCACTGCTATATTTCTCAACCGCTGCAACCACCGCCGTCGTCTCCACCATGTCCTCCTCCTCCACAACGGAACTGGCCGGAGCAGTATTAAGCGTCGAATCGGAGGTTTTGCGGTTGGATTTGGATGACGATCGGGACGTGACGAAACTTAGACCGAGGAGGAAGCAGAGAACGGTGACTACGAAGGTTAGGAAGAAGAGATAGGGGTTTTCTTCGAGAGAGGATGTAGTGGGATCGAGGAAGGAGGAGAAGAAGAAACGGAAGTCCATTTACAAGACATTAAAGAAACCGTAGAAAAAAACATGAAAAAGAACCTCGGGAATACGATGAAATGGTTGTTTCAAAATTGTCTTAAAGTTTTTATGTATATTTGCGTGTATGTATGGAATTGGGATTGAAGTGGGGGTGTGTCTGTGCTTTAGGGGTTTGGTCTTTTGGGTGTTTGAAGAGGAGAGAGAGAGAGAGAGGGTTTTGAATTTGACTGCTGTGGAATGGGGGAATTTTGTATGGTTTGCTTCTTTTCTTTTTTTTTTTTTGGTGCACTTTGCAGTTGGCAAGATATATATATATATATATGTGTGTGTGTGTGTGTATAAAGGACTTAGCCCTGAGTTTTGAGTGTAAATTATTGGTTGACTTGGCAGGGAAAGTCCTGGGTTAAGGACTTGCCTTGAGTTTGGCAAGAAATTGAAAAGAAAGCTCGATGAAAGGGGATGACAATGAATGGGATTGACTAGAAATTGATGTATGTTATTTGGATTTGTTTTCAATTGTCTCGAATGGATTTGGAAGAAATTGTAAGGAAGTATCTTATATTCTTTGTTTGGCTAAGATGATATAAAAAGAAAATCAAACCTAATTTATTATACTTGAAACTAGTGTTGAACCAATAAATTTCAATAAACTAGCCAATATGTAGTAGCTTATGGTAACTTTTGATTCACAACTTTTTTTAAGTACCAACCGTAATAAAACCCCACCATAATTCAAGATAAAACTTGAGATTGCACTCATTTTGTTTATAAACTTTTGGAATGTTACAAAATAAAATCTCTTAATTAAAAATTCAAGCTAACGCTTCTTCTCAATCATCTCCTCACCTCAATCTTACTACCACCACCACTATTACCATGGTTGTCAACACTATTATTACCATCATTACCATTACCGCTATCACCACCATTGTCTTCAATCTATCACTATCACTAAGTCATTGTCACCATTTTAACCAATTTGTCGCCACCATTACTTACACCACTACCACTAAACCATCTATGCTACTATCATTACCATGACTAAAACCTCATAATTATCATTATTACTATATATAAAACCTCATAAATGTCATTATTACCATTATATTACATCACCACTATTACCATCACAACTTTATTACCACCACTATTTTTGTAACTACTATAATCACTGCATCACTAGGACCTCCACCGCACTATGCCATCATTGTAATTAACACCCTTACGACACTACCCATCATTACCATTAGTACTACCAGTGGACCAATACATGTTACTATTACCATAATGACGCTAAGTTGATAGCAAGGAGTGCATAATGGTGGTGATACTACAATGGTGGTAGAAATACTAGTAGTAGTGCAATGGCAATAGCAATAGCAACACCAACAATAATGAGATAGTGATGAAATGGGAAAATGTAGTTAAAATAAATATAGAATAACATAAATAGTGCAATTTTCAAAATCGTAGTACTCATACATGACAAACAACGTATTATATTGGTCATCTATTCTAAAATTCCCTTTGTCTTATATTGTATTAGAAACTAAATACTACTTACATGAAAAGGGAAAGTGAAACCCTAAAATTCAATAATAAATAGCATTAAATTAACGATTTAATTATAATGAACACTAATAAAATTTGAAACATGGGAATTAAGTGAATTTTAGGTTCATTGTGCAATTTATAATAAATAGATAAATAAAAATAATTTTTCGAGTTTAAGATAGTTAATTAGAAATTTTAAGCATAAATTTATATTTGGAATATTTTAATTAGGCTATGCATAAATTTTTGTCTAAAAATATTATAATTTGAATAATTAAATAAGACAGTTAACACACATGATAAGGAAACCTAACACATATGTAATAACCTACTGACCAAATAATTCATAGTGTGAAGAAATTTCTTCATATTATATGTAGATCATAATTTATTCTCTCTCCTCACTTTTTCCCTCAATCACTTGAAAACATCTCATGCACTCTCTTCCTTAAAGAGATTTTTTTTACGAAGCTTATCAATCTCCTTACACTCCAATGGCTTAAACTTCTTCAAATCACTTTTGAATCACAAACCGTAAAAGGCATAGGAATCCTTGCAAAAATTACTTCACAACAACACTAAATTTGATAGGTAAAGGTTAAGGTTGAGTGTCCAATTGAATCGCAACATATGTACAATATTTAGTTTTAAAGTTTTAATCTAAAAACAATCCGTAAACTCAATTCTATTTAAGTTTAAATAAGTTTTGTTACTACATTTTTTTGGTAATCTTGTTGTTCTTTAATTTTAGGAGAAGAGTTCAATTATTCTTGACTTTTCAAAGACTATTTCAAATCTTAAATGATGAAGTCAATGTGAGAAGGAAATTCAATGAATTACTATAATGCGTATTATTGATTATTGTTTGCTCATGCATATAGCTTGTTAGTGCATTATTTGGAACTTATTATATAGTTTAAAAGGTAGAAATGATGTGATATAAGAAATACTATAAGTTATATGGTTGCAGTAAGTGAATGAAGGTTGACATGAAGTAGCATCAAGATGGTATAAAATTCCCTATCTTGACACTAGGCAAAATAAAAGCCATGCCTTAAAGATCCAAACCGATCAGCCTATCATCAATTACTAAGCCAGTTTATCACCAATCATAAACCCACTAAGTGCCATAAATAGAACCAGCCGACTGGTTCCTTATTTACCATTTGGCTAGTGGCTTAAACTGCCTTATCCCCTTTCTTTCCCTTCCTCATTTTTTTATCCTAGACAATGCAATGTATTGACCTAAGTTCCTAACATTTAAAGAATGTTAAAATCACACATTTAGCTAAACTTCAACACTTGACTATTTCCTTACATAAAAGCCAACCTTTATATAATTTCTAAGTATCAACCTTATCTATTGAGTTGATCGTGTTTATACAAAATGTGTTATATGATTAATTGAGTGATTGCTATTGATTATATTGGATGGCATGTTTTACTTACCCTATGCATATTATCCTAGTCTAAAATGTGGCTTGTTGCATAATATTAGTTAATCACCTAAAAATAAATTGAACTAAAAATATTTTACTAACATAAAATATGTCATGCATTGCACGATCCCCTCCTACATTTATTTGAAGGCCATTATTGCTACATGGTAAATGTAAAGAACTTGCTTAGTTTAAGAGAAATTTTGTTTTGCCATTTGCAAACTATAAGTGACATAGGGAATATCTCATGCAAGTAATGAAGTTAGGTGTCCCCACTTTACCGTTTCACATTTGCATGCTTCTTGCAAAGAGTTATGCTAAGAGAAAATCTTATTTGATCCACTAGAATGTTTATGTATTTGGCAATTTTAGTTTGGACGATCTTGAGTACTGATGGTAGTTGCTAGATTCCCAACTTAAGGTTAAGAGAGATATCAACCCTAAACTTCATGCTAGTTACTATAAAACAGTGCACTATGTTTATATTGCATACTGTTACTTATGTATAATATATAATTAATAATTTGCTAGCAATTACTTATACTTGTGTAGTAATGAGAATATTGCATCTCTATCTCACTCAGTGGTAATTTGCCCATTTCTCTATAGTGTGATCCATTATGTAGGTCCTTTAGTGTTTATAAGTTATAACTGCTGGACAAACCACTGGGATAAGTTCCACCAATCTGATAAGTAGGGTATGGTTGTAGTAAGGCTAAGTGGATAGAGTTAAAGCCATTTAGAAGATTTTGAATATGTAAAATGTTTTGTAAACTTCCATTTTTTATATGCCTTTTTGGATATGGGTCCACATTTTTATAAGTTTACTTCTTTTGTTTTAACTACCTTTTTGCAATAAAATCCTTATTTTGAAACTTATATATAAATATTTATCCTTTTAAATGTTTTAATAGTATTATCCGAGTAATTAGAGTAGACGCTTTATGAGTGATTTACCATAGTAAAGCATTCATAGTGAATTATCATGAGTAGGGTCTCATGTGGGGTAGGATAGTGAAAATGGGCAAAAAAAAGAAGGAAATTGGTGGAAATATCTACTTTGACATCTTCTTTTTTTTTTTCTCTCTTTAAAATTGAAGAGAAATTGGTGGCAAATAATGAAAATAAGACAAACGGTAAAGAATTACTCCTTATAACAATGTTTATCAAATGGTAACTTTATCAAATACTAACTTCATTTTTCTTCATTTCATTTCATTTTTTTTTTTTGGTAAAACTAACCAAATAAAAGAAATAATGACATTCTTCTCTATTTTTTTTTTCCATTTCCCTTCATTTTTTTCGTATATCTCCAAACACCATGTGAAAAATGATGTTTTCCATTCCCATTAATTTCTCTCATTTCCACTTGCATTCTATCCATTCATGTTCTATAAAAAATTGTCAAATATAGTGTTAGTTGGATTGTTAATTTTGCTAAAGGCATAAAAAAGAAACTTTTATTTTATTTAGCTCTAGCAAATATTTAATCCCTTTCATCCATTCCTAATGGGCTAACAATGCCTTCCACTTTTATCCATCATCATTAAAAATATCCATTGGAATAGGGGATTACATAGAGCCAATCGATAAATATACCATCTATCAAGTCCAAGCAAGCTCAACAAAACTAGTGGATTTAACACCAATTTTAAGTCCTACAAGTGGACATTTTCAGCTCAAAATCAATTCTATAGCACAAATAACAACTTTTCAGCTCAATCACAACAAATATCCAAGAACCATTAACAACTACCAAACTAAACTAATTTAATAACATAAAAGAAATGCTTAGTCTTAAAGTAGACTACGAATCTAAGATTAGCATTGCAGCTACCAAGTAGTGGCACCAAATTGCTTGTCACTCGTTTCACTGTTAAAGGTGTTAATCACCTACACTTCTACAATTTTGGGGGGGAAAAAAATGCAATTTTTAATTGTGAAACAATCGACAACTGCACCAGTTGTAAAAATTGTAGTACAGTGATCACTACAAGGTTGTATTTCCATGGGGAACTCGTTGACTAGGTACTACATTATGGTATCCTAAAGAAAATCAGAAGTAATTCTTATGCAATAAAGGAATATGAGATCTATGTTTGGAATTTAATTAAATGGATTTTGTTAAACTCACTAGATAGCTAAATCCTTCTCTATAGCATAAGTAGACCTTCTGAGTAATTATCTTATGGGATTTATTGAACAACTAATTCCTATCATAAACTATCTATCTGCTTTAGTTGAATTTGTGACTTGCATACATTCCCATATAGCAAATCAAAACTTCAACCGCATAAAGTCCATGATATCCAGAATTTTTAACCAAAATCAAATGTTCCCGTACCAGTATTGAAACGTTAAAATCTTTTCATTCGATTCAATTAAATATGTCAATGTGTAATGAAAAGGGACACAGATGAGTCCATCGATTAAAACATGGCGAAACTTTATCCACGTTTGATCTTACTCGATATATTCCTTTTTCTTTCTTTTATGATGGAAAGCCATGGCAGTCATTATCATCTACTTTCAAGCACATCATCCTTGTACTTGTTATAAAAATTAAATGAAATATCTTTCTTGCACTTGCACTTGCACGTAACATTGATGACACTCCAATGTAAGTTATCATACATTATGGTAATAACTTTTCAAGGAAGTAATCATAAAAGAAAGTTTGCAACAGGCCAGGTTCTACACACAAAAACTAGCATCCTTATTCCTTTATTTATACATTACTGATTACAACATTGACACTCCAATGTAAGTATAATACATTATGATATTAACTTTTCAAGAAAGTAATCATGAAAGAATGTTTGCAACAGCCAGATTCTACACAGAAAAACTAGCATCTTTATTCCTTTATTTATACATTACTGATTATAACATTGACACTCCAATGTAAGTATAATACATTATGATATTAACTTTTCAAGAAAGTAATCATGAAAGAATGTTTGCAACAGCCAGATTCTACACAGAAAAACTAGCATCCTTATTCCTTTATCTATACATTACTGATTATTGAATTTTACCAGTAGATGATGGACCAGTTCTTCCTTATCATCCATGCACAGGATGGTTTTTTTTTTTTCTTTTGACCTATGGTAGCATATGTTGTTCCACTTCTACTTGCTTCATTTAATGTTATGTACATTTTCAGTAAAATGGAAAGGCCAAAGCACATAGAAATACATATGCATAATGGGGATAATATACAGAAACAGGATGTCTAATCTACCCATGAAAGGCAATTAAAAGATAATGCAGACGCAGATGATTCATTCCTTGAAAAGAAAATTTACCCAAATGCAAAGATCCTCATAGTGACAAGCCATTTTCCAGAAGCTATCTTCTTTTTATTCAAGCAGGATGTAAAACTAGCATTTTGCAATGGCATGTTCCATTCCTTGACTAGAATCGTCACCAATATGTTCTGTGTGTATTGTACTAACAAAATAGGACCTGTTTCAGATTCAGAAATTGAGTGTACATGAACTTTGGAGCAAACTAGCCATTTCTCTTTGCATTATGGTTTCAAAAAGCTTAAGCCAAATCATTTGAGTGGTACTAATTCTACAACAATACATGATATGCTTAAATTTCTCACTGTACAGATCTACAAAGAGAACACTAGCTATAAAGCAAGGTGATGCACATAATCATAGTGCTGCTAATTAAAAAAACTATCCAACCCCTACTAGTCTGTAATACTCTATTAGACTGAGAGGCTCTGGAGAACATCAATGCTGGTGCTAAAACTAGCTTGTAAATTGCACAACACAAGAAGAAGAAACTCACTGCCAATGCTATAAGCTCTTTACTTCGCAGGTTTCCTTGATCATCTGAAACCATTTTAATCTCTGTCCTGCAAATAAACATGAGTAAAGAAAGTTCCAAGAATTGAAGACATAGTGAACAAAAAGGCACTGGTCAAGAATCTACTAGGACGTAGAAAAGCAAACAAAAGATGAAGCATGTAACAGAAAGCTCATGATAGTAGATTCTAATACATGAATTTGGGGGGAAAATTTTGGAGATAAATGTTAACTAATATGTCAAGCATAGAGATTTTCGAATCTCTATGCTGCCATTTCATCCCCATTTATAGTTAATTCCCTCACTTATTGGCTTTAATCAAAATTTCCATCCCATAAGTAAAAGGGATCATAAAGTAATATGTATAATTAATACCATATCTACAAGGTTCAAGTTTTAGATCAACTAGTTGTAGTGCTAAATCTAGCAATGAAAAACAGATCCTCTCCTTACCTTGGTTACTTCATTGTTTATGGCATTGAGTCACAATTTTCTTGTGATGTCTGTAAATCAGTATGCAAAAATGGAAAGTTCAACTAGCTCTACAATCTACAGCATTTTGCTATTTTAAATTCTAGGAACACCACTAATCTGTATATAAGAAGAGATCAGGAAATAAACAGAACCAAATTTTTTCGGAGATACATATTGCTGCAGCATTAGAACATTATATACCCCATTTGGGGTTCAAATCTATGATGATCAACAAAGCACCTGCCTAAGTTCAAATGTCCCAGATTGTAAAAAATTGTCCAAACAAAATCCAAAATGTAATAAATTGTCTAAACAAAATCCAAAAAAAAAATGCTTTCCTCAAAACCCCCAGTGTTAAGAAAATAAAATAAATTCATGTAGCAACTGGTGAAAGACAATAATGCCTGTTCTGCTGCATTAAGTAGATCTCCTTATTTCACTCAGCACCATTTCGATGAGCTCAATGTGTACACTTGGATTACTAAAGAACAACTGATTTGAAATGCTGGAAATGCTACAGCTGCTGGATGATTGAGTAAGAACAAGAGAAAAGTTCAGAGAAGTTTAACCTCAACATTCTATTTTCTTGAGCCAATGCATCCAATTGAGATAAGATTGAAGCTTTCCAAGACAAAAGGCCAGTCCTTCCTTTTTCCTGATAAAAACATGCCAGTCAATCAAGTTATTCAGCTGATGATCCCTACTAGTAAAGGACTTAACCAGCAGTCACACCATACCATAATCTCTTTCCACTCCATGAGATGCTTTATCTCAGCTTTTCTTTTCTCCAAAAGTAACGAAATCCTTGATACGTCATTATTAAGCTCAGGAAGTACATCTCCTCGTCTTCTGTTCATTTCCCTAATATAATCCTCAAGCATAGACAAGTTCAGCTCAAGTGTCCTTAACTTTTGCATAAGGATTTTGAGAACAGTGTCACCAGGTATCCTTCCATGTGGTTGTTGCCTAACTTCCATGACAGGATCAGGAACTTCATCCGCAATCAATTGATTTGCTGGCATAGGAACATCTAGAGTTTGGATATGATTTATATTATCAACATCAACAGCAGTTTCGGTACCTTTTTGATGTTTATCATCTTGCTTACTGTCAATAGATATTGGTTCTGGCTTTAGAGAGGGCAATGTGGAAGTTGTATTCGCCTCTGAAGAACTACTTGTAGAAGGATCTGCTGAAATAAGATCTTCAAGCATTCTCTCAATTGCATCAATACCATATACTTCTACAACGCTTAATGTGCAGTAGAACTCTGATCCATAATGGCTTAGCAAGTTCAACTTCAAGTACCTCAACCATTTGGGTTCATGAAGCTTAAAACACTGAATATGCTTCACATTTTCTGCAACAAAATGTCCCAGTGCAGACCATGTTTCAGTTGGATAATTCAAACTGCCAAATAACTCGAATTCCTTGAAATTTGAGGAATAATATTCAAAGTTTGCCATTTTCACAGAGTCGACCAAAGTTTCCTCTGCAAGTTCAATAACTACAAACTTCTCTCCAACTGAGCATGGGTTCCTCAAGTACTTATCATGATCTTTCCCTAGTACGTTACTCGCTCCTTTTGCTTCCTTATTGTGGGCAACCACCTTTGCACCCTTGGAAGCAGAGGCATAGTTGTACTCCTTCCCATCATGTTCAAGGCGGTGTGTGATGTTAATAAGCCAGCTTGGTATATTCAATCTATTCTGTTGCCTCTTTGTGTTTCGGAACTCATCAAAGTTGAGGTAAGTGGGAAGATGAGCTCTTGCATGTGGCAGCTCCTCCAATTGTTCTGATTTTGACTCTTCATGTGGCTGTCTTTGACACATCAACTCCAAGTCCCCCAATATGTGCCAAAGACAACCTTCCATTTTACTCATTTTCGAAAGGTGGTTGTTGGTGACAGGAAGTTCTTGATGAGCGACAGACACAATGCAACCTTGAGTTGTATCATCTCCAGACGGTACTTCATCTGTGTGAATGTGGAAAACTCTTCAAGATTGCAAATACTAACCAAATTCCACATGTAGCGAATCACAACTAGAGAAACAAGCTTCAACTCCAGGACAGTTATTACAAATCAGAACCAGAACTGGTTATGCAGGATAGAATAATTAACAAGAACAACTAAACTACCAAGATAAATAAAGCTACAAAATTCAGTAAAATGAAATCAGCTAGAAATAAGATAAATATCTACTCCTAATCTTCGAATCATTTTTCTCAATTTTGCTTGTTCCCATGAGAATACTTTCCATAAAAAATCTATGAAATTAAAGTTAATAGTGACATTTCATACTAAGCCCAGGTAGAAAGTCAGATCCAAAAGTTAAAAATAAATTGCCAAATATGAATTAATCATCATAGAAACTTAAATAGGTGAGTATTCTAAAGCAGTACATAATGAAATCATTTCACAAGCCTACAACCATTTAAGCATTATGCAGAGAAAAAAATTGAGGAATCATAACCCCAGAAGTAATGATCACATATGAAAATACCCCAAATACCCAAACATATGTTGTTTATTCCTTAAAACAACTAAGGATTGGCAGGTGAAAAGGTTTTACCACACCTTAACACCCAAGTGAAAAATCACCTTCTTTCGAGTTTGAGGCGCATTATATCTGCACGTAACCAACAGTTTGAGAGGTAAAATTGAAATTTGCACACTATGGAACAGAGGACCAGAACTATGGGGGCTAGACTCGAACCTGGACCTACCTTTCTAGCTCTATAATTTTCTGCAAATAATCCCTACAAATTTTCTAAGAAATTTTCAAAACTGTACCTGATATACTTAAAATTTCTATAATTTTACCACTCCTACTTCTTATTCCTAAAATCCTGGATCCATCACTGCGAGCTCACTTAGGACAAAAAGAAGATACATGAACGGTACCCGTCAGTCCAAATAAATAACAGAGGCAGATTTATTTTATATATGAATACGTAGTAGCCATGATGAGACTAGAGAGAGAATACATAAGTAAAAAATTCTACCTCCATTTACGTAGACATGATAATGTTGAGAGAGGAACACAAAGAAAAGCCACCATACGCGAAACCCTGTTATGAAACGATTCATTCTATCCTGGAAACTTATTTTGGTTCTTGAAAAAGTAAGGATGTTTGATGTACGAGAAAGACCCAAGTCGATGTTGAGGGTTCTTCTTGCTCTTCTTGTTCATCTAGTTCATTTGTATACGAACAGGTATATAGGATTCGTGCTCGCTCTCTGGGGTACGTAATGCATGGCCATGGGTATGGGTTTGGGCATGGATTTTGTTTTGTTATGGTAATTTTGTTGTTTCTCACTCTTAAAAAAGGCAACGACCTTTCCCACTTGAGTGGCATTTAACACGGAATAAGCTACCCACCACCACCACCACCACCCCCATATTTTCTACGTTCTTTTTCTTTAATAAAAATATAATTTACATTTTCACAATCGATTTACATTATTTTATGTATTATGTCTTTTTCACATCAAATCTTATGTCTGGAGTTCAATGCAAGTGAGTTTAATGCATGTGATGCTTCCTATGTATCCAAACAAGTAATAATAGAAATTATATTTCTTTTCTTTTTATCTTTTTTCTCCTTTTATTTCAGCTCATGTCAATCCATTTTTTACTTTCTTTTATAATCGATACATGATTAATTAAATTTTATTTTTCCATTTTCCAATCAATACAAAATAGATACCCAATTATTACAACTACCTAAAGTAGTCCAATATCTAAGAACGAAACGAAATTTCCTTTATCTCCGATTTGTGTTTCAGTTCATATATAACCTTAAATTATTATTACCATGAATGATAAATCTCAATAAAGACTTCACCTTTTAATTTTTCAATTAAACATGATAAATTATAATTGCCAAGCGTCTTCAGCTCCATAATAACGACTGGGAATTACATTTAAATGAATCCCTATCCAACTTTGATCCCTTTTAAGCAGTTAGACTCAATAGAATCTATTTTGTACCAATTCATGAAATCAAAATGCAATAAGAGGGAATAGTGCATTTTTCTAAGTTTTTCAACGCAATTGCATCGATCTCCATTGTCATCCTTGTATTTTCTTTATTGAGGTTAATTGTGGCAAGTCATTTCCATATTGAGGAGAAATGTTGAAATTGCAAATACGCTCTTGCATGTATGCTTTTCATAATTTGCATACTTAACTTTCTTATTTTTGAAATTTAAGGTTTAAGCATCAAATCTTCTAACTCAAATCTTTAAAAAAGAGCTTTTAAGCCCCTTATTACTATCTTACCCTTAGAAAAAAAAGAAGATAAAAAGATACATAAAATTAAGGGCAAAATGAGGAATCAAAAAACAAGATTTGAGTGTACATAAAGTTATGGGCAAAATGAAAAAAAATAATAAAAAAATACTAAAATTAAATAAAAAGATGCATAAAATTAAGGAGAAAATGAGGAATCCAAAAATAAAATTTAAGGATATAAAGGTTCAATTTCAAAAGTAGGAAACTAGATACACATGTAATAAGCATATGATCATATTTGCAATATGGCCCACGTCCTACAAACAGTCAAATTAATTGCATCCTTTACAAAGCATACACACTTGGGGTTGGCTAGAGACCAGAAAGAAATAATCAATATGAATATGTAACATAGTAACAAAATATGTGCAAACAAAAGGAGGATAAAATCAAGCGATTAGCAACTAAGCAAACTTGAAGGAACAATTACAAAATTCTGAGTCATTAAATCGATTATTCATATTAAAAGCTTCCCGTTCTTCGAGTCTCCACTAATATCCTCCCACTCGGTTACATGACATGCTTAAGAAATTACATATCATACAGTTGACATAAACTCTTCATTGTTCCTCCTCAAAGCACGTTTGTTCAAGGCAACTGACCCAAACGACTGGCTTAAAGCAAGTTTCTTTTGGACATCACAATTCATATTTGCACTATCAATAATATTCCTTGAGCATATGGGCAAAAGAGCCATGGAAAAAAGATCCAGAGTGTCCTTTGAACAGGGAAAAAAGCATACTTCATTATGCATTAGATTCTCCAGCTAGCAATGAATCGTCATTTCCAAAGTAGAAGTCATCTGCATTCTGGTATCATACTGGGATTCCCAAGTATCACAGAATCAGTCTGATGGGTCAAAATGTCAAAACAGTAATTCCATTTTCCTCTCTTTCTAGAACTTCTGCTGATCTAGGTGATTTGCCCACAGAATCAAAATTGGATTCACCTTGAAATTGAAGAACCCAACACCTAAAATACAGAATCGGTTCTGCAGGACACCAGCTACTCAGCTGCTTTTGAGTTTAATGACGTAATTCATCATGATGGGATATGGAAAAAAAAATCCCCACTAGTTTCAGATCATCTGTACAAATCCTGTAACTATGATTCTTTTTCTTAAGTTATTAAGGAAAAAGGCCACCAGCCCAAGCTAGGGCAATGCCAAATAACTTGGCAGTACTCCATAAACGTGGAGAAAACTGAGTATGGCTATAGTTTTGGATCATTCTTTCCCTTTTGCCGAGATGCCTCTACGTATTGCAGTGCAAGTTTTTTCACCTTCTCACCTTCCTTAATTAGGAAGTTAGCATTCTTGGCCTTCTGGTGGTATTTCATAACTTTATCCACTGTTTTTGCAACAGCCCACCTATACTGTTCAGCAGTGATCACTCCACTTTTGCAGAGTGGCCTTACGTGCTCTTTGATGTAGGCTTCAACCTAATAATTATCAGTAAACGGAGAGTTTTATAACCCAGTAGCCAACTAAAATATATGAGAAAAAGAACATGGGTGTGAGAGAAAGTATAGCTAAGAATCATCCATACCTTCTTTGTTATGGAGTCTGCTCCATCACATTGCTGACTGGCATTAGGGTCACATCTCTTCTCAACCTCTTGCTCATTTTTATCAATTTGATGATCAATGGATGGCTTCTCATGTGAAGAGGTATGATTATTTGCTACTTCTGTAAGTTGGCCGTTATCTCCAGCTCCATCTTTTATATTTTGGGGTTCTTCATTAACCAGTTTGTACCGAACTCCTGATATTGCTTCAGGAATTTGTTCCTCAATGGTTCTTCATCCGGACCATACAATTCTTCACATTCTGCCATGGAAGGCTCCCCATCCTCTTCACATCTTTTATGAGAGTGAGCAGTCACATTCTCCACTGGAAGCATTTGGGTGTTTGTTTCGTTTTGAATGCTAAGCATGCCCAAAGATTCTGAATTTGCTAGAGTCTCATCTACCTCACACTCTTTGCTATGGAGTGTCCTGCTTACACTCTCTGAGCTAAAAGTAGACAAAACAACCTTCATTTTTGATTCACCTTCTTCAGGTTGCCGCTCAGATAAATTCACTGCACTAGTGCCAATGTAATCTTCATCACCCAAATCATACTCAAAATCACCATATATATCTAGTTCAGCATTTGATTCCATCTCAAAAACATTTTCAGGCCCTTCTTTCAAATTTGTAGGGGGGTCTTCAAATATAGCTGTATTGGGACTATTTGGAGGAGAATCTGACAGGAGGCCAGCTGCTCTGAGCGCAACAGCAATATCAGGGTCTGAGGATTCAGGTGCACATTGCTCTGTTTTCTCACTAGTAATTGGTGGAGTAGGTTCTGCAACCTCAGGGCAGTTGTTGTCTGCACGATGTAATAGCTCCTGAGAACACAAATTCAAATACACAAGCTTGCTGTTAGCCCGACTAGCAAGCTCTTTCTCAATGTTGATAGCATCTGCTACAGCCAACTCTGTCTCTGCAGTCCTGCAAGTCACTTGCAGATTTGCTTTCTTTAAAAAATGCTCTGTCAAGCGATACAGCTGTGTCTGCAAAAATAAAATATAACTATTTGGTAACAACATCAATGGTCAAAGATCCAAAATTAAGTTCATATTTTCCAAAATTCAGTAGTTCAAAAGTAAAAGATGATGGTACTATGAGCCAGGTATCAATTGGATAACATGATACAGAGATTAGTCTGCCTTGAGCATAGTCATGCCATTGTCTACAATTTCGCCACCAAGCAAGGTAAAAATCAATACAACACCATCCATAATTGATCTGAACTCTAAGACACATGAATAGAAATATGTTATTTGCAAGTAACATTACACCATAAACCCATCTGCTTCAACTTTCCAAATATTTTATTCTTTTTTTGGATAATTAAATTTCCAAATATTAGGATGGATGACATGATGAACTACATTTGGATTTCCATCTGCCAATATTTTCACAATAGAAAAACAAAATGTTACAATGTACCGCATACCTGCCTCGCAGATTGGGGGACTTTGTTATGACGAGCTGGTGCTAGTACTGGTCTCATGTCTGCTGGCAATTGAGCCTGCACAATATCAGGGGAAGGAGGTCAGCAAGCGGCTGCTTACACTCTCTTCAAAACAAGCAGCAGCAACAGCAGTTGCTTATATTGGCATTAGAAATAATGGCAAACACATAGCAAGGTATATTATGACATACCAGAAGAGGATAATTTCCTTTCAATATGGCATTGTCTTCATGGACATCCTGGGATGAGCTTTTGACAGCAGAAGCGGTTTTCCGAGCGAGAACCTGCAATGCCCATTTTCTCTTATCATTTTTTGAATTGTCAGATTGAGCAGTTGAGTCCTTGTCTCCACTGAAACCCCATGAACAAGGAATCGCTGTTCCTTCCCCATGTCTATTTGGAGGTGTTTTACATACAGAAGCATCATGCTTCAAGCCTGAAGAAGTTTCTTTGATGACTTGCAAGGCAGAAGAACCTGAATTTGATGCATGCACATGTAAATCTGTGGATTTCATTGAACCTTTATTAGATATTCGTTTGTCATTATTCCCTGGAGGTACTGGCCCCTTTTTCAGCTCAGAGTTAGAGAGAGAGTCAAGAGCTGAGAGAGGCTTTATGTCATCCTTTCGAGGGAGTACTGATGTATCTGCTAAATACAGTCTGGAATAAAAGGAACTAGTTGTCTGCTGTTCTGAATTGTGTTTTATCTTGGAATTCTCTGGGCCTTTCCTAAGAAGGCCAAGAACAGATTTCAGAGTCTGAATCTTTTCAGGTTTTGTTGCCCTCATGCAGCGGTACTTCCAAAATTCAACATCACATTCACGGTCCCAAGCACGTTTTCTTCTCCCATTAGATGCTCCATAAATTTTCTTAGTTAGACTTTCACGTACTTTCCCCTTCTGCATAAGTGACTTCTTTGTTTTAAGAGCCAATGGTGACAACTTTTTAGGGGGCTCTGTTTTAGGGACTGATACCACTGCCCTGAAGGCAGCAAGAAGCTTGGGATCAAAAAGGCTTTCCCCTGAGTCTTCTGAGGCTCTGTTCCGAATAGTTTCTCTTATTTCCTTTCTTAGATTCTGAACCACTATCGATGACTCCTTGTCCTCAACCACTCTTCTCATGATCTTCTTAACACGCAGTCGAGATGCATTTTCTACGGTTGAAGCTTTATCAGGACTGTAACCTTCATGCAGTTTGGAAGGCCTAGGCCCTGTTCCTTTAACTAGACTCATTATATCCAAGGATGTTTCTCTATCATCTTTCAAGCAATCATCTCCTTGGACTGAGGTATGGATTTTATGAATATCCTCATAATTAGCCTGACTGTTATGAGGACTCACTTCAACCCTGTGCTCAGGCCTACTCTTCTTTCTAGAACCTGGAGTCTCAATCTTTGCTTTTGTTTCTCCATTTCTTTTCTCAATTCTACTTTTCTTCTCAGAAGTTCCATTCTCGATCTTTTCTCCAGTTTTTACACTTCCAGCATTCTCATGAATATCAATACTGCAATAAATCAAGAGACGGGGAGATCAGTAAAAGCCATAGATCACATGTCATTTCATAGGGTCTTGAAACTTCTAAAGTGATGCAGATGCAAGTGATAGTAAACATGCAAATTTGATAACAAAATCCCCAGTGAGTAGTTCCTTTTCTTTCTTTAATGCGGAATCCTCATTACAATGATAAGTAGTTAAGTAGGTTGATCATTCTAGAACATATTCACAGTTAACTAGGACAGAGATTTAGATTTTAAACTCATAGTGAACCCAAGCCAAGCACTATAATGACATTCCATAATATGAAAAATGAAAGTATTCAGAGTCAAACCAAATACCTTCCAAACTATTTGGATCAACAATCTTACTATCTGGAACAATTAGACATAATATAAATCAAGAAACCATGAAGCATATCTATCACACGCAATAGCACCAGAATCATCAACATATGGATCAGGAGCATTATAACCATCTGACATGAAAATGGCTCCAGCACATGTGGCTCTTTTAGCTCACTTTAAATGTGCAAGATAGGTAGAATACGCACAGAAGTCAAAATCTTTGGCCATACAAGGAATTTTATCACTGAAAAAGAAGCTTAATGCAAACATCACCTGGAACTTGCATGTCTTCTCTTTGTACCAATCATCTTTGAGGATATCTGGTTTTCCACCTTAGTGATGATTTCATGCGCTGAAAATAATTCATTAATAGGACAGCAGATGTCACATAAAAGTTTCTTTTGTAGTAATCATAAGCATTACATCTGGGAGAATGGGTGTATTAATCTGTCTCCCAACTATGTCCCAAAGAATTTGGGAAAATGAGAATAATATCTCAAAATTTTTCCACACCTTGTAAACCAAGGTTTTCAGAGTAAGTCTGCTTGATAGCATCTCCACTTGCCATATCTAGTTCTGCATCAGTCCTAGCATCCTCAACTAGAAGAAATAAAACACGATAAGCATGTAGAAGTCATGGCAGGGGCACTTTATATTGTGCAAAACAAGGAAATGAGAGGGAAAAACAATGTTTCTTGGGCAATTACCTGATGGCAATGAACCAATGGCTAACCCAAGATGAAGGTCCATACCAAATTCATTTTTGGACATTTTATGACTATGAGTTTGATCAACCAACTTTCCAACAGAACTTTGGGAGCCATTGACAAAAACGTGGTCTGTTACAGCATCATTGACAGTTGATGCCTTCAATTCACCAAAGGATGTATCCTTTGATAAGGATAATTCTAAGTTTTGTGCTTCCAATTTCGGCTGAATATTTGATATCTCTACCAGCTTATTTTGCAGAGTCTGGCCATTGGAATCAGAGGTTAATAAGAATGTTTCAGTTTTAAGGTGCTTGCCAATTGCAGCAGTTGAAGGAGGTTGCTTGCTTGGCAATTCTGCAGAATGATTTTCAGGGACCATGGAGACAACAATAGCTGTCTCTCCAGCATCAGCAACAGATATAGACACCTTTCCATGGAAGCTATCCTGGACTTGGCGTCCCATACTGTCATTATCTTGACTATGATAGTTGCCATGTGACTCTGGTGGCATCAAATTTGATTCCCTCAGCAATCGATGATCTGTGCATCTGAAGGACAATCAGAGAGATTCCTATTAGGAAAAAAAAAAGGTGAAAAGAACAAATTTGGCAACAAACAAATTCCACTGATTGCCACCAGTAGATGCAAGACAAAAGAGAAGTAGATGGGGAGGGGAAGAAATCTATGGAATAAGGATGGAAGGGACAGGACCAGATAATGAACAGGAGGACCAGCATGAAGAGAGAATGGACAGAGAGAACTATAATAATGAAGCCTTCTTACAACGCTAGTGCAAGATCTATTTATAAAAAGATAAGTAGCCATAAAAATAAAACTAAAGATTTAAACTGAAAGAAAATAAAACACTAAATAAAATTTGACCACAATCTTACTTCATAAAATTACATGTACAATGACATCCAGGTGTCATCATAACTTAGACCTGATTTTCATGAGTAGCTGCATAAACAAGGGGTGCATTTTTGTGTACATTAATATGTTTTAACTTCTAAAGAGGTTTATGGAAAATGGAAATCTGTGGAAATGAGCATGTACATTAATATGTTTTAACTTTTAAAGAGGTTTATGGAAAATGAAAATCTGTGGAAATGAGTAACAGACTACATAATCAGGAAATTATGATTAGGACAGAACACTTGAGATACTTAAGTTATCAACTGATATGGAAGTATACTTGAAAAAGTTGGTTCTCTTCTGAGTGCATCACTAAACACTGGAAACAATGAGCAAAGGCCTTTGCGTTTTATGTGGCAGTGAACTTAAATACTTTCTAATCTGTTGTTCATCACAGCCAATGAAGCCTCTACAACATGAGTCAAAAACTGAATAGAATATGAATGTTCTCTCTAAGCTGAAACTCAATCTCTACAGTATTGGAAATCAAGCAAAATAAAAGCAACCCCTATGACTCACCTGGGGCATAACCATGTTTCCTCAGTAGTCGCTTCTGGATCAAATCCTACACAATAGGCATGATACCTGTATGTACCAAAGCTCAGACATAGTATCAATGACACAACTAACTACCAAAAGCTCAAGGAAGCCAAATGAACAAGAACATAGTATCATAAAGGAAGAAAAAGAATTTATGATGTCATCATTAAGTGAGCGACTCAAAGATGCTGCCCTCCTTTTCTAAAAGTATAAAAGGGGGCAGGAGGAATGTAATCCCTCCTACTACTGCCCTTACCCTCTCTATAAAGTGGAATCGATCCAGGTCACATATTACCCCCATGCAAGAACTAATCATTATTTATTTTGACTTCCAACTTGTAGTATGGTTGTTGGAAAATCAAAGAATCTCGTCTTTTACCATGCATATATCCTCCAAACCAAAAGTTAATCTAATATCTTTGGGGAACCCACATGAAAAAAATATTTAAATATGCAGAAAACAGTATATAGCCCTACCTTTTCACTTCATCATATATATTTTGGGGGAAGTTCACATGTTATTCATTGTCACTCTTACTACCTGCCGGAACTTTGGGGATGGGTGGGGGAAATCTACAGCTACTGCTCTCCTTTAGATCTTGCTAGAAAAACATATGCCCGAGTTTGCAAGCAAATCGAAAGTTTGCTTTTCTCTTCTCAGCTTATATGTCCCCTGATTTTCAGCGAGTAGCAATTTAGAACCATCAAAAGAGACCACCACAACTGGATGGCTCAACAAAACGATATGCAGTGGGTTCGATCTATTACTGAAAGCATCCAATATCACCTGGTGCTTCTTTTAAGTCCCCAAACTGATTCCAGGCATTTAAACCTCCTCCACCAGGCAAAGCCACTCACAATTTTAAGATTTCCAATAACTCATACCCACTGAAGAAAGTTGTTTGATAATCAGCACTTCAGGAATAAAAACAAAACTGAGAGCTTGAAACCACTGCTGAGCACAGAACCCAGTGCTCCAAGAATACCACCCACTAACAGCTCAGGTTGTGAAGACTTGAGAATGTGGAAAACACAGATTTAAATAGCAATATTGTGAAGATATTTAATGCTCAAGAGAACCTTAATTCTAATCAAGACCATATACAGAAGCACGGGGTTAAATTTACTAGGAGTTGCTAGAAATCTTCTTAAGATTAAAGAGGTTGTAGAATGTAAAAATTGGGATATTATCATAGAACAACACAATCCAATTTGTCAGAGATACCATCTTGTATACTATCACAGCTCTGCAATACAAGAGCCATCTAGAGCAAAATTCTTGAAATCTTTCGACATCAGGTCTATTAAATTTGAGTGTTCATATAAGCACAGTCTAATATTTGTTAAACCATCAGATTCTAGAACATAGTCAAATGCAGAAACAATCCAATCCATACACTTACCCCCTAAAAAGAAGTATCAAACCCACATTATAGCATTAGGTCATTCCCTCGGATTGTTATGATAATGATAGCATGTCACTGTGTGGTAAAAAGCAATAATGACAATGGGGATTCACTGTTAGGAGGAGTGATGAAGCTATTTGATTTTCATGATGTGAAAGTTTTTAGGGAATCATGAAACTTGCAGCAGATATTTTACAATATTTTTTAGGTTGATTAAATTTTACAATATTTGATCAAAACTGAAGAAAGTGATAATCATTTCCAAACAAAGCTGTAACTTCCACTTACCACAGATCACAAGAATCACAAGCAATTGATGTATCAAGATATGAATCTTCCACAGAAGAAGCTGACCCACTGCGAACTTTGCAGCCATCTCCATCCAAGCAGACAACTGCCTAGAAAACAAGAGGAATACAAGAAAGAAATCATAATGACATAGATCAGCAGCTTCTCGCCATATTTAAAAAAAGAGTGAGATTAATATGCCATTGACATCATATCAATATGAAATATTTGATAAGTTTAGAACCACAAAAAGGCTTGAATTTACAGATATGGGTGGCTTTGGATATCTATAGTTCAAAACTCCCCACGTGTGGGTCTAGACATTGACTAAAGCCATCATGTGAAAATAATTAAATGTGAGTCAAATAACGCTGAGGAAATTTCCCTCAAGGTCTTTTGCTTTGATATCATGATATATTTAAATCCATAACTATCTAATCTAAAAGTTTAAGTTATTTATAGCATGGTTTTTATATTTTCAACATCATGATTGTCCAAAGTAAATGTTGTTGGATGACTAGCTATATCCTACCTGTATAGATGCACATATACTCTGAGATATTGAGAAAAGTCATTTTAATAAAAGAATTCTAACCAAATGAAGCACTTAGCTACTCTCATTATTCTCTATGAGGATAGTAAAATCCCTCCAAAAGGTCAATTATTTTTGGAAGAATTTATTAAACAAAATCTCTCTAATTTGGTATAGTGCAATTTGATCAAACCATTGAAGGTATCACTTCTGGAGGATAATTACATTTTCGTTGATGTAGTAGGATTGAAATGACAGAGTATTATTCTTCTCTTCAATGCGCCACTCATCTTCTCTGCTTCAAGAATAAAAGAGCATTAGTTGTCATAAAACAACATTAACAGAACGATATCAACACAACAAAATTGAAAACATTCATTTCACAACAACAGCACATAAAATCATATAGATCCATGCTACAATTTCACATGCAGAATTAACATACATGCATTATTTCCATTGCTTTTAACAAGCACACACATGCACACAAATACACATGCACACACCCCAACACAAACATATATACGTGTATACATACATACATACATAAACACACACATATATATGAATACGGATATGTTGGGGTAAGTCGAGCACACATGATTCTTCCTGCTGAGAATGTAAGATAAACTCTAGTAGCATGCCTTCATCATATGGGGTAGTAGCGAAACATGGAATGCAAGCAAACACAATAAATTGATGGAAGCATGAGCACAAATATCGTATAGAATATACCTTGAAAAGGCTTCCTCCTCAAAAGTATTGCTTCCAATAGTATCATACACCTCCAAATCCAATAGACTCATGTAGTTAGGTGACTGTCTCATATCAAATATAAATGAAATTGCTGATAACATTTTAAGCAACATTCAAATTCATTGCAGAGTCTTCTAATTTGATTTCAAAAGAAATGATATAGAGTCATACAGAAGTCAAAAATAAAATTTGGACAGAATTTTCCATCAAAGAGTGATGTCACTCACAGGAACACAAGTAATTGATTGGAATTCATTCTGGCAAAGAGGACAAAGGTTTGTAATGGTAGACCAATTGTCAATGCAAGCAAAGCAAAACCTGAAATCAACAAAATTTACTCAGCAAATATACACAAGCTGCCAATTTAAACTAAATTCTGTAGTCTAAGAAAAGCTAGAACAAGGTAGAAGATTTAAAAATGCCTCACATTTTAGCCCTGTTTTAGTGTACAACATTGAGATCATTTCACTCCCGTATCCATCAGGGCAGTAATAAAGGATACTCCTATAGGCTCTATGATGATTATACTAAAAGAGATGCAGTAAAGGCAGCTATGGGGCAATCATTCTAGGTTTGCCAATGTGAATGTATTGCACCACAAGGATAATTAGTTGATAATAACTTAAAAATAAAGAAAGGAAGTGTACCAGTGCTGACAGCAATCCAGGACTCCCCTGTCAACAACAATATCCATGCATATTCCACATGTTTCTCCCTCAAAATGAGCAGTATCCTGTGGAAAAAATTAAACAAAAAAAAAAAACCCAAGTTTACAAGTATAAAAGTCATATGTGAAGAATTTGTTTACTATATCCCATACCCAGATGAGCACATATACTCATCCAAAAGAATAGTTATCTGTAAGCTTAAATGGGTTCAACCAGCAAAACTATTAAGAGCAGCCTCACTCAGATACCTTTCGTTAGCACAATGGACCCCACTTTGAAGTTACATTAAACAGCGATACTTTCTACCTTTCAGTAACAAAACCTTAATGAAATAAATGCATTACAATTTTTTCCCTACATTTCAAGCTCTTTTTCTTTTGAAGTTCGGCAACCCAATGTCATATTGGATCACCAAAAAAAACCCGAATGCCCCATCCAATTCATTTGTACACCATCTAGTACCCATGTTCAGATGAAGCTATCCCAACTGCCACTACCAAATGAAACCGTTAAAATTCTAGTCCAAGGGAACTCCTTAATTGCTGGAAGGACCAATAAGGAGCATATGGATAAAGAACCTCCCAAACTTTCTACCAAAACCTTTCTACGTCCATTAATCATCTATCTACTATACCGGGGTTTGGAGATTACATACTCTGTCAGCACCCCGCTTCCATTTTGGTAAATTTTATCACTCCAATATTGATCAAGACAATAAAATCCTAAATAATATTAATCATCAAAATCATAATTATAATTTTTACAGTACTCATAGTTTGAGTTACGTTCTTACGGGGAATTATGATATGACTGGAAAGTTTTATGACAAAGGATAATTTTCCGGGATATTTTAAAAAATTTATGGAAACAGGTCCTAGAATTTCGAAACTTTCTCAAAACCCTTAATCATATTGTAGTTTTGTCCGTCTTTTTTTTATTTTTCGGAGTCAAATATTAAAGCTCGCCTTTCTTCGGGGTAAAGTCCTACCGTGCTACGTGTACTACTCCCCAGTTAATTTAGAGCACGCTATTATCTGATAAGAGTTTCAACCCAATTTCGTTGATCGTATAAACACGATTCATAAGCCAATGTTAAACCTAAAACCTAAAAGAACTACTTTTATCAAGTAATAAACAGCAAAATAGATCACAGAAACACTTCATTTCAATCAAAGAACCAAACTTTATCACAATATACAGTACTAAAAATCAAAAGCAAGCATAAATTACAGCAAAATTTTACTAATTGATTGAAATTCCAATAGAATTACGTATACGAGAGAGAGTGAATATATGTAATTCGAACATACATTACAATTATCAGCTTCAAAAGTATCTTCTCCAGATACAGTACTACTCATGACCAAATCCACTTCCATTTTTTAACTCCTAAACCCTAGAACCACATCATACAACGAGGTTTTCGAGTTGCGACAATCGATTTCGTAATCGTGAAAATGGACACCGTTACTGATTGGTTGTGATTTAGGTCAAATAGTTGTAGAAGATAGCCAGGAGGGAGAAATTCAACAGAGAAGGTGGGATGAAATTGGAAAGAGTGAAGCTTGGTGTGCGGGTATTTCGGAGAAATTATACGATGAAGAAGAAGGGGAGGAAGGAAGGAAGGAAGGTCGCGAGTGCGTTCGATAACGAAACGTTTTACACGTTTCTTAATCACGGAAAAAGGGGATCATTAATCTTAATTAATTAACGCTTCTTTATTGCAACATGGCTAATGAATATTTTTTGGCAATTAACAAAATTTTTTAACAATATTTCCAGTGGAGATATCGTATGACTAAATCAATTTTTTCTTTGTATTATTTAATGCAAAATTATACAATTTATTATATATATTAGTTGTACTTTTACTGTTCAAATAATCACAATTCTTTCTATAGCTGTTATCATTCATACAAATATGTAAAGGCCGTCAATATTTCATTAATACGACATTTTGACTAATTATATATATATATATAATGTGTTTCATTTGTCTATATAATGTTGAAGCCGCAGTCTCATACCGGCTTTCTTTTAGTTATGTGTAGAGGATACATATCCTACTTGAAGTTTTTATATATGAAGTTACAACATTTGTATTAATGTAAAGTGATATAACTTTTTATATGTAATGTTGCGTCCTACAATCTAAAGGACTTTAATCTTATTATAAACAAGACATCATTTTATATAAATAGTTAGGATTGTAAATAAGTCGATAAACTATTCTCAAGCTACTTGAACTCAAGTCGAGCTTGACGCCAAGCTCAACTCACTCTTGCTTGATTAATAAATGGATTAAGTTTAAGGTTAAAATAAAGCTCATTTATTTAAATAAATCGAGCTTGAGCTTTTATTTAGACTTATGAGTAAATTCAAGAATAAGCTTGTTTTTATTGTTGATAATCCAGCTTACAAATAGGTTAAAGGGCTCACAAGTAAGTTTGTTTATATTATTATTGAACTAGCTTATAAATAGGCTCGCTAACAAACTCATGAACATGCTTATATGTATGATCTCGTTTATACTATTAACCAATTAAATTGCGAACAAGCTCAAGAGTAGATCCAATAATTGATATATTATATTAAAAATCATACTACTTTAAAAAATATAACATAAGAAAGAACATGTACAATGTGACTACTTAAAACTCATATTTTAAACCCCATATGTTTTTGCTGCCTTTGTATTAAAGAATAGTAAACTTTGAAATATATTATATTTGGATAATAGATGATTTCGTATAGATGCAATAATTTATTATTGTTTTAAGAATTTATGTTTACAATAATAAAATTTTAATTAATTTCAATATTAAAAAAAGAAGAAGATGAAAAGGTAAATTTTGAAACTTTAAATTAATTTCGAGCTTTAACTCAAACTTAAGCTAGTTTTTTGTTTCATTTATCTAAACGAGCCTAAACTCAAGCTTAGGCTTGTTTATCTAAATGAGCCTAAGCTCAACTCATTTAGGCTTGTTTATTCTTTAGATGAGCTTGAGCACAACTTGCTTATATAATGAAGTCAAACTCAAACCTCGAATTCCTTAACAAGCTGAAGTTCGAGTTTATAATTTTTAAGCTTGTAAAAGCTTTGCTTGGCTCAAGCTCGATAATTTTTTCAACAAGACAATTTAACTCGACTCAACTTGTTTGCAACCCTAATAGTCACGTTAGAAAACCAATTGACATAATCAATTCACGTCATAATGTAGGTTTCATTACTAAATGCACAATTATATATATTTAATCATATTTTCTTATTAAGATGTTATATAAGCTTGAATGAATGCTTTTATTCATAAAAGCTCTTACAAACCTCATAATTACATAATATCTCAACAATTTACTCAACCTATATTCAAACTAAGTCCACCTATGGTCCATAACTGTCCGGTGCATTAATATCATTCACACTAGAGTTGGGTGAAAAAACCAATCGAACCAAACCAAACTAAACTGAACCAAACCAAACCATAAATTAGATTTAAATTCTCTTCTTATGTTAAAAAAATTACAAATTGAATCAAATTGTGAATAATGAAAAAAAAAAAGAAAATAGCGATAAAAATCTAGATAATATATGACTAAAAAAAGAAAATTTCATATTATTTATTCAATTCCTCATCTTATTTGGTTTTTATCAAATAACTTACTTTTTTTGTATTTTTTCTTATTAATTGATATAGAAATCATAATTATCTTAAAAGAGATAATAAAATCTTTTTAAATATTTTAAATAGGCATTAAAGATGGTGAATAGTATTAGAGAAATGATAATAAATTAAGTCTTTTTTATATTAAATACAATTTTCTATAACTTATTGACTTATATATAAAAAAAATTAATAACACGATTCGAACTGTAAGCTGAACTCAACCAAACCTTTTTTTTAATTTAGTTTCGAAAAATTGCGAATTAAATTATATGATTAGATTTGATTTAAGAAGAAAAGTCGAATCATAATACATAGTTTGGTTTGGTTCAATCGAACAAAACTGTGGTCACCCCAAATTCACATTTATACCAAAATTCATACTTATAATCATCAATCTTTACTTAAAATAGAGTTTTTCCAATATGGGTGAGTGACAATGTCTAGAATAAAAATTACTATATACAAGCATATTTACATGCCATAGCATGCACATTACTCATATATTCTATGTAACAACCATAATACAAATTAAGGTATATTTCAAGGCAGTAACAAACAATACAACCTTAATATCCAAAGTATATAAACACACTTATTCATACGTGAGGACTTGTATATCCCATCACCAAGACAAAAATGTAGGATATGCAAATCTATTGTGTTCAATAGTCAAATTATCTCCTCTAAGGTCCATAGTCATATTAGCCATCGAACAACTAGTCTATCGTAATCATCCAAAGTAATGTCCCATACTACTATAACCCATTTATAACTTCTCTCTAGAAGACCAGCTTGTATCAATCATAGTTCTACTAGATATTCAACTCATTATAGGCTTATGGCACTTAGTTTATAACTTGTATATTTGAAGTGGCTACTAGTTTTGTTGCAAGTACAAGCATCAATCGTCATTTATTAATAACCAAATAAATTTAGATTCATTATTCTTGTTCCTACATGCACAATTAGTGGGCAATTATAGCATAAGTATCTAAATAGTTGTTCATCAAACTTAGATTAACTCTAATATGAAATTAGTCTTATAATTACACATAATATAAATTATCTAACAACTTACCTCTACTAAAAGATAACATTTTTATCTCTAAAATTCCAACTATGGGCTCAATAACTTTGGGAGTGGAATCTTGCTATTCCACTCTCTCCATTTCACTAGACATAGAAACTAAAGCAACATGTGTGTTAACTTGCTTATCATACTCAAAGTTAATTCTATTACAAGCTTACACTCACAACATTATTGATCTTCTTTTTAAGTCTCTCTAGCCTCTCCAAGGTCAAGTAGCTAGCTTTTTCAAATGTTATTTAATGAGTTGGTTTTTCTTGTTCCATTAACATATCTGATGCTAAAAATCAAGGTCAACCTCTATGCTATCTAAGTAAGCCACTAATTTTTCATCTTCTTTCTTGCCACTTGGACATTATCAAAATCCCTTTACCAATATCTACTCTAGTTTGAGGTCCAAACTTCATCTCTATATTACTTAACACAACATTTCACTATGTGGTGATCAAGCTCTCCAAGATTCACACTAATTTAGTCCCCAAATAGCTAATGGCTCTTTGCTAGCTCTCAAGTTTTTTGTCCCACCTCTATATTAAACACATTAGCAACTCTTTTATTTATGCACCTATCCACAATTTGAGTTTATCAAATGTGCAAAAGATTATTCAACATTGTCTTACCACGAACGTCAAGGTTGTGGCAATAATCTTAACTATAGACATCAAAGCACATTACTATAATTCCTCATGAATTAATGGTTCTTAAAGTAGGTAGCTTGCTTTGATCTTAAATTCCATGATAAGCTTGCACCTTTGAGTCACCTAAGTAAAGAGAGCTACTACCTATAATGTTGATTATACAACTATATCTACTTTATAAATCCTAACAACTTGTCTTAGTATTGCTTTTTCATCTCTAACAGTTTATAAACTTGTAAGTTGTCTTACATCTTTACTCATCAATGTATCTTCAGCAATTGTGCCTACTATCGTCCTATATTAGTTACTAAATCATTGTAAATGTCTCACTTGTAACCAAATAGGAAGCAAGTGATGTAAGCATGTTCTCACCGAGTCCCTATATCAATTTCGTGCTTAAAATAAGAACTTGCTCTCATTTTGTGAAAAGGACAATATCTTTTTTCTCAACTAGACAATATGGATTGATGGGAAGAGCCATACTTGTTCGTCACCCAAGCTTATTCTTAAGTCCTCTTGACATGCTTGATGAAAATTTCTTCAAACAAAAGCTACCTTTAAAAGAATAATAGTAATCTAAAATCTAAAATAAACTAATAAAAATAAGAAGTAGAAGAAAATATTTCGTTTGATTTTTTGCCTATGTTATATTCTTTTGCCTTTTTGAATAAGGAAAACAAACTAAAATTTAACCAAGTTTAGATTAATCTAGAACTAACTTTGATCTATGAAACAAAAATATAAAATAATCATTATACGAATAGTCATGAAAATTGAAACTAGCACCACAATCCTTGGTAACAAGACCAAAACTTAGTTATACACTTATGTGAACTTTTGAAAAAAAGCGTAGTTTAAACTAGCAAACATATCAGGTTACAAATATAACAATAAAAACCAATAAGTACCGAGTAATGTATCATAGGGATTACTGGCTAGCTCCTAACTATACTAGTCATCTTTGTATACTCGGTGAACAAAAAATCTAGTATTTTATAAATTAAACATTATAATCACCAAACTTATATCTCAATAAAAAATCTAATTCATGGACTTAATGTGCACAAAAGAAATAAGTTTATAAATAATGTTGGTGATTATAAGAAAACCTAATCATTGTTGGTGATTACAAAGTTGCCGTGCTCAAATCCTTGTGTAAATCATGTTCCCATTTGTTCTTGAGGTGGCTTCCTTTTATTAAAACTATTAAAGGCTAGTTATTGTTCAACCTAAACAATAAATAAAAATTATAGATCTTACTTACCTATTTGCCTTGAACTCTTTAAAACTTATACATATCTTTTACTTTATTTCTCACATCAAATGCTTATGGCCTACAATATAATGCCTATTCAAATTTGTGTTAACTTTTATTATTAATCTTAATGTTATTCCATCATTAGGTGTCTTCCTTCTATTATTAATCATTAGTTGCATTTTATTTAGTGAGATGCCATCATTTTTTAAACTTGGTCTTGCTATCATTCTTTGAATTAAAATCTAGTTTCCATAACCTTGTCTTTATTTTAAGTTTAAAAGTAATTGGTTCTATATCAATGTCAAGATGCAAATGTAATTGTTATTGTAAAGGGCCATAATTATTATATAAATATATTAGGCTAAGCCCATTTATTATTTGGCTTGACTCATTGGGCTAAATGACAGGGTTTAGTAAGTCCGACCCAATTGTTGGGATAACTAAGGGAGAATTGGCTTGATAGGCTTAGAACAAGGATTGTTCGATCGATTAATCCACATTTAACCTTTCTTAAGTAGGCTCACACACTTATGAGAAAGGCTACTAGCCTTGAACCTATAGTAAGCTCATTAAGATAACCCTAAAATGAGCAAACTCCATCCCATTTGTTAATCACTAAGATGATCTGACAGATGTTATTAGATCCAAGAATTTATAAATATTCAGTCATTCCTCCTCATTGAGGAGGATGTTTTTCGGATTTTAGAGATAAGAGAAATAGTGCTCCACGAACAATTCTCTACTCTCAAAAATCAAATAAGAGTTTAAGCAAAGAACGATCTCCATTGCCCAAGAATGCAAGGTTGATGCTTAAGGTCTCTTTAGCTCCTTTGTTTGTTACTTATGCATTAGAAACTCTTGAGATTACCTATTCCTCCTCCCTACCACTCTTTCCTTATTCATCCCATCATGTGTTATCTGCACATCATTTCTCTAAAGTCATGTGCAGTACGGTACCGACATAATACTCAAGTGACTACTCCTACCGAACCCCCTTATCTACATTTTGGCAACTCTACTAAGGATAGAGCTAAGTGACTAAAGAGTAATGGCACTTGCTAGGAAGAGAGGATCGTTTAATAATATTTCTCAAGAACAAGATCTTAACATTGAATCGATGGAATAAAACCTACCTCAAATACTATAGAATACCAGTCAGGGCAATTCATAGCTTGAGGCTCCCATAAATCTTGTACAAATTATGCAAACTATGTAGAAGAACATAAGAGTTAGCTGCTACTATTGTCATGCAATAAGGTGCGGCTTCGCCAAACACCAGCATTGTTGTGTAGCAATGCACTATCCATGCAAATCCATCACATGCAGTTCTTCCATCTAATCCTCCCATTAATGAGGAGAACATTCCTTAAGAACAAACCCCTCCACCAAACACTCCCCCTTTTAATGCTCTTGGTGGATTTAGTCGTTAGTCTACTCTTGCACCTACTTTTATGGTATCTACTCCAAGGACCTCCTTTGTAACAAGGGAATACTTAGACATATACTTAAAAGAAATACAAGAAAAATTAACTGTGGTAGTGCTAGAGTTAAGACTCCCTTACCATTAACACATTGCTGAAAAACCTTATCCCGATAATTATGTTAGTCCTAAGTTCATCTTGTTCAATGGTAAGAAAGGAAGTGCCAATGAACATTTACTTAAGTTTATCAAGACCTTGGAAGTATACAAGTTGGATAATGACCTGAAGCTCAAAGAATTCTTCAAGTCACTAACCGAAAAGGCATACACCTAATATGTCAATCTCTCTACAAGGTTAGTTAATTTATAGAGGTTTATGTGTAAGCTATTCCTAAAGAAATTTTTCTCCACCTAAGAACGAGTCATGATAATGGACATGGGAAGAACATGACAATACCCCAAGGAAGACATGATAGATTATATAGAGCGCTTCAAGGAGTGTACCTTGGACATCCAAGATGTATTTGATGAGAGGGAGTCAGTGAAGATCCGTATCCAAGGGATGTTCAATGAGTAAGCAGTCCACTTAGAAAATCTCAACCTAAGTTCCTTTTCTACACTCGTTGAGATTGCAAGAAGAACTAACAACTCTATTGCAGGGTAATGAGAAGAAAATGGAAAGTTTGAGAAACGAGCAACATTTGCTAACTTAGCTTGAGACTCGTAGAGACAACAAGAAGCCAAAGAATGATATATCACGAGGCTCTACATCAGCTCTTTTCACATGCCCAATGGGAAAGGTACATGCTCTACTTGACCAATGGTTACGAGATGGGAATATCAAGCTCCTAATGGTGGGTCATTTACCAATGCAAAAGGAAAATAACAATCTTAAGTTTTGCAAGTATCATAGATTCGTAGGTTACCCTACAAATGAGTGTTAGGCTTTGAAGAAGATTTTCAATAACAGGATCCGTAATGGGAAACTTATCATAGAAAATAATGATGTATGTAACAATCTACTTCCTACACTCAACAATCAGTAGGGGTACTACAAATGCTCTCAACTATAATCCTAGCACTGAAGAAGGAGACATGCCACATGTCGAGGTGCGTAACAACCAAGAGGCTATAATTGGGAATGATGAGAGCACACGTATGCCAGAGGTCGCCGCCTTAATGAAGACGGCTAACTTCAATTTTTTTTTTTTTTAATTTACTCAGGTTTAATGATGATGCACGGTTTACAGCGGCAATTACTCTTACCTAAATCACTAAGACACAGTATAGGGAGTACAGTCTAGCGCAACCTGTACAAAGTATAGCTAAGGCACATGGGAATGTGATACTCTTTAGAGATGCGGACATGTGCGCTAAGAATCCCAACTACAACCATCCTCTTTATGTGGAAAACATGCTAAATAGGTATCCCATTAAGAGAACATTCATAGACAATGGCTCTTCTATAAACATAATGTCGATGTCTACATTCAAGGTTGTAGGGATAGACAACCAACCCCTAGTAACACGACCTATCATCGTAAATAGTTTCACTGACATGTCTACAAACACAATAGAGTATATTAATGTGATCTTTAAAGTTGGCCCAATACAAGGTTCTACACAGTTTCACGTGATCGACATGTTCGTATCCTATCATCTACTGGTTGAAACAAAGTAGCTACATGATCACAATATCATATTTTCAACATAACATCAGTGCATTATGGGTCATTAGAGGGAAAAAGACACATTCAATCCCTCTACGAATAATCAGTTCGAGCATAATGAGGCATACTTCATCAAAGTCGCATTCTTCGATGAATATGCCAAAGAGGGAGAGATTGCCATTGCAAAAATCCTCTGGCACACCACTACCCACTTGAGAGGAGACTCAAGAGAAGCCCAAGAATAAGAAGAGAATGTGAAGGTCCCACGAGGGTAAGAAAAAGCAAAAACGAAGTGAGGGAATAAAGAGTTTCATTAGAGAAAATGGGTAAAGGGTGTACTACTTATGATGGTCCATAAGATTTGAAGAAGCTTACTCATTTTCTTTAGATCTCATATTAACACAAGAAACCTAAACTGCCTCTCTAAAGATGCAGGATCAACTCAAGCCATAAGTTGATGAGATTGGAGAGTTAGATCCAGCGAGACTAAGGGAGATTCCGAAACCTCTGAAACTTATCTTCATTAGCAAGAATCTCTTGCAAGAGCTTAAGATCCACTTAGTGGAATGCTAAGGGAGTATAGAGATGTGTTTACATGAACTTACAATGAAATGTCGGGATTGGACCCCAATCTAGTGGTATATAAATTAAACATTACAACCAAAATTAAGTAAGTAAAACAGGAACAACAAGTTTTATGCCCAGAAGTTGAGATCTGAATCAAAGAAGAAATTGAGAGGTTGCTCTAAGTTAGCTTTATCAAGTCAATTGAGCACCCTATATGGTTGGTTAATATCGTGCCGATAAGGAAGAAAAATGGCTAGATACAACTTTGTATAGATTTTCGTGATCTTAATAAAGCTTACTTAAAGGATGACTTCCCATTGCCAAATATAGACATGTTAGTGGATGCCATATCCAAACATGGATTTTTCTCATTTATGGATAGTTTTAGTAGCTACAACCAAATCAAGATGAACTTTGGAGATGCTGAGTGTACCGCCTTTAGGACACCGATAAGGAATTTATACCATATTGTCATGCCCTTTGGGCTTAAGAATATAGGACTAACTTACCAAAGAGTAATGATTGCTATCTTCCACAATATGATGCACGACTTCATGAAAAACTATATGGATGACATAGTTATTAACTCAAGGCGGGCACTGGATCACTTAATACATATGCAGAGGGTTTTTGAGCAGTATCAATAGTATAAGTTGCACATGAATCCGCTAAAATGCATCTTTAGTATAGCATCTAAAAATTCCTTAGATTTGTAATTCACAGAAAAGGGGTCGATGTCGATTCAACAAAGGTGTAGGCTATACAATCCATACCCTCACCCACTAACCTAAAGGAATTAAAGACATTCATGGTAAAGGCTCTTATATCAAGTGATTCATCCCTGCACGAGCTGAGATCTCCTATTCCTTACAACAACTCATGAAGAAAGAAACACTATTTGAGTGGGGGCAATTACAAGATGAGGTCATTCAGAAGGTAAAAGATATACTCACTTCTCTATAGACGATGACAATGCCTGTCAAAGGATTACTAATGATTCTCTAATTGACATCTACTGATAAGTTGATTGGGGTTTTACTTACATAAGAACTTAAAGGTAAGGAGTAACTCGTATACTACCTAAGCCAATCCCTCCAAGGGAGTGAAGTCAATCATTTAACTTGCGAGAAGCATTGTCTTGTGTTAATATTTACTACACAGAAGTTGCGTCACTACTTTTTGGCATATAAAGTCAACTTTGTCACCTACTTTAACTCGCTAAAATACTTGCTATCATGACCGACCCTATCTAGGGGGATTGCAAAACGGTTGCTCTTCTTATTAGAGTTTGACATTACAGTTATGCTGCTTAAAGCTATTAAATCTTAAGCTGTAATAGACCTCCTAGCCCATTTTCCTATCACACATGGGACTCACGCCATAGATACAAGCCCAACGGAGTTTCATGAGGACTCCATAAAGGCAGAATTTGGTGCAAAATGGAAGATGCAGTTTAATGGCTCCTTTGCTAGTATTAGGCAAGGAGGTGGAGTAGTATTAATGACCCCCTAAAGGCCAAGAGATACTGCTAGCATTTAAGCTAGACTTCCATTGCACCAATAATAAGGCTAAGTACGAGGCTCTCTTACTTAGACTCATTTCCGCACAAAATGCTGAGGCATCTCACTTATGCATCCATGGTGATTTAAACCTAATCATTAAGTAGGCCAATGGAAAATTTGCTCTCAATGAACCAACACTAGCACCTTACAGGGTTTTAGTACAATCTTTAGTTAGCAAGTTCGATTCAGTGAGATACGAACATACTAAACGATCGACCAGCTGTTATGTGAATGCACTAACAACTTTGGCATCCAAAGTTCCTATTCAAGCTAAAGAAAATGGTTTGAACATTCAAGTCATTAGAAATTATGTTCCATACACAACTTTGCAATTGTTAAATGAGGAAGAGGAAGCACCAGATGACCAGTGCACTCCCATTAAGGCTTAACTAGTGTACCCTAATGTAGCTTCTGTAGTAACCTTAAAAATTTTCATCCTCATTAATGGCATCTTATACTTCAAAGGTCTAGAAGGCATCTTATTGCGATGTATTTGTGCAAGGCAAGCATATCTAAAGTTTGACAAATACCACAAAATTTGGTGTAAAGAAGAAGGCCCACCCCAATGTCGCCGCATATAGTGTATAGGGTATTACTAACTAACCATGGCCAAAGATGCTCCTCAAATGCAAATGGGTTGTCTAAAATTCTCTAAGCTTCCTAATCAAGGAGAATGTAATTTCATGGTGAATACCAACGATTGGAGATGCCCTTATATAGACTATTTGAAGAATGGCGCCTTGCCTACGAATAACACTAATGCTTGCATAGTGAAGCGCAAGGCAAGGAAGTACATTATGGGTGAGGACCAGCTATACAAGATATCATTTATGGGATAACCCCTTAGGTCTGTGGCACCACCCAAAATGAAGATTGTACTAGTTGAAGCCCATTCCAAAGATGGTGGAGAACATCAAAAAGGAAGGAAGTTGTACTACCACCTATTGAGCTTGAGGTATTACTGGCCTACAACGGAAAATGATACATTAAATTTTGTTAGGAGGTGTGTTGCGTGCTAGCAACACGAGAATACGATCCATGCCCCTACTGTTGCATTGCATAACCTGATTACTCCATGGCCTTTCCATATATCCACCATTTAGGGAATGCATTTGGATCTTGGTAGGTATAGACTGCTTCACTAAAAGGGTAGAGGTAATCTCGTTAAAGAAAGCTACAAGATAAGTAGCGGCAAGCTTCATGAAAGAATATGTCATATGCCACTTTGGAATCCCAAAGTGCATTCTTTCAAATAATGGTATACCCCTTATCAACTTGCACATACAACAACTATTAGATTCCTATAACATCGATCATGTGAAGTCTACACCTTACTACCTAAAGGGAAACAGCCAATCGAAAGTAGCAAATAAAACTCTTCTATAAGTACTTAGTCATATGATGCATGAAAATCATAAAGAACGGCATGACAAGTTGCCATTGGCACTATGGGCATACAAGACATCTAAACGAAGCCCTACTTAGGCCACCCCCTTTTCTTTAGTATATGGATGCAAAATGATGATGCCCATAGAAGTCTTAATTCCATATGTAAGATTGGCCATCATTGTCAAGTTAGAACCAAATACTCTACACATGCTCGATCTTGAAACTCTAGAAGAGAGATGAGATACCGCTAAGCATCACCTTGCCAGTTATCAACAGCAGTTATGTGTGGCTTATGATTATCTAGTTAAGAAATGGTCCTTTCAGCAAGGCAACATTGTACTTCGCACTATAAAGCATATGTGGTGAGGTATTATAGCATCGAAGTTTACACCAAAGTAGGAGGGCCCCTTTATAGTTCATGATAATGGCTACTTCAAGCTTCTGAACCCAACAACTAATAAAGTTACTACACCCATCAATTTTCAATATATTAAAAAGTTTCATAGTTGCACTATTAAAGCCTTTTTAATGCTTTTTTTACTATTTACTTATTTTGTCGTTGCAAAGTTAGAGAGTTATCTCTTTAGTGCACAAACATGATTAACTACCACCTCTTATATTGTTGTTACATGGTCAAAGCAAGTGCTCCCAAATGTGCAATGAAATACTTAGCCGGTAATGAAAAAAAAAAATGTATATTACGTTGTTGTCATATGGTCAAAGTAAGCGCTCCAAAATGTGCAATGAAATACTTAGCCTACAAAAATGTATATACCAATTTCGAAATAAAGAATAAATGGTTATGTATTGGGAAATACTCTCTTAACCATTAATGCTAATGTGTTGAACTATACAATAAACACCACTATTGTTGCTTAAATGCGATTGAGCATTTCAACCATTTAACATATTATTGCTAGCAAACAACAGCTTTGCTCCGATGCATGACATGATTACTTAAATAAATTATGTGATTGTCACTAGCATTACTCATGGCAAGTATAAGTGAATAAGTAATGATTATGCAAAGAGGAAAAATAAAGAGAAATAACCTTATTGATTCCAATACAATGCTTTAGAGTGAAAACAAAGAGTATAGTTATGATAAACTAAGGAAGACAATCTAAGCCTACTGAGGACTTAAGGTCTATATCTCCTAAAAGTGTCTTCATCTGAAGATTGATTGCTTTAACTGCTTATTGTAATTCCCACACTTTACTTATCAGTTCATTATGTTGTCTCTTGATAGTATAATAGCTCAATAGTCTCTTGGCTTTAGCAGTAATAGGCTTTAAACTGTTAATTTTGAATCTCAAAAGGTTGGCTCCCTTAACACACTTAATCAATTCCTCAATTTCTACCTCTGCCGAGGAATTTCAAAGCCTCTTTAGTAATAACGTGGTCTCCCCCAACATCTTCACCATAGTGTAAACTAGCTCAGCCCTTAACACGAGGGACTCGACCTAAAAGTCTCTGTCCATAGCATCAAGAGTCTTCAATGATTCTAATAAACAAGAAGGCACGGTAAGCCCTCAAAAGGATGTAGTCTCCTATAACGTAGCATAGATCCTTGAAGTTGCCTCCTTGTCTCGGGGAGACATCATAGCAATTGGAGGAGGAAAGATATCAATAGGGGCTACATACAACTCATCTTCATATGTACTTAAGCAAAGCAGGGCATTGACATGATCGCTGACATTGGTGTTATCATTACCTTTGCCTATCTCTATGACTTGCTCATCAATATTAGTAGTAATTGCTTTAACTCTAATAGAGTCATGCAACTCTTAAATGTCATTATTATCGCCCATGTTGTCTTCAACCGGTGATTCCACATAATTCACTAAGTCTTTATCATCATTGACTTGAATTGAAATGGCCATCGAATCATCAGAAGTGCTAGAGCGAACTTCAGAGCCCGTCTTAACTTGCACATACATAATAGACAAGGGAGGTTAGTGAAAAAGAATACCCACACATACATAATAACAAGAAACATACAAGGATGCTACCTCTTGAATAAAGGCACTCTTAACCCATCTACCATCTTCTAATGGAGGAAATGAGCATTTATTCTTACAGGATCTCCTTAATCCCACATCAGCAAAAGATGCCAATTGCTAATCCACCTGTTCAATAGCTTCTCGGGCATCACTAATTGGCTTAGGTTTGGGCTTAGGCAGTAATTTAAGTCAAAACTCCCAATGGTACACAGTAGGCATATGAAGTGTATCATCTACTGAAGTGAGAGCATATGCTCGAAAGTTTTGCAAACAATTCGACCAATATGCTAACCAACCAAGAGAAGCAACCTCAAAGCTACTTGCAAAAGGAAAGTATAGCTGATGCACTTTTGGGTGAATATTTCTGAAGTCACCTGGCAAGAGTGATCGACAGCACGACTTGAAGTTTTTAATAATGTTAGTCATGCAAGGTACCCCTTAGTCAAAGCTAAACTGGCATGTAACCCTATAAGGAGAATGTGCTACAACCCTTTGCTTCAGATAGCACTTAGAGAAGTCTTTGTTGTCTAAGAGGGAAGGTAGACTCCTTAGAGTACACCATCAATTAAATATTGCCTCAAAATTGTGGTGACTCTTACGTTTATCTACTAAAGTTACCTCATATTTTAAGCTTGAAGGATATAATTAGCTCCTATCTTCATAATCGACAAGTTGTTTCACATAAGGGTGAAATGTACATTCACGCTCAATGTCCATAAACTGCAGGAGTGCATGCTCAATGGCTCTTTTAACCTAAGCCCATGCTCTAGGAAGAGCAAGGTTGGATCTAATATTATCAAGAGGAAGAGTAAAGTGTTTCTGAAATTGCTCACAAAAGAAGATTTAGAGGAATACTAATTCTACATGTAACATGTTCACATTGCAGCCTTTTGAACGAATGAAAGCCTTGTGGTACAGATCCAAGCACTGATATAAAGAGCCCAAGTAAAAGAGACCTAATGTGCAACACTTACCTTGAGCAATTCGTATGGCTATGGAAAACAATTGGGGGCTCACACCTTCTTCCGGTTTATCAGGGAACATAAACAAGGATAGCTAATATGCTACAAAAGCTATAAGTTCAAACCTGCAGAAACGACAAGGAAAAAAAAAGAAGAGAAGGGCATAAGTACACAACTATAAGGGTACACTTGAGAATGGATGAGAATGCTTACTCCTATCTAAGAATTGAGCTAAAAATCAGAGGTTTGTCTTTTCTTGACTCCTTAAAAAAGTATGCAAGCTAGGAAGAGAAGAACGACTTCCTTTTGTCGTTGCGAGTAGCCTTCAAGGCATCTAATAAGGATACTTGAAAACTATGCTTCTTATAAGACACTTTAATAGAGGTGATATTGGTTTACCCAAAATTAGTCAAGTTTAGGAAAAGAACCACATCCTCTCAAGTGCTGGGGTGATTTCCCCCTAAAAAGTGATGAATGTGTGAGTTTGAGTACTCCATTGATAGATTATCACTTGCCACATTTCCAACTCGCTCATATGTGGGAACCATAAGTGGGTGGAAGTAGTGATGGCATGAAAGATATTAACCTTTTCCAAAAGAGTTGCATACTTTGACTTTGAGATGATATGTTGTACCTAAGATTTCCACTTGGAGGGTGGTTGTCTAAGGAATGCAAATTGAGTAATGGAGAGAGGAAGTTCTCTTCCTTCATTCCTAAAGCGCAGGATTGAATTTATGTTGATGGTATCTCTCGAGCTAGTGTGAGGCTTGCATCCAATGAAGCGAAGCATACATTAGTGCGAGTTGTTGCGCAGAGCTCTCAATACTTGATCTTATCCCAAAAAGTATCTTTAGAGATAGTCTCATCTAACCACATATCACAGGGACTCAAGATTGGTGATGAATGTCTATCTAAGTGCACCAAAAAGTCTTTTTGCTTGATTATTTCTACGCCCTTTCCCATTGATTCACGGTGTTGCTAATGGCGAGATAGAGCTTGTAAAGAAAAAAAAAACAAATAAATAAATAAGGAGCTATCTCATAACTTATGAGATTGAATATGCATTTGACCAAACAAGTGTAAACCAAATGGTTCAAAAATTAAAATCTAAATAAAAGTCTAAATGTATGAGAGCAATGATGGCTACAAAGGAATTAAACGCAAAGGGTACCGTGTTCCCACTCCTATACGGAAGAAGATACCATCGGACCTTACAAGAATATGTCAAGCTCAGCTTACATGGCAATCTCATCTACAGATTCCTATTCTTGCAACTTTAAGTTGCTGGTTCTTTAGTTGCCATTTCAATACTATATGATTTCACAAACTATATCCGATGTACATCTCTAGTTCTCCGAATCATGGATGGAAGCCCACATAACAGATGCTGAAAGATATTTAGGAATGCCAGTTTTATTTGCTGAATTTGGGGTATCTGCTAATGACCCTGGCTACAATTCTTCAATCCGCGACAAACTACTTAGCACTGTTTACAGGACCCTCCTGAACTCGACAAAGAAAGGAGGCGGTGCAGGTGGAAGCCTTTTATGGTAGTTGTTTCCTAATGGTCAGCGAGAAAAGTTTGTGAGTCGATGAAGCAACGGGAAGAGGACGCGTAGTCACACACCCCTACACGATCTGGGTCGAACCTATGACCTCAATTGCAACTAGCTCCTTATCTATCCAATTGAGCTATTTTCATCTAGGTGGTAGACGAAAGCGATAGAGGACGGACCGAAGACTTTGGAGATGCAATCCTTGATCTCCTTCGCCTTTAGATTGGGTGAGAATCCCCACATTATGACAATATTCTCGAACTTCAGACATCCCGTCGTAAAGGCATTATACCTAGCTTCATGCTTCACTTCGACATCCTAAGTCAAAGCCTTGATGACAAAAATGATTAGTATATTCAAGAAAATAAGGATTTTGTGCCACGACTGATTTTTTTTTTTTTTAATTAAAAAAGGCTGGCATTAGTTCTCGGGTTAAAAGAAGAGGAGGATTTCAAAAAGGCCCAATTCGTGACGTCCGTTCTTCGCTGGGATCAATTCGTAATGTTAGGTTTCCTTATTCTGATGATAATAGTAGCAAAACGCCTCGGGTTGTATTATGCATTTCGAGCTTGCAACGCAATGGCTTTTAATTCCAACTTGCAATCCAGATTGACAGTTGAAACAATATTTACTAGAAAAGGCACCATGGGAGTGTGCAAGAACTTCAAGCCTAATAGGAAATCTAACATCACAAGAGTCAACAATGTCCCGGATCTTAAAATCCTTTAACTTCGCAGGAAAACCAAGCTTTTGAATGATTTAAGCATACTTCCTCGCAGCTGATCTTGAATTTGTCTCACTTTTAGCGCAAGTGCAAACCATCTTGCTAGAGGCACTTTGGCTTTTTTTTTTTTTTTTTTTACGAGCTATCTGTGTTAAGAAGGTTAACGTAAAGGTACTGTAAATTTCAGATTGCTAGCCCTTGTGATCGATCTCCTATCCTGTTTGCCGTCCCAACAACCTGGAAATTTATACTGAGAGTAAAGAGAAGATTTCTCTAGCTGGGCAAGGCATCTGTATAAAAATAATGCAAAGAACTGGTTGCGATTTTAGAGATTATAATCATCTGCTACACAGTTTCCTTGGAAAAACACACTTGGCTCAGTTCTGTAAGGCCACAATATATTGCATGACGCCAAATCTTGAAACATATATCTACATTCAAACAATAAAGACAGAGGAGAAACACTTTAGAGAGTAACGAAGATACGCTAAATTAATAGGACAAGAAAAACCTGATGGGCACAACAGATAGGATCCATAAATTACACTCTCTACCCAGTAAGCAAGTCCTCTAGCGAGGAGTCGATAAAGCTACAAGTATCGGTAGCACAAGATATTCGGCAAACTACACCCTTTCTCCGGCGAGGCGAGGCAAGTGTGTTGCGAACTCAAAATTAAAAAAAAAAAAGAGAAACCTTCGCCGATTTATCAGGCCACATGAAGAAAGTATATGTAGTAGCATTGTCAATCCATGAATCATGTCATCGGCATTGTTCCTAAACTTAAAGAACCTCTATCAGACCACCTTCGAACCTGCAGCGTCTAGTGATGCGACTACGATTACCGAAACAAGAATCGAACCTGCAACGTCTCTATCCCATGATCGAACTTGCAGCGGCCGGTGAAGCAATTCCAGTTATCAAAACGAGATCGACGAACGTCACGGGTGGCTACACTACGATCTTGTGGTTAAAACAAAAAAAAAAAACTTGAATGAGGGATCGGAGAAGAGGAGTGTTAATATTGCAAGTAGGGAATTGGTTGTAGTGAGGAAATGAACACATTGTACAGATTTTGGTCATACTTCCTTAAGAGCATGTTCGCACCCTCTATGTATGATGAGTTTCGGAAACTTGCACTTGAAGATGCAGCTGCTAATTACAATTATGGACTAGAGTGCCTTTTCAGGTTTTATAGCTATGAATTAATTGGTCTAGAAGCAAGAAGGGAAGTAAATGGATGCACATACATATATAGTCAATCGTATGAATGAAAGAAGATAGAGCTCAATGATTTAAATTTTGTAATTAATGCATTCTGAAGATCTTATTAATTTGTGAAGTTGGATTTGATATTTATTGAGGATTATTAGAATGTGTAAATACTTCATTTTTGCCCTAATAATCAATAATAAATAATTACCATTTTTTTCTTATTTTTCTAATTTAGCAAAAATAAGAAAAACATTCAAAAAATAAAATAAATAGGAAAAATACATCAATTTTGGAAAATAATTGCAAAAATGGCAATAAAAAGGATTAAATAATTTTTACAAATTTTTTGAAATTTCAAAAAAATACAAAAAATAAAAAAATCGCATTGCATATATGCAAATTGTGAAAATAAAAAAATTAAGTAAGTGGGCTAGCCCAGCTGGTCCGAACCACGGCCTGGTGCAGGCGGGAGGGGGTCAAGTCGCAGGTTCGAAACGCGAGGGAGGCAGAATTCACGTTTTGCATTTTTTTTTCATCGCCTAGGACACATGTTAGCAGCTGATTGGTTGGAACGGGCGCACGCGCTGGGCGCATGATCATCTTCAACCTTCGTTCGAAATCGTCGCCGGCGAGGAAAAATCAAATTTCGACCATTTTGATTCGATTTTTTTGTACAAATCCAGCAAATATTCAACAGAAATAGGATAAACATCATCCAATTAGAATCAAATCGCAACAAATTAATGGATTTACACAAATCAGAGGAGGGTTGTAACTGAAATCCGATTTGCTTCAATCGGAGGAAATCCGAGCTTATCCAGCTCGATTCCTTACGGCTATAAATAGAAGATAAAGGCAGTAAGCATAAGCACAGATCAAAAGTGAGAAAAGAGAGAAAATAAGTGAGATTGGAGCTTCGCCGAAGTTCTCAAGCACGACCGCTGATCAGCGCCGCCTGGGGAGGTTTTCGACCACAACCACCACCGGTCTTAGGTTCCTCATCCTCGGAAGCTTCATAAACGCCCCTTATTCAACAAAAAGGGCCGCCGGAATGCCATCAACGAGCACTCCCAGCCGCCGTGACCGATCGACTCGATCTGACCCGACCGCTTTGACCCGCGCATCGACCCGGATCCAGGTAAGTCGGATTTTTTTATTTTCTATTTTTATTTTATTTATTTATGTCTTATTTGTTTATTTAGTTATTTTAATTATTTTTTTTCGAATTTCTTTATTTATTTACTTGTTATTTATAATTCAAAAATAAAAATATATTAGAATTTAGATTAGTTTTTTTGGGATTTAATTTACGATGAATAATAATAAGAATAAATAATTATAATGATAAATAATAATAATATAAAAATATATAAAGAAAATGATAAAAATATATATTAGAAAAAAATAGTAAAATTTAGGTTTTAGTTTAGGATAGATAAATAATATAGGAGAAAATTTTTCAATAAAAATTATAAAAAAATCAATAAAAAATTATAATAGTAGAAATGGGTTGAAAAATAGAAAAAATGAAATTTTTATCACTTAGAAAAATCATTTTCTCAAATAAATCCAAAATTGATTTTTCCTTAAAATTATTATTTTTTCAAAAAAATCAAATGATCAAGCTTAGGCTTGGATTTTTTTAGAAAAATACTAAGATGATAAAAACATAAATTAAAAGAAATTTTATAATTAAAAATCACCAACACATTAAAGTTTTTCAGGAAAAGCGAACTACGACCCGTTTGATCCTGAATAACAAGTACGTAGGCACCCATTTGAGGCAATCTTAAAAAGAACAAAAATCATTTTCTTAGAATAGGTTATTCAAAAACACAATAAAAAGACAACAAAAAAAATAAATAAAAGACATTTTGGATAAGGTTTAGATTTTAGGAGATTAGGGTGGTAACCTTAGGGTTTTAATAGGTTAGCCTCCGAACTCAAAAACTTTGGTTTTCCCTTTCCTCTTTTCACAAAAAAAAAAACGAAAAGAGGAAATTACGCTGACCAGTGGTCCAAATTAGGATTGATCTGCTCAATTAGTCCTAATTTAATATTTCTCAACCACAGTTGGGTGACGACTCCAAAACAAAACGAAATTCCTAACTCAAGTCGGGGGTCTACATTAGATAAGCATAGGATCTAGTATAGATCGGATTAAGAATGGAAAATAAAAAATTAGACTTGACAGAAGGGAAGTAAATGGATGCATATACATATATATAGTTGATCATATGAATGAAAGAAGATAGAGCTCAATGGTTTAAATTTAGTAATTAATAAATTATGAAGATCTTATTAATATATAAAGTTGGGTTCAATATTTATTGGGATATATTAGAATGGGAAAGTAAATTATTGTTAAGATGTATTTAGCCAAGTGAAGAATTAGAAAAGATTTGAAAAAATTATCCTTTCTGTTATGATAGTTTTCGAGTAGAAAAGAAGATGTAGATGATTGCAGGTATACAACCCATGGTTTCTTCATTCGATACAACATCAAGAACACACATTACAAGAAATAAAACTTCCAGTCATGACATTGTCTTAAGCATTTAAAGAGAGAGAGAGAGATTTACTTAACAAGGGGCAATGTTACTTTGGTAGTTTAAAGCGACGTGCACAATTAAGCAGTGTTGTGAGTTTGTGCACTGAAATATATACAATAAATAAATTTACAACATCGATGCTAAACTCATACACTATTATCCATCTATAAAATAAATTCATAAACTATGGGAGCATGCTTGATAGTAGTGCTACTACTTTATAGCACTTATGCATCGAGCTACGGCCTAGCTATTCATTATATGCAATTAATGCACAAAATACTTTGACTCCATCCCAAGAATTTTGGTCGGGGGGCAAAAATGTAGATGGTTGAAATTATTACATAAATATATTAGGTTAAACCCATTTATTATTTGGCTTACGTCATTGAACTGGATAATAGGGCCTAGTAAGTCCGGCCTAATTATTGGGATGACTAAGGAAGAATTAGCTTATGGGCTTAGAACATGAATTATTAGACTGGTCCATCCACATTCAACTTTTTTTAGGTAGGCTCATACACTTATGAGAAAGGCTATTAACCTTTGGCCTATAACAAGCTCATTAGGATAACCTTAAAAATGAGCAAATTCCATCTCATCAATTAAAAGAAATAGTACTCCACTGAGAATTCTCTGCTCTCAAAGATCAAATAAGAGTTTAGGTGAAGAACGACCTCCATTGCCTAGAAATTGTAAGGTTGATACTTAAGATCCCCTTAGCTCCCTTATCTATCACTTGTGCATTCAAGATTCCTAAGATTGTCTATTCCTTCTCCTTGTCACTCTCTGTTTAGTCATCCTATCACGTGTCATCTCCACATCACTTCTCCAAAGTCTTGTGCAGTATAGTACCTATGTAATACTCATGTGACTACTCCTATTAAACCCCCTCATCTACAATTATCATTTAACTCATTCCCATGCATCTCTTATCTTAGTTTAAGTGAAGTTCATTTGGTATTTAACTCTTGAATTCTCTTTTACTATAACATCATGCTGGCTTTCCCCTTAATATGAAGAATTCTTATTGTTGCTATCTTAATGAGCATCCTTCTTTATAATTATAATGATTCTTACGTTTATTGATAATGCATAGAACTTTAATATCCTCATATAATACTAATCAACTTTGTTAGTATATATGAACAACATGGATTAAGGGTGTTAATAAATTCATTTGAACACATATTTTAGTGAATTTTCCCCTCTTTGTATTAAGAACCTTAGCATAAGCCCAATAGCTCCATCTATTTATCATAGTGTTAAGGACGGGTAATATTCCATTGGTAATTTTTGTATGTGCATCAAAAATAGCAAGGGTACTATTACTTGTCATTTAGGCTTGAAAACTTAATTCCCTTTTTCTAAATGTAAAAAATAAAGCAATTGCGACACGGTCTTAACTATGCTCCTTAGTGTCATTTTAACTTTCAAAATTAACCATATAATATCCCAACCCTATGAATATTATAGAGAAACCTCCCGCTACTTTTCAAAGATTTACAATATTGAGTTTAGATATTGATGCCTTATTGATTTCTTATGTAATTAATAATTTGGGTGTTCTACAATGGTGCTTTAAGCTCTTTCTTTATTAATTTCAAGAAGGAAATAGTTATGGCCCCTAATACCTTTTTTTTTTAATCCTTTTAGTCTTGCTTTTCCTTATCAAAACTACTCTATGAAGAAGATTGCCTTGTGTGCTTTGGGTATATTTGATTGTAATTGTATCTCTGTAAGATACTTTACTCTTCCCCTATGCATCTTGACCCTCATCTAGATTATGCACTTTTATTTCTCTATTTGAGTTTGTCACATCTTAAAACCAAAGGATGTGAGTAGTTTGTCACATATTCATACCACACATCATTAGTATGCTAAGGCTCAAAGCCACTTAATATCCATAATATATATAATTGATCTAAATTTGCAATGTCTCACATTAAAATTTTCAATCTTCAATATTGTATAACTCAGAAAACTTTAACACAATTGATGAATTAGTATAATATAACTAAACTATCACAATGTATGTGTAACCTTCTTCTATGCACTTGTATTAAACTCGATCCCACATTATGAGACAAAATTCATAATACTAACTCCTATTGTATCGGGAAAAAAAAAAAATTCTTGAAGGGGTGAGTTGTTATCTAGTTCATGGCCACCACAAGTACACATGTGTAACAAACAATAGATATTCATATATGACTAAAATCTAATGCAATAAACAATAAAAAAGACAAGCAGCATAGTCTTGACATTCTAGCTCTAATAACTCATGGCTCCCAAATCATATGTACTTACACAAAATTGAAACCGAAACCAAAACCAAAGATTGCATTGTCCCCATTACAACAATGAATCAACTATTATAGTGTGTCAGTCCATTACAAGTATTCATGCAAGTGTTCCATAACCACTGGAATGATCCATAGGGAGATTTTTTTTAAACACCTTAACTTAGTTTACAATGTTATCATGATTAGTAACCTACTGATAACATCAACACCTAACTAATCAGATCTCTTTGATACAACTTGCTCAATGGCTAATCATATTGCATTCAATCATTGGTAGATATCCAAATCACTTATTTGTCTTGGATCTTTTTGGCATTTTCCAAGTATAAGTAGTAAGTAGTCAAGGTTTCACATTTCATTAAGTTCATTATTATCTAACCTTAATGCATATGAAGCAACAAGAAAATGATCATGTTCCTAATCCCTAAGTAACTGTATTCAACAAATTAAAAGATTCATCACAATATATACATGTATGTATGTATGTGTGTATTTTCATAGTCACTGCATATTGATACTTAAAACTAGAACTAAAATCATAACCTAGAGCTATGGTTTTGATCAAATTCTTAAGGGTTTAAATTAAAGAATTTAAACCTCTTGCTAATTTTAACTTATTTATTCACAAATGGTCCAAACCTAGAAACTGTGATGTACTTAAGAGGGAAATCACTAGGATGCGTCAATCTATGGAGCCATACAATATCGAGTCTAAGGAAAACAACCATTAGATCTCATGGATAATGATGGACTTATGGGTTTTTAGATAGGATGTAATAAAAGTAAAGTGTATGGACAACTCCTTTGTTGGATATAACACACAAAAAATGATTGAACTACACTTCTTTATTTGATATAACGCACATAAAAAATTAATGACGTGTTTGCCATGGAATTGATAAGAATGAAATATTAAAATGAAAGAACTCAATCAATAAGGAAAATAGAAATATCTTTCATTAAGTTGTCCTCCTAGTAAGATACATCTACTATTTATACTAAAATGGTTATAAGTATGAAATAACTGTCAAAAGGAAAGTATATAAAATAAAACAGAATATAAAGCAAAAGACAACAACTGCTAAAATAACTACATATGAATTTATAGAGATTTAACATCAATAATTGCAATATTTGAAATGAAAGGAGTGTTGTCTATTTAACTAATTCCTTGCTATCTACTCTTTACAATAAGAACCTTTTGTCGGTTAGAATTACATTATCCTCTAGAAACATGTTTAGCCTTCTTAGCATCATAAACAAAACTCCCCTAAATAGAATAAAAAACACGAGTAGTCTTTTGATCAAAACCCAATGTTGTAAATACTTCTGATATCACTAAGTTTTTTCATAGAATAATTTTTTGACCCAAAAATAATTCTAAGTACACTTGCTTATCCCCCATTATAGAACATGCTAAAAGTCTTTGAACCGGATTATTCAATTTTCTTATTCTATCTTGGGTGTAGAGACCACAATAGGTCAAAGCTATATTACACTTACATATTATTCATTTTATTATTATGATCAATCTAAATTCATCTTACTATTCTTTTTTTATATATTTGTTATTTTACCTATTGCTATTACTATTTATCCACTTACTATTACGTAACAATGTGCATTATATATACATATTTATATGACACCACTAGTCTTATTTAGTGTATTACTAATATAATCATCATCATCATCTTCATTAAGGTGGCTAATTATCTTTCAAGCACACCTTTCAAAGAGAAATATCTAACTTTATAAATCAAACTTTTTTTTAATAAAAACCTTCTTCATAAAACTTCCTCTTAACAATAGCAACATATAATCAATAAACACAACAAACACCCTCTTTGATTTCACAATATGTTAATAACAACCAATTGTAATTTATATATCACAATCCAACTTAAATCCATTAAAACCTCAATTTAAATTAAATCCATTAAGACTTCTAATTACCTATACTCAATTTTTTTATAATGGTAGAGGGATCAAGGATCTATAGGCTTATGGATTAAGTTGATTCAACCTTGAATGATTCCTAAGGATTAAATCTCAATACATCATATACTTCTAATTACGTAATATGATTAAACACTTATTAAATCTTAGAGACCAAAACATAATTTCATGAATCTTTACTCCAAAATTTATAATATGATTCAAAACCTACATCCTACATATTTTCCATGATCAAAATACATAACAAAGAGATTAAAAATCCTTACCTTGGATTGAATTAGGTGTCTAACCACACTAACACCCTTATGTAACCCACAATACCAAAATCACAATCAACTAATTCAATTTCCTTGAAAATACAACATAAATAGTTTATGTTCCCTCCTAATAACATAATAAAGCTAGAACCACTTACTGTATCAAAGAATTGAAGAAATCCTTTAAGATTTCTTGTTAGCCCTAATTATCTCTTGTCTACAAATCTTTTAGGTTGTGAACAATCGAGAATTTGTACTTAGGGATTAAATTGATATTAGAAACCATAGAAAGAGAAAGGGGGATATGTTCTCACCTCACAAATCCTTTCTTGCTCATCGTCTCTTTAGACTCTTCAATACTAAAGTAAAGAGGTTAAGGTTTTTTGTGTTTTTTTCATTTATTAGGAAGGGAAATAAAGTGAGGGCCCACAATAACTTGTATGGGGAAGAGACATAATCACTTTTTAGAAGACCATAGGCTTAGTCTCGATGCAAGACTTAGTCTACAATTTAATATAAATAAATGATTTATTAATTTTCAAAACTAAGGGGGGGTCAAATTATTATAATGCCTTTGTTTTATTTTATTAGGGGATTCTATTTTTTATTAGTAGTTCTTTATGATGTCATTTTCAATAAGAAACGAAATAAGTAAGGATGTTAAGGAGGCCATTTTTTCATATCTTAATTCAACCATAAAGCACCCTTTACTTTAAATTATTAAGTATATAGATGAGAATCACCGTAACCATACATATGAAATCTTTTGCTTTTTAAGATCCAAAATACTCTCTTGGTGGTTTTGTCTTAAAGATATCACCATTAATCACATTTAAATACTTACACTATGCCTAGAAAGGGAAGCAAAATAGAGGAGAAGAAAAATTAGCAAATTTTGGTGGAATATTAAACAAGAGAAAACTACCCTAATAGTCTTTTTATGTCAAAAATCAATTAATTCCTTTATATTTTAATTAAATCATTAAAATCTCTTAGGTTTATGTCAATATTCAATTAACTCTTTCACGATTCAAGCGATACTTACATTTATGGTATTGCACTAATTAAATTCCTTTCTTTCACTATATTGCATTCTTTATAGAGGTTCACATGATATGATAATATAAACATAGAGTTTCAATAATCCATTTAAAGTATAAAAGAATTAATTAAATTTTCTTGCAAACATAAAGGAATTTTAAATCATTAGCTAAAACATACGAAGGATTTAATTAAATTTTGTTATGAATATAGAAAAATTCCAATGTACTTATCCCAATGTCAATGAGATAAGTTGCCTCCAATTTTTTCCAATCCCTATAAATTTCCACTAGCATTCTTGTTTTTACCATAGCGTTGGGACGTATCAAATTTTCAAGATAATTGATTTTTTTTTTAATTTTTATCCTGTTGAAATTTCAACAAAATATCATTATATAACTTTTTGGCCAGCTATATATATATATATATTTTAAATCATTTTAACAAACTTAAAGTTAGAAATTTTCTTCACAACACCTATCAAAATTTTGAAGTAAAACTTCTATTAATACTACTACTTACTTCACTTAGAAAAGTAAGGTGATTATGAACATCACCTATGACATGTCCATATTCTTTAATCCACGTATGAATAAGAAAAAAAAAAAGTTGGAAAACTTACCACGATTTAATTTCTTATCATAATTTTACTTTTTTTTTTATAATATTTAAGGAGGATATAAACAATTCCAATGATATTATCATAATTTTCTTTACCAATTTAACCTATTTGGCAAAATATCCACGAGGAGATTTCCCACTAGAAGTATGGTAGAACTGAAAAGTTCTTTTGTCATTGCAATCATTGCATGTAGACAAAAACTCTTCACTAACGTCGGATCCTACAGAAGACTAGGACTGACTAGTGATTCTGACTCTTTGCCTCACATGTACATGCTAAGCCATGTCTTGTCCTCTTAGCTTTTCCCGCCACTAATATATATGCATGCGACCAGTATCAATTCTTAGGATAAGATGGATCTGAATAAATAGATTATTGTACTTGCGGCATATGTTTTAAATCCAAAAAAGTTATATAGTTTCAACATACTCGAAATCTATGTTTTGTTTACTATATAGGTCGTAAGTTTTGAGGATAGTCATAATTTGTCAATATATATAGAATATCATAGATTGATATCTATGTGATATTATTAATATATATAATTTAATTTAACAGATTTAATAAAAATTTAATAATATTAATTTGACTTATAACCAATTATTTCAGGTCAAATACTAGATCAAATAATCAAATTTATTTTAAATCTTCACTCTAATAGTTTTAAAATAATATCATGGTTTATGTTTCTTAAATTTTATTATTATGCTTTTATTGAAATTTGTCAAAATTACATTAATTGATATTAATATATGATTTAAATACAATATTTTATGTATAAATAACTATAATAATTTAATTCTAAATTACTATAAGAAAAAAAATCTCATAAGTTTTATGAGATGAAATTTATAGATCTTATAAAATATATATTTTAATGTGATTTTATAAAGATTATAAGATAGATTTTGATTTTAAATTTTTAAAAATTATTCTTAAAAAAAAAAAAAAAAATTCTATATCCAGCCATGGATTTTTCTTTTAGCCAATTTCCCATGCATCTATTAAAAAACTAATACACATAACATTAGCCTATTATCCTTGGAATTTGAATATCCATCGATCCAGATGTATGGTAGCTCTCTTCCACTTGGAACACAAACTTCCCACCCACTGAGACCAACATCAAAACATGACCAAAACACCACCACAACCAAGTGATGAACCACAAAGACACCACCAGCGCCGCCACTGTACTTCATGCATAATAGCCACCACCTTCCTCATCTTACTCATCCTCACACTCCTCCTTCTCTTCTACACTCTCTTCCGCCCTCAAAACCCCGTCATCACCACCTTCTCCATCCACCTCCCTTCCTTCTCCACCACCTCTACCGCCAACTCCACCACCCCTCTCGCCACCTTCACCTTCTCCCTCTACGCTTCCGTCAAAAACCCCAACCGCTTCTCCGGATTCTCTCACTTCGACAGCAACCTCCAGCTCCTCTACGCCAACCACCAGGTTGGTATCATTTTCATACCAGCTGGCAAGATCGATTCAGGTCGGATCCAGTACGTGTCTGCCACGTTCACCGTTCAGTCTCTCCCCGTGGACGTTGCGATAGCGACGGAGGCGCCGGAGCCAGTGCCGGTGACGGATGGTTTGACAGGAGGATTAGGTGGGGGGACGAGGGTGGGGCCTAGCTTGGAAATGGAGTCGAAGATGGTGATGAAAGGCAGGGTTAGGTTTCTGCATTTTTTCACGTACCATGCAAAAAGTGAATCGGATTGTAGAATTAATGTCGGGGCAAGTGATGGTTCAGTTTTAGGGTTCCATTGTTGACTACGTTTTCTTGAATTTGTAGAATATAATAATGGAGATATAGCAACCTTTTCTCCTTCGTTTTAGTAGTTCGTCAGTGTTGAGGTTGATTTAGTTTAATTTATGGAATCACTGTTCTTTTAGTTGATAAGATAGGCGGCATGGATCACATTTATTACGAAATTATAACAAATTTAAATTATTATTTTTTTATTTTTAATACTTTTTTTTCTTTCATTTTTAAAATAAATTTAAACAATAAATACAATTATATGTATCATTTTGAATTTATCCTCGTAATTAATTGTCGGTTTAAAAAATATTTTCTAAGAGTGGCACTAAAATCTTACTGAGCTAGGTTTGTTTTTTTTTTTTTTTGGATTCTGGAAAAATAATTTACTTCTCAAACTATGAAATCTATTAGTGTGATCTTGAATTAGATAAAAATTAGATGTTTATTTAAATATTAGTTTTCAAACAAATATAGATTAAATATAAATAAAATACAAATAAGATGGAGATAAAAAATAAATAATTCAAACAAAATTAAATGGATCTGAAAAAAAATGCAAATTAACACGGATTTCCATTTTCAGATGACACGTACAGATGAAATTTCAAGCTATCCATGCAGTACTGCAAAATCAACTCCAACATGGGCTTAAAACTACAAAGAACATCCTAAGAGTCATAAAATCAGTCTTTGAAGTTGGTCTTGAAAAGCTTTTCCTCATCTCTCCTTTTTCTCTTTAGATTAAATAAATTAAAACATTTGAACCCATCTAATCTCCAGTTCTTTATTTTCTTTTAGATCTTTTTCACTGCAATTGAACTTATCTAATTCCAGCCTAGCTGTCTGTCGAGGAGCTAATTTCTTGCACAACAACTAAGCAGAAAAACAATATTTATCCTTGTTTGACACAAGGCTGGAAAACAAAAGCTTTGAAAAGTTTCTCTAAAGAATCTCATCTGTCGTCGATATTCCATCTTTATAATCTTAAAGTGACTATAACTTCTAAAGAAAATTAAAACATCCTTCGCTTTTCAAGTGGATCCACAGAATGTGGTCAAGATTAGACGGAAAAAGCCCAGCGCAAGGAGCACGAAGGTAATTAACTTGGTATTTGCATTTTTTTTCACTGAATTTTTCTAGTTCTCTAACAAAGATAAAGTAGTTTTTATCTTGCTCAGTACTAGCAAGTAGCAAGGGACGTTCCAGTTCATTGTCTGCCACTGTTTGTGACTTGTGAATTTCAAATCTTGAAAACATTAAGATTCCTGAAGTATTGATGCTAACTGTATTTGTAGAGTTCAGATTGTACAATCAACTTTAGGCATCCACCATTGGGAATTCCATGAGCACTCATAAAATCGGGGGATGGAGTTAAATTGACGGTCAGAACTGCCGGCGGAATGAGGTGCACCGGGTCTGCCTCCTTGCCCATTGCAGTCATGACGAGAGCCCCGATCGAGTGCTGGGTCAAAATAACCGATGTACTTGGAGCATAAACGATCAGTTGGATGTACAAAGAGGTTAAGAACCCATGTAGCCAAGGCAGCAAATGGATCTTGAGATCGGTTCATTAATTGAGGGCATTTCTGTTGATTGGTTAATTCAAAATTTACCGTTGCTTATTATTAGGAATATTTGTTTATTGAGTTTGTTTTTATCTTTTAGTTCATGGGTTAGTGTTCCTTATTTCTAGCATTCTTGTTATTGTTCTAGCAATATAAATATGAAAAAAAATATCTTTTCTTTTGGCATGTATCAAAGCAAATTAAAAAAAAAAAAAAAACTTTTCAGGTTCGATCCTTTTCCACGAAAAGCCAAAGTAAAGTGAGGGAGAGACAAAGAAATTGCAAGACCTCCACCCCATGGCAGCAAGCAGGATGCAAAGGCTTTATTCTTTATTCAGCAAGCTATTGATGACGAAATTTTTCCGTGAATTGCAGCAACTAACACTTCCACAGAGGCGTGGGAGATATTAAAGCAAGAGTATTTGCGTGATAAGAAGGTAATTCGGGTGAAGTTGCAATCTCTTCGCCATGATTTTGAATTGTTGTCAATGCAAGAAAAGGAATCCGTGCAAAATTATTTGTCTAGAGTGTCTAAAATCATCAGTTAGATGAAGACATATGGTGAAGGCATAAGCAATGAGACAATTTTAAGTAAGGTTTTGAGGAGTTTAACAAGAAACTTTGATCATGTTGTTGCTGCAATTGAAGAGTCCAAAGACCTATCTACCTATACTTTTGATGAATTAATAAGTTTTTTGATAGCTCATGAAGATAGATTAAAAAGGTCTATTAAGAAGGTTGAAGAGAAAGCTTTTCAAGTGAAGGGGGGGTCCAATTATAAAGGGAAAGTTGAAGAGTTTGTTGGCAAAGGCAGAGGTGTGACGTAGCGAGTTAGCGTAGAAAGCTTAGAGAATCACTCAACGAATGAATCTCTCAAACAAACAATGGTTGTGCACAATCACTAAAGGCGAGAAGTCTCTCACGAAATGTATTTCAAGAATAAAATAAGACGTAACCCTAACATCACTACAAAAAGGTTTATATACTCTCCTAAAATTATAAAAAGGAAAAGACGAATCTGCGCATACACGGTCTAAGGCACGGCCGTGTTTCCGGCCGTGCGCAGAACCCGTGCTCCCAACCGTATGATCGTTTCTTGTATCCCCTCCATCATTCTCTCCCACCAGAGAAGAACTCGACCTCGAGTTCTCTGTAGGATATAATGCCACATCGTCGGGGAAAAAGGGAAAGATATCAGCGACATTGAATGTCTTTAAAATGTCCATGGTGTTTAGTAAACCGACCACATAAGCATTATCATTGATTGCCTGCACGATCTTATACGGACCATACTTTTTAGGTTGAAGCTTGCTGTATTTGCCAACAGGAAACCGTTCTTTGCCTAAGAATACCATAACCTGATCACCCACTGAAAACACTTGTCGTCGGCGATGCTTGTCAGCTGCAGCTTTGTACTTAGCATTAGATTGTTCAATTTTCGCCCGCACCTCAGATGTAACCTGCTGCCAACTATCCGCTAGGTTTTTAGCTGCTGTGTGAGACGCCGTATCTCTTGGAAGCTTGATCAAATCCACAGCATGGTTAGGAGTATTGGTATAGACAATAGAGAATGGGGACTTGCCTGTTGTCCTATGAACGGCACTGTTATAAGCAAACTTTGCCTGAGCTAATGCCACATCCCATTGCTTGGGCTTCTCACCGCAAATACTTCTAATTAGATTGCCCAAAGTGCGATTTGTAGCTTCTGTCTGGCCATCCGTCTGTGGATGAGCCGTGCTGCTATAGTTCAGTGAGGAGTCAAATAGCATCCACAAGGTTCGCCAAAAATGACTCAGGAATTTGCTATCCCGATCTGAAGTAATAGACTTAGGCACCCCATGGAGGCGTACCACTTCTTTGAAGAACAACTTGGCAATGACCTGAGCATCAGCAACCTTCCGACATGGGATAAAATGTGCCATCTTAGAGAACCTGTCAACCACAACAAAAACGGAATCAACACCCCGTTGGGTACGGGGCAATCCCAGGACAAAATCCATGGACAAATCCTCCCATATGTTCTCAAGAACGGGGAGTGGGGTGTAGAGGCTCGTGTTTTGGGCCTGACCCTTAGAGGTCTGGCATATATAACACCGTTGCACAATCCTCCCAACGTCACGCCTCAAGTGCGGCCAGTAGTATCGAGTGCTGACTGCTGCAATGGTCTTGTCTCTGCTCAGATGACCTGCCAATCCGCCACCATGCAAATCACGGATTAGCTTCTCCCTCAGAGAAGACTCTGGAATACAAAGTTGATTTCCTTTCATAAGGAACCCATCATAAATATAGAAATCACTGCTAGGTTGTTTGTCCCGACACAACGCCCACGCATCCTTAAAATCGTTATCACTTACGTATAGATCTTTCATATGCTCAAATCCCACCACTTCAGTGTGAAGTGTCACCAACAAACTGACTCGCCTACTCAAAGCATCTGCGACTTTGTTGTAGACTCCCGATTTATGTTTAAGTTTAAACGGGAACTTCTGTAAGAATTGAATCCACCATGCATGCATGTCCTTACTAATCCTGGTCTGATTATTCAAGTGCTTAAGAGCATCACAGTCGGAGTATAGCACGAATTCCTTGCCCACTAGGTAATGTTCCCAGGTCTTCAAAGCACGCACCACCGAATAAAATTCTTTGTCATAAGTGGACCAATTCCGCCTAGACTCGCATAACTTCTCACTGAAAAAGGCAATGGGCTTCCTTTCCTGAGATAGCACCGCTCTTATTCCCACCCCACTTGCATTACAATCGACTTCAAACAATTTATCAAAGTCGGGTAATGCAAGGACTGGAGCATTGCACAACTTTTCTTTTAACAGCCCGAAACTACTTTCAGCTTCATCACTCCACTGGAACTTCCCTTTCTTCAGGCACTCGGTCATAGGTGCAGCAAGGGTGCTGAATTGACGAATAAACCTTCTATAGAAGCTCGCTAATCCCAGAAAACTCCTCAAAGCACTTACGGTGTTGGGAATGGGCCATTCCCTAATAGCTTTTACTTTCTCATCATCCACGGTAATTCCATCACCACTAACGACAAAACCCAAAAACAACAATCTCCTAGAGAGGAATACACACTTCTTGAGATTCACAAAGAGCTTGTTCTCCCTCAGAACATTTAACACTTCCCTCACATGATCGATGTGTTCCTTCTCAGTTTTGCTATAGATCAGGATATCGTCAAAGTAAACTACGACAAACCGAGCAGAAAAGGATCTAAGTACCTGATTCATAATACGCATGAAGGTGCTTGGGGCGTTACTGAGGCCAAAAGGCATGACCATCCATTCATATAGGCCTTCCTTAGTTTTAAAGGCCGTCTTCCACTCATCTCCTAGTCGGATCCGAATCTGATGGTAACCACTTCTCAGATCGATCTTGGAAAAGAATTTGGCCCCACTCAAGCAATCTAGCATGTCTTCCAGCCTTGGTATCGGGAATTTATAGCCGATGGTAATTTTGTTGATTGCTCTGCTGTCGACACACATGCGCCAACTACCATCTTTCTTTGGGGTCAACAAAGCAGGCACTACGCAAGGGCTCATGCTCTCCCTGATGAATCCCTTCTGGAGTAGTTCTTGCACCTTTCCCTGCAATATTTCCGTCTCCTTTGGGCTCATCCTATAATGTGGAAGATTAGGTAGGCTAGCTCCTGGAATCAAATCAATATGATGTTGGATATCCCTCATGGGAGGTAATCCATCGGGTAGCTTCTCAGATGTTATTTCCCTAAACTCCTCCAGTAGCGCCTTCACACTGTCTGGCAACTCCTGGTCACTACTCTGATCTTCCTCCACAAACATCACTTGTCGGACAACTAATGCATGGATTGTATGCGTCTCCTTAATTGCTTCCTCCATCTTCCTCTCAGATTGGGTGATAGTGAGGAAAGAACGCCCCTCCGTTTTAGAAGTTTTAAGGCGGTGAGATGTTTTGAGAGGTAAGAGAGTGAACTTTACCCCATCATTCTCTAACCGGTAAACATTCTCCCTTCCTTTGTGTTTGGCATCAACATCAAATTGCCAAGGTCTCCCAAACAGAAGGTGGCATGCTTCCATGTCCACGACATCACAATAGACCTCATCTCTATACTTCCCTATAGAGAAAGGTATTCTGCATCGCTCGGTGACTTCTATTTTCTCAGCCGCTTTAATCCACCCAATGGTATATGGATTCGAGTGTTTTTCAATCGTCAAATTCAATACTCTCACCGTTTCCCTACCAATGATATTCTCGCAACTCCCGCTATCCACTATCAAGTCAAACACCTTACCATCAACAGTACATCTAGTCCGGAACAACTGATGTCTTTGGGACTTCTCATCACACTTCGGTGCCAACATCAACTTCCTAATGACATACGTTTCCTCATCATCTCCATAACCATCATCACTATAAAGCTCATCCCCTCCATCCGGTTCACAGCACACCTCCTCATCCTCCTCTCTATTAATAACATTAATTGGTTTCCTACTGGGGCACTCATTGGAACGATGACCCGGTTGGTTGCACCTATAGCACTTTCCCATAACTGGTTTAGCATAGGGATTGTTTTGCTTAGGTGCTTCCCTATTTTCCATTGGTCTCCTACTTGTTCCCCTTTCTTCTCTCTTCTCATTGCTTCCGCCTGGAGCTTCCAGGATAGCCTTCCCTCTATCCGTACCTACGGTACTGAATCCTTCGTTCTTAAACCTTCGGTTGCCTCCATCAAACCTACTGGTCTTTTCTTGTAGCATCATCTCTGCTCGAAGGGCCATGTTTTTTGCCTCATTGACGTTGCGCAAAACATGAACCCCTATCTTCTCCTTAATTTGCAACCTCAGTCCATCCAGGTATCTAGCCACCTGCTGTCCTTCGCTTTCCCTAAGGTCGTTTCTCTCAGCCAACCTCATGAACTCCGCCGTATATTCATACACTGTTCTCGGGTCTTGTCTACACTTCTGGTATTGTTGGAACAATATTTGTTCGTAGTCAGGAGGTAGGAAATCCCTTTGGATCAATTGCTTCATTCTATACCACGTCTGCACCGGTTGCTTTCCTTCTCTATATCGCCTATTCTGCAATCTCTCCCACCAGGCCGAAGCCCCTCCTTTCAATCTACATGCCACTAACCTCACCCTATGATTCTCCGGCACCTCCATATAATTAAAGAAACGATCCACTTCTGCCAGCCAATCTATTAAATCCTCGATGTTCAAATTACCGTTAAAAGAAGGTATATCTACCTTTAATTTGAATTCGCTGGTGTCTCCCTAATCGTAGCCCTGGCGATTCCGGCCGTAACCACCTCCACCGTATCCTCTCCGCTGTAGTTGCGGGTTTCCGGCCAGCCAATCATCTTCCTCCTCAGAATCCACATCATACTCTTGGACTCTTCGATTCGCAGCGATAGGTCTGTTGATCGGAACGCCAAGAGCAAGGTTTGCCCCAGGTCATACTCCCCTAACGTCTCTATCCCTGTTTGTATTGGTTCCCGTTGCGTCAAAACGCTCCACCAGATCATCAAAACGCTGTTCGAAGCGTCGGAGTCTCTGATCCATGGTATCCAACACTACCCTTTGAGCCTGCACTTCGGTTCACAGAGTTTCCACATCCCGAGTAACGTCCGGAACGTGACCACCTCCTAAACTTCCGTCACCTGACATCTCCACAAGAAATTTTCCTTGCTCTGATACCAACTGACGCAGCGAGTTAGCGTAGAAAGCTTAGAGAATCACTCAACGAATGAATCTCTCAAACAAACAATGGTTGCGCACAACCACTAAAGGCGAGAAGTCTCTCACGAAATGTATTTCAAGAATAAAATAAGACGTAACCCTAACATCACTACAAAAAGGTTTATATACTCTCCTAAAATTATAAAAAGGAAAAGACGAATCTGCGCGTACACGGTCTAAGGCACGGCCGTGCTTCGACCCGTGTTGGACTCTGTGACATTTGTTATTCGATGCCCCTGGTTGAGATACGGCCGTGCTTCAGGCCATGTTAGACACTGTGGGGATTAGCTGTTCAATACCCCTACTCGAGACACAGTCGTGCTTCAAGGCGTGTTAGACACTGTGAGATCTTGCGGTTTGATACCTTGCTCGAGACACGGCCGTGCTTCAAGCCGTGTTAGACACTGTGAGATCTTTTGGTTTGATACCCTTGCTCGAGACACGGCCGTGTTTCCGGCCGTGCGCAGAACCCGTGCTCCCAACCGTATGATCGCTTCTTCTATCCCCTCCATCAAGGTGGATTTCACAGTCATAGCTATGGAAGTGGTAGAGGTCGAGGTCAATTTGGTGACTCACGCCAATTCAACAGCACCATTCAATGCCACTATTGCAAGAAGTATGGACATAAAGAAGCTGAATGCTGGAGCAAGCAGAGGGATGAGCAGAAGGTTACTAATTTTACGGAGAAGGTTGAAGAGGAAAGTAAGTTGTTTATGACCCATTCTCATATTCTTAACACAATGCATGATGTTTGGTTTGTTAATAGTGGGTGCTCAAATCATATGACAAATTCTCGATCCTTGTTTAAAGACCTTGATGAGTCCCAGAAGAGTGAAGTACGGCTCGAAGATGATAAGCAAGTTCAGGTAGAAGGGAAAGGTACAATTGCCATTAAAATTGTACAGGGAGACATCAAGCTTCTTCACGATGTGCAATTCATGCCTAGCTTAGCCCATAATATATTAAGTGTTGGTCAATTGATGTCCAGTGGCTATACAACTTTCTTTGATGGTGATTCTTGTGCCATTAGTGATAAAAAGTCGAGTTAAATCATATCAATTGTTCATATGACACAAAATTGAATGTTTCCCCTTGATGTGTCAAATGATGTGAGTAGAGCCATTATTTTTAAAGGAGATGATGAGGCTAAATTGTGGCATTTGCATTATGGGCATTTGAATGTTAATGGATTACGCCTTTTAAATGAGAAAGAAATTATTGTTGGTTTGCTGAAAATCGATGAACTTGTATTTTGTGAAGGATGCATTTATGGGAAACAAAGTAGGAGACCATTTCCAATTAGAAAGTCATGGCAAGCTTCAAATTGTCTTGATCTTATTCATGCTGATCTATGTAGGCCAATGAATATGATGTCACTCGGTGTAAGTCGGTATTTTCTGTTGTTTACTGATGATTATGGTCACATGAACTAGGTCTATTTTTTGAAGTTCAAATAAAAAACTTTTGAGAACTTCAAGAAATTTAAGGTTTTGGTGGAGAAGCAAAGTGGCTGGAGTATAAAGGCACTTCGAACAGATTGGGGTGGTGAATTTTTATCTAATGAGTTCACTAAATTTTGTGATGAGCATGGTATTCGCAAGGAACTTACAGCTTTGAATATGCGGCATCAAAATAGTGTAGCCGAGCAGAAGAATACGACAGTAATTGAAATGGCAAGAAGCATGTTGAAGACAAGGGGACTACCAAATTAGTATTAGTGCGAAGCAGTATATCTCTTGAACATCTCTACAATAAAGACAGTTATGAATTATACACCATATGAAGCATGGACAGGAAAAAAGCCTTGGGTAAGCCACTTAAAAGTCTTTTGTTGTATGGCATATGCATTGGTTCATTCTCCTGCCAAACTTGATGATAAATCAAAGAAATGGATTTTTATTGGTTATAGTCCTCAATCTAAAGCATATCGTCTGTATAACCCTATCAATGGCAAAGTTATTATAAGTAGAGATGTCCAGTTCAATGAGGAAGAGATGTCCAGTTCAATGAGGAAGGCACATGGAATTGGAGCAATAGTAATACAACGGCCATTCCATTTCAAGATATGGAACCAGCAAATGAGAATGCTACATCGATTGATTAGTGGTATGTCTTCTACTAAATCTTCTCCCACTAGAAGCAACACAAATTTAGTGAACTCTCATTCTCCTTCATCTAGCTCTTCTAGTGAGACACCACCAAGAAAATTCAGATCTTTGAGAGAAGTTTATGAGTCCTATAACTTTGCATTATATGTCTCTAACCCAAATTGTTTTGAAGAAGTAGTAATACAAACTAAACAGCAACTTCCTATGGCTAATGAGATGGAAGTTATTGAGAAAAACTCCACATCGGAGTAGGTTGATGTTCCTAAAGGTAAAAATGTTATTGGGCTCAAATGAGTGTTTTGAACCAAATTCAATGTTAATGGAAGTATCTAAAAGCATAAAGCTCGGCTTGTAGCAAAGGGTTACTCATAGCAACAAGGTATTGATTTTGATGATACTTTCTATCCTGTTGCACGTTTTGAAACTGTAAGGGTTATGTTGGCTTTGGTTGCCCAACTACAATTACCTGTGTATGAATTTGATATAAAATTTGCTTTTCTAAACAGTAATTTGGAAAAAATGGTTTATGTTTCACAACCTAAAGGCTTTGTTGAAAAAGGCTATGAAAACAGAGTTTACAGGTTAAGAAAAGCTCTTTATGGGCTAAAGCAAGCTCCTTGTGCGTGGTATAGCAAGATCTATGCTTTCTTTCAAAAGAGCAAATTCATAAGGAGTGAGAATGAGCCCACTCTCTATTTGAATCGTGAAGGTAACGATGATTTTTTGGTGGTTGGTCTCTATGTGGATGATATGATTTATATGGGTTCTTCAGAATCTTTGATTGCTAATTTTAAGTCAAGTATGATGGAAAATTTTGAGATGACTAATTTAGGTGTGCTGCAATACTTCTTAGGTCTTGAGGTGAAGCAATGTATGGATGGGATTTTTATGTGTCAAAAGAAGTATGCTGCTGACCTTCTGAAGAGGTTTAAGATGAATAACTGTGAAGTTTCAGCTACACTTATGAATATAAATGAGAAGTTACAGCGGGAGGATGGGACTGAAAAAGCTTATGCGAGATTGTTTAGGAGTCTAGTTGGTGGTTTGAATTATTTAACATACACTAGACCTAATATTACTCTCTCTGTTAGCGTAGTGTCCAGATTTATGCAAAGTCCTATGAAGCAACATCTTGGTGCGACAAAAAGCATCCTCCGTTATATAGCTAGAATTGTCGATTTTGGTATTTAGTATACTAAAGTGCCTAATTTTGCATTGTTTGGATTCACTAATAGTATTGGGTAAGATGTTTAGATAACCGAAAAGTACTTCTGGTAGTGTTTTCAACTTTAGATTAGGTGCTGTTACTTGGTGATCAAAGAAGCAAAAACAATGGCTTTGTTGCCTTCCGAAGCAAATTATATAGCAGCAACTGTAGCAACACGGCAGGCTTTATGGCTTAGAAAACTCCTTGCTGATTTTCACTGTGAGCAAATGGAGGCAATCAAGATACTCTACGAAAACAGGTCAACAGTTGCAATGGCAAAGAATTCAGCTTTTCACGAAAGAACAAAGCATATCGATGTTCAATACCACTTCCTTCGAAAACTAGTAGCTGATGGGAAGATTGTATTAACGTTCTGCAACACAAATGAATAAGTCACTGATATATTCACAAAGTTACTCCCTCAAACCAAGCATCGGTTCTTTGCAATTAAATTAGGAGTATGTGATTTTGAATTAAGGGGGAGTGTTGATTAATTGATTCAAAATTTACCGTTGCTTATTATTAGGAACATTTGTTTATTGAGTTTATTAGAGTTTGCTTTTATCCTTTAGTTCATGGGTTAGTATTCCTTGTTTCTAGCATTCTTGTTATAGTTCTAGCAATATAAATATAAAGAAAAAATATCTTTTGTTTTGGCCTGCCTACAATTTCGTAGCTCTAGAGAGTCCAGCTATGATCAAACTGTTGGCGAGACAAAGCCCATCTTTCAGTCTCTTATCTTTTATCTGCTCGATCGGGGCAGAATCAAATGGTGGGTTAAAGAAAAAGGACTCGAGGAATATACCTGTCTTAGCCATGGTCTTTCTAACCAACATAGCAATGGCAGCACCAAGGGAATGCCCGGCTATCCACACTCTAGAATCACCTGCTGTTGCAACCATGTTTTGTACAGCCTGCATGGCAACTTCAAATCGAGATGTTTGATTAAGACCGTGTCATATCAAGTGGAGATCCAACTTTAAATCCTGCCAGACTGACTCCCCTTTAGCCATGGTGCCTCGGAAGGCGTGTAGCTCCTTTAAGGAACGACCACCAGGAGAATTTGGTGCTCTATACTCGTGAATGGCACCAAATGTGGAAGACTCAACACTATCTACAAGTTAATGGAGCAAGCGAAACTGAAAAAACTTCCACCAGGGTGAAGCAAGAACTCGAGAACCTTCACGTTTCTCCTGGCGATCACTTTCCAAAATATAAACACCTTGAACTAAGCAAGCAATCAATGAAGGATCTTCGCAGCTGTTGATTCTTCCTGCAAGAGATTGTCATAATTCTAAACCAGAGGCATACTATTATATGCTTAACAAGGAACACTTAGATCAGCAATGGGAAAATTTGAAATATAATTTCCAGTCAACAGATTTCTAGTGGGTCCTACGATGTTGAAACATTCCCACTCAGAAGTCATTGCCCAGTTATTGTCTTCCAGGTAAAAAAAAAGTTCATCGACACTGATAAGAAAGGCTACGATGCTATTAACACGTCGTGTAATTTAAAAAAAAATACCATTATAATTAATATATACTAAAAAATCATTAATAATTATATATCATTAAACGAAACACGTAGTGTATCAATAGTAATAAATCATTTTTCGATACTAATGGGTCACTTGATTGAATATAGTGGAGAAACAATAGGTAGTGTTTGGTTTCTAATACTCAACAATACAAAATAAAGAAAACAAAAAAAAAAAATATCATTTTTGATATGTTTAGTATTGGATTAAGATATTTGTATTCTCGATTGTTTAAGATTTTAGAGTATTGTATCGAATATAATATTTTTTATAATTATATCATTTGTATAATATCATGGTTATTTAATTATATTTTTAATATTATAAAAAAATACAATTTGAAAATTAAATGAATTATATTAAATAATAAATGTAAATCCATTTATTGAAAAAAATTAATAATTCATATTATAAATTATAATAATCTGTGTTATATTAAATAATATAACACATTATAAATATTATATTAATAATATTTAATAATTTTCATAAAAAAAATTAAATTATATTTAATAGCCGTAATGTTATTTATAGTAAAGAGGGAGCGTTGAAGATGATTGGACAAATGACGGTAAGGATATTTGGGGCATTTCAAAATAAAGTTGTTTTTGTTATGTGAAAAAAAAAAATTTATACTTTATTTTATATGGTACAAATTTTAGTCATCTTGTCTAATATTTCAATACTTTTTTTGTTCAGTATTTAAACCAATTTTTCAAACTAAATGAAAGATAATTTTTTTTATCTAATTCAGTACCATGAAATATTGAAAACCAAATATTACCCTAATTATTAAAAACGTAATGGTATTAGTAGTTTTTTTTTTTTAAATTACTCTTCGTGTTTACACATATTAAAATTTATTAATATTTATACATTATTTATCCATTATGTAATATATTAATACCATTACAAAAATAATGGTCAAGTTTCCCATATTGATTAGTTATATATTTATATATTTTTATCTAGTTTTTTATTATACTTATATGTATATTTTTATACTTATAATAAAAAAATATTTAAAATTTAATTTTAAAAAAAAAACTCGATCATTTAAAATATAATATCAAGTAAATTCAGTCACCATTCGACAAAAAGTTTAAGTCCAAGTTCTTGTCATATAATAAGAAGTAATTAGGTGTGTATATATATATATATATAATGAAAAGACGCAGTTAGGCTGAAGGGGAAAAAAGAAGAAGAAGAAAGTCAAAGTTCTTTGGCCGACACGGGAGAGGAAGGAGATAACAGCTACGGAAAAGCAAGGGAACAAGAGAGACAGCGAGAGACGAGACATCCACGGACTTGAGAAGACGCTGCTCGAGATTACGAGGAGCCAGAACAGAAAAATCAGAGACGGACTTCGGCCATATATCCAAGGAGACGAAGTCTTGAGAAGGACCACAAGACGGAAAACTCGAAGACGGAATCAACACCGAAATCATGAACAGACGAATGCTTTTACCATGAACAAAGAATAATTCAGGATTTCAATTCTTTATTTTTATTATTATTATTTTTTGATGATTTCTTCCGCACTACAAATTAAAAATATCAGCTCTTTTACAATTTCTTTAATGAATTATTATATAGACTGTTTTTATTTGTTAATATATTTTCTTAATTTAATTATGTATTAATTTTTTAAGTAAAAAATTAATAAATCTTAATTATTAATTTGTATTTATTACTTTATTATAATATATTTAAATATTTTGATTATTTTTCTTATGAATCTTGATGTTATAATTATGTGTTTAAGGTTTATAGAATGTCTTATTGAACTAGAAAAAAATTTAGAACTAGTAAAAGATTCTTATTTAATTGAAAGTTTTACTACCTTTAATTGAACTGAATTTACAATTAAGGTTTAATGCTGTGTTCTTATTAATTTTTTATGAAAGGAATTTATGAGAAATTAATTTAAGACACTAGTCAATTACAATTCGAAAGATAAGTAATTGTGAATTTGAATTCATATTAATTTGACTAGAGGAATATAGGAAAATAAATTGGTTGATTGATAATTGAATGATTTAAAAGATGATTTAAATTAGACTTTAGTAAATTTACAAAAATAGTCAAGTAGTTAAATATAATTATAATTTAATTATAATACGATTAGTATATTAGATGGATTCAATTTTTTTTTTCTCTTTATTAATTATATTAATAAAGGTTTATTTTATTGATTGTTTCACTTTCATTATTAGTTTTAGTTAGTATTCTTTTATTTTGATAATTTTTTATGTGTTTAGATAACAATAGAATTGATATTGATTTGATAATTAATTTAATTATCGTGAGAATGATAATTTTGTAGCTATTTTGTGCATTATTCGAGTCATTGTCATTGGGCCTAGTCTCCTTGACGATCGATTCACTCCTAGGTCAGCTAATTCCATTACTGCCGTGAAGCACATTCATTAAGCACACCAAGTAGCGTCACAAGCCTATTTATAAAATCTAACATTACAAAATTTCTGATAATTGAAATTTCGCAAGTACCCAAATAAAGTTGATAAAATTGAAAATTCACAATAATTGATACAATGTCCCAGTCAAGTGAAAATTAAATTACACCCTAGACCCTGACCCACCCCACCTACCCTCCGACGCTGCCCTATACTATACATATTCCTATCTGATATTCACAAATAAGGGCAATAAAAGAGGATCTTTCTCATTATTCAATTAAGTTATGAGATAAGGGGATCAGTCTCAGAACAAGGTGGATATTAACTATTGTAATATAATATCTTCGTGTTATTGGCAAGATCTCCCTGGAGTATGAATTCTTCGGGTGTGATAAATTCAATTTATAGCGATTCCCTAGACCCAAGTACTTCGGAAGTTATTTTCTTTGGGAAATATTAATGGTGTTCTTGGAGGGACTCGTTGAGATATGAAATATGGAAACTTCTAATTTTTTACGCACTTGCATTGTCATAAAGTATGTAAAGTCATAATTAACTTTGGAAATAGTAAAAACGTTCTTTTTAAACACGAAACCATAATGTGCGAATGTGCCAGTAGCTTCTTATTTAAACGATTTAAGGGGTCATGTAACGACCATTCAATAAGCCTGGGCAATGGGGTAGGATGACCCAAGCACGGCCTGGGATGGGGCTAATCGTTCGTGTTGAAGGGCCTAATATGCAACAGGCTCAGGCTGTCATGTCCTGAGAATATGGGTACCGAAAGCTCCTACTTTAAAAAGATGAAGCATTTTTTATATTTATTTGGTTCAATTGTGAACGGCTATGATAATCTAAACTTAGTGCCCAAAAAAGTGCCACACATGGTACGTAAAGTCGGGAATGCGGGTCAAACGGCTGGTTCGTCCTGACCCATAGTGGCTCATAAGGGTTGCGGATAGAAAAGTTCGGCCCGCCCAGCTCCATAATTTTTTTTTCCTTTTTACAAATTTATAATTATATTTTTATGATCGTCTCCTTCTTTATTTGTTCTCTTTGCAATTATTTAATTTGTTTAACTCTTTGTAATTATTTAATTTGTTTAACTCTAGAAGACTGCGACAATGTCAAACTCTTAATTTTTCTTCCAAATTTCTTATTCTCAATTCTCCGATAGTATTGTCATTTGGTAATGCATTTCATTTCACATTAAGCTTCCTAACATTAAGTTAAATTTTGATTTTCGGTACTTCAATTATCTTTATGTATTTTAACCAATGACCAATGTATTAAGTGAAGATGTGGATGATAGCAAAGATGCCGATTTCAAGTTGCGGTGTACTAGTGTTGGTGTTAAATCTCTCCCTCGTTTGATCTGTCATTTTTTATTGATTTTTGTTTTTTTTTTGCAGGCCAACCCACACCAACAGAGGGTTACCTGCCCCAACCCATGGGCCACACAAGCACGGGCCAAAATTTTCAGCCCACCTCGCAATTCCTGGCTCTAATGGTACAAAGGAAAATCGTGATTCTAAATTTATTTCCCATTTTCGCATTTGGTTGCGAGTTTGAAAGCTGCAAGATGTGCCTAAGTCTGCTTTCTGGACACGTTGTGAATATCATGCATTCCTATCAATACCCCTTTTGGATTCACCAACGCGTCAACAGTTTTCATAGATCTTATGAGCAGAATATTGAGGGACACAAAGCTGCAATGTTTTCTCCTATTTTATAGGACGAGAAACTTCTCGTTTTACCAACCGAAACTTAGATGCATTTTTTCACATCACCTCTCAGCATATCCTCGTCCATGTACTTACCATGTCTATAATGCTGCATTCATTGGTTAGTTTTGGCTTTTACTCATACAAGGCAACATAGAGACAGCGGCATATAGATAGAGAACAAGAAGGGACACAAGATCTTTCTCGCAGGAACTTATGTAGCTCCAACCAATCTAAAAAGGAACAAATTACTTGCATAACACCACCCACCCTCACCACCACCCCACCGCAAACCAAAGCCAACCCCACCACCGAAATAAAATTTGAAAAAAAAACAAGAACAAAAGCACACGCATTGATATTTTTATCTCCATAATCATAATGCGACTCTAAATTCTAATGAAAAATTAAGATAACCTTCGCCCTTCACCTGCACAGAATGTAATCAATATTAGAGGAAAAGATTCTAGTGCATGGTACACAAAATTAAAAACTCAGTATTTGCATTTTATCCCTGAATTTTCCTCATACTCTTACAAAAAATAAATAAATTCTTTTCCCGTTCAATACTAGCAAGGGCCATTCTAATTCATTGTCTACAAATGCCAGAGCCACTGCTAAGAAAAATAAGTCTGAACTTTTTACATGTCCCTCCACAGTCTTGTTTGGGACAGATCAACAAGAATATTTTAAATCATGAAGAAACAAATCATGCCACACCATGACGTTTTACACAATGACAAGCACAGTACTAACTGTACCTGTAGAGTTTAGATTGTAGATTCGATTCAGGCTTCCACCATTGGTGAATCCCATGAGCACTCTTAAAATCAGGGCATGGAGTTGAATTGATTGTCAGGACTGCCGAAGGAATGAGGTGCACCGGTTCTGCCTCCTTACCCATTGCAGTCATGATGAGAGCACTGATTGAGGTCTGGGTTGACAATTTCTCTATAGCTCCTGCTCCAATCTCCTGCATCTTTTTACGGTGCTCAAAATAACCGATGTACTCAGAGCATATATGATCAGCTGGATTTACAAAGAGGTTAGGGACCCATGCAGCCAAGGCAGCAAATGGATCTTGAGATCGGTTTGTTACTTGAGGACCTTTCATAGCTATGGAGAGTCCAGCTGTGATCAAACTATTGGCAAAACGAAACCCATGTTTCACTTTCTTATTTTTTATTTGCTCAATCGGGGCAGAAAAATAGGGTGGGTTAAAGAAAAAGGACTCGAGAAATATGCCCGTTTTAGCCATAGTCTTGCCAGCCAACATAGCAATGGCAGCACCAAGGGAATGCCCGGCTATCCATACTCTAGAATCACCTGCCATTGCAACCATGTTTCGTACAGCCTGCATGGCAGTTTCAAATCGAGATGTTTGGTGAAGACCATGTCGGATAAAGTGGAGATCCAACTTTAAATCCTGTGAGATGGATTCCCCTTTGGTCATGGTGCCTCGGAAGGCAATGACATAGTGTGGCTCATTTAAGGAATGACCACCTGGAGAAGGTGGTGCTTTGTACTCGTAAATGGCACCAAATATGGAAGAGTCAACATTATCTACAAGTTTTCGGAGCAAGCGAAACTGAAAAAACTCCCACCAGGGAGAAGCAAGAGCTTGCGAACCTTCCCGTTTTTCTTGGCGGTCACGCTCCAAAATATAAACACCTTGAACCAAGCATGCAGCAACAGATCTTCGCTGATGTTGGCTCTCCCTGCACGTGAGTATGACATTTCCATCATCAATTCGTAGCCCAAAGAATATAATAAAAAAGAGAAAAAAATTGAAACCAAGTATAAATTGCTCCAGGAAAGTGCTGGTAATGTGGCATATGCTGTGTCCCTTTATTGAGCAAAATGCATGTAATTATCAAAAAGAACTTTGAGGAAGACGCATTTTTTTAAATTCTCTCTGTTTGGATGTCAGTTGATCCTGGTAAATAAATCCTTATATCAGAACCTGGACCTAGATGAGAAACTGAAACACATTTCCCACATAGGGGAAAAAGAAACGAAACAAATGCGTACAGAATGTACACACATGAGAGCAACCAATAACCACTTTTCCAATGGACCCTCTTGCATGCTCATTCCTCCCCTTTATCTCTTTCTTTCTTTTCTCTTCAAAGAAGAATGTTCCACAGGACTTCTTGTGTCCATTGAAGTTTAAAAGGGAAGAGAAATATTAGACAAAAGGTTGGAACAACTTTCCCAGGAAGGTATTTCAATTGAACAAATTATCTAGCCTTTCTGATTCATCCATTTAACTTAAGACAGTGTGCAGAAGTAACTAACAAACCTCTTATCAAAACTAAAGGGAGTCCACTTCCAATAGGAGTCACATGGTACATTCACAATAGCAAAGAGCAGAACTTGAAATGGATTTACCAGTCAACAAACTTAAGGTGCAGCGGTCCCACAAGTTCGAATAATTCCCTCTCAGAAGCCATGGCCCAGTTGTTTCATTTAAACCCCCTCATCCATCCCCATCAGCTGCTCTGCACTAAGGAAAAGATATGCAAAAGGCTGTAAGCATCAAAATCCAAAAAAAAAAAAAGAACGCCCAGAAAAAATCGATATTTGATATGAGAACTTAAATGAAAACAAAAAAATCTGGTAGGCAAACTACAGGCTATTTTGCTTATGCAATCTGCAGAATTTAAGCATATGAAGAACTTTTTATTTTGAAACCCCATGCAATTTGCAAAGCAAGTTCAAGGAATGACAATTAATGAGACAAGCCTGAAAAATAAATTCAGTGATATATATTTTCATAAAATATAATCCCAACAACTTTCAGGCAGCTCAAAAGGCTTCACCAAAAAGAGTTTGGAATGAAATAAGTTTGGTCCTTCGACAATTTACATTTAACTTGATTTATCAATAAAGGATGAACCGATATTTAACAAACTATGATTACTAACAAGATAAATAATAATACATTTTTCTTTTTCATGTCAGTTAAACCAAAAAAAAAATGTTCTTTGAATCAGTGTAAACTTTCAAGTAGCTTTAACTCTTTGCTATGGCTATTTCCACCAATCAAACTTTGAAACCTTGGCATGGGCAGAAAATCCACTTTTAGCATTAAAAAATTTCAAATTTGAACAATTATCCCTTGTCCAAGTCCAGTTTGAACTTTTCAGCACTTGCACTACAAGAATGATGTCTTTATATACTTACTAAAAAAAAATTCTTTATAGGTATTTATGTTACAATCATCCACAAATGATGTTCTCACAGGAAAGATGGTCATAAGGCCTTCAATTGGGATGAGAATACGCTAGATCCTCTCCCATCAAACCCATCTGGAACCAGAATTTTGTATGTATAAAATATCAAATAAAGTGACTAAGCAAAGTTCAATATTCAAATATAAGTAGCTAATCAAAGCTCAATGTAGAAATTACTAAGCACACTGGTAAAAGCAAATGATGTAAGTGAACTGAGATTTTATCTCCGCAATTGTAAATAGAATAATTTAATCCTCAATAACTAGCTAATCCTGTTTGAATAAACTTCTTACACATTGGAAGGTCAAAGGATCTGACATCAGAGAAGACATGCTCAGGAAGAAAAATCCCCATTTTCAACTGGTGCCTGACCGATAAGAAAGTCTATACCCACAATTATAGAAGGAGACCTAACAAGAAACTGGATCACAAAGCTAGACCCACTACAAGCATGTCCACTATTGAGTTGCTGCTTCTCTAAGCAAAGTCATTAGAGATTTTGAGATTACTCATTAGGCCTGGGCTATAGTATAGTGGATGGACAAGAATACGAGCTAGCTTCCAAGCATAAAATTGCACAACCAAGTCTGGAAACGGCATTGATCCACCATTCCTAAGGGAGATGTCATTTCAAAACAGTACAAATCTCCAGCACTGCAGTCTCCTAAAAGCTATATGCGAACCTAATATGCAGTATGTACCTAAAAAGGCATATTGACATTGTCCTTGCCCTATGCACTTGTTCACTAGTGGGAAATATCTATAGCAGGAAAAGAAGGTAATATTAAATAAACCAAGTGACAAAACTAGATAAATCCAACACAGCATTACAACATCAAACAATTACTTTCCAAAGAAAAAAAAAAGAAAAAATCAAACAACTACTTTCCAAATGCACAGAAAAAACAAAAAATATAAAATTTCAGAACATATCCAAACTTTACCTTTCCAATCGAAACCAATATCGCAAAATGTAGAGAAAATAAAAGACTAAATCTGCATAAGCTATTTCAGGGTAAAAGAAAAATCTGCTTAAGCTAATTAAACCCCCAAAAAAACAAGGGCACAAAAGCTCAAAATTTCCCCATTCTACATCCAAGATCTTAGATACCGACACTATTTCGACACCAATTCGAAAACCGATTCAAACCCAAAATGCAAATCCATCCCAAATACAGAAAAGTTCGAAACTTTAGATTAAGATCACCGAAAACAAGTGTGAAATTAAAATCAAATACATTAATATGAAGATTACCTGAAAGAAACTGGTCAGGACGGGGTTCTGTGTCAAAACAAAATGTACGATCGAGGGGTTGTCGGTGTGACCTGGCGTGTTTAACTTTATCTGGTAGACGTGTAGTATAAAAAGTTGGATTTAAATTCTTTGATAATACTTTTTGGGAAAATAATAATAATAATAATAATTTTGATAGTGTGGCTATATGTAGATGTACGAAAGGAACGTTATTGTGTCTATTTCAATGGGAAGGCAAATGCAGGATCACCCTAAAGCCATTTAAATTTTCTTTGTTACTAAGAAACGACAAGATAACATGTTCCAGGGATTCGTGGGAGGGATGTTAGGTTTTGCCTTCATTTTAGAGGAAAAATAAATAAATAAATAAATTCTGATTTCATTTTTCAAGTTAAGTGTAAAAACTATGGAACTAATAATATATATTTTTGTTTTCGTGAATATTCATCGTGACCTTAAATAATCAAGATAATAATAATAGGATTGTAATTTTTAAATAATACAATATAAATATAGTTATTTTTTATAATTCGTTTAAGTTTCTAAGGATAAATAATAGTCATTCCTTGTAATTTTTGAAAAATATAATATAAATAATAGTTATTTTTTATAATTTTTTTTATGAATAGATATAGATATGAGGATAAATGATCAAAATAATAAGTATTCATTTGATATTGAAAAGGAATTGTTATTTTCTATTTTGTAGCAATATCAATTAAAACAAAAGAAGGAAAAAAGCACAATAAAAATGGTCAAGTTCAAGACCCAAAAAAATTATTGAAAAATAGAGAATTTTGCAATAAGGATGAGAAAAATACAAAAATAAATTTCCACATTTTACTACTTTCCTATTTGTTAGATAGACTACTTCTATAATATTTTCCTAGTAAACAAATTTAAGTCTTATTCCTATTATATAATATAGAGTGGTAGATAAATTCAACAAAAATTATATGAAGAGAAGTGTTTTTAATGGCATTCCATGAAAATCTCTTACAATAAACATGATCGACCACCTTTAACGGTGCATTGCGACTTCCGAGCCCATCATGAGCCTTTGCCAACCGTTCTTGTGCATAGTAAGATTTGGGTAGTGTACATTTTTTTATTTTTTGGTTTTTTAAAGTTTTAATATTAACCGGTTGTAAAATTTATTAATTCTTAGCATATTGGAAAACTAGTTTTATAATTTTTTATTTCTTAGTATAAACGTTGTGATGCCGTTGTTTAAAGCTGATCATATATATGTAATCTGATGCGGATATCGTGAAGGGCACAGCAGCTTACACGGCCCAAGGGCACGGCCGTGTATAATTTTACCTGAGCTGTGTATCACTTACACGGGCACAGGCACGCCCAGCGACACGACCGTGTGCTCCAGTAGGATTCTCACAGAGTCATACATGGCCTAAAGGCACGGCCGTGTATGAAACCGTGTACTATGCTCGTCATATACACAGAAGCCCACACGACCTAAAGGAACGGCCGTGTACTCGACCGTGTATTATGCGTGTCGCATGCCCAGAAACATACACGGCTTAGAGGCACGGCCGTGTATGAGACCATGTACTATGCGTGTATTTTATTATTTCTTTCCACATGTACGCTTAGATTTTTCCCTTTTAGATATTTTACGGGGACATATAAATACTCTTTTGTCAGATAGATTAGGGTTACGCTTTTACCACACTTTGAATACATTTGAGAGGGAATTATCTCCTTTACCGGTTGTGCGCAACCAGAATTTGGCATTAAAGAATATTTCTTTGTTGTTGTGAAACCAATCCATATTCGGATTCGTTTTGTTACGCTTTCCTCGCTGCGTCAGTTGGTATCAGAGCAAGGCAATTTCCTGCGGAGATATCGGCTAACGGTGGTGTTGATGGCGGTCGCGTCCTCGACCTTGATCGAGATGCGGAAGTCCAAGGAGCCAATCAATGGGCTCCGAGGGCAGTGGTTGAAACCATGGAGCAAAGGCTTGGGCGTGTAGAACAACGCCTGGAGAATCTGATGGCACGGGTCGACGCCATGGTGATGGACCACGACGGTCACAGAGGTGTTGTTGGGAATCGACCGGGGGTAGCAGCTGCTCGTGGCGGCCTTATCAATGACTTTGTTGCCGGAAACCAATGGAACCAGAGAATTGACGGAAACTCCTCTGAGGAAGAGGACGGAATTTTGCAGAGGAGGGAACAACCACAGAGAAGGGGTGGTGTCGCTGGCGGCGGAAGATTTCGTGGAATGGATGACCAGAATGAACCGGCCTATGGTGGTGGATATCGACGCAATCACCAAGGGTTCGACCATGCTGATGGCGGAGACTTCCGTCTTAAGGTAGACATCCCTTCTTTTAATGGCAGTTTGAATATAAAAGAGTTTTTGGATTGGCTGGCGGAGGTCGATAGGTTCTTCGACTATATGGAAGTTCCTGAGGAGAGAAGGGTGAGAATGGTTGCTTGCAGATTGAAAGGCGGGGCGTCTGCATGGTGGGATCGATTGCAGCACCGTAGACAAAGGGAAGGGCGGCAACCTATTAGGTCATGGTACCGCATGAGGAATCTGCTGCAACGGGATTTCTTGCCACCCGATTACGAGCAAATTCTTTTCCAACAGTATCAGCGGTGCCAACAAGGGCAGAGGTCGATGCATGAATACACTGCGGAATTTATGAGGTTAGCGAAGAGAAACGATTTAAGGGAAACTGAGGGTCAACAGGTGGCACGGTTTGTAGACGGGTTGAAGCCTCAGATAAGAGATAAGATAGGGGTGACGGTGTTCCGAACCGTGAATGAAGCAAAGAACTTGGCTCTCCGAGCGGAAATGATGATACAAGAACAGAGCGTAAGGTTTGGAGGTAGTAAAAGGACCTACACTTACGAAAGTCCTAGTAATAATAGTAAAGGAACTGGTGAGAGACCTAGAGGAGTGGTTGAGAAACCAGCGGAAAGTATGGACAGGAGAGAAGACAAGGCGGAAGGAAAGAGACCGGTGGAGAATAGAGACACCCCAAGGCAAAACAATCCATATGCCAAGCCGATACTGGGAAAATGTTATAGATGTAATCAGCCGGGGCATCGATCAAATGAGTGCCCAAATAGACGCACCGTAAACATTGTCGAGAGGGAAAAGGAGGAAGAAGTGTGTTGTGAACCAGACGGTGGTGAAGAGTACTATGAGGAGGTTGATGACGGGGTAGAACCTAATTACATAATTAGGAGGATGATGTTAGCACCGAAACAAGAGGATAGCTCACAACGACACCAATTGTTTCGCACTAGGTGCACGATTGGTAGGAGAGTGTTTGACTTGATCATCGACAGTGGGAGTTGTGAAAACATCATTGGGAAGGAAGTCGTGAAGAAGCTCCAATTACCTACAGAGAAGCATCCAAGTCCGTACACCATCGGATGGATCAAAGCGGCAGAACGAATAGAGGTGAAGGAGAGATGTAGAGTTCCTTTCTCGATCGGCAAATATCGAGATGAAGTGTACTGCGACATCGTCGATATGGATGCTTGTCACTTGCTGTTCGGGCGTCCTTGGCAATTTGATGTAGATGCCCAACATGCAGGGAAGGAGAACAAGTGTAGGTTAGAGAAGGAGGGGGTAAAGTATACACTAATGCCACTAACGGATAAGCGACCAAAAATCCAGAAGGTGGAAGGGAAGTCCTTTCTTACGATCACCTAATCAGAAAGGGAGATGATTGAAGACATCAAGGAGTCCCGCTTGATGCATGCCCTAGTAGTAAAAATGGCGGGAGAGGACATGAGTAACGCGGAGATGCCGGAAGAAGTGAAGAAATTACTAGAGAAATTCAAAGAAGTCGTTCCGGAAGACTTACCGGAGGGATTACCTCCATTGCGAGACATCCAGCATCACATTGACTTGGTGCCGGGAGCTAGTCTTCCTAACCTCCCTCACTACCGGATGAGTCCCAAGGAAACGGAGATCTTACAGGAAAAGGTCCAGGACTTGCTCGATAAAGGATTCATTCAAGATAGCTTGAGTCCTTGTGCCGTACTAGCATTACTAACACCTAAGAAGGATGGGAGTTGGAGGATGTGCGTAGATAGCCGAGCGATCAACAAAATCACCATTGGGTACAAATTCCCAATACCTCGCATTGAGGACATGTTGGATCGGCTGAGTGGAGCAGTGGTGTTCTCCAAAATAGACCTTCGAAGCGGGTACCATCAAATTCGGGTCAGACTTGGGGGTGAGTGGAAGACCGCCTTCAAGACGAAAGAGGGACTATATGAATGGATGGTCATGCCGTTCGGGCTCAGCAATGCACCGAGTACCTTCATGCGCGTGATGAATCGGGTACTTAAAACCTTCATAGGCCGATTTGTTGTTGTATATTTTGATGACATATTAATATATATCAAGACTCGGGAGGAACATCTAGTGCATTTGAAGGATGTTTTGATGGTGCTGAAAGGGAACAAACTATATGCTAATCTCAAGAAGTGTGTGTTTATGTCATCAAAGCTGTTATTTTTTGGATTCATAGTGAGTGGGGAAGGAATCATGGTGGATGAGGATAAGGTACGAGCCATTAGAGATTGGCCTACACCTAAGACAATCACTGAGCTAAGGAGTTTCCTAGGGTTAGCAGGCTTCTACAGACGATTCATACGACACTTTAGCACGGTAGCGGCTCCCTTAACCGAATGTTTGAAGAAAGGGCAGTTTCATTGGGACGAGGAAGCTGAGTTGGGATTCGCTGTGCTCAAAGAGCGACTATGTAGCGCACCAGTGCTGGCCTTACCGGACTTCGACAAATTATTCGAAGTTGATTGTGATGCTAGTGGTGTGGGTATTGGGGCGGTAATCTCCCAGGAGAAGAGACCTGTTACGTTTTATAGTGAGAAACTCTGTGAGGCCAGGAGGAAGTGGTCCACATATGACAAGGAGTTTTACTCCGTGGTCAGAGCCTTGAGAATGTGGGAGCATTATTTGGTGGGCAAGGAATTCGTACTGTATTTTGATTGCGTTGCCTTGAAACACTTGAGCAATCAGACCCGCATATGCAAAGACATGCACGCCCAATGGATATAATTCTTGCAGAAGTTTCCGTTTCGTTTGATGCATAAATCCGGGGTGCAGAACAAGGTGGCCGACGCACTAAGCCGAAGGGCGGATTTACTAGTGACTTTGAGAGCTGAGGTAGTGGGGTTTGAACAGTTGAAGGAGCTGTATGAAACAGATGAGGATTTTGGAACTACCTGGAAAAAGTGTACTAAGAAGGAACCCAATGACAGTTATTATATTATGGAAGGTTATCTGATGAGGGAAAACCAACTATGTATCCCGGCATCCTCCTTGAGAGAGAAAGTGATCCAAGATCTCCATGGAGGGGGACTCGCCGGCCATTTGGGGCGGGACAAAACACTAGCAGCAGTGGCTGCAAGATATTATTGGCCTCAATTGCGTAGGGATGTCAGTCAGATAGTGCAACGCTACTACATCTGTCAAACATCCAAGGGGCACTCTCAGAATACGGGACTCTACACTCCCTTACCCGTACCTGAGAACATTTAGGAAGACCTATCCATGGACTTCGTCCTAGGTTTGCCTCGTACCCAACGAGGTGCTGATACTGTTTTTGTAGTTGTGGACAGGTTTTCCAAGATGGCTCACTTCATCCCATGTAAGAAGACGGCGGATGCTCAAAATGTAGCCAGATTATTCTTTAAGGAGGTGGTCCGATTACATGAGGTTCCCAAATCCATCACTTCTGATAGGGACACCCGATTCCTTAGCCACTTCTGGAGGACGCTTTGGTACATGTTCAACTCGTCCCTCAACTTTAGCAGCACAGCCCACCCACAAACCGATGGACAAACCGAAGCGACGAACAGGACCCTTGGCAATCTGATAAGAAGTATCTGTGGAGAGAAACCAAAGCAATGGGACCTGGCATTGTCTCAAGCAGAGTTTGCCTACAACAACTCGATCCACAGAACTACCGGTAAATCTCCTTTCTCAGTGGTCTACACCAAGGCACCTTCTCACGCTCTGGACCTAGTTTCCCTACCCAAAGGTGTGGAGGCCAACATAGCAGCAAAGCACTTGGCGTCAGAGATCAAAGAACAAATTGAGAAAGTGAATGAGCGCTATAAGAAGGTAGCTGATAGGCATAAGAAGAAGAAGTTGTTCGAGGTGGGAGACCCCGTGATGGTGTTCTTAAGGAAAGAACGCTTCCCCGTGGGCACATATAGCAAGTGGCAACCGAAAAAGTATGGGCCCTATAAAATAGTGGCCAAGATCAATGACAACGCTTATGTGGTTGGCCTCCCGGAAAGCATGAAAATCTCCCGGACCTTCAACGTGGCGGATTTATCTCCATTTTACACGGATGACGCACCCCTTTATCCAGAAACGAATTCGGGGTCGAGTTCTACCTTGGTGGGAGAGAATGATGCGGACATCGTGGAGGGCACAGCAGCTTACACGGCCCAAGGGCACGGCCGTGTATAATTTTACCCGGGCCGTGTATCACTTACACGGGCACAGGCACGCCCAGCGACACGACCGTGTGCTCCAGTAGGATTCTCACAAAGTCATACACGGCCTAAAGGCACGGCCGTGTATGAAACCGTGTACTATGCTCGTCATATACACAGAAGCCCACACGGCCTAAAGAAACGGCCGTATAATCCACCGTGTATTATGCGTGTCGCATACCCAGAAACATACACGGCTTAAAGGCACGGCCGTGTATGAGACCGTGTATTATGCGTGTATTTTATTATTTCTTTCCACGTGTACGCTTAGATTTTCCCCTTTTAGATATTTTACGGGGACATATAAATACTCTTTTGTCAGATAGATTAGGATTACGCTTTTACCACACTTTGAATACATTTGAGAGAGAATTATCTCCTTTACCGGTTGTGCGCAACCAGAATTTGGCATTAAAGAATATTTCTTTGTTGTTGTGAAACCAATCCATATTCGGATTCGTTTCGTTACGCTTTCCTCGCTGCGTCATAATCGAAATCCAACAGAATTGATCTAATTTTATAAGTGAAATTCTAGCAGAACACTTTGTAAGATAAGTAAATTAGTCCACGCATCATTGATTTAAGCTGTTATTTTGTTTAAAACTTGATGTATTAATCGATTTTCTTTTTCTTTTTCGGGAATAATTGATTATATTTATATTTATCGTTGTTTATCTTTAAATGCATGCAGTTTAATATTAAGCTTTTGGGCATAATGACCATAATACTTTAATGATCAATAGTTAACAAACTAGTCCATAAAAGTTTTGTCAAGTTTTCAGCTCATTTCATGAAGAAAGAAAAACAAACGCATAAAAAGATTTTTTTCCATATAATAAATGCATGCTTGCAAAACTTGCTAACATTTTTCCATTTCAAATTAAAATAAAAGTGAAAAATTCACATGCTACAAAAAGATAAAAAACCTACAAATTCAATGACTATATATTAAGGGTAGTACAAAATAACTCATGGTAAACCTTTTACTTCTAAAATATATACATAAAAAGTATATGATACCAAAAAGGATTCCTATCTCACCCTATCAACCTGAGCAACAAAACTTAATTAAGATTTAAACCTTAAATCTGTTAATGCAACTTGAATATTAATTTCAAATCCTTAGAAAGTTAAATTATTTCTTGCATTTGCTCATTATAATGTGAAAAAGCAAAAGCAAGCTATCGCTACTGCCTACATTCTTTCTCTCAATCATCCTCACATCTTAGGGATACTCATTAAACATACAAACTTACCATATGAATCTAGCAGCAATGAAAAGAAGTCATACAACAGCAGCACACTGTTGAAGGAACCGGTGCCGAATCAGAAAAGGGTAAATAGTATATGAAAGCCAATTACTCTGGAAATAGGATCACCATGTAGTGTGTAAGTTTGCTCTATCTGTAAAAACATGGAGATCTGTGGGATTTCCATCCTGCCCAACATCTTGAGGAAGGCCAAACCAACAGGTAACTACATTAAGCTTTCAAATAGCTAATAACCATCGACACCATTTCGAATATTTATCACAAAATAAAATAGTAATTATAAATAAAACCAACAAACACAGGATGAACCGATAGCACAAAAAAGGGAACCGAGTACTTTATTAGACCTCCACTAGAGATATGTCCAACATCAAACCACTAAAACAAAAAAAGAAACAACCCCAAAAAAGAAGTTGCCACAAAACACCAGCAACCGCACTCTTCTTTTCTTATTATAACACAACCAGCATTTATGCCCCCACGATATTCTCCACTAGTCAGAAAAGTTGGCAATGGTAGCATGTGGCTCACAAGCCTTAGCAGCAGGGCTCGGCTCAACGGCAGGGCTGGGTGGGACTGGCGTACCAAGTAGCTCTGCAGGCAATTCCTTAATGCCCTTCAAGTAAAAAGTGTAGAACAGCTTGATAGGAAATATAAGCTGCTGCAATTTAACTTGTCCATAAGCACCCTCAAACACTCCAGAACCTCCAGTGACGGCCAAGTATGTGTCCTCATAAGTCAAGTATGGACCTTGTACGGATATATGACCATAATCCCCAAAGTAAAAACTGAATATGGCTTCATATCTGTCTCCTTTCTTCTCTGCCTTGTTTTGGATCAGAATGCATATACCTGATGTTATGCCGATTCTCTTCTGCAGGTCACCACTGTAAACCTGAAGAAAATAAAACAAATAGATAATTACACACACCCCCAAAATTATACAAATCTGTAAAGTTTTAGATCTATCACAACAATCAAAAGGTATACTAATTAATAAAACATTAACAATTACGATTTCAGTAACTTTCTAAAGCGTCCTATATTTAGGACTAAATTCTTACAAATAATAAGGCAACAGATAAATAGAACTTTAAAATAAAGATCAATAGTAGTGAAGACCATAACAATCAAATATTCCAAATATGATAAAAAAATGAAATTTTTCAGGGAAACAAGAAGGAAAAATAAAATCAAAAGCAGCAAATAGTCATAAAAAATAAGATGCACAAACCTTGTTGCTGAATGGGACAAGATCTCCAAGAGAATTGACAGTTTTGTAGCTCAACCTTAGATATGCAGGGCTTCCACGATCTCTCTCGTTCAGCTCATACACATTCAGCTCCTGGACTTTAGCTTCAATCATGAATTAACCAGAGTCAAAATTAGTATCACTAAAAGGCAACCCCTTCAATGGATATCAAAGAGGGAAAAAAAAGAGTGAGAGAGAGAGGAAATCTCTTACTAGGACTAGAACTGGAATCTTCGGCCGGGCTAGCTTGACTTTTGCAAGTGAAGGATCTTTTCGGTACTTCCAGTAAGTGTTTCTGCGTGGAGGGAGAAACGAATCTAGGATTTTGAGAGAGGGATTGTGTAGTAAACCTAACGAAATTTCTCGAAGTAACGGTGGCTGGGGATAGCTGATTTCCTAGATTAACAGAAGGAGCGACTGTTGTTTTGAGAGCATAAGATGAACAAGCCATGATTTTTCTTGTTTCTCTTTCAATTACTGTGTTCAGTGTTTGTAACAGGTTATATTGTTTTGCAAAGAAGGATCTATTGCGTCTATAAATAGGAAAAATTATTGTATATTAATGGGGACTTTATCATGTGACTATTGACTTCATTGGACACTTTGCCAGTGATCGGAATTTGGTGCGTGGTTCGTGTTGGAACTCATGAGGAAATTTGGTCTTGGACAGTGGGAAATGGGAATAGCAACAGTCCACGTTGATTGATTGCTCATTGATGGTTGCAAGCTTTGCACCGTACGCTGAACTAGGAATTTTGGCTATTTTAATCATTTACTATGCACAGTAAATACGTGGTGTTGTATTGATTTCTTACTCCTTTCCTAGACTGTAGTCTTTAAAAATGACTCTTCATTTTAAAAAAAAAAAAAAAGAAAAAGAAAAAACAAAACACAAAGATGACTCTTCATTTCCAAGTCTACTTCAAAAAACCAGTAACGCTGGATTTTATTGCCATTCCATTCATACTGTGTGGAAAAAAAAAAAAAAAGGAAAAGAAAAACACTCAACTCTGCCCACGGCCGTGTGTAAAAAAAAAACCTATGGATCTATCCCAAAATGCCTTTAAAATTTTCTATTTTATGAACAGAAATCGTATGTAATTGCTTTTGCTGATGCATCATAACTATAGCTAGGGTCACAACAAATAATATGAGCAATGCGAGCCAAGGGCCAAGGCCTTCATTGTATCGATTCATGGTTTAGATGTACGATTATTATTCTTTTGCTAAGGTAAAACATGTTTAATTCTCTTTTCTATTTTTAGCAAAATATAAAGTTGGGAAAAAAAATAAAATAGAGCTACAACATTAAAAAAAAAGAAAAAGAAAAGAGAAAAATGATGTCAAATAATGCCAATTGATAGGGCTACTAACACAACAAAAATGGCTCTAAAAATATCCAATTTTAACAATTTATTTTATTTTCTTTTTGGTGTGATTTTTTATTTTTGATATACCACGCTTTCAAGGATTTGTTATATCTATTAAATTTTTGAATTTTCAACTCTTTTCGATTACAAGCTCTTTTATACTAATATGTTTATTTGATTTTTTTTAAATGATATTCATCTTTGTTTATGAAAAGCAAAGAAACAGTTGGAGCAATGAATCCCTAGTTAAATACATTGGGGGCGTTTACGTGAAGGTAAAAGAAACTAAATAATTATTCATAAAATACATTTTTATACCTACTTACAAATGGGTTGGGGTTTTTGTTTAAAGAGTATATTTATTACCTTCTATAGAATGGTATTCGAAATAAAAATTTAAGCACTTGCATACTTTCAACAAATAACTTATATTCTATAATAATGGACATAATGGTATTTTTAGTTATATTTTCAATTTAATATTATAATTAATGAAGTATGATAAACATAATAATAAATATTCCCTATAATAAAAATTTATAATCAAAACATCAACTATATTGTACACAATAAAAATAAAGTGGTGTAATTTACAAGGATGGGATATTTAAGGCAAAGACAATAAATGAACCATTGAATAATAAGGTTTATGAGTTGAAGTTATGATTTACTATTTAATATTTTAAGTAATAGTAATTAATTAGGAATGACTATTCGGTGTCTGAATTAAATACTATAATATCAACTTTCTATTGAATAAAAACAAAATGGAATAAAGTGAACATGCAGCTATAGTTTATTACTAGTAATAGTTACTCCTAAATAATAAGTTTTTTTTTATTTCTTATCTATTTTATTCTAGAAAATAAATTAGCCTTGATTCATATGATTTAGACTAGCAAGTTATCTAATATTTGGTGCATTTATTTTCTAGGGATGAACCGAAATAGAATAATAATTTTGGTTAGCATTCAATTTTTATGTTTAGAAGTAATTTTAAAAACTGAAATTATGACTTTTTATAACTGACTATTCTAGCTTTACCTGATAATTTGATTCTAAGTCTCGTCGGAGGAATGAGATTTTATTAGCCCTTCACCAATATATAATTACTATATTAATCTTATTATTTTAAACATAAAAAAATACTTGAACAAGAAAACAATCGCACAATATTGTTCATGGCCACAATTAGAAAAAAAAATCAACTATAATGTGTGGTATTCATCAAATTATAAGATGCTTATATACATTATAATTATATATTTATTATTGTAGGTAAAAAATTTTAAAATTATATTTAAAATTGTTATCTATTCTCATATGGTATAGGTTCAAAACTAGTTAACTATATAGTATATAATTAATTATTATATAGTTTAAGTTGAAATGGTATGTGGAACTAATTGTAAAATGAAGTGAATAATTTACAGGTTTTTATTTATTATTTACAACAAAAATCAACTAATGTCCAAAATTGCATGGATTGAATTTTTGTATACCATTGCATGGGAAGAATAATATTGGAACAAAAATAGGTAGGATGTCAAAGTCTTTGTAACTTAATGTCATGAATGATTATTTTTATGTTGAATGAATTACATTTGAATATTTTCTCTTTTATTGTAAATACTGAAGAAAAGAAAAAGTAGGATCATAAAATACTTATCTTAGCACTTCTATTTAATATATAGAAAAGTGATCCACATATTCTTCATATTAAGGATAGGCATCGTTGGGCTCGATTCCAAAAAAAAATAGAGGATCATGGTTTTAACGGGTGATTGGCGGACGAAGTTCACAATTAAAAGAAGAAATACCTTTACTCTATCTTTATCTAGCAATTCAGTAATTGTATGAACAACGATATAGTATATGCATAAAACTATATACGGTGGCCGGTACATTAAAAGGCCACACAAGGAACAGTACAATCTGCATGGGCAGAATATACAGAAGCAGAACAAGGAACAGTACAATCTTCACCGAGACACTTAGAAGAGATCTTCGTAAGGCATAAGGAAAACAAAGATTCATTTGATCTAGATCCATGTGGAAAGCAAAACGGACTCGACCGAATCAGCATGAACACCCTGACATAGATTCTCATTCCCCAAGCCAGCTGCCACTGGCATGGTCACGTCTTTCTCTTAGAAGGGGTGGGGGGTGGTGGTGTGGGGGGAAGCTATTGTACTTAATTGTAACAGAAAATGTTAAAACATCTTCGATGATATATATTAACTATACCTGTAGAGATTACATTGCAAGTTTGAATTTATTTTAGGATTCCACCATTGGGTGGATGTATGGGCGCTTCTAAAATCCGGGGATGGAGTTAAATTGACTATCAGAACTGCTGAAGGAATGAGATGCACTGGTTCAGCCTTCACACCTATTGCACTCATGAAAAGAGCCCCTATTGAATGCTGGGTTGATAACTTCTCGATTGCTCCTGCACCAATCTCCTCCATCTCTTTACGGTGCTCGAAATAACTGATGAATTCACAGGATAAATGATCAGCCGGGTTCACAAAAAGGTAAGGAACCCAAGCAGACAGAGCAACAAATCCATCATCACATAGGTTTGATAATTCAGGACCTTTCGTAGCTATAGATAGTCCTGCTGTGAACAAACTAGTAGCAAAACGCAGCCAGTGCTTCAGATTCTTGTTACTGATAAGCCGCTCGATTGGGAAAGATAAATAGGGTGGGTTAAAGAGGAAAGATTCAAGGAGCATGCCAGCTCTCGCCATAGTCTTTCCAACCAACATTGCAATGGCTGCACCAAGGGAATGTCCAGCTAGCCATACCCGAGATTTGCCTGCTGCTGCAACCATGCTGCATACAGTCTTCATGGCAACATCAAAGCGAGATGTTCGGTCAAGACAATGACAGATGAAGTGAAGATTCACCTTTAAATCTTGTGAGACTGATCCCAATCTGGATAAAGTGCCTCTAAAGGCGATGATATAATGTGGCACATTAGCTGGATAGCCACCGGGAGACGAGGGAGCGTTATACTCGAAGACTGCACCAAAGATCGAAGAGTCAACATTATCTACAAGCTTATGAAGCAAGCGAAACTGGAAATATTCCCACCATGGTGAAGCGAGAGCTCGAGAGCCTTCACGTTTTTCCTGGCGGTCACCCTCCAAGACAGAAACAGCTTCAATTAAGCTGGCGATCACAGACCTTTTATGATGTTGGTTTTCCCTACGAGACAGGAAGAAGAAACATATATAGCGAAACATCGGAAATATATTTATGGTTCAATGAAAGAATGGACCTGCGCTCAGAATGTCACGACGCGAGCATATACTAAAGCATCTTATACATAAATCACGACGAAAGGCTACATGCATAATCAGAAATGGATCATCATACAGCTTCTAAACGAAAATTCAGAGAATTTCAAGGAAGACAAATATAGTCAAATAAATAGTCTAGACCTTTGAGGAACACCTAAGAGTAGCAATGGCAGAAATGCAATTGTGCTTACCAGTCAATAGATTTCAGGTGCAAGGGTCCTGCAGGATCAAAAAATTCCCAGTCACAAGCCATTGCCCACTTGTTTTATTTCATATAAACCCCCACAAATCCATCCCTGGCAGCTAGGGAAGAAAGATTTAAAGAAATTTTCTGCCTTTGCATTAATTCCCATACCCAATTTCCCATACCACCTACCCTAAAATCAAATAGCTTAATCTGTGCATGAACCTATGAGCTTTATTTCATTCAGGTCTGTAGTCAGTATTCACCTACCCTTGTCGTTCATGTGCCCAGAAAAGCTAAGACAAGGTCTTATTACAATATATCGGAAAACCATGGTCATGTAACTCAGCATATGTGTTAGGATTATGCAGCAGCACTGAGACCAACAGCAGCTGGACTTAGACAGGATCCTTGTTTTATCCATGTACCTAGAAGAGATTACTGCTTGGGTCATTGGAATCACCTAAAAAGATATGGAAATATGCAACATTTGTCTTAAAAAGCTACAGACAATGTCGTTGGATTTTGTAGTTAGATCTCCGCTGACAAATATTTGGCAAACAAGTAAACTGCAAATGTAAATGGTAATTAAATGAATCGAATGCACCAAAAACATCAAAACCCAGAAAAAAAAATGAAAAAGAAATTGAAATTTCACTGCTTTTAATCTCTACCTAAATATCTCAATAATCGTCTATATCCCTTTAAGTTACCATTCGTAAACCAAAAGCACATAAATTCCCAAGCATTTAACAGTGTTTTCCTTTAATTCGAAATTAATCGGTGGAGATTCATCTTGATCGTGCTTTGGATCCGATCCGAGGATTCTGCGTAGATTAAATTTGTGGTATAGATTTCTCGACTGTTGTTAGATAGAGTACACTTAAGCTTGGATTATGTAACAAAGAAAGCCAAAAACTGCCATGGCTGCACCACTTTCTAGGAGCCAAAGACTAGGGATAGTTAAGGTTTTCAGGATGCGAGGCGCTACAAAACACAGAATTAACTATAGGTAATTGAGAATGGCCTTATAACTTGAATGGCATGCTCTAGGTGATTCTTCAATGCCTTCTAAGTGTTGTATTGCTTGGGTTTGTTGTTAATATCTAATGATATATTTGTTGCGTGACTTGAAATGGATCAATCAGGGTTTGACCTTAAGACGTATACTAATTTGATATTTAATAATTTATTGTGATGGTCGCTGGACATCAACTCGTATCGTGAGATAGGGTATGCTGGGTATGGACTAACCCACAGTGACCATTAGCAATAACCATTGAGTGTATTATGATATCAGGATGAAGAAAAAGTAGTGCCTACAGGATGTTTGCTCTCTCAGGAAATAATCCTTTCAATTTACTTTTTTTTTTTTTAATTTATCCAATTAAGATTTTATCATATATAATGAATAATTAAAATTAAAAAATAATAAATGATATTATACTGATATAATATAATATTTAAAAAATCCAAATAGTCTCGACTATTAATTTACAAATTGAGGAGCAAAATAAAAGAGAATGGCTCGACTAAGACGGAATCGGTTCTTGAAATAGGAAGAAAGCAACATCTGCCATTAACCGTGAATGGATATGATAAGAGGAGGATGTGAAACAAAATCTGGCTGTTATCATGTATTCCTATTTGATTTCATCTGTTTTTTAATAATAAGATTTAATCTTTAATCTTATCATTAATTTATATATTAATATTAGAGACTTTATGATAATTAATGATAAAGATTTAATACATATAATTTAATAATAAAATTAAAAACTAAATCGGTTTTATTAAAATAATAAATAAAAGTATGAAACTCTTGATTTTACATATAAGTATTGAAAAAGTGTGTTGCTTACTCGCTAGGTTTTTACCAATTATTTTACTTTTTAGATGTTGATTAAGTGCGAGAATTGATTGTAGTTATATACGTCTTATGGGTAATATTCATTTAAGATTATACATGTACAGAAAAAAAAAAAAAAAAAAGAATGGGGCCTTACCGTTAAATTAAAATAATATTTGAGATTTCATATAAAATATTATGGTCGGATGAGTGCTATATAATCTTATTTTATGCAGATAAATATGCGGATCCACACTCTTAAAGTCATTTGGTGGGTAGAGTACTTGGACTAATCAATTAATTATTCAGAAGAGAACTTTTGACAACCTATGGGATTCGTCTCAATGAAATTGTTATGTCATAACTTGGAGTGCAACATAAAAAACTCTAACCACCAATCTGCATAAAATACACCCAAAAAACCCCCACACCCATAATTAGAACCATCACGTTTCTGGACACCCTGGCATTATATACCATTTTCATCGTATTTAAAGGTGAATGTTAATGATATTTAAATACAAGTTAGTAGTATAAAAAATTATTATATATATTTCCGCTACTAATCTATGCATAAATCGTATTAACAACGCTCAAAGTTTTCTCCCAAAAGCCACAAATGATTATTATAATCCTAAAAAGTAAATTAATAAAATTTAACAAGCGAAAACTGCACTTATTCATAGGATAAATTGGTTTTAATCCCTCGTTTATAGTATACTCAGTAAGAAAAGAAAAGAAAAAAAGCAAATCCCAAATTCTTTTATTTATTCAGATTACAACTAAAATCCTGCACCTAATTTAGATATACCATATCCTCAAATACAATAATCATGTATGCGTGTATTTACATCGTTAAATTGTAAAAACAGAAAATGATTTAGATGAATTATTAATATGACTAAGTAAGTGTATATACTTTACGCACATTACTAAATAAATTGAACTTAAATGCCATATAAAAAATGCTTAAGACTCGATTTGAAACGGCTGAAAGAAATGGACTAATTTTGACTAATCATTCGTGTAATTTAATAAAGCTAGAAATCTCCTTGGATTTCAAGTTGTTGGAGCCATTGGACGCAATGTTAAGAGATCAGCTCTAAGTTGATGGTTCATGAACAGCTATCAAGTTAAAAGTGCTATTTCGTAAAATCAAAATTCAAAAAACTCATGAAAATAGTATGTATAGACATAGACATATAAATATAAATATAATATATATATTTATTAATGATTAAAGCTTTGATATGAAATATACTAAATATACTATATTTGAGGAGGAGAGAGAAGGGAAAGGGACTACAATCACTTTCCATGGTAAATGGAGGAGAAAATAAAACTTAAATTCTTCTTCAAATTTCTGCAGACTCGGAAGATCTGTATGCATGCCTGCCAACATAACAATTCACAGCAACCTCTTCAACCAAAATCATCCCGATATCCATGATAAGCTCTTCATTAATTTACCCACATTTAATATAAGATTACATATCTAGTCTCTTCACCAATCCACCATGGATCTGATTTGAATCTTGGTCTTATCACCCTTGCCGTGCTGCCACGATTTTCGAAAATTTTTATAAATTATTTTTTTTAAGGCTTGAGAGGTCAAGGCTAGACATGATGTCGATTTGGAATCGGCTCGAAACCCTCCGATCAAAAGTCAGTGGGAGGTGGAACTAGAATTGGCTCGAAAGGGAAGGGCCGAGCCAATTTCCTAGCTCAATGGTTCTTGGACCGGTTTGGGCTTTGAATGGGCCATAAAAGTTTTTTTTTTCATTTATGTTTTTTTCTTATATGTGAGTGTATTATGACTCAAAAACCTATTAGTTCAATTCATACATGAATTAGTAAGCCGAACTGACAGATTTCCAAGTCAGTTTAGGGCTCGACAATTCCTATCCGCTGGGCTAATTCCAACTTCGAGTCCGTTCAAGAGCCTGGATCAGTTGGGCTAATTCGTAAGCCAAGTTTGTCGCAAGCCAAAACCAGCCCTATCCTTTGCCTGTATAGGGCTCCTTCACCCCTCCTAGATCCACCTTATGGGATTGTGATAGTTCTCCAACGTTCTTGTTTGTTTAATTTACAACTTTTACTATCATGCCTGTTTTAGAAACCCCAATTCCTCAAATATGTATATGAATTTACATAAATAAATGTGTAAATACATTAGTAAGTTTACCAATTATACATAACTTGGTTTAGTGACATTTTTTTATATAATTAATGTTATAAATTTGAATTTAGATATTGAATGATTGATTGCATGATAACTTATATTCAAATTTTTTTTTTTTCACCGCTAATAAAACGAATTCGTAAAATTATCATGAAAAGAAATCCTAGAATAATTTTATTCATGTCAATTTGCTATTTTGGGTCTACTTGCAATTTCCAATTCAATAATTTTTTTAGATCTATTTCCGTTGAAAACAAAACTTACATTAGTTTTATGTATTTGTTTTATCTTATTTTTTTTATAAATTAGTAGTTATATTTCAATTAATACGTATGTTATAATAAAAAAATAAAATTTTTATTCTTTTAACATCTAAGAAAGTATACCAAACACCCTTAATTATTTCTTAAAGATAATTTTTCATTTCCTTAAAGTTTTAAAAATATTTAGGTACAATTATTAATAAAATCTTTTTACATATAACTCAACAACGAGTATATATTTTTTAAAGAATAATTATAATATTAATTTAATTAAGGTAAACTCGACCTGTCAGGGTTTTGCATCGGTCCTACTTAACCAAACAAATATGTGAACTTTTTATACTTAATAAATAAATGCAGATTGTTGCATATAGGTCTGACACATCAGCAAGGGATTGAAACTGCTGTGATCGCTTTGCGTTTAGTTCTTGTCGGTTAAAGCATATTTCCAATCATAGCTTTATCGTGAATAAGCTAAGAAAAAAATATTACCTATGTAATATTATTTATATACCACATCATGTAATTTAAATAGCATAATATATGTTACACATAGTTAAACATATTCGGTATGCCATTGTGATATTATAAATATACAAGTAAAAAATTATGTAAATGATATATAATATAAACATTGTTAAACTATGTGCTATATGGAGTTATAAAAACATTTACATTTGTATATATGCCTTTATTTTTTTTTATTATGTCGTGCAAATATTATGTTATGTTAAACACACTGTCTAGCATTATCTTATGATCTTATCCTCACCCTTTCATTATATCATAATAATCCACTCTATGGCTCTATTGATTGATAATATTTTTATGTTATTTAGTCTCCTACAAAATGAACCTGCCAAATAAAGATTTCAGGTCTTGATATCTGCATTAAACGGTTTTTTTTTTTTTTTATGTTTTCCTTTCTAAGTTACTTGGCTGATGAGGACATCGTAGCTGACACGAGTTGATATCGGGCGTGTCTATTACAAGCACGGTCATGTATGATGTCAGGGAGCTTCCAGAAACACACACGGTTGCATGCACGGCTAGAAGGCACGGTCGTGTGATATACCAGGATGATTCCCAGAAACGTACACGGCCAGGAGGCACGGCCGTGTGTTACGTTTCTGGAAGCTCCCTGAAACATGCACGACCTTCATGCACGGCCAGGGGGTACGACCGTGTGTTATGTCAGGAGTACTCCCAGAAGCCTACACAGCCTTCATGCACGACCGTGTATAAGACAGATGACAGACGTGTATACTAATATTTATTTCCACGTGTACATATATATTTCCTTTTTTACTTGTTTTTCTGAGAAGTATATATAGTTGCTAGGTCATTGTTAGGGTTAGCTTTTATCCTTTATTCGATATACATTTTTAGATAAGAGTTTTTCTGCTTTCTCGATTGTGCACAATTGAGACTTATCAAGGAATAAACTCAGATTATTCTTATTTTATTCATGAGTTCCAATCCTAGAATTGGTCTCGTGTGTTTATGCTTTCCTCGCTGCGTTAGTTGGTATCAGAGCAAAGCAAATTCTTGCGGAGATGTCGGCTAACGAAGGTGTTGACGGCGGACGCGTTCTCGACCTTAATCGGGATGCGGAAGTCCAAGGAGTCAATCAATGGGCTCCAAGGACGGTGGTCGAAGCCATGGAACAGAGACTTGGGCGTGTAGAGCAGCGTTTAGAAGACTTGGTTGCGCGTTTCGACGCCATGGTGATGGGCCACAACGGAAACAGGGGTGTTGTTGGGAATCGACCAGGAGTAGCAGTCGCTTGTGGCGATCCTATCAATTAACCTGCTGCCGCGAATCAGTGGAACCGAAGGCTAGATGAAAGTTCCTCTTAGGAAGAGGGTGAATTTCTATAGAGGAGGGGACAACCACCGAGAAGGGGCGATGTTGGTGGTGGTAGGTACCACGGGGTCGATGACCGAATTGACCAGGAATATGGTGGCGGATATCGAAGAAACCACCAGGGCTACGATCATACAGATGGCGGTGACTTCTGTCTCAAGGTAGATATTCCATCCTTTAATGGTAATCTCAATATAGAAGATTTCTTGGACTGGCTTGTAGAAGTCGATAGGTTTTTCGACTATATGGAGGTACCTGAGAATAGGAGAGTAAGGTTGGTTGCTTATAAGCTGAAAGGAGGGGCTTCTGCATGGTGGGATCGTTTGCAGAACCGGAGGCAAAGAGAGGGGAAGAAACCTATAAGGACATGGTACTGCATGAAGAATCTGTTGCAGAGGGATTTTCTACCACCCGACTATGAGCAGATCCTTTTCTAGCAGTACTAACGATGCCGTCAGGAGCAGAGGACGGTGCATGAATACACCGCTGACTTTATGTGGCTAGCGGAAAGGAATGATCTGAGGGAGACCGAGGGTCAGCAGGTGGCGCGATTTGTGGACGGATTGAAGCCCCATATTAGGGACCTAATAAGGGTGACGGTGTTCAGAACCGTCAATGAGGTAAAAATTTTGGCCCTTAGAGCTGAGATGATGATTCAAGAATAGAGTACAAGGCTAGGTGGGGGCAAGAGGAATTATGTGTATGATAGTCTCGGCAGTAGCAGTAGGGTGGTTGGTGAGAGGGTTAGAGGAATAGTCGAGAAACCAGTCGGAAGTATGGAGAAGAAAGAAGACAAGGCTGAGGGAAAGAGGCCTCTTGAGAGCAAAGAGACCCCAAGACAAAATAATCCGTATGCTAAACCAATTTTGGGAAAGTGCTATAGGTGTAATCAACCGGGACACCGATCCAATGAATGCCCGAATCGACGAACTATAAACATTGTCGAAAGGGAGGAAGAGGAGGAAGTGTGTTGTGAACCAGATGGTAAGGATGAATACTATGATGAGGCTGGTGATGCAATGGAACCGAACTACGTGATCAGAAGGATGATGCTAGCATCGAAACAGGAGGGTAGTTCACAACGACACCAGCTGTTCTGCACTAGGTGCACAATTAGTGGGAAAGTGTTTGACTTGATTGTTGATAGTGGGAGCTGTGAGAACATCATCGGAAGAGAGGTTGTGAAACGACTCCAGCTACAGATAGAGAAGCATCCGAACCCTTACACCATAAGGTGGATTAAGGCAGCGGAACAAATTGAGGTGAAGGAGAGGTGTCGGGTTCCATTCTCGATAGGCAAATATCGAGATGAAGTCTATTGCGACATTGTCGATATGGATGTCTGCCACTTGCTATTCGGACGGCCTTGGCAGTTTGACATGGATGCCCAACATGCCGGGAAAGAAAACAAGTATAGATTGGAGAAAGAGGGCGTGAAATATACGTTGCTGCCATTGACGGATAAGCGACCTAAGACCCAAAGGGCGGAAGGAAAATATTTTCTGACGATCACTCAGTCAGAAAAGGAAATGACCGAGGATATTAAAGAATCCCGATTGATGCATGCTCTTGTGGTGAAGAATGCGGGAGAGGACGTGGATAGTGTAGAGGCTCCAGAGGAAGTAAATGGGGTATTAGAAGAGTTCAAAGAGGTAGTGCCAAAAGACTTACCAGAAGGGTTGCATCTATTACAAGACATCTAACACCACATCAACTTGGTGCCTGGGGCTAGCCTTCCTAATCTCCCTCACTATCGGATGAACCCCAAAGAGACAAAGGTCCTACAGGAGAAGGTCCAGGAATTACTAGATAAAGGATTCATCAGGGATAGCATGAGTCCATGTGCCGTTCCAGTGCTATTGATGCCCAAGAAGGATGGGAGTTGGAGGATGTGTGTGGACAGTCATGCGATCAACAAGATCACAATTGGGTATAAATTCCCAATTCCTCGCATTGAAGACATGTTGGACAGGCTGAGTGGAGCGGTAATCTTCTCGAAAGTGGATCTTAGAAGTGGGTATTATCAGATTCGGGTCAGACCTGGGGATGAATGGAAGACCACTTTCAAGACAAAGGAAGGGTTGTACGAATGGTTGGTTATGCCACTCGTCCTTAGCAACGCACCTAGTACCTTCATGTGTGTGATGAATCAGGTACTTAAACCATTCATAGGTCGGTTTGTAGTAGTATACTTTGATGATATCCTGATATATAGCAAGACTAAGGATGAGCATTTAGTGCATTTGAAGAGCGTATTGACTATGCTGAAAGAGAATAAGCTCTACGCCAATCTCAAGAAGTACATATTCATGTCACAAAAACTGCTTTTCTTGGGTTTTGTAGTAAGCGGTGAGGGTATAACGGTGGATGAGGACAAAGTAAGGGTCATTAAAGATTGGCCCACTCCCAAAACAATCACTGAGTTGAGAAGCTTTCTGGGGTTGGTAGGATTTTATAGACGTTTCATACAACATTTTAGTACGGCTGCTGCCCCATTGACGGAGTGCCTGAAGAAAGGGAAGTTTCATTGGGATGGGGAAGCTGAGTCTGGATTTGCTATGCTCAAAGAAAGATTGTGTAGTATGCTGGTGTTGGCCTTACTAGACTTTGACAAACTATTCGAAGTCGACTGTGATGCCAGTGGCGTGGGCATTGGCGCTGTGTTATCTTAAGAGAAGAGACCCATGGCCTTCCATAGTGAGAAACTTTGTGAAGCCAGGAGAAACTGGTCCACTTACGATAAAGAGTTCTATTCTGTGGTCAGAGCTCTGAGGATGTGGGAGCACTACTTGGTTGGAAAAGAGTTTATCCTCTACTCAGATTGTGTCGCTCTGAAACACCTGAGTAATCAGACCCGCATCTATAGAGATATGCATGCCAGATGGATACAATTTCTGCAAAAATTTCCATTCCGCTTGATGCACAAATATGGGGTCCAAAATAAGGTGGCAGACGCATTAAGTAGAAGGGCAGATTTACTGGTCACCATGAGGGCTGAGGTGGTAGGCTTTGAGTAGCTGAAGGAATTGTATGAAGAAGATGCGAATTTCGGAACTATATGGAGAAAATGTACCAATCAGGAACCCAATGACAGTTATTACATCCTAGAGGGTTACTTAATGAGGGGTAACCAACTCTGTATTCCCGAATTATCCTTGAGGGAGAAATTGATTAGGGACCTACATGGAGGGGGACTAACCGGACATCTGGGGCGTGACAAGACACTAGTGGTAGTGGCTGCAAGATATCATTGGCCTCAGCTGAGAAGAGATGTAGGGAGAATCGTGCAAAGGTGCTATATTCGCCAGACATCTAAAGGACATTCTCATAATACTGGGCTATACACTCTGTTACCAGTACCTAAGAATATCTGGGAGGATCTACCTATGGACTTCGTGTTAGGTTTGCCTCATACCCAACGAGGTGCTGACACTATTTTTGTGGTTGTAGACAAGTTCTCCAAGATGACTCACTTCATCCTTTGCAGGAAGACGGCTGATGCATAGGGCGTTGCCAAGTTATTCTTTAAGGAGGTGGTTAGGTTACACGGGGTTCCCAAGTCAATTACTTCTGATAGAGATACCCGGTTTCTTAGCCACTTCTAGATGACGCTATGATACATGTTTAATTCTTCCCTCAATTTTAGCAGCACAACCCACCCTCAAACCGATGGTTAGACAGAGATGACGAACAGGACCCTTGGAAATTTGATACGAAGCATCTGTGGAGAGAAGCCAAAACAATGGGATTTGGCACTTTCTCAAGCCGAGCTCGCTTACAACAGTTCCATCCATAAAACTACTGGGAAATCGCCTTTTTCAGTGCTCTATACCAAAGCATCGTCTCACGCCTTGGATTTAGTTTCTCTGCCCAAGGGTGTAGAAACCAATGTTACTGCTAAACACCTGGCGAAACAATACCACACGGTAGCATATGACGTGAAAGAGAGAATCGAGAGGGTTAATGAGCAGTATAAGAAAGCCGCAGACAAGCATCGGAGGAAGAAACTGTTTGAGGTGGGAGATCAAGTGATGGTGTTCTTAAGGAAGGAACGCTTTCCCGTGGGCACTTATAGCAAATGGCAACTAAAGAAGTATGGCCCCTACAAGATTGTCGCCAAGATCAATGATAATGCCTATGTGGTTAGGCTCCCGGAAAGCATGAAAATCTCAAAAACCTTCAATGTAGCTGACTTATCCCCATTCTACACAGATGACGAACCCCTATATCCAGAAGAGAACTCGGGGGTCGAGTTCTTCATTGGTGGGAGAGAATGATGATGACATCGTAGCTGACACGGGTTGATATCGGCCGTGTCTATTACAAGCACGGTCGTGTATGATGTCAGGGAGCTTCCAGAAACACACACGGCTGCATGCACGGCCAGAAGGCACGGCCGTGTAATATACCAGGATGATTCCCAGAAACGTACATGGCCAAGAGGCACGACCGTGTGTTACGTTTCTGGAAGCTCCCTGAAACATGCACGGTCTTCATACACGGCCAGAGGGCACGACCGTGTGTTATGTCAGGAGTACTCTCAGAAGCCTACACGGCCTTCATGCACGACCGTGTATAAGACAGATGACGGACGTGTATACTAATATTTATTTCCACGTGTACATATATATTTCCTTTTTTACTTGTTTTTCTGAGAAGTATATATAGTTGCTAAGTCATTATTAGGGTTAGCTTTTATCCTTTATTCGGTATACACTTTTAGAGAAGAGTTTATCTGCTTTCTCGATTGTGCACAATTGAGACTTATCAAGGAATAAACTCAGATTATTCTTTGTTTATTCGTAAGTTCCAATCCTAGAATTGGTTTCGTGTGTTTACGCTTTCCTCGCTGCATCATTGGCTCGACAATGAGATAAGGCGACGCAGTGCTTTTTCACATAAGCATTAGCTACAACTTGCCTGGCTCAACAATGGTGATATGTCGCGCTATATGTCATTTTATCAGTGGTTATCTTATTATATCATCTATTCCACAAAAGAAATGTTTATGTAAGCATATAATATATTAGGGTGAATTTACACACTCCACTATAGATTAATGTCTAATACCTTTTTGTGATTTTAACAATGCACTATAACACCATCCAATATAAGAGTCTCAAGCTTTTATTAATTCAAATTTAGGGTTGGATAAGTAGTACATAAATACATTTTCGTAGCTTGTATGACAATTTAGTAGAAAAAGGAATAACATAGGATAACATGCTATTTTATATCATTTGATATGTAAATTTTTTATCGATATTTGTGATTCATGTATATATAAGTTTTGCAAGTTTTCCCAATTGTTTTTTCCATTTATTACTAGGTACTTTCTTCTTATTATTCTTACCACTTCTCATATGTTTTCTCCTTAATTGCATAACTTTTTTTCAAATTATATACTTTTTGATAAAATTTCCAATTCACATGTGAAATTATGATATATATGGAGTTTGGGGTTACAAAATTTTGCAATTACTACAACATGTAACTTGGGTTTGAATTTTTTAGTCTTACCATGAATAATTTATTCTTGTTTCAATTGCTAATATAAGGATTCTTCATTGTACAATTTCATAAACTCTTTATTGTATTTGAGTAATTAATAGCATATAAATAATTTAATGAAAACACAATTATCTTAAAGATAAAAAGAAAGTTTATTATATTTAAAATCTTTCTTTTTATTTATATCTATCTTATTATAAGTAATTTTTTCTTAATTATAATTAAATGGGTAGGAGCTTTAATTTTTTTTTTGAAAATCATAGTTAAAGCAAAAAAAAAAATTTGGAATTTTTTTTTAAGTTACAATTTCTTCAACTTAAATTTTTAATAATAAATTTTAAATTTTTTACTATTTTTTTAATTTAGATTAAATTTTTTCAAAATTTTGAAAATTTACATTTTCTTCAATTTTTTAAAAATTTCAAAAAAAATATTTTTTAAATCAATATTTAAAATTTTTAAATTTATTAAAAGTTTTTTAATAGTTTATTTTTTCCATTTATATATCTAAACTTTTCTTCTTCTTTTTTAACAATTTTGTCTAAAATTTGTTCACAACTTTTTTTGCATATTTGAATGGATTCAAATATGAGGAAATAATTTATTATTTGCAAATGTTATGTGAATATAAATATGGAGAGCAAAAGTTGCGAAATCAACAATTTATGATCCTAAAATTTTAAAAATACCCTTAAATCGAATTTTAAAATTAAAAAATATGCATTTAATTGCCTTCTTAAGAATTCTCATTCTATCTTAGTTAACATAATTTACCTTTAAAAATTGGGTTATTTCAATGAATCTAAAATGATATTGCGATTTCCAAGTTTCAATTGATTTCTTATAATTTAGAAAGCACTTTAAAAGTAAGAATCTCGATTTTTGGAATTAGTGGTTATGGTTTTAAGTGATAGTTCAATTTTGAGTTTAACGTACAAAAGCATGATATTCCATTCCCTCTTCACTAATTAAAATTATCTATATAGTTTTATTATGTAATTACACGCAATACATATTTTCTTCTTCAAGTATACATTGCTGTATATATTTCATATAGTATTATGCACACAATTCAATGCACATATATACATATATAAACTCATTAACATTGTTCATATATTCTATATATAATGTTATATAGCATTATACATGTGTGTGTAAATACATATGTATCGATGTATCTATATATACATAAATAATAAGTCTATAAGATTATGTATATCATACATATATTTAGCATGTAATTATAGTGATTGCTTATATATATATATATAGCTAATCTTTTATTAAAATATAAAAACACACATGACAATATATACATAATGCTATGGCTTTTTGGAATTTAATATAGGTATTATACTAATTGTATAAGATTATATATCATACGTATGTGCATATATATATATCTTTGTGTGTGCATTTGTATTTGAAAACATAGATATATAATATGACACATGTTACAATTTAATATTGCATGTACTTATATCTTTTATCTATAATATGGGAGTAATGGACTCCACTTATATATTATAGGATTTTATCTTACTTTTATTTTCCAATTCAATTGCCGATTTAGGTGCAAATTTCGCCACCACACCAAATCAGTTATGTTTGATGGTCTTAAGTTTAAGTTTTCATATTTTTATGTCTATATAAAAGAATATTAGAGTATTCAACTCCACTTATATATTATAAGATTTTATATTTTTTTATCCTAAAATTAGAAATATAATTAGAGTGAGTTGTAATAGGATATTTGACTCAACAGATCCGATAAAAACCTTATAGAGTCAAACTTATAAGGTTTAAGATTGAGTTTTGAAATATAGAATAAAACCAAATAGAGTTTAAGATTGGGTTACGGAATTTTTAAAAAATCCGATGAAAAAATCTAATTCAATAATTTTTTAATAATAAATTAATATTTTTTTTTATTTTTATGTTTTAAATTTTTTGGCATTTCCATTCCTGCTAAACCAATTTCGATCCGTTCCCTACACGTCTCCACCTCTATGGTTTGTTTTGCTGTGCTATCCCGCACTTGCCCGGTGCCTGCCCATCCTTCTTCATTTCAGTGTCAGAAAAAATCAGCTTTTCACCTTGGAAAATCGAGTCTTTGCCCAAACCTCTATCTATCTACCCCAGACCCAAGTGAAAAAAAAACTTCACTTTCCTTTCATTTCCCATTAAAAATCTCAACTTTCATCATAATTTACCAAATCTAACTTTTAAATCCTTGCCCCCTTAAAGCCTTACTCCAAAACACCTACTTCAAAGATCATCCGTAAATTTTTAGTTCTATAATGTCCCATTTCCTAAATCAACACAACCTCCTGCTGCCTTGTGCCTGCCCTACACTGCGCCTGTGCGTCTCCGGCTCTGGTTTGGTTTGGTCCTCGACTGCCTTGCACTTGCCCATTGCCCCTGCCCATATCCCATATTCCCATTCCCATTTACATTTTACAAATTACAACACAAAACATAACAAAAAAGAAACTCCCCCCCAAGCCCCCTTGTCTTGCCCCTACCTTACTTATCGGAAAACGAAACCCCTCTTTCAGTCTTTCGCTCTCTCTCGCAGTCTCTCTCTCACGTGGTGGCCGGCGCTCTCTTACCGACAAAACAGATGAAAATAAGTTGAAGTATTTAAAAAAAGAGATTTAATTATCTTTCGAGTTGGAATTAGATCGGATTCGATGGAGCAGATTTGGGGCTGCAACAAAAAAAATATATATATATTAAATCAGGACAGATTTTGAACATATAATTTTTTTATTGAATTGAGTTTGAATTTTAATAAACCCATCTCTACTCAAAATCAATTGCCTATTTAGATGCGCATTCCTCCACAACATCAAAACAGTTATGTTCTATGATCTTAAGTTTAAATTCTCATTTTCCATGTCTACATATGCAACTACCCTCAAGCTATCGTGTACAAAATGAAGCGAAATGACATTATGTGAAACTAAACCTATCAACGAAATTCAAGCAAGAGGCCTAGTTTGAAGAAATTTACGATAATGTTAATTCATACATAAAGTTAACATTTCCACATTTTATTGTTATTAAACCCTTTTTAGTGTAGTTATTTTTTTTCCTTTTTTTTTTATGATTTGATCAACAAATGTATATGTATACTCAAAGAAGAACAATTATACTTCTATCGACATGGCTACCAGGAAAACAATAGTCATTTGTTTTTATATATGCTTTTTCTATTTAATTACTTATTTCACAGTGATGTAATGCTTTAAGAGTGTGCGTGTGCGTGTGTGTATGTTTTTTTTTTGCCTATAATTAATAAAAAATGGTGGATTAATGTAAAAGTAGTGACAAGTTGTAGCATGTAACCAATGGGTAATGTTGAGGGATTTAAACAAAAATCATATCTTATACATTTATGTAAAAATATACATTATCTATATACATTTACCAAATTGTATTCAATAAGAACTATATTTATAATTTCTTTTAAGAATTAAATTCCTCTAAATCATATTTCTCCCATCTCTCCATATTTTTAGAAAAACCAATCTTTTCCTTTCCTTAATTGCAGGTCTTTTTTCAAACAATCTATTTTGACTTAATAATTTTATTATATTTTGAAATAGTTATATTTAATGCATATAATGAATTTAATGCAATGATATTTATGCTATATTCATTATAAGTTATGGTATTATATACTATTTAACTATGTCATACAATACTTACCTTGATTACACACACATACGTGTATATTATATTATCTTATATTTACAGTATTATATTCTATTATATACTTTTCTTTAATGTATTTGTACATTAAAAGTTAATAGCATTTTCAAAAATAAAATTATATAAACATTTCATCCCACTCAATTTATTCCGCTCTATATCATCGCTATATTCCCGATTCCACATAATGTAAATTTTCATTACTAGTAGCCTGTATGTTTTAGAGAAGAAATTCAACTAACTAGCTTCGGTCAAATGTCAAAATGCTGGGAATTATTAGGTAATTCGAATTTTAACTTTTTATACCTTCATTATTTTATTTTAATGATAAACTCTGTATACAAGAGACTAGCTCTCAATTTTATTGATTAAATTTTATCCTTCTTAGTATGCTTACTTTCTTGTATCAATTTGATTATATTACAATTTTTGTTCTTTTAGAAACTAGTTTATCCAACCGTTTTATGCGAAAACATTTGGTGTGTCATTGGATTTTATGAAATTGAAATTCTTGTCATCAAGACCAACATTAAATAAGATGGCAAACCTACAAAATTATGTTTCAATTTGTAATAAATGTACGCTTAATTGAAATAATGTTTTTTTTCTCAAGATTTTTTAGCTTAATCAGTATAAACACCGTTCATTCTATATAAAGGAGCAAATTCGAATCCCTTTTTTTCTATTAGTTGTGTAGTATACAATTAGTAAAAAAAAAAAAAAAACTAATATTTTAAATAGGGATTTTTTTTTTTGCATTACAATTTTTATATTATTTTTAAGTTTCTTATTAAGCTCATAAATCCAAGGCTTTCTTGTTTCGGGCAGATATCAAATTCGTTGGGGAAATATCAATATAAACAAAGACATATTAAACTAGGGTACATACGTGGAAAGTCCTAAACGAGGAAGCTGGAATAGATTAGGAATCCTAAAAGAACCTAAATGTAATATTAACATATTAAACCTGAAATTATAGAATTCAAAGTGAAAATATTAGTAGGATGTATTGTTAACTTATTTACTTATATTTGACATAATTGATATCACAATATCTCATATAAAAGGGTTATCTAAGATTTGCACATATTAGAATGGAATAGGTAGTTTCTAAATATTTATAACATTTAAAACAAAATTTCCACCGAGTAGTAGAAATATCAACAAGGAAAAGGGAAAAAAAAAAGATTTCTTAGTACATAGATACAAGATATGAAATTTACAAAATCGTGTAAAAAAAAATTATAAGTTGATGATTTATAATATATATATGTATATAATGTTTTTATCGATGGACTTATATAAAGCATTAAGCAGTAAGGTTCTGATTGTGTCCTACCGACTGGAAATTCTTTAGGTCTATAACTACAATCAAAGGAATCAAAGGCAGATTGGACGTCAATTCCTGAAGGCCTGCTAGCTTTAGTTCTCGAAAGATTGCCTCTCCTTCCTGAATATCTTCACTTCGGTGCTGTATGCAAGTCATGGAACAATATTGCACGAAGTGAATTCGGTCGGCGAAAAGTCATAAACGCATCACATCCTCAACTTCCAATGCTATTAGTCCCAATGAAAGATTGAAGTGAAGGAAAGCGTGGTCTTTACGATACTATCACCCACAAAAACCTGAAGCATAATGTATGCGTCCCTTACAACTGGAGATGTTGCGGTTCTTCTCACGGTTGGTTATTCTTTGCAAGCAAAACTCATCTATTCATGTTAAATCCATGTACGGGTGAACCACCACACAAACTACCACGTACCACCCATGAGTTTCGAGCTCCTTGATGATGATGACGAGTTTTCTTATGAATATAATGTCTATAAGGCTGTTTTATCCTGTGATCCATCCGTGTATCCAAAAGACTATGAAGTTTTGGTAATATACGGTCAAAATAATAAGTTAGCAATTTTTAAAGCAGGCGATAAAGATTGGACAGCAATACAGAGGTATATTCTGATGTGATTTATCATAAAGGAAGTTTTTATGCAATAAATGATTTGATGGGTTTGGGGAGAATAAGTGTTTCTTGTGATAAACTTGTAAGGTCATAAAAAATAGATTTGGCTGTTCCACAACTTATACTGTGGATTGCTTTCGATGAAACTCGGTTTGGTAAGGGTCGCTATGCTTATCTAGTCGAATCATCAAGGGGACATTTGATTTGCGCTTTGAGGATTATGGATGATAGAGGAGGCGATGAAGAAGAAACGGGCTACCTTGTTGCTTCTATTTTCGAAGTATTTAAATTGGAAAAGGGGCAGCTAAATGTGAAGTGATCAATGCATGGAGTGGGTTGATACTAACACATTAGGAGGTGATACTATTTTCTTGGGAGAAAATCATTCCTTGGCTATCAACGGTGAAAAGATAGTTGGATGTCCACCAAATTGTATTTGCTATACAGATGATTCAGGCAAGTTAATAGATCCATCATATGGGCCATATGGCCCGAGTGATGTAGGTATTTTTAATCTCGAAACTCGTAGTTTTGGACCCCATTTCAATGTTGATTGTTCATTAATGCATCCATGTGTTTGGATCACACCCTCTCCTAATTAAGGAAATAGTGGATTTACTGTCTCTCTTATTTCATGAATATATTACTTGTTGAATAAACTCTTATGAATGCATATAAAGGTATTACAAATATCAAGTTTAATAATTCAATGCAGATATATGTGATAGATTAAATGCTGCAATATATATTATCCTTACAGTACAATAATATAATACCACGTATCACATATGATAGTATAAACCGTAATATTTATTACAATATACAATTGATAAGGTAACTTGAATAAATATTCATGATAAAATCTATTTAATAAAGAAATACAAGCTAAATCATTGTACATAGAGTACATATCATGATTTAACAATTAATATAACATAAAATTATAAGATTTGTGTTATGATAGTTATGATTTTAGAGATTTAGTTAGGTAAGTTAGTAAACAATTATATGTAGTAAAATTTGTTAGAATATTAATTATGAAATATTATAAATGGCATTATGTCATCTAATTCATAAACTTTTAAGTATAAAGCAATTGTACCATACGATTGGAGATGCTGCGGTTCTTTTAACAATCGGTTAGTCTTCGCGAGCAAAACTCATCTATTCATGCCAAATCCATTTACTGTTGAACCACCACATAAACTTCCACCGATGAAAATAGAGCTTCTTGAGGAAGAAGACGAGTCTTTTTTTCTTTTCTTTTTTTTAATACATTTCATGCCTATGAAGCTATTTAATCTTGTTATTCGTCTTTGTATTGTGGTCATATACAGTGAATTTCATAATCTGAGAATCTTTAAACTCATTTTTGTCCACCCTAAGAGAAAAGACTAAAAATAATGGAGGAGACAAAGTCGTAGGCGTAACTTGAAAACGTAGAAAATTCGTCCACTTTTCTGAGTTATACGCTTGACAAGGTTTTTTTGAGCAATGATAATAATCGTATATTAACAATAAAACATAATACAAAGTTAACTGCTTGGCTTAAAATTGCCAGACTTTTTTAATCTCCCCATACAACCCATTAACAGTTACATCATTTCTCAAAATTTTCAAAAGCTCCATAGGCGGCAAAACGAAGATGTAATCTTATTTCCCTAGAAATTATTTCAATCACCACCATAAGAAAGGAGACCTTTGCCCTACAAACTATTATAATATTAGGATATTTCATAACTAGATTAGTAGAAATATTTAATAAATCAATAGCCATTTGATTATTAATATTTATGTGAACTTTATCATAGATTATGGGTCGATTCAAAATCGGCTCAAAACTAGCCTATGACCCATCGGTCTATGGGGAAGAATTAAGTCGGTTTCGTCAGTTTACGAAATAGTTCAACCTGTGAGTCAGCCCTCAAATTTTTTATGAATTGATATTTTTCTTATGTCTACTTTATTATATCCTAATCTTAGACAATGATGGATGCTTAAATAAACTCTCTATAATTTTATTGCTAATATGTTTAATTCTTTTTTTTTTCTTTTTGTAAAGTTAAAGATCTATTTTCCCTATGATATCTCATGATTCCTCCCATGGCAACCTAGTTGCTATTTACTAACACAAATCCATCTGTGTTAAGTTTTATCCATTCTTTATGTTATTTAACTCTATTTGCTTACCAATGATTAGTGTATGTTGATTTTTTAATTATTCTTTTAGTTTATATATTAATTTATAGAAAATTATTTTATTGTATTTAAAACTTTTGTTTCTTAAGACTAGTAGGTGTCCTACTTGGATCACAGGTATCTTGAAAAATAATAATAAGGTTTTAAATAATACATCTTAACAAGACGTAACATTTTTCAATTAGAGTTTTGCTACCTATATGAAGGAAAAAGGTGGAATTTAATAGCGAACATGAATGTAAGGGGAGCGAGGAGAGTGATTGTAAAATTAAACTTCTATTACATAATTTGCATTGAACTATATGGTTTCATTAATTTAATACATGCATATTTCCTTAATATGTGTATTACATATTACAACTGCACATTCCATTAGATATTATTCATGTAAATACAATTAAATGGGCAATGCGACTCCAGCGGACTTTCCTCCGGCAACACTCCGCTTATTCTCACAGGATTCCGGTGACGTTGAGTTTGTTAGCTAACTCGCTGAGTAAACTCAATATTTTCGTTACAAAAAAGCTTTAACCTTACGATTTTGAGGAAATCAAGTAACAAGTTACACATAACATTAATAATAAGGACAATCGATATTAGATTTAATATAGTCCATTCATAGCTAATGTTACCAATATTATATTAGGGTTTGACTTTCAAAGGATATTGGTTCATCTGAAAGGAAACAACATTGAGAATTTGTCAGCATATTTAGCTGTGGCGAATTTTGGAAAGTAGCTATTTCTTATATTATTTAAGCGTTAGTTAAAATACAAGAAGTTTAATGATTAATAATAATAAAATTAATATTTTTGTATATCAACATATTGTCATCATATTACATTTACCTCAGTATAAAACTTTAAATACTCATTTTTGTACATGTTATTAATTTTTTTTCTATATATAAATTAATAAATTATGAAAAACTAAACTTGACATAAAAAGATTTAATTTATTATTATTTCTCTAATATTACTTATTATCTTCAATACCCATTCGATACATTTAAAAAAAGTTTTTATTTTTTTTAAGGTAATTGTGGTTTCTATATTAGTTAATAAACAAAAATATAATATAAAAAAGTAGTAAATTATTTAATGAAAATCAAATAAAATGGGGAATTGAATAAGTAACATAGCACTTCTTTTTTAATCATATATTTTTATATTTCCATTGTCATTTTCTTTTTCTTTACTATTCACGATTCGGTTCGATTTATAATTTTTTCAAACCTAAAAATAATTTGATTCAATTCGTAATTTTTTTTAATCTAAAAAGATGATTCAAACCTAATTTACACTTCAATTAGAATTACGATTTAGTCAGTTTTTTTATCCAGCCCTATTTCAAGATAGTATAGTAAACCTCTTTATTTAATAAAGTCAATGCATATATGTTTATGGTGTGCTTATGTCACTCTCAAACTCGATCCAACACTTAAGAAAACCTCTAAAGATATCACTCAAATGGCCAAATTTCACCTCTCTTTCTCTCTGTTAGGTAGCAAATCGTAATTGTACTTACCTTTCCGTATCTATCTCTCTCTAATGCATGAAATCCTAGGTATATTACACCTAGAACCCCGGCGATACTAGTTGATTTCAATTACCCCGATGATCGTCTTAAATAAGTGATGCGTAACTAGAATAAAAAAGTTCTTTTGCAAAAGAACTTTTCCATAGGATAAAAAAGTGGTTTTCGTTCACTCACAAAAAGGATGTGTTTTTCATATATCAAAGTTGATGTTCATGGCCGGCCCTTGCACGACTTATATAGAGTCATACAAGAATATGAAAAACCTAAGTTGCCTAATCTATTTGTTTTCTTATCCTCATGTAACCGAGTAGGCAACTAAATAATATAAATTACAAACCAAAATAAATACTAAAAAAAATATAACAACAAACCTGCAAATTCCCTTTCCTATTTTAGTTCAATATATAATATTTCTTATTTTAAAACTTCTAATCCTTGTTTTTCTTCCATGGAAACATGAATTACATTAATAGGTGTTGGTTCTCATTTCATGTAATTTGATTCCTTGGCTTGTAGGTCTATAACCGATCCTTGTAGAGCATCATTCATCCGCTCTGCTCTAGCTTGAGTAATTAGTCCTCCAATTCCTTGCAATTGGATCTTAAGTCCTTGGTTCTGTCTTCTTAAGTACTAGATGATCCTCATCACTCTCTCTATTTGTAATGACTTTCTCTCATCATATGTTTATAGATCAAAGTAGTAGATGGATGAAGAAGATGTGAATGACTTTATTTGAGTCAAGTCAAACTTCAAGATACACCAAGTCTAGGCTCATGTGTAAATATTTTCTAACTAGTTGTAACATTTGTTTCCTCCTTTGGAAAAACAACTTTGTCCTCAAGGTCAAATGTAAGATTAATTTGTTTAAAAACAATCTAATCTTCCCACATCATGTCTTCTAAGGGTACTCTTGACCATTGAACTAAGGCTCGTTGTATTTGTTGATCTCGTCGAACCATAGTTCTGGTGTCAACACTAGCCAATGGAGACACCAAAGGATGTCTTTGAACAAATTTAATAGGAAGTGACAAAGTTAGAATTGTAGAATTCTAAGCTTTTTTAAGTTGAGATACATGAAAGATATTACGTATCTTGACATAAGAACGTGATTCCAATTCATATGCACACACACCTATCTTCCTCAATACCCTATACAAATCATAATATCTTTTGGATAACTTGTGAGTTTTATCCAAAGAAACGGATGTTTTCTTGTGATGTTGTAAATGAATAGAAACCAAATCTCCTTCATGGAGTGCAACCTCTATCTGATGGTTATCAGCATATAGTTTCTTTCTTTTTTGGGCTTAAGATAAATTCTACTTAAGTTCTTTCAAAATTTTATCCTTAGATTTGAGCTCCAAATCTACTACATCTATTCATGTGACACCTCTAACATAAAAAGGAATAGAAGGTGGTGATCTACCATAAACTACTTCAAAAGGAGTAGTCTTAGCTCCATCATGACAAGAAGTATTGTAGGCAAACTCCATCTAAGGTAGAAATTTGGCCTATAACGTCAGACACTCCATGACATAACTTTGAAGATACTACCAAATCACCCTATTCAATACCTCAGTTTACCTATCACTCTAAGGATGATAGGAGCTACCCATATTCAATTTCATTCCACTCAATACAAATAACTCATTCCAAAACTTGCTCATGAAAATCAGATCCGTATTTGAAACAATAAATTTTGCGTATCCGTGGAGCTTAACAATCATATTCACAAATAAATTGGCTACCTCAGTAGCATTAATTAAGTGCACAATAATCAATACAAAAGCACCATGTCCCCTCCTTCTTCTTGACCAACAATATTAAAGATGAAAATAGATTGTTACTATATTGTATCAGTCCTTGCTCAAGCATTTCCCTAACTTGTATCTCAATTTCCAACTTCTAAAAATGTAAGTAGCGATATGGTCTAACATTTATGGGAGGGATACCTTTCACTAAATGAATATGATGTTAGACATCTCTTAAAGGTGGCAATGATGAAGGTATCCCAAATACTTGAGAGAATCCACCCAATAATAGCGAAATAACATCATTGCCGGTAGTACTCTTTAATGTATTAGACCCACCACTTTAAGCCAACAGTTGATAATAGCAAGCAACAACATTAGTATTCCATAATCACTTTAATTGATGATGTGAAATTTGACTCAAACCATCAATGTTGGACCCATATAACTACACATTTTCTCCATTAGAATAGAATTGCATCATTAAGGTGTTATAATCAATAGAAATATGACCAAGATTTGTAGCCATTGAACTCCTAACACTTCTTTAACACCCTAAATAGGTAATACAAAGAAAATATCCTTAAAATCAAAGTTTTGAATGTTTAGAGGCACTTCAAACATTGTCCCAAACATTGTAAATTATCTCCATTACCAATCATCACATGAAACTAAGGACTAGGAGCAATGGTTAAATTAAGTCTTTTAACCACTATTCTGAATGAAATTGTGAGTATTACCATTATCTACAAATATCATAATAGATTGTCCATTAATGGTACCTTGAAATTTTAATGTTTGAGGTATTGCTATCTTAACCAATGCATGATAATTGATTGATAAAGGAGTTTTCTCAACTTCAATATTGGACTCCATCTCCACAACTTTTTTTGGTACATTACTGTCTTTCTCACTTAGCGGTAGTAAAAATTTAGATTTACACTTATGATTATGATGAAATTTCTCATCACAATTAAAAAATTACCCCTCTTCTCTTCTAGCTAACATCTTAACTTGTGTAAGTTTATGAATGGGTATAAAAGGTTTATTGGTGGAAGAAGTAGAAGTGATGGAAGGAGAGTGAGTACAAAAGGTTTAGAAAATTGTAATGGTGGTTTTAGAGTAGAAGAAAAAAGGGTTTAGAAGAGAAAATTGGATCAGAAAACTTAGATGCATGCATTTTAGCAAGCTTACATTAATGAAGTAGGTCTAGCAAGCTGAACTTCCCTTCGAATATGAATTTTCAAGCCAAAAACAAAATAACTAATTAGAGTTCTTTTCAACAATCTTATTACCTAATTAGATCTCAAATTCAGTTTGATCTTCCATAGCAAATGATGCACTTGTGAGTCATTGTTCAATAGGTACATTATGAAAATTAAAGAACTTCTTTGTCTTAAAGATCCACCCCTTGGGATCATTACTTGAAAATTTAGAAATTTCCAACTTTATGCCTTTCAACAAAGAATCTCCAATTGAATGCGATGAACCTTGTGAATTTGAAACTACTTTCTTTGTGTGTTGTTCATTGGTATGACAATTCTAATTCATGATTATATTGTCAATCTTTTCTTGAACACTTTGCATAGAAGCTTGTAAATTCCGATTTGAAGTAGAGATATTATTGATAGAATCTTGAACTTGCATTATAAATGTCAAAGAATCTTGCATTTGTTTTTGCATTAACAAAACAAAATTAGCCAATGATGAAGTTACTGCTTGTAACTTGTAAATGTTTGATGTTACATATTTAAATGAGTTCCTCGTGTCATAGATGAATCAAAAAATCATAAGCACCAAATGATGGGCCTACGTCAGTCTCAAGCTTGGTCCAACACTTAACCTAAGAAAACCTCTAAAGATATCACTAGAATACTTAGATCTCACTCTCTTTCTCTCTATTGAGTAACAAGCCTTAATTATGCTTACCTTTCTATATCTCTCTCTCTATTTATAATGACTTACTCTATTCGTACGTTTACAGATCAAAGTAGTAGATGGATGAAGAAGATGCGAATGACCTTATTAAAGTTAGGTCAGACTCTAGGAGACACCAAGTTTTATGGTTTGTAAAATCGCTAATCTCGTTCTTTATTTATTATTTTATATATGTTGTGATACAATCTTGGTTTTTTCCAACTACTCTTCCCTCCTCTAAGTTTGTTATTATTTTGAATTACAAGTACTATTCTAGTTACACAACAGAATCTATTTAGTCATACCTAATGTACTATTTGTGCCATCTAAGCATATGTGTAAATCTTTTGGATCTAGTTGTTATAGTTTAGAATTAGTAGTATCCTTCTCATGGTTATAGTTATGTAAAGTTAGTTACATGTATAAAGTGCTTTTAAGAAAATAAGTATTGAATATGTAACACAACTACTAGCATGTATATGAGCATTGTTGACATGAAAATTTATATGAACAATCAAAGTTTTCTTGATAAGACAAAGTTGAATCATAGAAATAAATGTGGCTTTAGGTGAAAAGCTACCTTGATTGAAACATCAAAGGAGAATAAGGAACTTAAATTTTGGCCCCATAAGTGCCATACACCTCTAACTAGCATTAGAGTGAGATTGAGATCAACTAGAAGAGATTAGGTTAGAAATTGCAAAATCTCCCTATTATTCACCCTTGACCAATGCATAATGAATAAAACCCAAAGAAATTTTTCCTAAGTTTAAGTTGACCAACAAGATAAAATGAGATTATGGAAAGATTATAAGTCATTATGTTTTCATTAGGTGCTAATCTTAAAATTAGCTTAAAAAACATGCAAAATAATTAAGAGACTTAAAAAAATTATTTGGGCTAAATGCCACCAGCAAGCCTAGCAAATATTCCACCTTCTAATTCATTAAATAAAAGCTTAATTGGGTCTAGAAATTAGTTAGGAATGGTCACGCAAAGTTTGAGGCCTCAATGAAACCTAAAAGCTCCAAATTAGGCCTAAAATCCCAACCAACGAAATTGATTAGGCCTAAACCATATTTTTGCATGTCTAATATAATCAAGTGACCCTATCAGGATACTTGAAAACTTTCCAATCAACTATAAAAACACAAAAATCAGACTTAAAACGAGAAAGTTATAGCCAAATTACAAAACTAATCAAAACTGAAAAATATAGTGAATTTAATTTAAATCCTTTAGATAATTTAATAGATAATCATAGCAATATTATTATTTTTCTTATTGTGTGATCTTGATCTTTAGCCTAAGTTACTTGAGGAGCTCTACAATTACTAGGTGCCAAGGTTTAGTTAATATTCCTATGACTATTACATTTGCTTGTGATTGTAACTTTAGCTACACTTATATTGAATATATGAATAAACCATGATAATATATTAAAACAATCTTGGATGATGTGTTGAGTAATAGAGTATTAAGGTTTCTAATTGTTAGTGGAAATTGTGATGATCACCTAAATAAACAAACTCTAATAATATCTACCTTAAGTAATAAATTAGATCATGCATACCACAAATTGCATTTTAAAGGCCATCAGTATCATGCAATAGTATGAAAAGGTCGTATAGAGGTGATTCTCCATACATAAGACCTTTGGAAACTATCAAGTATTGAAAAATGCTGCCCTTTTATTAAGTCTTACCTTCTGAATGAGGCCAAGTTAGGGAATTCACTACTTGGGGGTGCATGAAACTGCGAGTGCTCCCCACATCCACACCCCTCTGAATATGTAAAGTATTATGATCATATTTTTAATATAATTACTAAACTATAAGTTTTTTAAGTGCGGTGATGAGCAATTGAGCCCACGATGATTAGAATTTAAAGCTGACATGTTGGTTGTTATTTTCTACCTAAGCAATAAAGGGCATAAATCCATGTTATATACAATTTTCGAATAACTGTATATGTTGCTGCATTTATATGCTTGATTTTGTATTTATATGTTTATTAATTAACTTGCTTGATAATTACTTGAAAGATGTAATATGAGAAACATCTCACTAAATTAGATGTAGCTTATACCCTAACAATTTTCCTTTACAAGTTATGTGAAAATGAAAATGGGCTAGGTACAATTGGATTACTAGTAAAAACTTCAATCTTTCCATGCTTATCAAAATAGGAGTATGTACTCTGAAAAGAAATGTACTTTATAATTCTAGCATGTTATGTGGGATCCAGGCTCTAGTGTGATTGTCATAAAATTTTTGATAAAAACAATACATTTTCATTGATTGCTTAAACCTCTAAGCTATAAATTATCATTTTCCAAAATAAAAATTGAAAATTGAGCTATTTAGTATTGACATATATTTACACATCTAAAAATATTGATGTTACTAATTTTCTATAAATAATTAATTTCTCTTATTTCACATGGAAATAGCATAAATTTTTATAATATTTTGATTTTTTTTCTAACTCAGCGGACTTGCTAAGTCCACAAGTCCGGCAACTTGAATAGTTATGAACCAATCGACCCTCTCGGTCCATTACTAGGTCAAAAACTGGCCATACAAGGCTAGTTCCTAGCCAAGTCCCATTTAAGGCCTAGCCTTTGTCTATGTCTAGTTTAGTATGACAACATAAGGGAAAATGTTTCCCTCCTCTGAGTCTTTAGTGGTGTCTAGAAACACGATCTCACAATTTTGCCTAACAGTGGAAAGATCATTGGCAACTACAATAATGGAACCTATTAAGGTTCCATTGCGCTACATTCATGTGGGAGATAGCATTGCCTTCATTATCGAAATGGATTCCACAATGATAACAATATGCGTTGTAATCCATCTTTGCATTTAATGTAAGGGGAGTTGGGGGAGCCAAGGGAGCCTGATTAGAAGGGGGAGATGGTGGTTGCTTGTGCTTATAGTTTAAATAATGTGGGGGTAGTTGTAGTTGTTATAGTTGTTATTGTTTTGGTGGTCATGGTGGTGATCCATAGTGAATAAGATAAAAAGAAAGCAATTTTCAAGCTAAAAGAGGGAGAGGAAGAAGAAGATGAAAAAGAGAATAAGAAAATTAGGTTGTTCGGCAAAGAAGAAAAGTTAGTTTATATAGGCAAAGGAGGGAGTAAAAGAGTTTGAATGCATGTGGTATATATTTTCTCTTTTAGGGATTACTTTATAGATTCACACTTGAAATAACAAAAAAATGAGGCAACTTTCATCATTGTGAGATAAAAGATTGTGATGCCTGGTCAAAAGAAGTTATAAATTGAATGATGGAAATTTTTAGAGGGAAATTGAAACTCAATTGAGATAAATCAATTGTTGACAAAAGTTGAGAAGAAGAAGTATATTTGTAGAAGACAACCCATCTTCATTTTTAATTGTGAGCGAAAGATCAAGTCCAATTTTTTTCCTTTCTCAACTCAACTACATCCAATTCCTATCACATCACAAATGATAAAGTCATCCTCTATAAACTTAGATAAAGGTCGGTTTTGAATTGTGAATTAGTCTACTAGTTCATGGCCTGTAAACTGGCCAGTGACTTGAAGGGTTGGATGAATTTAAGGTCGTCGAACTGTAGAACCAGTAGATCAATAACAATTCAAATAAAAAAATAAAATAAAATAAAAAATTTATTTAAATAATATTAACATAAAAATATTAAAAATTAAAACTATTTTGGCAAATGGACTAAAATCTACATATTTTTAAGCTTATAATATTTTTTTTCTAATATGAAACTTATATTTTTATAATTAATTTTTTTAGAAATTAAAAAAAAAATCAAATTATAATAGACCCATGAGCTACCATGCCTTTCAAACCAATCTAGAATTGGAGGGGATGGGTCAATCACAGTTCTATATTTTTTGAACCATAAACCGGCAATTCCAAGCCATGCTCTGAGGCCCAATCCTCTATTTTCCTTCCTTGCAATGATCAAGCAACACGCTATAAACAAGTTTCAATGGCCTGCTTAAGAGCCAGTTTTAGTTTCTCTTTTGTATCCCTTTCACTTTCTTTATAAAAAAATAAAAAAGATAGTGAACCGTGGCTTCCAATTTTATTTTATATTACATAATTCTACACTCTAAATTTACATCTGCTTGTACTGAAATATTTATTAACTTAACATGACTATATAATTACATGGTTAAAATTGGATTTATTAGTAAAAATTTCAATTTTTTGTGCTTATCAAAATAGGGGTTTATACTTAGGCCAAAAAAGTAAAAGAAAAAAAAAAGGGTATATTTCTTATAATTCTAACATGTGAGATCTAAGCTTAAGTGTGATTTTCATAAAATTATGATAGAAACATTATATTTTTATTGATTGCTTGAACCTTTAAGCTATATATGGTCATTTTCCAAAATAAAAATTGAGAATCAAGCTCTTTAGTATAACTTAACATTATGTTGCTTTTTTTTTTTTTTAGTTAACTGGGTGGACCCACTAGGTCCATAGATGGGTCCAAAACCAACTATAAAGGGTCAGTTCCCAACTAGATATGATTTTAAATCCAGCATTTATCTATATCTAGTTTAGTATGATAACATGAGAAAAAAAAAATGGAAAAATGACTTTTAAAATAAGATGTTTCCCTCTTGTGAGTCTTTAATAGCACTTGGAAGCATGCTCTCACAATTTTGCCTAATCGTCAAAAGATCATTACCAGCTACGACAATGGAATTTCTTAAGGTTAGGATGTGTAGCATTCATGTAGGAGATAGCACCACCTTCACTATTGAAATAGATTTCATAGCAATGGAAATATGTTTTGTAGTGCTCTACACTTGATGTAGGAGGAGCTGGATTAGGAGGGGAAAATGGTTTTTGCTTGTGGTTATGGTTCCTATAATGTGGGGTAGTTGTAGTTGTTATTGTTATTATGGTTATGGCGGTGATCTATAGCATATAAGGTGAAAAGAAAAGGCATTTCAAGGTAGATCACATTATATGGTGCATCAAATTGTAAAAAAAGAAAATTTTATGAATTTATGGAATCATATATTCATAATCTTTCAATATATAATTTAGTGTATATTGTAACAATTAATCAATTTTGTTTCTATTTAACTTTTGAATATATAGTAAAAGAGTCACGATATATTTTATATTATATACAAAATGATATATATAGATTATAGCATTAAAAAAAACTATTTAACTACTATATATTAGATAAAACACATGCCTTATCATGTTATACATCATTCATCTTATTATAAGAATTAAAGTTTTATTCAATACATATAACACCCTAATCTCATAGCCTCTTTTTTTCCTCTATTTTTCTTTTCTTTTTTTTTTTTGTTCAACTTTATTTTCCTTTTTTCTTTCTTAACATTTTATATTTATTTACCACACAAAACCACTTAATTTTTTTTCTTTTTGAAAAAATTGAGTAATATATTGACTTTCTTCTTAGTCCAAACTCATAAATCTACATCCGCTTGTAACATAATATGTTTACTTTTCATGTTGCAATATGATTCCATGTTCACTTTGTTTTTTTTTTTTTTTATCCTCGCTTACAAAACATTTATAGAGCTCATCTATTTAAAGAATTAATGAAGAAGCATCTCAGAAAATAACAACACTTTACTAATAAATAAGATAGTGGGGTTGGCTACATAGATTATATGGTAATGAAAAACACTAGATATGCGACATAACTATAAATTATAAGAAAATTAAAACTAACAACTATTAGAAAAGGGAGGGAAAACACTGAGTAGTAGCAATATTTAATAGATTGGTGTCGTTGACCGTCAGTGGCACCTAAAAATGTGATTTTGCATAAATGCCTAACACTTGAATGCATGTGGGTAGCTGTGACAATTGAAACTATAAAGGTTCCGACGCCGTGTATTCATGTGGGAGACAACACTAGTTTCACTGCAGAAATGGCCTCCACAGTGATGGCAAAATGCATTGTAATCCCTCTCTACAACTAATGCAAGGGGAGGAAGGGGAGTTGGATAATTAGGAGGGGGAGGTGGTTCTTACCAATGTTTATGGTTTGGATGATGTGATGGGTACCCATAATTGTTGTTGTTTGTTCTATTGGTAACTCATGGCAGATAAAGGTAAAAAGAAGAACACTTTTTAAGGAGGATCAAAGGAGGAGGAAGGATAAAAAAGAACATAATAGCACTGTTTAGCAAAGGAGAAGGAAGATCGCTTATAATAGAGCGAGTAAAAGGGTATTAATTCATGTGACAAGCATTTTCATTAATTTGTAGATATACGTTTGAACACTAATGGAAAATGGCTAAAAAGAGGAAATTTACATCATCTTGAGACAGATGATTGTAATGGCTAGTTAAGGAAGTTATGAACTGAGTGACAGTGAAGGAAATCAAGACTCCATAAAGATTAATTGGATGTTAACTAGATTTGAGAAGCAAATCCATATTAATTTGTAGAAGTGTAGCTAGCTTGTAATTTTCTAAGAACTTACAAAAATGCAAATATCATGGTAATTATTGCAACTAACTACTCCATCTAACCATATGATAAAGCTAAATTAAGATTTGAGAGAAAGAGAGAGTGAAAGGGATAAAAAGTGATCAAACAAAGTTATTTAATTTGATTTATACCAGTCCTCCCATTACTTATGATTATCATCCTCTAAATTCATAATAAACTCAGAAATTAGGAAATGCAAAGAGTGTAGGTGATTATTGAAACTAATTGCTCCATCTAATAAAGCTAAATTAAGAGAGAGATAAGACAAAGTTTTTTAATTAATTTATTGCAGTCTCCCATCACTCATTGTTAGACTTGGGAAAAGGCTAACTCAGCTTATGAACCGCTGGTTCATGGACCAAAATTAGGTGAACCAGCACCCTAAGCCTGCTCAAGCTTGTGAACCGACCCCTAAATATATATATATATTACTTAAAAATTTGTAAAACTAAAATAATTTGATAATAAATTATAAATTCATCTTGCATCAAACTTCAAACTTTTGAAAACATAATAATTTAGTTACATTGCTTTGAGCAAGAGAAAAATATATATATATATAGTTTATACATTTATATCACTATAAATTATTATTTTTCACTTGCAATTTTTAAGTGAATAATTGTGAAAATATTAACGATATAATATTTTCCTATTTCATCATATAGGGAAAAAAAATTAACTTTATTAGTGAGTGGTAAACCCCATACATAGGGGATGCTAATCTCAAATTTTATTAATTAATAAGACAAATTATAGAAACAAAGGGAGGCATTTAACCTTACTTCTTGTATATGATGCTTAGATCTTAGAAATAAATAACAAAAGTAGACAAGAGAATATTACTCCCCTTACAAATTAACTTTAATTTACTAGAAAAAATAAATAAGATAGTAATACTACCCTTACAAATACATTTTTTTCTATAGTAGAATTACACAATAAAAATAAATATTATTCAACCAGTAACGTCTTACATGAGATCTAAAGTTAAGTCAACCGAGCTTTACCCCAACAAGATAGAATTTCTAAAGTATTTATCTTTTTCACTAAATGTTCTATATGACTCTTGTGTTCTACTTCTTATCTTCGACTAATCCTCCACGCAAGACAAGACTTCAACATTAACGAGATTATTTTTAATCATCATTGTTCTAAGATAAGACATGCAGTATTAAATGCTTGTTCAACAGCTATTGTTAATGTAGGAATAGTAAGAACTTAATAAAATAGTAATCAAGTTTCGTGTATTTAGCCCCGCTAACTTAATGTCTCTTCAACTTTTATGCCATCATTTGTTGTGCAAGAGGGGTTTGGCCAAACGTGGCACCATGTGAGGCGGAGGATGGTGAGAGAGTAACCGAAACTTGACCACTATATATAATAAAAAAATTGAAAAATAAGTGTTGTGTTACCTAGGTCACTCACCATACTTCTTGTACCACAATAATGGCATAAGTATCTTATGTTTCAAAAAAATATATCAACAATTTGATAATACCAATTAAGATATTTGATGAGCATTTCATTTTTACAACGCGGATATAAAATAAAAACAAGAAGATAAATAGCAAAACTTTGTCTATAATATTGCAACCATTTTATAATCATCTTATTAGTGACTACTTGGGAGTTGGGACGTTCATTGTAATAAAAGAACACAATGCATCTTTAGACGAGATTGTACTTTGTAAAAGTTAATAAATCAAATTCCACCTATACTTAATATCTTTTCTAAATTTTTTCGACTACACACCATTATTAATGCAAAATTTTCTCCATGCCTTATTTACAAATGAATACTCAATTAAATGCATAACTACCTGCCTTATGGGGAATATCTTAAAATCTAAAGAATTGAGACCATTCCTAACCCAAAAATTTAAAATATGACAAGTACATCATATATGGAAAAATATTCCACTTAGCATTGGTTGACTTTGTTAATGGATGCGGTGTTTACAACTGCATTGTCAAAACCAATTAAACAACCTTTTTGTTAGTGAATATTCACTTAAAATGATACTTATTCTCCAAAAATATTTTGTGTCGAATAGCATTTACTAAATATCTTAAGCACTATTAGTCTTTTTTGTAATTGCTATATCTCATATATCGAATGACATATTATTCCCATATAAGAATAATCCTACCAAGGATCGATCCATATGTTTACACATACAGAAACTTATGTATCAAGAGAATTAAATTTAGCAACTAATTTATGCTTATCGATGTGATAAAGTTTAAAATTGGTTTCTTGCATTGTTTTCAGTTCAAAATTTTCTAAGTTAGGATTAAGAGCTTCCCATTCGTGTTCTAAGCAACGCATAGAAAATCAATAACTCCATGATAAGTGACATTTTGTTAAGTATTCTATTATGACAATTTTTTGTCTCTCAGTAGAATATCAAAATAAAGCTAACAAATGCGAACCAACAAACTTAGATATTTATTATTATCACTTGTCTATATTGAACTTTGTTGGGTGTTTTGATCACCTGTGCTTGTCCCGTAATCATTACCCTTTTTTAATGCATAACTTGATTGATAGTAGTCACACAAGTATTCTCATTTGCACATGCAATTTTATGAAAATGTTTACTAAAATGTTATATTTAAATGGTATAGGTGGCTTACCATTAGAGCTAGCTTTGTCCCATATGTGGACCGTTACTTCTTTTTCCAACACTTCTTCAACTTCCTCTCCTCACTACCCTCTTATGGCTACTTTTCACTTTGACCACTAAGGGTCATATGCTCAAATCCCAAGATAAGCGCTCAAACCCTGAGGTAAGCATTATTAAATCCTCTAAACACTTGTTAATGAAGTCGTGAAGATTGTAATCTTCTACATCGTAAAATTGTTCTTGCTCATGTTAAACAAATTTTCCCGTATCATTTTTTTAAGAACTCCCATTCTTACCACAAGATGAACCATAGAAGAAATTTGATTTTTTTTTTCCTTATGAGAAAATATATATTTTGAATATATGGTTACAAAAAAAATGTGGAAGACAATATTAATGAACGTAACAAATAAAAGTATATAATAGAATAAGATGATAGTTAGAGGAAATGAAGATGTTAGTGAAAAAAATTTCTACGTATGTGCAAAAGGGTAAATTTAATATTAGAGTAGAAAGTATATGAGACTAGAGAGTGAATTATAAATGAGTAAATAATAAGAGCAGTTTTTGTATAAAGTAAATGTGGTGCATAGGTAAAATATATCATAACTTGAAAAGTATATTAATTTCCTAAATTTTCTCCCAACATGACAGGAGCATATCTTTGATCAATTCCCTTTCTTTATTCATATTGTTTTCACATTTTTATTCATTCTAGGGACAGACACAAGAATCTGATTTGAAAGAAGAGATTAGGAACTCCTAATTTAGAGTTAAATTGTATAACTCTAAGTCGAAAGAGGTCAATATTGGCAAAAGGAGCTCGAACGAGAGCCAAAGTGGACTAACATGGACTCTAGAGTTGAGCCTAAAATGTTCTATCAATAGATAAGTATTTTATTTTATTTTCTTATTATAATTATCTTTATTTTTTAAATCCAAGATAATATTATAAAGATGCAGTAAAACGCCTAAATTTAATAGAAATTTCCATTCTTAATAGTATTTTACTTCATCATGGTAAGTAACTTATTTTCAATTTTAGTGTTGGAGCTTACTTTAGTACTTGAAATATAATTTCAAATCAATTAAATAAAAATAGATTCAATATATAACTTACAATTACTGCTATAATCTTGGTGGGGCAACATGGTATTTTAGGGTTTTTCTTTTTTAATTAAGCACTCGATACAATACAATCTGTGCAAAAATTCTTCACATCGAAAATTGCGCAACAAGTGAAAAATCCTCGAGAAAACCAACAAACACCTGGTGACTCTTTATGTAAAAAGAAAAATAAAATGAAATAAAAAATAAAAAAGAACCACCTCGTGACTCGCTTCGAAGTAACTGTATACACCACTGCTTCACCTTATATGCAAGGCGCGGGGCAATGCCAAACACAACTATAATTGGGCACTAAACATTATAATTTCTTTACTAAGTCAATACGCATAATCAAGTAAGATGGGGTTGCAGGATCAAAGATGCATAACTTAAGTAGCGTGTGAAGGCAAACTCCATAGTTCATACCCTATACTATCCCATAGCTGCATACCCCCAAGTTCAGTAAATAAGACCCTGCCCTATAATCTTTTAAGCTCCATAAAACCTATAATTAGTTATAGTATATCAATGTTAACTAATAATCTTCAAAATAATACAAGTCCAGTATACCTAAATACAAATTTAAACTCCAATTTCATTAGCCGTAAATACATTGTTTGAGCAAGGGGACATATAAAGTAAGATATTTTCTATATACATTTATTAAGCAATTTAATATGAAATAGGTCATATATTTAGTTCCTTTACTGTGGATGAGGATATTTTACAAGGGGTTATACATGAATAATAAAACAATGCATCATAACCTTGAATCATCAGTACATGGTGTGGTATGCTGTACCTTACTAAGAGTAGGAGTTGATGAATGCAAAGGCCCCCAAGCACCACATCTTTTAGAATTTGAGGGTATCTATTTTGCTCAAAGAAAATAACATGACATACATTAAGCATGTAATCAACAACACACTCACCCCTCATATTCAATCCGTGATTTGTACCTTACTAAGAGTAGAAGTTGATGAATATAAAAGCTTCCAAACCCTAAACTTCAATGACTAATTTCCCTACGGTATCTGAGTAAAAACAAGAGACTAACTAAAGAGACTGTCATTTATAGGGCTGAAATCCCAAAGAAACCAATGCAAGCATATTCAACTACACACACTCACCCCTCATATTCAATACGCAATTTGTACCTTACCAAGAATAGAAGTTGATGAATATAAAAGCTTCCAAACTCTGAACTTCAATTACTAATTTCCCTATAGCATCCGAGTAAAAACGAGACTAACTAAAGAGCCTCCACTATAGGCATGTCATTTATAAGGCTGAAATCCCAAAGAAACCAACGCACACTCGTTTCTAATATCCGTTATAATGAATGCAATACAAGAGCCTACAAAGAAACCAACGCACACCAAAGACTAAGATGACATACGACATAATTAACCCATAAGAAGAAAGGAGAGCAATTGCATTACATAATTAACCCTATAGAGAAGATCGGAGAAGACTAAGATGACGTACAAATATGGTGCAGATTTGAATTGCAACTATATGAATGGCTCAAAAGAGCATGATCAAAAACACATTATACACAAAATGAGTAGGAAAAAGAGGAAGAGATACGCAGAGAAGACAAAAAAAGAACGTCAAAAATCATAGAAAACTGCATAGGCAATTTCAACATGATCCCTTGTATACTTCCAACCCAATATACTTCCAATGTAGGATAAGCCAGAAATGCCGAATCTACTTGGACCAAGCCACAGCATCAATTTCTGTTTGTGCACTCCTGTACAACTCCAGTCTCTTAGAAAGGGCAGACCGTCGCTCCATGACTGCTGGATCTTCATTCAGTAGCGATGAAAGTCGTTTTTGCTGCAGGATTTTTTAAGTCAGAATAACAGGAGAGAAAAAAAAATGGAAGCTGTAGAAAGAGGAGAAAACGATTCTCACATCCATTTTGCCCAACTCAGTGAAGAAATGATCCAGCAGGCTCCTTTTTGCATCACGTACTTGACAATAGACAATGGATTTGGGAATAGAATTCCGCAAACCCGCACAAACCATATTAACATAAGACAAAACCGTTGTTCCTGTTTTAACACACAATCAATTAGTAATGTAATAAGCCCTTTGTACCATAAGCTGAAATAGGGAAGAAAAAGATGCAGCAGAAGCACAATTCAAGAAACCGCTTCTGAAAAACAGAAGAGCGTATCAACATATGAAACCCACCTATTCTCCGGAGATAGGCATCATTATATCTGTCAAATATGGAGTGTGTAGGGTTGCCACCCTTCTCAACATCTTGAGGAAGTTTCCGGAAGAAGTCAACAGTCAGGTAACTACATTCCATGTCGACAAGCTGGAGTGTTGCTTTCTTGCTTGTTTCCCTCATTCTCTCAAGAGATTCAATGGCAGCATTTCCAACTTCAACTCTGAGGGCAGGGTATTGCTTTAGTTCCTGAATGCAATGGATAGTATCAGCTAATAATTTCCATTTCAAAAGACTCCAACAAACAAAGAAAACATGCCCTTGTAAATATGGTTTACCTGGAAAAAAAAGAATTTAAGAAAAAAAAGCTAGCATAAGGCCAGATGCCATGGGACATGCATCTATCTTTCAAATATAAGTTTAGCAAGAGGGAGGACTCATCAACATAGATTTGCTTGATAATAGGTAGACATAGCAAAGGTAACACACATTAAGTTGTATGAAGGTTAGGAAAAATGGTCTAGTGCTTCAAGGTATCAAAGGTGATCACACTCATAAAGTTTAGCTGTTCTCAGGGTGAAATGATGTTCATAAAGTTTAGCTGTTCAAGTTTTCAAAAAAAATTCATGTATTTTCAGTATTTCTTCCGAAAGAAAGATATAAAGTACTTATTTTATTGGAAACAAGGTAATTGAAATTTTTGACACGAGAAGAATCTTACAGCAGTTGGAAGTTTCAAGGCTCAAGTAAATTTCACGCAGAAGCTTCATTAGATTATTTCATGTGTATGAAAGTAGTGTTTCTTGATGTGTAAGAAAAAAGAGAGTACTATATGAACTGGCATTCTCTCTCTTTTTTTTCCTCCCCTACAGACGTCATTTGACTGAAACAGAGCATTCTGTTCTCTTTTACAGAGCAGAGGCCTCTTGTTACTTATAAATTGCACAAAAATTCACATATTACCAAAACCAATGTACAGAGCACACACATAGTATTCATGTTCTTCCATGTCTATATGTCCAAAGTTCCTCTCTCATTGAGTTTGGAGTTGAGTTTTGTTATCTCATAAATTCACCAATTAAATCAATTGCAGTAAGCTTTGTTCACAAAAATTTACACTCAAAATGTGAGAAAACAAAAGACAGTGCAAAAGTCTGGTGGAGTACACATACCAGAGTCTCACTAATAGACTTATGCACTAGATCCTTGAGTAGACTGTGAACCTGACATTAAGAAATTAATACAATCAACAAGGATCATTTTAGCATTCTTGTTTTACCATAACCCAGATAAAAAGGTGATAGAACAATAAATAAATGCAACTTTGCTCAGGCATATCTACAAATCCTCACTTGTGGGTGAAGTAGCCCAAATAACCAAGAAAGGTCCTCATGCCTCAAGAACAAAATGATTGGCATTGGCATACTAACAAAAGTTGATATAATAGCAACGCATGATAATTTCAATGAATTAGAAGAACTGGCAAAAAGCTAACAGGACATTGACATTCAAGACTGCAACTTTTAGGCATAACAGACACTTTATCCTCACAGAAGTTGCCACATTAAAACAGGGAAGTTCAAGGAGGAAAGATGAAAGAGAAGACAGTTCATCATTGCTTCACAGGCATAAGATAGCTAGATATTACACAAACATAAACAGAGCATTTTGATACATGTAATGTAAATATTCTGATAAAGACGGTGAAGTTTTCACCAAAATAACAGGGCTGTGGAGACAGCGAAGACAAACAGGTGGGATAATTCATGTCATTGAGTGACAGATCAATAGCAGCAAGCCAAGGACCATGTTGAGACATGTAGTAAAGATGTTTTGATGGTCATCATAATATGTCTTCTGCTCCAAGATAAACCATACTGAATTTTTCAAGGAAAACCATGGTGACATTAACGGAGCAAATGGCGGTCTCACTTTCCATTTCTTACGTAAAAAGAATAGGTGCCATGCCTGCAGATTCCTAAAGTCATCTTTTTTTTAAAACTGTGCAAAATGAAGATCAGGCTATAGAAACAGCTTAACTCATGTTGCCCATTTACATGGGTCCCATTGTGCCCCAGGGCATTTGATACGGGCAAGAAAAGGAACTTTTCACTTTCCCTAATATTGATTGCACATTTCATGAAAAAACAATCACATGGAAAGGCGAAAATTTTCTTTTTTTGGTGTCTTAATAAGTACACTTGACCCATCAACATTTTCATATTTACATAATGAATCCTTTATCAGACCATGTATAACATAAATGAAAGATGATAAGTACAACTACCAAAGCCAAATTGAACCCTCCCAATTAAAACAGTCTACAGGAGATTCCTCTAAGCAATTAAAACAGTAAAACTTATAAGCATTAACACATACCGCATCAACAGCAGCCTCAGCTGGACCTCTCATACTAACTACGGAAGATTCAATAAGCCGACGGTACCCTTGCTCAGGAGCTATCAAATGAGGCTGATATCCATCAGCTTCAGTGATAAGTTTTTTTATATTTTCCATCGATAGTTGCTTGTCAAACTGCAATCTCTTAAGTGCAGCAGGAAGCTGATTATCAAACACATTATAAATTTTATCACCACCAGAACGCCTGTGCAATAAAGTGAGGCATCAGTCCACAATTTCCTAAACAGATGCAGTGTACAATAAAGGAAATGCACAAAGATGAAAATGCTATACACACACGCCATCTAAGTGCTCCTTGTAAATCTGATCAAAAAGACGGCAGATCTCCATTATCGAGTACATCTTCCCCTGCATTTTGGAAAGGATTATCAGTAGAAGTCCTTGTGATATAATATACTCAATGTATTAAAGAAAAAGAGTTTAAAAGCCCTAGCAATACACTAGAATGGTGTTCACCTTCATATTGAGCTACAGAGAACTGTAAAAAACATGCCTCAGCAAACATGATGCTTACAAGATGTAATACACAACTGGCCGATGTAATACACAACTGGCCAATGATAGTCCAGAAGAAAACTTACTCCAGCATCAGCAGCAATTGGCTTCCCCAAACGATTTAATTCAGATTCAAGTTCTACAACGGTTTTGTTAATAAGGGATTGTATTCCTGGAATCTTGGACTTGATGACGTTCTCTAAGTGCTGGAACAGAAATGTGACTCAGGAATTAACTCTATTACAACTGAGAACAGTTTCAATGCAGTGGAAAACAATTCAATCAGCTTACCTTTGAAAGCACCTTCGCTAGGTACTCAGAGCCCATTCTGTTAGCAAGGTGCCTATACTCAGAGGAAGTAGAAAAATACTCCCGCTCTCTACGGCGAGCAGCAATCATGTCCACATTCCTGTTGATATCAGCTTGTGATCGATTTACCACACCAATCCAAGGATACTTAAGACGATAAGCTTTTCCTTCCAAAATCTGTTCAACAAAAAAATGTGACAACCAAATTCGATGTCACCAAACTAAAGAAATTCAAATTAAAATGATTTAAGTAACAAGCGAAATTGAAAGCAACTGTTGCACTAGACTAAAACAGAGATTATTGCTTTCTGGGATCAAGTGTTTTCTTCTTCTTCCTTTTGTTTCCAGCAATGCTGGAAGAAATAGCTTCATTCAGCTTCAGGAAATTCTATCAATACTCATAACCAAACAATGTATCTGCAATTTAATAGCACTGGATTGGCTGCCATCTAAGTACAAAAGCATCTGCATTTTACACAATGAAATCTGAAGTTCTCATTGTGAATCTGATAGCATTGAAGGCCAGCAGAAGCATCAAGCATAAAAGTACAACTAATAATTACAACATCAAAGAATTCAGAACCATCCATAGACTGGTTCTTGTCTTTCGAATTGAAGAACCTAAATTTTTGCAATTTTCAACATCTTTTTTGGTTGTGGGGGGGGGGGGGGGGGGGGGGGGGTCGATAAAAAGCCTCTTCCAAAGAATTAGATGAACTTACATCAACTGCATCAGTTCCCCTGTCCATCAAATCAATCTTAGTCAAGACTCCAAATGTCCTCTCTCCTGAGAAATCAATATATATAAATAAGGTGCTGACTAATCTAAAAGCAAGGAAAATAAATTGCATATTTTCATATGGTTGAGATAAACTAAGATAATTATCCGTGACTTCCAGGCAAAAGTAAAGTCAATATTACATAACGTTTTGGACACCAATTGGATCTCCTTGATGAATAGAGATACCCAAACTACATACATGAATGAAATTGAACTTCACAGACAAGTAGATAGCAAAAAAAGGAATTGATATTTCTCAGTTACCTGTGGGGTCCACTTCACGGGAGATTTTAATTGCATCAGAAGTAGCAAGATCTTGATTGGCAGGGGAAATTGCTAAAATTATACAATTTGGCTGCATCAAAGAAAATTAATCTATGAATTTAAGATCTTCTCTAACCTGCCAAAACTTTTCACCACATGGTTTTTTTAGAGGAACTAAGGATATATAAAATAAATAAATAAAATCAACAGGAGGATCCTTAATTGAATAAATACCTTCTCAATGTAAGAGCGGACCATATTCTCAATATCTTGCACAATACTCTCTGGTTGACCCTCTGTAGAAATCCAGATAGTGAATCAAAACATGGCAGTCAACATTCAATCGAATTCTCATGTTGCAATTTGCGAAGATATCCATTTGATATGCACTCTACTTGATAAGTATATTAGAGTACAACTAAAGTGCTGCCTCGACTAAGTAAGGTTCCCTACCGAAATACAAAGCATATTGTTTTTCTTTAATAATGGGAAAAAAAAATGGCTTCCTTTATTTTTCCTCAACTTCATGGGTCCTTACCAAATCAAGGGAAATACATAAAACAGAGATAAGAACGCATGCAGAGAACTTGAAGACACAAATTCTTGAAACACTTACCAACAGCCACCTTTGTAAGCCCAGGAAGATCAATCAATGTCAAGTTAACCACTGCCAAAGGTGAAAAAACAAATATATGAAAAATGACATTGAAAATTCTCATATGAGAAATAGTGGAAGAAAATATTTATGAGTGCTCACCAGAGCAAGAAAGTTTGCCTAAGTTTGTTCATGCTCATTATTTTATGCATCCTTTCAGCAAGTGATTTACATATTCTATGAACAAATGAACTTTTGCCTCTGTGCTTAAGTGGTCAAACTACTTGAAGCGAAAGAAAATCGATGGCTGGCTATTCCAGTAACTATATGTAGAAATGAGAAAAATCCAGTGCAAATATACTATGTATCAAGTTTGATTGTTTGTCTTATTCTTTCCCCTTTCACAAAACGAAACAACTAGCTCCCTACTCTCTCCAGTCACTACCTCTAGACTCCCTAACAGGAAGCACTTCAGGTTCTCAGTTTAATATCCTAACCCCACATCTAGTCAGCCAACAAAGGACAAACATTTCTGAGAAGTCTTTTAGCTATTCCATAACTACGCAGTGAAACTTACAAGCACAACCTATCAACCATTCAAACATGCATCACACAGATAATTACTTGGCCAGTACATGCACAGAGCACAACTGACTGCATGCACCATACTGTGAAAAAGTGAGCTGCAAAACAATACCCCAAGAACCGCAAAAATGAGAGGAACTAGAGAAGCATAGAGTGCTATATACCATTGGGTGAATAGATGCTGAGGTGAATTGGAACGCTTGAGATTTGTTTAGTTCTCCCCGTCTCTCGATCAGTCTCATCTGCTATCTCCTTCCTCACAGCACCTTCACAAGCAGAGAAACATTACTATAAATGCCATTCAAAGAACGGAGAGCACTTTACCAGACACAACATTTGCTTATATTTACGCTCCTATAGTGTAATTCAAAAGATGCAAATGCTTAATTGATGCATGCTTGCACCTATGAAAAGAGAATGGAGAATGCTTAAACATAATGCTGCATTATTTCATCTATAAAACTGTGTGAGATTGCATGTCTTATTACCAACTTTTCCTTTTCTGGATAACTAAGAAACCTGTGGAGTTGATGCTATTGGAACCACCCCTGTGACCAAGCCACAGGGAGGAGGCCTGGCCCACAAACACCACTTTAGGTTTATACATTTGTACTAAGGGTTTATCTGGGACCTCAACAAATCTAAGTCATCTTCTAACCGGTAGGCTGCCCATGTATGGGCAGGAGCTAGCACATAATCTTATAAGGATAAAAAATATAGAAAGGATATGGAAATATGTGGACTGGCTACACCATGGAAGGACGAAAGGTCTTGCAGGTCAATTTCTGAATTGGTTAATGGAAACAAGGACTAGGCAATAAATTGAAGTTTCAAAAAATAAGGGATAGTAACCTACCAAAGTCAGTGAATCTCTTCCTAGGAAGGTGAAGAAATTCAGCATATTCCCTACTTCCTTCATCAATCTTATGAAGCTGCAAAACCAGAGGACGCCGTGTGACAATACCTGCAGAAATTTTCCATTCATCACACTCACAGATTTCACGAAGAAACAGAACAAGCAAACGAACATTTATGGAAAGCGTTATTCACCTGATCCACGAGGTAAGAAATCCTTGCCGACTACACTTTCCAACACAGATGACTTCCCTGAACTCTGTGGACATCCAAAAACACTTGTGAGAACAAACTCCAACAAATTTCCAATTAATCATAATCAAATGCATGGAAAGATGAACAACTTAAGTTAAAATAAACACTTCGGCTAAAAAAAAATCACTTCCTTAAATTCACATTGATCATTCGGCCAAGGAGTGTTTTGATTACGCAAGAAGATAAGTTTTCGAATTTGTGTAGTAACTTTAGCCTAGTTTTCTCACTAACAGTAATAAAATTTATACAAACTTTCTCACAAAATGTAGTAACATTCACTCACTTCAAACTAAGCTACATAAATTAAATAAATGAATAAGCAAACAACGAAATTAAGTAGATCTGAAATTATAACACAATCATGAGCCCCAGATTCGAAACAATAAGAACACAGTTCGATATCTTATCAGCAAAGAAGAAGACCTGTCCACCGACGACGGCGATAGCCGGCAAAGACTCCCAAAGAGTAGGCAAAGCACCGCCCGCTCCTTCACCGTGATCACCAAGAGCAGTACAAGCTCTCTGAATCTTGTTAACGAGCGAGATCAAATTCTCCATTTCTCGATTATCACTACGTCACTCCTCTTAACCAGGCGATTAACGGCGTTAGAGATTCAGATCGGACGGATCTGAAGTCTTCGCCGCCAAGTGCAACGGCAGAGAACTACGAATAGAGAGAGATCGGCAGATGAGCAGATAGAGAGAGAAAGGAGAAAGATAGAGAGAGATTGCGTTGTGGTTTCAATTTCGAAACGTTTAAAGAGGATAGGTGAGAGAATGTGAAGCGCGTTTTGAGATTTAATTAATTTAAGAGAGTGAATAGAAAGTGAGAGCCTGACTTGTGAGTAGGTTTAGTGGGTAAACAGTAGAAGAGAGAGAAGACTTTGAGGAGCCTGAAGGCCGGTTTATGTGGATTGCTCAGTAGTGACTCCCGAGCGGCACGATATGTTGGTGGTAAAACCAAGTCGTCCCTTTCTCTTGGACAAACGCTAAGTAAACTTTCTTTTTTTTTAAATTACAGTACTGAAACTATAAAAATAAATATTAAAAACAAATATGAAGAAACATTATTGACATTATCGAATATTTTAAGTCACTCATCACTATTAGTATATTATTATAATTTCTTTTGGGTAAATAATAATGTTTGTGTTCTCATTCTTTGGTCATTTAACATTTTAAATTTTCACTTTTTATACTATATATATATATATATATACATTTTTTTATTTGATCAGTTTTATATTAAAAAAAAAAACACTCAAGAACAACCCTATTAACCCCTTTCTTCTTCTTTTTTTCTTTTTTCTCGACTCTTATTTAATTCAATAATATAAGTGAATAAGACTACATCGGGGGAGTTTAATGAGCATTAAAAATAAATTCGTAACCTCAAAGATTCGGGTGGCTTATAGACTAAGCATTGACTTAGTCTTTCCTAAAATTCCGAAAATTTAAAACTTATTTGGATAAGATGCGAATATTAAAAAAAAAAAAAAAAAGAATTCATAATGTTGGCTCCATTCCAAAAATCCACCGAGCACCAACTAATAACGTAACAAAAGGGGAAAAAAATAAAAATCACCATTTTCAGTATTAAGATTTATATTTTTCTTTTTAAATATCAAAAAATAAGTTTTGATTTTAAAATTTAAAAAACTATACTTATAAGATTTTTAATTTATATATGGTAATTCAACAATTATTATGAGATGTTTAAAAAATACATACACCTAATTGTAACTATATCCTAAAATTTTTTATCTAGGATAATAAATTATAAACCTTTTAAAATCGTGAAATTAAAAACTATAATGAAAATTTTTATTTTCATTCTACATTAATAAAAGAGAAATTAAAATACTTTATAAATATTTAAATGTACGTGAGAGTGACACAAATATTAGAAAAAAGTTTAATCCGGCATGTATAAATACTAATGGAAAGGAAGAATGAACTTCTAAAAACTCTTTTTAATGTTGCTTTCATATTCTTTTAACTCAAAGGTCTGCTGGTTTTTGCCTTAAAAACTATTATGTCTACAATTTTAGTTAATGTATTAACTATTATAACACGGTCCATATCTATATTAGCCCGTATCATTACATTCGCGATCCAAAGTTAAAAGACTGAAACACTAGTTCTATGCCACAATTGCTTCATAAGTCCAATGGGAGGGCCAAGATGTCCTTGTCAAAACCGGCTACCAACTTACGTGTATTGCGAATAATTAAGCAGCAGTATAATGATGACAAGAAATGATTGCCCCGCTTAAAATTTTGAGTAACGGATGACTTTGCCCACTTTATTTTTAAAATATCGACTGGTAAAAATTTACACAATGATTTCGTATTTTAAAGTTGTGATTTCACACAAATTCAATATACAATTTAATACAAAAATTTCATTCCAAATATATGATTTTTGATAAACTTTTGTATTCTAAAAAATTAAAAGAAAAGAGATAGGTTATAAGACTACAGTCAAATCCTATTTTGAGTACGTAATTTCCATTATCAAAACACATAAATACAAATTAGGTATAGAATATATGATTTACAAAATTGCATGTTAACCCAATAACTTCTTTGAAAATCTATTTTTTTTTTTATTGTTGTTAATGAATTGCATGTTATTTTACTATAATATTTGGCTAAATATTTTTATCAAATCTCTGTTTTAAAAATTATTTTTCCCATAATAAGCAAATTGACCCATTATTCTAAAATTTTGGATGTCTTTTTTGGCCAATCCATCACAACTCATATTCTCGAATAATATTGCGTAATAAAGCTAAACTTTTTGGCAAAAGAAGAAGAAAAAGGGCTAAACATTTAAGTTCTCAAAAATCTCAATACAATAACACATTAATTTTAGAAGATATCCTCTCGGCTCTGTATCGGCAAAAGGAAGGCTTCCTCTCCATCTCTCAACTTAGTGTATGCAAAATAAAGGCATTTTCAAAATTCCGAAGCTAACGGTCATAATATAATTAATCCATTTGAAGAGCTAAAGGGACACCCAAAATTCGAATTGAAGTGAAGCCTCGACCCTACAACCCCACTCAACGGTAGGATTCCTTGGTTTTTTTTTTTTTTTGTTTTTTGTTTCAAATCGAAACCTCAGTACCTGTCTGCCGCACCACCCCACCAGCGAAACTTGAAGGGACAAATAAAATAATTTTGGTTTCTGTATTTGGCACATTGTCAAATGATTACTTTACAAATGTTTGAATCTATTTGATGGTAGTAATTGCAAAGGAGTTTTTCCATTAACAAGCATTGCATGAGCATGACTTATCATTAGGAGTTCAAAGTAGAAACTCATTAACATTTTTTAAAAGAACAATGAGGAGTCGATCCCAAATAGTTGTCTTACTAATTTTTTTTTCTTATTGAAGTGCATAAAAAATTTTACCAATACAATTTAAGTGTAAACACAGAAGTAGTTTTAACCAATTTTTATCTTACACTAGTATTGATACATCTTTTTAAAAGATGCTCTTAACCCAAAATCATTTCTCTTTTCAAAACTAATTACACATTTTAGGAAAAAACAAATATATGAAAAAAAAAAGTAAATTTTCCTTATAGCTCATTAACAAGTATGTTAGGGGGGGACAATTAGCAACATTTTCCTTATTTATAATATGTTACATTATCCTTGTTTAAAATATAGATATTTTCAATTAATTAAACTTTTAGCATTACTCAATGAAGAAGTACTTTGATTTCAAAATTATAGAGACTCTATTTCACAATTTTCACAAGGCTTGACCAATATATTTTCTATTTTTACATCAACTTTTATAATAGCTTTTCAAAAAATCCAATTTTAGAAAAGATGCATATTAGATAAGATCAAAAAAATGTAAAAATCAAGCTTACATTTATCGAGAGAATAAGAAGCTTTGCTTGTGTGAATAAACTCTTATACCATAATTTATTTAGAGATTAGACACCTAAATGGACACAAGCCTCCTTGGTAATTGGGATTATGGGCCAAAATATTTTCACATATGATGGATTACGACTTTGCACGAAGAGTCTAACTTTTGGTGCTTATATATTACATACTCAATACATATTAAGACATCATGAATACTATCTAAACTTTTTCAATTTTTCTAATTTTACAAAGCATTTTGAATTTATTAAATTATTGTATCTTCGATTGAAAATTTTTACTCACTACTTTTACTGCCCCATATTTTTCCATTCATCATGGCTATATCGAGTTAGCCGAACTTTATTCATTTCTGACCGCTACATCGACATGCAGGTGCCAAAACTCAAATCGAATGGAATTTCAAAACGGTGGGCTCGGGAGGGAGAGAAAGAAGGAATGAGAGACAACCAATAAAAAAAAGGCATCCGTCATAGTGATATATATATATAACCAAATGGAAAGAAAGGTTTTTCCCGTTTAATTTGAAAATTTTCGATTTGGAACAACCCAAAATTTTACAACAAAAAGGCTTATATTAAAATAAGTACAAAAACATTTAGAAAAGGTTACAATCACCCTTAATGAAAAATGTAATATAGAGCATGATTCACTCATTTTAAAAATTTTAGGGACTTGAATGAGAACATAACAAAAGAGGAATGATTTACGCTTTACTTTCATGAAATATGCATTGTTGTAAATAACTCACTTTTAATTAACTCCAAGCAACGTACTTTGCGTAACTTTTAAGAGATTGAATTGGACAATTATTTAGTATAATGTTTGTTATGTAAATTGGATCTAGTGTTGTATAAAAAAATCCCTCGAGATACATGACAAAATACAAAACTTTATTCCACTAATGTGCAATGTAAGAACTTTGCCGGGATAAAGAAAAAAATATTCCTTTTTTTCTTTAAAAATAATACTATAAATATTTTAATTGAAAAAATATTCCCAACAATATACCACTTACTTCAAATGCTGATTTCAATGAAAAACAGTAAAATTGATGCATCAAATACTGATTTTTAAGTAGTATAGTTTTAAAAATATTTTTCCGATCAACACACTTACAGTAATTTTTTTTTTAAAAGAATTTTTTTTTCTTTTCCCAAATTTTGTCAACGACAAAACCGATGCTCTAAAAAACCTTCATTTATTTATTTATTTTCTTAAACCTTCTAAAAAATATGCACAAAACACAATAGTGGAATGTTATCATGTGCTAAGCTCCTTATATTGTGTTACGTATTGGCTTTCCATAGCGATTTACCAGGTTGAAATCTCTCCAAAATCAAATCCAAATCTCCAATGTACATTTTGGAAATAAACCCATGGTCCCTGCCATAGTGAAAAAGTGTAAATTGCTCGACCTTTATATGCTTTAAGATTATTACTTAGTCAAATAAAACTTCAAACATAATGCAATTAAACTCTTAAAATTATAAATTGTATAAACAAAACTAGTTTCTTTAGCTTCACAAATTAATTAAAAATTGACTGAATCATTTCATTATAAGAAGATTAGTTAAACAATTATAAAAAACTCATAGAGGTAGGTATTTCAATATATATATGAAGTAGCGAAGCTAAAAGCTACGCATCTATAACTTTGATTTATAATTCTTTAACTTGTTGCAATAAAATATCTATGTAAATGATTTGAAGCTTATCGCACCTGTTACAGGTACAAAGCCGACATGCACTCAGGAATTAAAGCTCGAATCTCTGAAAATGGCAAGCATGGAATTGGAACATTGCTGTCCATCCAGATACTCAACCTGATGCTAACAACAGGTAAACCTGCACCAGGATTTAGAGGCCGTCCGCGGCACGGTCAGGACCATCTCCACCCTCAAGAAACCTCCTCTTTGCGGACTTACTTCTGTAACACCATACTTCAAATGCCTCAGTTAAGTCTGGATACATCAACTTTTCAGTTCTCATCCAGTCCGCTAAGATATTAGCTTGGTCATTTGATGGCAGTGCGAGCACATATTGCACGATTGCACCTTCGATGTTCTCGCACAATTCTTCATCCATCTTGTAAGGAAATGCAATATCCTCATCGCTCTTTAAATCAAAAAGAGGCTTCATCTTGCTTATGTAAGGGAGCCACAACTTTAACAATTGCACCCGTGATGACGCTGGAAGAATTACATTCCCATATCCTACTGCATCCAGGACTTTACTGGTTATAATAATCAGCTTATGTTTCAAATCCCACATGAGAGAATCGAGCCTTTTGTCTTCAACAATTCCCAAAACAGAGCCAGATATTTGATACCACATTGCTACAAAATCCTTCATAAGGTCCATCTTGGGGAGCATGTTACACATCCATTCAAGATCATTTAGACATTTAGACACGGTTGATTCCGCTGATTCAAATGCTAGGTCGGTCTCCACAAGCAATGATGCCAAATTGCTTTCAATTGACGAACACATACCGGAAAGACCTTCTTGAACCACAGATTTTACTTCATTGCTACCTATAATCAACAATGTGTCTTCATCTTCTCCTAACATGTATTCAATTTGCTCCCTTGCTGAAGCCCTAAGCTCATCCGCAAATGGAGGGCATGATCCGACAATGGAAGTGGCTAAACCAAACGCAGAAACAAAGACACTTCTAGTTGCATCTAAATCCACGGGTTGAATCCTTGCCAACATAGTCATTGCTAGTTGCTCCAGCCCAAGCTTTTAAAAATAGCTCTCATCTTCTTGTTTTCCAAATATTTCTTAGAACCCAGAACACAGCTAAACCATGTATTTCCAGGAACCTTCACAATATAAGGGAATTTCTGCTCGGAAAATGCCACATTCCATCTTGCCCAATCCCAATAAATCCCAGGCGTTCAACTTAGCAAATCAAAAATCTCGAAAAGGTGATCCTCATTGCACTCAGGCCAAAGATGGTAGAATCAGCTCCAAATGTGGGATATGGAGCTTTTAAACAGATAATATACTCATATTATCAAAAGCAATGCCTAAAGTAATTCTGGCTCATCACCAATCTATAGGGTCAGCTTCTCTGACCTTTATATCAGTATATGCGCAACCATGTTTCCAAAATTGATGAATGTCTTTAATCCAATTGATGACAGCATTCTCACTAAAATCATACCTGAAGAAAAGTAAGCCGGTGATTCAAAAAAAATCAATGAACAATCAAACAACAAAAGATATATCAAAGTATCAGATCAATGGTGAGTGCTGATTGTCAAATGCTTCTGAAGGGGCTAAATGAGCCTTCGTTTGATGCAAAATCTTTTCTATAGTTACAAAATAGAAATATAGTGGTCAGTGAAAAACAATTTTCATCCAAATGAAACTGCTCATTAGAAATTAGGGAAATTGATTTTCATTCCTGAATAAAAGAAGAATTTGAAATCATTTTTTCCAATATCGATCACATGTAATGTGTGCATCTATTCCTACAATCACCTGTAACTGTCTCCATATACTGACTTCTACTAGTTATCGCATCGCAATTGCTCTATTCAAGCCACAACCTCAGATTATATGCATAATTACAAGTACTTTGTTATCGGATGTTCCGTGCACTTATTAAGATACTATGAAAAGAAAATTAATTCACATAAATAAATTCGATTTTTTGGTGAATGCATAACCAATTGAAACACATTTTCCACAAAATTGCACTCACCTAGCTAAATACAGCAACCAACCATTAAGAAGGTAAAAGAACTCTTTTTCATGGCTGATCCTAAAGTTCATGAAAAAGCAAGTACAGAGTGAAAAATTGATCCTGGAAATCTTAAGAACTGCGCAAGTAACTGTTATTATTTTTCTCATTCTAAATATCTTTTTTGGGGGGGGGGGATAAAATCAAGCAATTAATATTAAGCTATATTGGACTCCGGAACCAATTAACATAAAAGTGAAATTAGGTCTTCTGTAAGATCGAATTTGAATGCAAAAGCAATTCAACTACTGATAAGATATATAGAGTAACTTGATAATTCCAACTAGTGAAACCCTAGATTTCAGATAACATAGAAGACACGAAGAGCTCAAGATAGAAATATAAAACAGTCGCTAAATTAGAAAATGAAGAGAGAGAGAGAGAGAGAGAAGAGAGAGAGAGAGAGAGAGAGAGAGAGAGAGGGAGAGAAACACCTGTCAATAATCACCGCCAGTCGGAGAATCGGCGGTTGTTCGTTGGAGCGTTGAAGCGGTGAGTCAAACACACAACCGTAATAATTTCAACGAACACTGCCCGGGATGTAGTGTAGTGCACGCCTCTAGGCCGGTGGACGATTTAATTTTATTTTGGGCCTTTCCATTGGGCTTAATTAATAGATAAGGACGAGCTGCAAAACTATGCATCGAGATTGGTCCAGCCCATAAATTTAAGTTCTACCTCAACTCAAAACGATACTTAATGAGTTTGATATTAAAAAATATATATTATTCTAATTGAAATAATATAAATTTGAAAACTTACTTGCCTCAAATTCAATTAATATGACTTGAGTTTGATTAAACTTGCAAGCTAACTGTACTAAATAACAAGGTTGAGTTTGTATTAATAATATGTTCAAATAGTTCTAGTTTGAACTTTACTTGATAAAAATGAAGTAAATAATCGACCGAACTTAAATAGCTTATAAGTAAATGTGTCTTGTTTACTTCTCTATGCTTCCTATAGTTTTTTGAAGTTTTTTTTTTTTTTTTAACTATCAAAGTTAGTAGCTCTCTTAAAAGAATTTTTCAAATGATTAATAATTTTGGATAATTATAAAAAAAAATATGAAATGGTATATTATATCTTTATATATATAACCACAAAAACAATGAAAATATCGTGATATGTTTCTTTCATGTGAAAAATATAGTTATAAAAAATATCACTATTCTCCACTAATCCATTCATATTCTCTCCACTTTTTATTCCTTAAGAGATGATGATTATATAATATTGAGTTAAATAGCTAGTTTTGATTTATTAATGTAGACAATAAAGGTTTCAACTGTTATAATTTTTTTTTGTGTTATATAAAATTTAGTTGGTTAATATGTCTCTTGTATAGTATATATAGTAGTAAAAGAACTAAAATGTGTTTTAAATATTTTCAATATTTATTAGTAAGAGCCTTTTATGTATAAATGATAAAAATCAAGGTAGCCAAATCTGGATTCAATTTAAACCAAACAAAGCCAAAGGTCAAGGGTTAAATGTTTGTATTAAGGTTAAATTAGGTCAAATTAGGGTCATCAAATTTTATAAAAATAATTTATATTTTAGTTAAATGAGTGTAAAATAAAAAATTGATAAATTAATAATTTGATTAGAATCTATCAAATTGTCGTCATCATCTCTTAATTCTAATATTTGTTAATCATTTTTTGTATCTCTAATAATAACAAGTAAAGAGAGATTATTTAATTTTACAATATTGAATTTTGATTTTTATATACTTTACTATTTTGCCTTTTATATAATATTACTTTAATTTTTTTTCAATATTAAAAAAATGTATGCATTATGACTTGTTTAACCTGCAGGGGTCATCCCATCGAGGTTGGATCATCCAGGTTGATTGGGTCTAAATGGGTTTTCACAACTATGGTTTTTTTTTTTTTTATTCAAACCAATGAGTTTTAACTTTTAAGTCAAGGATCATGGTTAGACCGATTTAGTTGGACTGATTAAAACAAGTCCAACTACACTGATAAAGATTAACATTCGATACATAATATTGTAAATTATTATTGAAAATAGAGTATTCATCAATTACGTTGACTCGATGTATGATAATAAATTATTTGAAGGGATTGCCTTTTTTTCGCAAGATATTTTCAAATAAATTATTCTATATTTTAAGTGAGTTATTTAATTCTCAATATTTGTATCCTCATACTTAATAAGTCCATTTTTCATTGATTTTCTTCAAGGGACTAAAAAACAAAAGTCCATAATCACAACTCTAACCTACCATAGTAATATGATTGAAAAACTAATTACAATTATTTTAGGTATCCATTTCGTAATCCTAATCGAATTCTTTATAATAATAATAATAGTCCTAGTTGGAGTCTTAGGTATCTTGTTAGCGCGTTACTTAAAAGTCATGAAAGGAAATGGCTATAGAAACCCTTAATTGATGCGACTAAGCAAATTTAGAAAATTCAAAGAACCCACTTAGAAGGTAGCATCTTAATTGGACTCTTGCTAAAGCATAGGTGACTATTAATATGATTATCACATTATACTACGCAAGACTATTAGGAACTAGGATCGAGTAGTTCTTTGAAATATCATAGGATAGGAGTTTCTTATAGTATAGTTAACACCGTGTACAACGATTGGAACTGCCTGTCTATCCAATAACAGCATCAGTGATTAAGGGTCCAAAAAACTTAGATGGCCCAGTCTATAGAACCACCAATGCGATTGTTCACAACTTTAACTGTGGTTATATCTACAACTATTTTATTAAATAATTACTTCTTATCTATTACACAAATATAACTTAACGTAAGATTCTTTAATGCGGAAATGAAATACAACAAAGTGAATATAAAAGTAGTGGAAAGACAATGATATTTCATACAATTATTTTCTATTCAAGGAAAAGCACATATTACAAACAGCCCCTACAAGTTCTGTAATCAATTGGCTTAGTTGAGTTTTAAGTCATTTTACCTTTAACTTTAAGAATTTTCATTCTTCTATGCTCCGGCATTGTCAGAGTATTTCTCTAATATGATATATTATCCAGATATTCATTATATAAAACGAAATAGGAACATCATCCCATTCGTATCGCGGATAATATTTGATCCACATGGACACTCCTTTTTGCAGTTTATTTCCCCAGGACTTAATATTACGAAAAGTGAATTTATCAAACCCTTGAAATTGACTTTCAGGCTTAAGAACAGACATAAATGGATTTATTTAACTACAACAGTGATGCGAAATGTAGGGAGGATATGAGGCCAACTGAACAGTACATCTGCATCGTCTGTTCCTACAGGTATGCTTATGAAGATCTTTAAATTAAGCTTTGAATGCGAACATAGATGTTCTACCAAACATTAAATGCCTCATAAGCACTATGAGCTTATTACATTAACTTGGGGTTACAAAATTACATCCGTTAGTCAGCGTTGGAAGGGGATCCATATCCATATGGGTTCTTGCTAGCCCAATTCCATTGATCGCGGCACATCTCCTCAATTCCGTATTTCGCCCTGCAGGGACAGAGACCCAAGAAAACGGACTATGAGTGAGAGCAGCACCAGGACGATGCAAATTTTAGAAGTGCTGCATGTCATGATGCCAATAATGTTATGTAGATTTCCATATGTCTGTCAAATTCCCATCTCAATTGCAAATTATAAGGAACAAGCTCCTAAATTCCACCTTCATCCTCAAAATGAAACAACAGAAAGAATATAGTCTATATTCCAGCACAATCTGCATGTTGTAAAATGGTGCAACTTTTCATGATCCGTGTGTGCATATTACAGTAAGATATCCTACAATTGCAGGGATGCACTGATTTCTAACGAACTTACTTCCAATTCAATTCGCGTTCAGCCTTTTCAGTTGATGCATAAACAGTTTCTGAATCGCCAGGCCGTCGGCCAGCCACAACAAGAGGAATTTTCTGCAAAAAGCAGATCAAACAATGCATTCAAGAAACAAACCGAGATGCAAAGATGATTGTGCGACATCATTATGTAGTTGCAACACTCATTAGGAATGGACATTTAATATTTTCACACTGAGATACAAGATATTTATTGGATTGCCACTGGATCGAGACTGCATATTTCATATTCTTGAACTGAATACCATGGTGCATTTTACTGGATGATTGTGCAACATCATTTTGTAGTTACAACACTCATTAGGAATGGACATTTTAACATTTTCACCCATACCTTCCCAGAAGCCTTTTCGAATGCAGCAACCATCTCTAGTACAGATGTTCCTTTTCCAGTTCCCAGATTGTAAACTTCACAACCTAGAATTTTGGCCAAGAGAATTATTAGCATCTATCAGACAAAGTAAGAAAACTCGACAGTACAAGCAGAAGGATTTGCAATCCGTATATATTGATTATGCTTTAATCCTAGATATGCTGGCACAGCATCCTTTCACTAAATTAACTTTTTTAATCATGCCTCCTCAGTTGCATTATTAAAGCAACTTGTCATCTGGTTGGGTGCTTGTTGAAAGAGGTATGTCAGATAGCAATTGAAGCGACAAAGTGTTCAAATCAGGAATTAAAAGGCAGGTAGTACAACTCCTCTTTTTTACCTTAAATTAAAAGGATAGATCTAACATTTACTCCATATCTTAAATAATCATGAAAAATCGGCAATTATGAACTGAATGCTCAAACAGCATGCTGTAGAAAAATGCCATTTAACAAGTTGAAACTTATGAGACACTGACTGGGGTGGAAAGAAAAACAAGTCCTTCAATGAATATCTTGGTTGACTACTGGATTCATACACAAATTACAAATCATCATACTGAACAAAATGATCCACCCTGTTTTTGGGGGAGAATTGACATTGAAAAAAAGCACAAGCATAAAGAGCTGACATTTGCACATTATACTACATACCCTCGAGGACTTCCTAAATGGGACACCCAACCAAGGGAGTGCTATGAAATTTGATAGGGAACAAAATACATAACAGGGCACATACCAATATCCAATGCTTCCAGCTTGCGCAGAGCAGCAAGGTGCCCATCAGCCAAATCAACTACATGGATGTAATCACGCACCTGGATATAAAATAACATACTAAGTAATGTAACTGAAATAATTTATCTCACATATCAATAGTATAAGTTGATGGGGTGCTATATGCTCTGGCATAAAACTGCTTCCTAATACTTAGACACTGGCTTGGTAATCTGAATCCATGCATGACAAAGAGACAATATTAAGGGCAAAAATGCATACCCCGGTGCCATCCTTTGTTGAATAGTCAGTTCCAAAGACTGTCAAGGCAGGCCTTCTACCAACAGCAACCTGCTGAACAAATGGCATGAGATTGTTTGGGATTCCCCTGGGATCTTCACCAATGTAGCCGCTGGGATGAGCACTGACAGGATTGAAATATCTTAGCAAAATGATTTTCCACTCAGAGTCTGAACGGAATACATCACGGCAAATTTCTTCAATAAAAAGCTGAAAGGCAAAAGTAGAGTGGATCAATATGTTAGAACAATGGCATAGAAGCTAGTAGTAAGAGACATCTGGCCCTAAATGCAGCTTTAGGGACATAACTAAATGAAAACGGCAAGGTAAATTTTTTTCTTTCTTCTGTGAGTTACAAGAACAATGGGGATAGTTAACATTTCAAACTCATGCAGATAGGGGGGATCCTATATTTTTCAGGGCTCATGATACAAATCTCAAAGTTCTTTTAAAAAAAAAAAAAATTATTTGAGCAAGAAACCTGACATATGAGGAAGAAATGAACAGCCAAGGACATTCACAGTTAAACTTGAAATCTCATATAAGCAGACAGACATGAATGAAAGAGTTCCAAGTACCTTAGTGCGACCATATGGATTTGTTGCACAAATTGGGAACTCCTCGGTACATGGAACCTCCTTTGGCCAACCATATACAGTAGCTGATGAGGAAAACACAAGCTGACATGTTCAAAAATTGAATATCAGAAAATAATAAGAAAGAGTTAAATTACACTTAAGTAGCCAAGAGTCTCGTCACTCTATCAACAATTTTTTTTTAATGATAAAAAAAGGACCTTCTTGCATCCATGGGAAGCCATGACTTCTAATAGGGTGATTGTCCCGATAAGGTTGTTATTATAATACATCAGTGGTTTCTGCACACTTTCACCAACTGCTTTCAGCCCAGCAAAATGAATAACAGCATCAAACCTGCAGATTGGGACTGGATGTAAGAAATATCTACCACGAGTACATGCAAGAAGAAAAATTAATGACTCAGTCATCCAAAATTAGAAATTTCAACAATTTGTTAATTTTCATAATGCTATATATATTCTTGGGCAAACTTATATTCAACTAGACTTGGCCCTGCTCTAGCTGGCTTCAGCAAGATCTTACTTTACAGATGATTTATATTTCAATGGGCAGAATCTATTTTGAGCATTGAATTGTCAAGTGGGAAATATTCAAGTGGAAGGATCATTGCTGACACTGGAGGAGCAAGAAGTGGCTTTTGTGCATGAGTTCAGTTTAACATTGCCCGCAAAAGGAGCCTTAAGCAAGAAACTTGCTAGTTTAAAGAATGCCTAAAGTCACAGCAGTTCACTTACTCCTGGTTATTCTAATATACATGTCTATAAGCTCCCTGATGAGATTTCTAGTTCTTTTTTTTTTTTCTCTGGTGCCAGTCCAATGAGAAACAACGATGAAGAATGATAGAGAAGCAGGAAGAACAGAGCTTAATTACTAGAACTTGAAAGAAACATGCAGATAGAGACACAAAATCAAAACAGCCAAGAAACTGCAGATTTTGCTATATAATGTTTACCATGACCAGATCAGTTCTTGTTAGCTTAGTAACAGAAAGGTGTCAATTCATCCTTGGGGATTGCAACACATTAATTCATGACACAATGTATTTGTTCAGTTTACTCGAAATTATTTTGTTCCTGGAGTTCACGGGATAGCATGTCCCCAATTACATATGACATCCACATAAAGTGAATACAGTACCCTGTGAAGAAAATAGCTCCACAACAACTTGTGACAATGACTAATTAAAAAGAAACGCTGATGGGTGGGAAGCCAAAAAAAGTACTCCAGAAACAACAGACAATGCCAGATGACAGATTGGGTCCCATTCGCTTAGTTTACAGATAGGTATCACTTCAACACGAGAAGCTTACATTACACCACATGAATTTATGACAAACCACATACTGCTGAGCTTCAATTCACTTTATACACAAAATTTAATTTTCATCGTTTATCAAACATGTATTTGGGGGAAAAAATCACATTCCATATACAGTACAACCAATACCTTGTTGAGGAAAATAGCTCCTCGAGAGCTGGTTTGTCACGGAGATCTATCTGCAAGCAAAACCACAAATCAAAAAGTCACTAAAACTCTGCAAAATGTTGCATAAACCCCAATACATCTTCACTCTCTTAAAGAGGCAACACAAACAACAGTACTGCATGAAAACATCATAATGAATTATGTGTGCGTCATTTCATTGATAACATTTCCAAGAACTTGTAAAAGAAAAGATGCGAGCAAGTTGAAAAAAAAATCCAGAAAGATGAAAAATACTTTGTTTTTTTTTGGGATAACAAGGACAAAGAACTTTATTTTCTTTTAAAAAGGAACGATTTTTATCATTCCACGATTCCTTTCATGGACATGAACGTGGTGTTTATGGAAGATACAAATGTACAGAAAAAACACGAAACCCACAAGATTCGATGCATCAACAAAATGATTTAATTCTACACAATTTTATCTAATTTTGAAACTAACGTGAATTCGATATGAAATTTTCGCCGAAAAAAATCGATGACATGAAGCAGGAAACCTCCAATACTGCTGTCACTTTCCACCCCACCAACCACCCGACCTTTCGTAAGCACTTCTACTTTTGGATTACTTCCGTGAATTTTGCCAATCATAAATACCATAATTCAATAACTATTAGAAAACTCACAACTATTATAAATTATTTCAACTAAACGTTTAATTCAAGAAACAACAGTTAATGTTCGTTCTACTTTTTTCAAATCATTCATTTGCCTTAATTCACTACTCATCACCCTCCTAATTCCCCTTACCAAAATCTTCTTCAATCAATAACAAAGCTCAAACCTTGCAAAACCCTAAAAAGCAATTCCAATCCAAAATCACCGCTTCCACAACCACAAAACCAAAAGAACCAAAAAAAAAAAAAGGGAATAATTTTTTTTCATTCATACCTTATAGAAAGAGAGATTATCGCCTAATTCTCTGGCAAGTTCCCTCACTCTCTGAAGAGCGATTTCCGACGAATTATCCAAATTATCAACCACGACGGTCTTGAAGCCATTGAGCAATAACTGAAGGACCGTATGGCTTCCGATATAACCGGCACCACCGGTCACCAATACGTTCTGCTTCTCGGCTTCCATAACCGTCGTTCAAATTCAATTCGATCTCGGAGGCAAACGCGAATTCAGGGAATGAACAAAAGCTAAAAAGCCTGAGGGTTTAATTTATAAAATTATCTTACGTTAGTTTTCTATATTTATCTGTATATTTATGTATGTACTATATTTATATACCTTGAGGAGAAGGAAGAAAGAAAGCAAGAGAATATTGTTGAAAGTTATTGATATAGAGATAGAGAGGGAGGGAGAAGGAAAGATTCGTTAGAGAGACGAAAAGACAAAGTGGAAACAGACAGGTGGCTTGTATTTTCGTGTCATTTTTGTTTGGACACCATGGATGTGATGTGAAGTTATCTGGCTAATTTCAGGAGGGTACTGAGTCGTGAACTCGGACACGAGTCACGAGCTCTCTAACTCAGAAAGGAGATACCAGCTGTTTCCATCGTTGCTTTGTAGGTGTTTGTTTGTGGCTCGTCGGATTCGGGAGAGAGAGAGAGAGAGAGAATGTGTGAATGCGCCTGTGAAATACAGCGTGATGATCTGTTTAAACTTTATAAAGGGAGTGGCCAAAAAAGTAAAAAAAAAAAAAAAAACCACTTTAAGAAGGCATAACTGAAATGCGTGATTCGGTGTTCCGATTCCGCTCCGTCATTCTCTCTCCACGTGATTTTAGGATTCCTCTCACTGATTGGGGGAGCATGGTGGGTAATTAGCGGTCGCAGGTCTTCTTCTTGATATATATTGTAACTGGTTTTTATAACTTGAAAAGATTCATAGAAGTGAATTGATTTTGTATATAATTAGTTTAATATAGATATTTATTTATGTGATAATTATATCTCTTATATTGTACATTGTAATAATTTTATATTTTCTCTACGTTAAGTATACTATATTAGTGTTATTATATTGTCTTATAAATTGTTAGCTGAGAATGAGCTTGGAATTTTTTTTTTCTTATTGAATTTTGGAAGGAAAAATGTTTTATCAAATGATTTTTTTTATTATATGAAGTGATTACAACTATTTATGCTGTTGTTTTCCCTAAGATATGTATTTTCCTTTTTTATAAAAAAATTCATAATACGTACGATGATGATATTAAGTACACTTAGAAGATATAATAATGAATTGATTTATAAAAATGCTGTGATATCCCTTTTAACATAATCCTAATGTTACCGTATTAGTTAAGATACCTCAATTACCACATAACATATGAAAAAAAAATGCAAAATAAAGAATTGAAATCTTTAAAAAAAAATCATTGAATAATAATTATATAGAATAAATTTAAACCATAATATAGAGTTAAGTTGGAGATGTTAGGTAGACTTAATTATCTTCCTTGCTGTTATTCTAGAATAATAGCTCATAGGTTAAGCTGACTTTGTTGAATTTTTATTATATTAAGTGCATTTATTAGCATTGTTTTGTGTATAGGGTACAATGTACCATACAAAGAAGTAAATTAGCAATTTTTAAAAATTTTATTAAATTTCAATAAAGTTAATTTAAGTATTCTATCTTCATACTTAAATTCAATTATCTTTTACACGTTTAGGAGTCGGTCCCCTATGTTTGCATTTTTGCACACTGTAAATCTATCTATTAGAATCTCACATGATTAATGGCCACGAAAAATAACGTGAATTTATGAATATACCCCCCTTATGTTCTTCTTATTGCAATTAGCTTACATTTTTTAAAGTAACTGTTTAAAACTAAAATAGTTAAAAAAAAAATCAATCCATTCTTACCCATTAAAAAATAACAAAAAGTGTTTTAAGTATTTTAAATTATTTTATTTAAAGACAAATTAGTAAAATAGAGTTTACAACATGTTTCTCTTTTAAGATTTTCGGGGCTCAAGCATTCAATTCTAAAGATAAGATGTTGAAGTTCACATAAAGTAAACATAAGAGGATTTATTTACAATTTACTCTAAAATCAAAGGACCTTATTTTGTGCACATGAAAAAAAAATAAAACACTTAAATGTTTCACTTTCAAATATTAAGAACTCAATTGTATTATGATATAAACATAGATGAATTAAATGAAACGCTTAAATTATGAAGGACTTGATTGAATTTTAGTGGGATTGATGTAGAAACATGGCATATTTTGTTACACTAATGTATTTTGCTAGCCTTTTTTTTTTTCAATTTTTTTAAAATACCACACCCAAGTTATGTTTTGTTGTGCAAACACTAGTTAACTAGTTAAACTTGCACGTATCATGTGTGTACATTGTGCTAAAACATCAACACATTTTTCTTGTTGCTCCTTCTCCACTAATATTCCCTCATAAACTTGAAAAGAAGCCCTAAATTAGATTCTTTATGATAAACACCAATTGATGAGTAAAATGGAAATGCTTTGACATAAATTGAAATCGTGAGAAACCCTAATTTCAAGCTCCTCTAACTCTTAAAATAGAACTAAGTGACATGCAAATGATACCCTTTTGTATGGAAAAACTCTAATTGACAATCAAATTCACAAACCTTTACCCAAATCCAAACTATAGTCAAACTTAATCATGACCTTGATTTATGAAATCCATAAACGCAATTGCTTAATCTTTGTTGTTCAAGCATTAGCTTCTCTTTTCATGATCTTAAATTAGAAACTATCAATCTAAACCCGCGAATCGGAATCCATAAATCAGTATGAGTTAGTATCTTATTTTTTGTCCCTTCATGTATGTGATTTTTATTGATGGTTTTCTTTATCCTTTATTGAATGATTTTGCTAGTGATTCTAGAGCTTGTATTTAGACACTTAATCGATTTCAATGCATAACATTTTATATCCTTTATTTTTTCTTTCTCTTGAAAGAACTAAAGGACTTTAATTTTGTTCTACATTTTACTTGTTAACTTAAATATATATATAATGTTGCGAAAAACATTTGAAAGTTCTTGTTGTTTTTTTTTTCCTTACTTTGCAGCATCAACTATAGATTACTCGAAAATGAAGCTTAATTGCCCTCATATCATAAGCTTAAATTAATAGCCATTAGCCTCTATTTATGAGTGATGCATTGTTGTTGTACATTTGTTGGAGGGATTTAAAGTAATAACAACCATAGTGATTTCAAATCCGATAAACCTTGAGATTCATTATGGTATAAGGTTTATAAAAAAGAATTATCCAAATATGTGATGAGAGCTTTATTCAGATACAACATAGGTCCTAAGTCGATGAGCTTTTGTGAGATTAAGGTGTAGTTATAGATTTTAGGGGATTACTAAGCCTATTTATTTATATGTAATTTATAGTTGAATGTTGGAATGTAGCCTTAAACTTATTCAAATGATGTTGACATTATCACTAGTCATAATGCTAGAACTACATTACTCCATGGAAGTTTATACTCCCATGTTATATTTTAATAAACACCCTTTAATATTGGATGGTAATATTGGATGGTGCGTTGTCACTCTCCTTACATGCATTTTCTATAAGTTACAACAATGGCCATGTAAATAAGTTAGCATATGTGACAATGGATTAACTTAGGGTGGGTATATAGAGGTAGGAAAATGGAAGAGATGGTATTACATGCAATTAGTAGTGATAATGATGATGTACATCATAAGTTGGATTGGTAAAAGAGTAACGATGACTTTGCAATTCCATTCAACGAGATTGCATGTTTATAACCTACCAACTATCTCTAATAATGGTGAGCGATTAATTACTAAGGGTTGATGGGAAGAGGATTTACTTGGTGATGATTTGTGAAGTTTGATGGATATAGAGAAGGATGGCAATGTTGATAGATATGTTGAGTATAGTTTAGATATTGATCGGACCTAGCCTAGGTTAAGTTAATCAATCAATTAATAAGCTTTTTGCAACAATAACCTTAGCATTAACGGTTCTAATTTGTTGTTTGTGACACTTTTTTTTTTTTTTTTTGGAATTTCCATGGTTAAGAAATATATTATCGTATATAAAGATATTTCATCTTATGTAATTTATCATTGGTAGATACATACAAACTATGATCATTACTATTAAAAACAATCAAGATATAAAAATGATCTTTTGTAACATTGTTTAGTTGCATTCTATGTATTTTACTTTTTGTTCAATAACTTCAATGATTGTTTAAAGAAATTTCTCCCTTTTTTGCACTAATTATGCAATTTGTATGCATTTTCAATTAGAATAATTATAACATTAGCATGATTACGTTCAATTAGAGTTGAAGGAAGGTGTAATTACTCTATCCATCTTAGCTATTTGATTTATAACTTAGGGTTTCTAACATGATCTAGGTTTTCTAATTTAAAGTCTAGAAAGATGAAAAATTACATCTTCTTTGGGCGTTTTAACTAGTCACATGCATGTTACATGTTGCATTTAATAGTATACACATATTTTCTTTACAAAGTATACCATCTCATATTAATGCAAAAAGGAAATAACATAGGCTAGCTAAGTGTAAAAGCGTGACAACATAGATTTTGTTTCTTTAATAAAAGGTTTGAATCTTTTATTAAAAGGCTTGAAACATCCCTTACTCCAAGGGGTCATCCAACTATAGCAAAAGTTCAAAACATTTTATATGAGGTTTGAACTCTTTTGCTTAAAATGTGATTTCCTTATTGAGATTACCTATTTTATTTCCCAAGTGTATTTTATTTATTTTAATGATACCTGTATACTCAATTACACTTCAATAAGTGTTATGTATAATGAAAATATTAATAATAACAATATTACCAATAAGGGTACTATAATTGAAAAACTTGTAGTTGTATTGAACTAGAGGGTACTTAAGGGAGTTTAGCTAATGCCTAGCATTAATCTAAGTTAAAATCAACTAAGTAAATGGTTTTACTTAATGAGAAAACTTAACAAGTGATTAAGAGATTGCAATTATGATTTAGGTTAAACTTGCAATGAATACTAAATTGCATGTAATTAAGTTTACATATCAAGGTTTGAACTTGTTGGTTACTAGTCATTTATTAACGAGCCCATTTCAGATACATAATTGCCCTGTGTATTGCTTATGCATATTAGACTAGAGAAAACAATAATTTTAATAAAAGAATGACAATAAATAATTTTGATGTTTGTGCTTATCTAAGGTTAAAAATCTAGGAGTACCAGTCTTTTTAGTGTTAGGACAATTGATTAAATGCATGTAGTGTCCCAAATAGAGTTACATATTGAAAAGATTCAATTAGTTTTAGATGTTGCATAGTAGTGAGTTGCTAATCAAGAAGAGTACTGTGGTATGACTTGGTGGCTAGGGATAAGTTATAACTGGGTCATACTAGGGTTATAAGACACCTTTATGGGCAATTTCAACGAACTAGTTTAACTAATGGTCGACTAGTATTTACTTTAGGATGATACGGCTACTTTTGGGCTTTTGGATGTTAAGGCGTATCCAACATCATATATTATATATGTGTGCTATAAAGTCATGATGTACTAATAAGTATTGAAAAAGACTTATAATTAATTAATTTTTTACTTGGTTTTGGTTTATTTTATAAGCACATTTAATTAGATATTACACTTAATTGGCTTATATTTTAATTATAAGTGCTAAAAAGTCACTTCAAATGAAATGAAACAAATTTGTGCAAGTTTCACACAAATCAAAATTAAAACAAACAAGTTGCGAAAATGAAATGATTGACACATTTGTGTCAGAGATCGTGTCAAGTTTACAAAGAAAGTAGACATTTATCAGCAGGCTATGTTAGAGAGCATATTGAACATTGGCATTTGCATGCCTGTGTTTAAGGTCGTGTCATGTGTGAATGCCACTTGCCTATTTAATTATGGCTGTTGAAGATTACTTTCCTACTTAGTAAATGATATTGAAGATATGATTTCCTATCTATTAAAAACAACTTTCCTATTTTATGAAGATTCAACTTTCCTTTCTTTTCAAGATACATTTGCTCACTATAAAAGAAGTACAGAGTCAAAGCTACATATATAAAATTTCAGAGTTAGCATAAGAATAATTATAGACTTTTACTTTATTGTTGAATTTTTTATTTTTTATGCATTATTTTTGTAGTTTTACTTTCAATTTTAATATGATGTTGGCTTAATTTTTTTTTTTGTATTTGGGTATGATGAACCCTATATTAAACATGGAACTGTTAGTTTATTATTCGATGAAATTATTGATATTTTTGTGATCTAATTCTGTGTGATTTATTGTTTTCAAATTAATATTACTAGCGTATTAGTTTAAAGTTTGATTTCATTCATGGAGATCGAGAGATCCTATTTTTGAATAGATCTAGCATAGTTGAAAGAAGTTATACACAATCCTAAAGACAGGACAACATAAAATTTTCAGATTAAGGTCAAATTTAATAATGAAACTCACACATCGAAAGTGATGTGATTTTGGGGGGGTTTAATTAGGAAAAGATTCCGATTAGTCAATCTACAATTAGGATTTAATAGACTTCCAAGAACTATTAGTTCAATTTAGGAATTCTTACAATAATGAAATTAAATAATAATTAGTTAATTATATTGGTAATTCTAGGAAAATTCAATATCTAAGTACGCTTTTACAGGATGGTATGACAAACCAATATTAGATACCCTAAGTCTTGCGACTCTAAGACTATGTTGTAATGAGACACCTAATTGAAAATAATATATGATTGTGTTGTGCATTGACTTTTTGTGTGTGTGAATGTTTGTATGGTGGGCATTTGTATGTGCTTATGGTAATGGCATGCTAGACTTTGGCTAATTCCCATTAAATTTACGTTTTTACAACTACCGGTATTGATATTGAATACTATGGTTATGACCTATATCCTAGATGTAGGGATGATGTTAGCTGTGTAGAGTATTATAACGGCATTTAAGTAATAGTTGAGTATATGTTGTATTAAGGATCATATACCTCTAGTTATTATTGATGTAACTAAAATATAATAGTTACTACCCTTAGGTTTATCTATATTTAGAAACCCAAAAAGGAGAGATGGCACCTCATCAAAACATTTTATTATAGAAAGAATATTTTCATATACATTTCTTAGACTATTGATAAGATAAGGATAGATTTTTTATACTTCTAAAGTATGTGAATAATCTTTTAAATTATTATTAGAATTTCAATATTGTTACTAAAATGATTATAAACTGATTTTAGTGATATTTTGACCTATAAATGTAAATTTTCGAAAGCTAAACTTTAAGAGTATGAGCAGCATATTACCTAATCATCAGTGATTTGTTGTATATATATATATTTTTGGGTTAGTTGCCCGGATGCTTTAGCTTCTCCTATATGGCCAATCAGCAACAATTAGAGGTGTATAGATGTATCAGGAGAAAGGATGAAAACAAAAATATACTATATGGATGCTGTCCTCTTTTAGTCATGGTGATATTATTATATCTTGGTGGCGTAGTTGAGGAAAAAAAATTGAGTTAAAAGATGTGGAATGGAATAAATTTAGCTTTTCCAGAAAGCAAATATTCTTGGAATTAGGAAAATCCAACGAAACAATGACAACATAGAGTTAGAGTCACACATATTATTAAATATTTATTCCATCCCAATTTTTAACTCTATCTATTGTGCCCTTTACGTGGACTCCTAGTCTACGGAATGTCATCTTTTGCATCCAACATGCTTTCTAGTTTCTTCGCGTGGATCGCTTACGCAACTTCACGAAAGACTTTATGCCTAAAGAAAGTAAACCACACCATCCTCCCCCAAAATAATAATAATAATAAAAATAAAAAATAAAAGATATAAAGTAGATGCAAAGTGACTTGAAAAGACAAAAAGAAGAGAAAACTTTTTTTTATTCCTCACTTCCCTTTATGAAGTTATATTTTCAATACACAAACAAAATATACATTCTTAAATATCTCAAGCTATTAATCCTCATCCTACCTTTTTGATAATATCTTTTATATATATATATATTGAAGTTTTTAATATTCTTCGTATTTTTTTGAAAATTAATACCTTTTAAGAAGCCATCATTGATAACTTATTATTCTTACAATATTTCAATGATAGCTTTTGAATTATTTAAATAACATGATTTAGAGTTTAACTTTTGCACAATTCAGTACGTGCTTTGGTTTTTTACATGCTTACATATAAAGTATTGTAACTCTTTTATTACTTTTCATTAATGCAACTCCACATTTTTAATTGATATATGTGTAAATCGTGGGGTTTTACTAATTTAATTAGTTGTAAACCCTCCTTTTTTTTATTTTTTTCTTAATACCCGGTTGAGCTTAAATGCTTTAAAAGGCTTATAATGAGTTAATATTGAACAAGTAATTTACCACATCCTATGTCTTCTAAAAAGATTTTTGGGTATGTCTTAGGAAAAAGATGTTTGTGTTTGTGTATGAGGATTTGGATTAAGGTGGATATTAAAAAATGTCTACGGGTGCATATGCAAGACAAAATTCCAAGCATTGGTTCTTCAAGCGAATTTTAATTACTTCGGAAAGTTAGGAAACCCATTCGTGAATTCAAAGTCTAAAAGTATAATTGCAATTTTCTTTTTCTTTTTCTTTTTTTGGGTCCCCCGATTTCAAGACCCTATTTAGTTACTAAGCCCTCACATGCAAGCAAATACAGTGAACCTTTTTTTATCAGGCGGCAAGACAATGTCACATAATGAATGCGAATCGAGTAACAAAGTCTTTTTTTTTTTTTTTTCTTTCTAATTTTCCCTGTAATTGAGTAACAAAGTCATCCACAACATAGCATTTATACTGTTTTGCTATTGTTAATTTCAATAGGAAAATTAATTAGTTCCTAGAAATATCTGTCTTAATAACTCTTTTTCTTCAAAACTTATCATATAGGAAAATTGTTCGATACGTGAATTTTAAATACAAAACTATTTCTTTAAGCATTTCTATCCCTAATTATTGATATCAAATCGAAGCTTGAATGTTTATTTTTTGAAGTTCTTAAAAAATGAAAAAAGGGGTTCTATACTTTTTTTTGGGGTTTTCATAGTCATAATTATTATTATTTTAATTTTTTTGATAAATGTTTTTAATTTTTTTAAGGATAATATTAACAAATTCTCCTCAAAGATTTAAAAATAAAACAAAAAGATTTATATAAAAAAAACTATTAAAATATTAATATAATATTGAAGAACCTTAAAAAACAATGGGGATTAAAGATGAAGTTATGTATTGCAATTTTTAATGAAGGGAACTTTTAATATTGAGAGTCAAACCGACAATCTACCTTTTACCCCTATTAGATGGACGTCGGCCATAGACATGGTAACTTAGTTTCTTGGTTCAGCTACAGCAGCACCGACCATTCCAAGTTAGAATTTCGTGCAAGCATAGTCAAAGTCTTAAAGCCATCATTTGCTTATGAGCTATAATCACTTCAATAATTAATGTTGATCTCCCTAACTAAGTACACGTTATCATTTAACACGGTTTTTTGGCAACTGGTGGACCCAAACCCATTAGATACGTTATAAAACTCCATGAAGTGGTAAGACCCAACACGTGGACGTCACTGTGGACGGTGGACTCTTTGGGGGGCCGAATGTCTACCACTTTACATTTATGGAAGCAGAGCAGTTTTATGTTACGTCACATCGAACAGATTATGTAAACACACATGACCCTTTTAGATAAACTACATTAGGTAAAGTATTACATGTAATTGTATGATTCAATTGTATGGCGACTATGTGTCCAAACACTATCTAGGAACTAAGGTGGGATGAATTGAGTTTTAGTCGATTTTTATTGGAAAATACCAAATCAAACAACGATTGGACAAATAATGAATATGAACAAAATAATAAAAACTGAATATAAAAGTGATGGGTCGAGAGATAGCAAATAGTCAATTTACCATTGAGACGGACACAGTTTTATTAAAATCCTAAATGTGATCCTAAACAAATATACAAGTATTTATTTACAAAAGTAATTATAAATTTAGTGTTTTGAATTGCAATAAACAACCTTACTAATGAACTAAACTTTCACTCGGTGGCCTTGTTTGGAGTTCATCCATGAAATTCGGATGAGGCCCATGTTCCTTGAAAACAAAAGTGACTTGAGGCATTTCTTTCGAATCTCACCATTCAAGATTCGAAAGAATTACCTTACAATAGAAATATTGAAGAAGCTCTTCTTTGTTTAAATGACAACCCAATAAAATGAAAATTTGTAGATCAAACACTTAAAAGAAAGAATGTGAATTTCGAACATTCTTATTTGTTTATTAACAATACATCACATGAGGTTATTTGAATTATGCTTTTACATAATGATTTGTTTCATCCTTATTAGAATTGTAATCGAACATTTTAGGTTTAACATTTTTCTCCTTTCTGATAAGGACAAAAATTATCTCCAAAACCCCCCCTCAATCAAGCATCTACTTGATAAAAAAAAATTCTTTAGAATTTATAGAATGGTACTTAATTATTGAGAGAGCTTTCTCAGCTAATTTTCAACTTTTCAAAACATTATTCTTTAGTTATTGGAAAATAAATTACATATAAAATTATTAATAAAGAATAGAGGCTATAGGTGTCAAAAATGACAAAACCATAATTAATTAAAAGTTTGAATAATTATTATTATACCTATAAAATTTTATCTCATGAATTATATTAAAATGGTTATTCGTATATGAAAAAGTAAATTATACTTCATAGAGTTACATAATTTTGTCACTTTATTTTGTTTACAACTTAGAACATTCTGGAGGTAAATTAATTGAAATTATTAACTACTACAATTCCCTTTCAACCCACTAATTTAATTTAAAAACAAAAACTATTATTTTATAGTAATTTCATGGCATAATATATATTGGCAACAAAATGGAGGTGCGGGGAATCGAACCCCGTGCCTCTCGCATGCGAAGCGAGCGCTCTACCATATGAGCTACACCCCCAAAGCGCTGTTTATGTTTGCTAATTAATCTTAATAACAGCTTAAAAAGATGTCAACCTAAAACGTCCAACCCACTCAATCACGTGTTCTGTCAGCAAGCTAGCTAAACCGATCCTGGCCACAACCCCGTGTTCTTAGGAATCTGTAAAACGAAAAAATTGTCACCTAAACGAAAAGGCTGAGCAATCCCGTGGCTCGGGGTGTGAAGCTGACCTTTGAGCTTAGTTGGATTCCACCGACAATAGACGATAGTGGAAGGAAACACGTGGTGCATCCTTTCGACGCAATTTTTTATCATTTATCGACATGCAATCAGTGAATCCACATCATGGCACCGCAACTATATTGTTGAAAATATCACAGGTTTTCAGTATTGACATAATATTGAATCGAAGTACCGTGAAGAGATGAACATCAAATTTCCTAGAGAAATAAAATTTTCAACATGATGTTTCCTCGTTATGCGACCAAATATGTGGTTTTGGAAAAACTTGTGATCAATCTAAAAAATGTTAGCAATCCGATGATCAGTCCATATAAGTGCTGCTTCAGCTTCAAAATGCAAAATGCCTGATGATTCCACTGAAAGCTCCTCCGATGAAGAGAGAAGAAAGAGCCAGACGGAACATTGCGGCAGATTACACAAACATTTTCCCACCAAACCCAATTCTCAGGCAACAAATAATCACAAAGCCAGATAAACCCTTCATAATCAAAACAAAAGTTGATTCGTGCCACACAAAATGACTGCTATACATTGGCAATAAGAAATGATAACAAAGGGAACGTCCAGATCCAGAGACAGAAAAACTAGTCTAGTCGAAAAATGAATCCTAAATTGCAAATATCAAGTGTTATGCCTGACTGAGTCTTGATGCTTCACCGCTTGCCTTCTTGCACACACTCACCCTCATCAACAAGCGAAATAAGACACCTTCGCAGCTTTGGTCACCATTGCATATATAACCCCAGCTTCATCAGCTGGCGGATCATGAGAACATGCTTTAATAAGCAAATCGAGCCCGACCCCAAGGGGGTATTTGCTTGCCACGATTAGCACGTTGCATGGAATTGTTCTGGCGAGATGTGGTAGTCTTCATCCTCTGCTCCTTCATATTAGCAAATAGTGAATCCAATGTTTGAGGCTTCTGCTTAGCAGCTACAATTCCCTGTTGCTGCTCTTGGGACTGCTGCAAAACCATATGGAACATTCAAATTGGGCTACAAATCTATTAAAAAATTTCAGACAACTGCTGCAACAGCATCAGCAAAACGAAAATGCATGCTGCTGCATTCATTTCCATTGTATGGGATCGGCACATGACTATTATCAATACCTGGCCAATCACATTCAAGACCAAAAAACCCATCATTCACTAGATACAATTGACAGGCAACATGATAGACAGTTCATTGTGAGGGTCCTCCCTTATAGCAACAAACAGGTGGAAATCAAAATATTTGGCATGTTTTAATACCTTTTCTATGGAACCTCCTTTGACTGTCCCATTCTTGGTTCTTGGAGCTCCAGCCCTGCATGGAAATAAAGAATATAATTGGAGAAGAATAAGAGGTAATAACTTACCATTTCTTGGGAGCTGATCTCATCTACACAAATAGGCAACAAAAATTATTGTCCTCATATGAACACTACGTGCCACAAACAAGCATGCTCTCTGGATTTACATGTGAGAATTTAGATGACTTACCCAACAGACTTGATAATTAACCAAAAGAAAGGTCAAGACAAACCAGAGCCTGATGTTACTGTATCACTTCCATGGTATCACTTTTCCTTTTTCTAGGAATTCATCATAGCAGTGAAAACATAGAGAGACCCAGACTCTTCATCAGTAAAATGCACCTTTCCGCCCTTAAAAAAAATATTCTCCAACACTTGGCAGGTCTAAGAATAAACCATAACAATCTCATCTCACAGAACTGCTAACCACAACTCTAGTCAACTCTCAACAACAATTCACTTGAAACACCATAAAAAATCAGGGAAGCTTCTAGATGTGGGCACCGGTTTTGCATCTTGAGCATGAAACCAGAAGAATGCCAACAGCCTGGGAAGGTTCCACATGCAGAATTTCAAGGAGCACAGATAAGAATAATAGGCTGGGATGGCATCAGGTTTGGTGATCAACAAACATCATAATGTTGGTATTGCCCATCTGCTATCTCAAATATCACAAGATTCTCTTTCATCAAATAATTTTCAAACAAATGTTTACTTACGTTAACCATTCCAAACCTCAAAGTTCTACTATTACTCGGCAAAGACACTCCCCCACCAATGAATCAATGCCATGCATCATCAGAGCATAGTAAAACAGGAAGTGCATCAATCCCACAATCATTTAATAGGTATAAGATGCAATTCTCAGTGAAAGAAATGATCTCCATACTTGTTAGGCATAATCAAACCATTCGTAGCTATTCCATTTCTAAAGCAATGAGCATTCTGAAATCTATGATCTTAAGTAATCGGTAGTCAGCAGGTTAACCAGATATAACCAGAGCACGGGGAAAAGATCAGGACTGGATTATTGGTACTTTTTTCCTGTGCTCACAGCATGGATAGCATTTTCCAGTCCAAACACCTTTTCAGTATTCATTTTCTATCCTTAGAAAATTGGAACTTCACTGATATTCCAGAGCTTCAATAACTATCCAGAAGTAACAGTCAAGTCGACCATATGATTTCTCAATTTATGAAACAACCACGAACACCGTAAATATGAAGGAGCACTATGCAACCATTCAAAAGATATTTGCTTGAAAACTAGTTTTTTCTTCCAATGTGCACCCTCATGGATAAACCCACGTTGACATGCCATGTCACACCACATGCTACAGTTTATATATATTAACTGGAAGCATAACCACAGTATTGACCTACTGTACAGAAGAATCGTGATTTACCTGAAGAAAAAGAAGAAAAAGCAGCTGTTAGGTGGGACCAAATGCCACCATATTCTATGAGGATGCTACAAAAAAAAAAAAAAAAAAGAGAGAGGAAAAAACCCAGTTTGTACCTTGGTCTGTATGAATTGACTGCCACATCATGAACAAAACCTTTTCTTTGTAAAGGAGCAACTGCAGCCTTCCGTGCAGCATCACTGGTCAATGGGAATTGATTTCCCTGGAAATTGGACCTTCTCTGAGCAAGTGCTCCCTATAGCAGGTAAAGAACATTGAGATCAAGAAAAGGTTATAAAATTTACCGTTAATAAGCACAGATAACAAATTATTTTTTATCAACATGGCCAGCAGTCATGGCAGCTAACCTGTCTAAGAGAAGATCTGGAAGCCATATAATGCTGCATCCTCATGTTTCTTTCTTGGCTAGCATTTCTAAATGTTTTCTGACTTTTATTCTGTCATAACACCAAATTAGGTTCTCAAATTATAAAAAAACCAAAAGATACACAAGCAAAAAATTGTATTGCTGGGGAAATGAAAGCTTGATAACTGGAATAAAATGAAGATACTTACTGGAATTCTAAGCTTTTTAGCTCTCTTTGCATTTTTGGACATTTTAATGATGTCGTCTGCATGATCAGAAAAACAATTCATCAGTTATCCAAAAATAAAAACAAGAAAGTAGGCAGCAACCTCCAGAAGTTGTCTCACCAAGTGCCATGTCCATTTTTTTCTCTGTAAGAGCAATTGCTTCCTTAGTTAGTGGTTGTGTTGACATCTCTGAATAAATAGACAAATTAGGTTAATGACAAAATTATTCACATAATTGAAGAAGAAACAATACAAACTTCTTTGGATAAGTAGAAACAACAGAAAATATTATTTCCTATTGCTAAGGGACAAAGAATGAGTATGACATTCATAAAAGTGCAGCAAAAGTCACCAACAGATACAGCAGTCACCATTATGCAAATACACACTTTTTTTTTTTTTGCTCAAATTGCAAAACAATGTCATGTAACCTTGAATTTCTATGTATTTTTCCACCTGTTGAGTATGTAAATATGGATATGGCGGCAAGGAGCCTTAAATTTCAGGAGTGAAAATTGGAAACGTTATGTAACACAACAAAGTGTGCTTATAACCCATAAGTTTCTTTCCAAGGATGACATAAGAGACAAAATAGTCACCGGAATCAACTTAAAGCTTCACAAGGTTAACCAAAAAGTCTTTAAGGTCACCCCAATTATTTTGTGCTAAGTTATTAGGGTCACTTCGCATTACCTAAAACCTTTAAACAAGATTTATTACATTTGCAACTCAACCATTTAACTCGTATAATCTACACATAAATTTGAAAAATAACATATACAAATGCGCCAATGCAAAACTGATCCGACAGCTAAAGCATGACAGACAAAACCAATCTTTTACATACACACGATTGCTTAAACCTACACATATAGACCAAAGTATTTTTCTTTTGATAAGGACAGTTATAAAGACAAAAGCATGTCAGAAAAGCTTTTGTAACACAAAGGGTATGCAACATAGTTTGATGGGTACATCCAACAAAAGGTTGACTAACTATAGATATGCTTCCTGAGGAAGCTGCTTTCACCTAGGTTAAACGTAGCCGCTATACTTGAGACAAAACAAGCCCCTGAAATCTACCCTGAATTCAACTCAATCCCGGAAAATGGCAAACTAGAGAATGGAACCCAACGCCATTATAAAACCTTAAAATACTAACAATTCACCTTATCTTATAAGGACTTGAATCAATCAATCAACCCCATTCAGAAACCACCGCCAAATCCCCACGAACCGAATACAAGATTACAAACTGTGCATAGGTCTAAACATTCCAAATTAAACGGGTTGAAAACCATGCAAATCATCTAAAAAACGTAATAGTAAGCTAAAAAAAACCATCGTACATATATAAATCACAAGCATGATCACAAAGAGATAACATTTATGGCAAATAAAATCCAATATAAGTATACAGAGAAGGGGGGAGAGAGAGAGTGAGTTACCGAGTGGAACGATGGTCGAATCAGATACAAATCCGATCAGAAAGCGAAATTAGGGTTTTGTTATATGTGTCGAGTTGAGCTTCAATTTCTAGTTTGTTACTGAATCGGAGGGGTACAAACTGGGGAAAAGGGTTAAATACGGTAGGCAGGGAGAGGATAGGGAGAAAAAGAGAGAGAGAGAGAGTGGATGCAAAACCGAGTAAGGAAGTGATACGGAAACGCGGCGAGCCAATGAGAAGCGACCCTAAGAAGAGCAGATTTTAGTTTTCTCAAGTTAGGGAAGAGCTGGCAGCTGGTATCTGGCATCTTGGCAATTGCTTGGAAACCAATTATGTGTTTATAATGGGCTGGGCCTACACCATTTACATGGGTCGCCTAAATAGTGGTCAGACACGGGCCGGGTTTTGATTTAAATAAGGCTAAGAGTTAAGAACTCATGGATCGAAAGGTCAAACTAGGTTCCAAGTTACTGATAACAATAAAAGTGAGGTACAATATTTTATAATAGGGTTTTGGATTTTCACTTTTCTTTTTTAGATTTGCAGTATTGAATATGGAGACATATATGTTTAATTTTTTAATTTACTATTTAGAATGTTGCTCTTTAAGTATATTTAGTAAGTATTGATATAATTTTTAATTTTTCAAAAATTTTAAAGTAAAAATATATGTACTATAACCTATTAAATCTATTTAGGTCATCCAGATTAAGGTCGGCCAACTAGATTTAAATAGGTCTTCATCTACACGGGTTCTTAAGATCAAACCAGCTTGCTTTATGCTCATAATTATGATCGAACTGATTAAATCATGGTAAAAGTGAATCTGATTGTATGTTTATAGAATCGAGCAATTGAGCACTTAAGAATATGATCCATACCATTATGAAAATTATATCAAATATGAGTTAATAAGTTAACAATGCACCCCATTATATCTATGTCTATGTATTTTTTCTTTCTGCTGATATGGCAAAATTTGATTGGTCCACCTATGTGTCTAAAAAGGGAAAAAAAAAACCCAATGGATGAATCAATTCCAGTCGGTCGTTATGTGGATTTTTATGCGATCGTAATTGTTTCGGTGCAGTTATATATATATATATATATAAAGAAGGGATTTGATTTATGCTTTTAATAAGAAATTAAGAAATCAAATAAAAGGATTTACAACAAAAAAAACGTAAATAGCACTTCTTTATTTAGGATATTAGTTCGTATTAAGCATCCTTTCCCTACCAATTAAAAAAAATGATTTATAGATTTTTCCGGCAAATCTCAAAATATATTTTGTATTTTATATTTAACTTATCTCATATGATCTTGATCTCTATATTATAATAAGAATTTTAATTTTATAAAATCCAATAACCGGTAAGATGCACAAAGCCACCACGTTATGATTTCATACTGAAAAATTCAACTTACATAACAATCCCAGATCAATCTACGCTCAGTAAGGAAGCCGAGTTAGCATCAAAATACGGAAGAATCTACTATTAATAAATATTAAGGTTCACACTATAATATATCATACGCTCGTATTATATTATTCTATTGTAGGATAATATATATTGCAACACTTATGCTTACAAAATCTTAATACTTTGATCGATCCCACCATTGATCAATCTATCACATGTATCTGCATTGATATTTTATGTACAATGTTATATAAATGCTTATAAATGAGAGCATCACAATAATAAGTTTGTCTTCTTCCAGTGCTTAAAAGTTGACAATGAGTAGTGGTTCAAAATACTTAATACGATTCCATGGACATGAACATGAATTCAAGATCACAATTATAAAGATAAAATATGAAATTAATATAATGTAAAATATAATATATATATATATATAATTATGATATAAATAAATACAATAATAATATAATTTGATTATTTATTTATCTTCATTCAATTTTATGCACTCTTAATACATACATAAATTTAACAGGAACCTAATTTGTCATGAACTCTACCCGTATTCAAATTTTATAATTCAGTTGCTTTTTACATTATTTTTCATCCTGATGCTCAAAAAAGTCGAATAAATTAATATTATGGGCAGCTTTAAAAGAAGGGTCCTTGAAAAATAATAAAGGATATACTCGTAGGTAGTTTCAAATTTCTATCAATGGTATCTAGGATAGCACCGAGCGCTGAGCACTGAGCACTAAACAAAACATATTATAATTCATCAACTTTATTCAAAAAGGAACTTATTACTAATTGCACATTCACTTAGAGGGAATGGCAGACATTCCCCCATCATTTCTCAAGGAATTGTTATTATGGTGTTTAGCTCAATTTTTAACCCATAATAGCAATTCTACAAAGAATTACAATTTCTCATTTTGCAACCAAAGAATTGCAATTTGACAAAAGAAAGACCGCACTATCTTTAGCTTCTTTTCCCTCTTTATCACCAATAAACCACCATCACCACCACTACCACCATTGAACCCACTACTCAAACCCACCTAACCCACTTGAACTGACCACCACCATGACCAATACACTACCACAATGAGAGAGTAGAGAGTACAATAGAGAGAGAGAGAGAGAGAGAGTAGAGAAACGATCGAGAGAGAAAGAGTATAGCAAAGATAGAGAGAGAGAGAGTTAACATGAATAAAATAGAGGAGAGAGAGATAGAATGAGTATGGGGGCATTTTGTTTTTTTTTTTCTCATTCATACCTTATTTCTTATTTAATTCAATTATTTAAACAATGTAATAGTTATTCATTATACCTAATTAAATGATATAATAACAATTCATCCCTTATTATAGTCTTATTTCATTCAATAAAATAAATATACCGTAAGTATATGCTTAATCACCGACTAATACAAAAAGGAAATTAAATATATTTTCACTTCGGATTCTATAATTTCACTTTGTTTCCTCGTTCATAACCTCCCACATATATATCTAGCTTATTTCTTTAATATTTTTGAAATGAATCTAATATTTGTACATGATATAAACAAGGGTTCTGATTGTATGAGTTTATTTAGAAATTAAGAAATCAAACAAAAAGGGTAACAACAAAAAACGTAAGTAGTATTATGAGTATTTGTAAAATGTATTGAACATTTTAAAGAAATTATAGATATTTAAATTCAAATTACATAACAATCCCTACATTTTTACATTATTCGACCAAGAGCACAAAGGGGTATATATTATTATTTATAATCTAATGAGTCCTCATACTTTTGTGAAAGGTAGATAAATAAATATCCATGTAAAAATTTAATGAAACCGTATAGTTTAATGTAAAATATATAATGGAAGTGCATTTTTACACACGCTCTCCTCTCTCCCCTTACATTTATGTTCGTTATCAATTTCCACCCTCTTCTTCATATAGGTAGCAAGACTCTTATTTAAAAATGTTATCTCTTATTGACATATATTATTTATATCTTAATTATTATTTTTCAAGACTCGACACCTACTAGACTTAGAAACAAAAGTTTTAAATACAACAACATAACTTTACTATAAATTAATATATAAACTAAAAAAATAACATACACCAATCATCCCTGAGCACTAAATAAATAGAATTAAATAGAGATTTTCAATATTTTTTAAGTTAGTATGCCCTAGGGGAAGAATTGGTAAAACTTAACACAGATGGGTCTGTGTTAATAGATAATAACTAGATTGTCATGGGAGGAGTCATTAGATATTATCACCAAAAATGAATCTTTAATTTTATAAAAAGAAAAGAAAAAGAAAGAGAGAGAGAAGTACTTGGGCATTCATCATTTTCTAAGATTATGATACAATAAAGTTTAAATAAACATTGATAATAAAACAGTTGTTGCTTTATTAAATACTTGGAGTAATTCAGTTGTGAAATATCATATAATACTGTAATGGCTTGTAGTCTGAAAGGTGATATTCCTAGAGAAATCGACTGCATGGCAGTGGGAAGAGGAAGATCACATCTTCGTTTTCGCAGCCGACGGAGCTTTTGAAATGAAATGGTTTACGAAGTACACATGTCTTTAGGTCTTGATTTCACATGATCCCGAAAAGAAAAACTGAATACCTTTCTCTAGCATTACCCTTATTTTTTTATTTGAAAAAAAAGGGAGTATCTTGTTCAATTCTTATAATAATTATCTTTATTTTTCAAAATAGAGAGATTACGTGCATGAATAGCAAAGACCTTTTAATCTTAATAGTATTTTCATTCATGAACTTATATAAATTTATCTAGTAAATATATTTTAGTTATACGATCGACCAATTCTATTAATTTTGCCATACATACACTAATCGTAAATTTGCGTAATTGTATAAAATTTATATGTTTGGGCTACATTGCATTATCACAAAAGGAATATATTGTAGGATCCAAATTTAAAATTATATTAACAAGTATATATATATATATATATATATAAGTATTAAATTACTTAATTATCTATTATTACTAGAATTGTTGAAATGCAATAGCTTACTTCAGCATCATATAAAACCTAGACATAAATTCATCCCAAATTGCGTCCAACTTTATGCGAATATATTTATGAAAATTGTTAAAAGGTAAGTATTTACTACAGGTATGTCATTTTTTCTCCGTCTATATTTTAGAATGAAATCTTACAGACCAATACATTATCAATGAAGATTTTATGTAAACTTATTATTTAAAATTACTATCGCTTTTGATTAAATAACTATTTAATACAGATAGAAACATTTAAACCAACACATTATATAAATCGATAATTAATAAAAGTTATCTAAAGAATTTTCCACAGAGAAAAAAAAAAGTATTTAAAGAATCATCATCATCAAGACTTGTAAATCTGTTTCCCAACATAAATAATAAAAAAAAGAAACTTAAATTGCAATTTCATTTTAAATCCATCCCTACCTATCATACACATCCAATAGTTACTAGATACGCTTTATGTTTTCCATTTCCCCTAGCACATAATGTATTGTGCAATGTTGATATGACGTTCTCTATTTGAAGTTTCATTTTATTAAAAATTTCTAATACAATTACTTTTTTTTTTTCCAAACAACTTCTTTATATTATTAAATAATTTTGAAAATAACTTCCATTTTCTAAAGCTATAAACAATTTAATGGAAATGCCTTTTTTTTTTCTATATTTACAAATATGTAAAGAAAAGTTAATCGATGTTGCGAATGTCCTTCGAAAATGTATATAAGTTCTTCCTAGAAGCATGTACAAATTCTAAATGATATATATATATATATATATATATATATATATATTTCATGATTTTGAGGAATAAATTATCATAATATATAATTTTGAAATTCTTTTTTATATTATACCTCATGAATATTATCTTTTCATACCTTTGTATTTTTATGAAAAGCCATCAAGTTATTGTTGTTTCTCAGTATAGCGAAAATCCTAGATTTGTTGGAAGTCAACAATAAACCTATAATAACACGACTTCTCAATTCTCCCTTTTTTTTGTTTTATATTTTTATTTTAAAGTTATAGTACATTAAATTTTGAGAATACTAACATTAAGATTTAAGAATATACTAAAGAGATATAATAATTGAAAAAACTTTTAAAATACTAAAGACAATTTGAGGGTTTTTTTTTTCCCTTTTTAACAAATCATAAAGCTTTGGATTGAATATATATACATATATATACCACTTGTCGAAGCTCTTTTAAGCTTCCTTCTTTTTCTTTTCTTTTTTTAATTCCTTGTCCAATATTAATGTTTCCTTGTATTCTTTTTTCCTACTTCAGAATTTCCTAAATAAATATATTGAAGTTGGAGGCATCCTATTAATCAGAATGGAATTAAATATACACTTTTACTGGTTTGGCTTACATAAATTGAGTTTAAATAAAATAAGATCACTCATTCAGAATCATTTAAGTTTCCTTATAAATTGGTGGAAAAGGCAAATTTCCTTATTTTCGTTGTCTCGTTCATAATTTTTTGAACAAGCATTTAGTTTATTTTCATTTGACGAAACAATTTTGAACTTAACTTTGGGATGGAAATCAACTTGAAAAAGTTACGTTAACTTTTTCCTATTTCATACTTGTTCTTACTAAACATTCTTATATGGATTAAAATATGAAGATATTTTAAGGATCTCTTCCCAAAATTTAGCATTTTATATTTTACCTATGGATGAGTGATTATCACATCAGCATTCTAAGGAAGAGGTGTCTCCATTTCACTAAGATTTTCTGATTTCATACTACGTAAAATTTAATGGCACGTACAATGGGCCAATCACCCATTATATTTATTTGTCGAATTTTCTCTAAAAATAGAAAAAGATGGATTTTGGGAAATTCTATTTGCTAGAAAATAACAAAACACGGGTTGGAGTTCTAGTTATAAAAGAATTTTTTTTTTCCTCCATGAAATATTCATTAACCATTCCATCAACCAAATGCAAGCACAATCCAACGCATCAATTTCCAAATTTCACAGAATTGGGTACTACTGATCTTCTTCACTGGAACTTGGACACTTGTTTGAATGTCCTTCGGTAAGAATAATATGTACTGTGAATTCACATTATTACACTCGCACTGGCCACTCTTTCACCTGGTTTATAGTCAGGAGCTGCTACACCATTTTAGCCTTCAGGCAAGAAAAATCAAAAACTGCGTCATATTAAGAGCAGGTATTTTGTAAGATGATACAAGCAGAGATCTATATGCCATACATTATTTTCCTTGTAAAATTGGAGAGCCATACATTATTGACGAATTTCAATCCTTCAATTGTTTCTAATGAGCAGCATTGGTCGCTCGCCGAAATTTAACTTATTCTAGTACTTATAATTCTCCTCCCGCGCTTGAAGGGTAATCTCATCCCTAGGAAGTGACAAAAATTCATTAGTTCTCTCCATAGATCCACTTCTCTGCATTGCTGGAGTAGGAAACCAATTCCTCCGGCTTGAACCACAAGGCAATCTCATCCTTGGCTGTCTCAGGGCCATCGCTTCCGTGAATGATGTTCCTGCATCACCAAATAAGATGAATAGGATGCCAAATATGACGGGAAGAAAATGTTGAATAAAAACTATGCAACATGGCAGATTCACTTCAAGCAGAACCATGCTTAGACAAGATGATTGGGAAGGTGAAATGCCAAAAATTTGTGTCCACAAGGGAGAGGGCTCTGCATGATAGAAGACATAAAAAAAATAGGCAATTTGATTACCTTCCGACCACAACTGCTAAATCACCCCTGATTGTTCCTGGTTCTGATTTCTGGGGATCTGTAGCACCAATTAGCTTCCTACCGTACTTTATGACACCCTCTCCTTCCCAAACCTACATGCCATCAGCACATTGTCAGTGAAGATCAAGTTCAAATGATAAGAAAAAACCAAAGTGAGAGTTCTTGTTCTGCAGACCATGGCAACAACAGGACCAGAGCTGAGGAAATCACAAAGCCCATTGAAGAATGGCCTTTCCTTGAGATCATGATAATGCTTCTGTGCAAAGCTCTTTGATGGAACGAGTATCTTAATTCCTACGAGTTTGAATCCTTTCCTCTCAAAACGAGAAATAATCTCCGCTATCTAGAGCATTAACAATACATAAAAATAAGATGATATATATGACCTTAGCAAAAGAGTAAATAATTTCAGCAAATAGCCAATATAGAGCGCAAAGAGAGAATTAACAGATAAGTACATGGAGTAATACATTAGTGCTAAAATAAGATAACTTCAAACAACTATTGGTAAGATGAAAACTTCATATGCTAGTTCCTCAGATTCATGAGTCAACAACAGCTGGTATGAAATACAACATTGAAATATTGAAAGAGATGAAAGGGATGACTATTTTACCAGCCCCCTCTGGACACCATCTGGTTTGATAGCAATGAAAGTGCGCTCCATCTGCATAATTTAGACACAAATCAAAAGCTTCAGCTGACTTAAGCAAGAATAAAAGTAGTACTCTGAATACAACCATTAATAATATTGTTTTTTGACATACCTCGGCAGCATGTGCTTCTTGCTCTTGAAGCATGTAAACTGCAAGGAACGGGAAATGTTAGCAATTAGAAATTACACAAGATGTATAACATAATGACAAACATACAATTAATGAAAACAAAGAGAGTCCTCTCTTTAGGCTACCTAGTGCATGATAGGGTGCAGGAAAGCATATATTTAAGGCACAAAGCCCTTTAGAAACACGCAACTATATAAGAGTTGATCAAGTGAATGTATGTGATTGCATCTCTGGAATGAATGTTAGGAGAATTTCAGAACCGTGAGGCCACGTTTAGGCCAGAAGCTCTGAGCAATTTTTTAATCCTAATACCATGCATGAGCATAGTAGGATCATTATAGAAGAGGATCCGGATGCCACAATGCTAAACCTCAAGCAAGGGACAAGGCCCCTCTTCCTCCTCCTCACCCAAAATACAGAAAAAGTTCTCCATTCTCTGCATGGGCTGCCCCCATGCAGATGATATGGTAAATACAACCCAAAATTTGCATTGTTTAGAAAAAATGGTTCGCAAATTTCCAAAACTCCAATTCGTTATTGACAACAGCACATAAAAGGCATAGAACAGCTATTTAAACCTGCTGCAGGAATGGCAAGAACCCCAGAGATCCATCCTCTGGATGCATTTGAAGAGCTAGCCCTAGCAAAATATGAGGCAAGATGTGTAGACTTGCCACTTAATCCAACTGCTGCAGCCGCCGCCACAGTTCGGCCTTCTATGAGAAAACAAATATCAATTAAAATCAACGCGGGAAAGATTACATATATATTCACACACACTGACGAAATATCAAACACACCCACATGTAACTTTGGATCTGAAATACAACTTCGGTGTACTTTCATCCCTTTCAATTGCATAATTTTGTTCACAACTTCAGTAAGTCATCAGCTTTCTTTCTTAAGAATAAAATTAAATTGCAAACCCTTAAACTTTCAAAATTAACTACCACAACTCTTTTTTCATTGTATGCCGAGACCACTAGTTGTGCCTTGTTGATGCACTAAGTTTTTCACCATATCCGATGATGCAACTTATCCAACCCTAAGAAACACGTTATCTAATTACCTTGCTCTAAGAATAAGAAATAAGGGAGATTCCTTATCCATTTGACCATCGTAATTTCCGCATTCTTAACTTGATTCAGTTAATTGTGATATACACCAGTCAGTTTTCCTAATCGTTAAATATATGCACAAAATTAGCAAATTAGATAGGTCGGACTAATAGTCGAGTACTTTTCTACGATATTTTAATCCCTGTTTCACCATAGAGTAATAACATTGCACAATAAAACATGAACAACGTGGTAAAGACCTATGAATCAATATTAAATAAAAGATTATACATTTCTATAAATCTTATATCATGATCCGGGAATTAAATATATTTACTGTTCAATACTGAAAAATAATAATATATATATATATATATACACACAATCTTTGTTGACATTGAAAGCTCAAACAAAAGTTAATCTCTCCAATTAAAAGAGGAAAAAACAAATAATTACCACATTATAAAACAAAACAAAAAAAGAAAGAAAAAGATTTTAAATTGATCTGAGGCAAACCAATTCTACTCAAGAATAAATATAAAAAACATTGCATTTATAGAGAGAGAGAAGGAGAGGTTACCGGAGTAAAAGCGAGAGGAGGTAGAAGCAGAACGGAGAGACCTGAGGGCTTTAGAGGCGGACCTGTAAATCTGAGAGTTCATTTTCGATTGGAGACAAATTCACAAGCTCAGTTCAGATGGAGGAGATAGTGTGTGTGTGTGTGAAGCTGAGGGATGGAGTAAGTTAAGTGAAGTGATGAGAGAGAAAAGGTTTGTGTCTTTAATCTTTATGTGTGCTTGTGTCTTTTTTAGAAGGGATATGATGATTCTGGTTCGTGACTGTCGTGTACCGTGCGGCCTGGCCTGTGGGAGCGGCGTTGAGGGGGACTTTAAATGTATGGTTGAGTCAAACAAACCCTACCCAATTTCTAGGAATAGAAGAGTGACGTTGTTTTGGAAAGCCTTCTCTTTTCATAATAATAAATAAGGGAAAAAAAAAAGATTCCTACTATAAAATAATCGGTAGGCCAAGGATTCTTAATCTTTCTTCTTCTTCTTCTTCTTTTTTAATGTTTTCTTTTTAGTAATTATAGCAAAAAAAAAAAATCAAAATATACAAATAACCTTCATATCAATTGAGTTAATATTGTTAGGTCAAATTTTTTTCTACACTCTAATTTAGTTTATCCATTGTCATTCTATGGTTTATTTATTAAACTTCAATTTGATTGATTCACAATTCTTCATAGAATTTTCTAAAACCTTAATTTTCTTTTTAGTTTATATCTCTAATTATCTTTGATATCAAATTATATTATCATTTAACTAATTATTTAAAGCAATGTTTTAAAATTCTATATTAATAATCAAAGGTTCTTTCTTTTTGCATCAATCATATAATTATATAGCTTTTAGAATCACATTTTTTTTCTTTCTCTCTCTCTTTTTTTAAATTCAATCACCTTAATATAAAATAAAATTAAAAAACATAAAAACCATATTATGCAATGAAAAAGTAAGGATGATTAGGTTCATCTAATGCAATTTTTTTTCAATATAAATCGAGTTTTGTTAATGAATATCTAATAAGTAAATAAATAATGCATAAGCTTTTAGTATTGATTGTATAAATAGGTGAGCATTCCTTAAAGAGGAAAAACCTATATACAAACTAGAGTTATCAATGGTGGCTTTTATGGGCTTTTTGTGTGTTAAGGTATTCCCTTTTGCGACCAATATAATAATAATCGTAATGTAAAGCGGGTTGGTCAGTTGCAAGTTGCTGTGGGCATCGAACCAACCCAGAATTATTCTTAATTCGTAGGCACATTCTCCGATAAAGATGTCGCCTTGTACACCTTTTCAGCGCTAAAGTTTGCAAGGTACCACCACGACCACCACCACCATCACGGACGACGGGACGGAAGGAGGAAAATAAAATGGAATCACGTGAAAGCAATGTCTAAAATGGGTCTCTGGTCAACTGTTTCGATTTCACTAATTAATAAGATTACAAAATACTTTTCATTTTTACAATATAAATCATATATTTTAAGGAGATTAAATCTGGAGAAAATGTACAATTCTTTTTTTTTTTTTCCCTTTAATTTTAACAAACGTACATGTGTATGCATTTAACATTTTCCCTCTAAATTTTAAGCAATATTTTAATCTTAAGTATAACATCAAGTTACTAAACATTATATTTAATTTAACATTTACTTGTTAAATTCGATACGAGGTTAAAGTTGTAATTACTGTGAAGGACAACATTTTGTATTTATTTTTCTTTTCCATTGTGTAACTGAACTACAAGATAGATGAATGAAAATACAGTTACATTATCATTTTATCTCCCTCCATTTGACTCTATCTCAATGGATGGAAACTTAATTTTTTTACAATTACATACCCATTGAATCTTTACTTATCAAGTTGATATTCAATTGTATATAATTTTTAATAACTTTAAATTTTAGAAGTAAAATTGAAAACCTACTCATCAAAATCGAAGTAATAATTTTAACATTAGCTAGAGAGAGAGACTCTATGCTTGATAGGTGAATAAAGCATTATCAGCCCATTTATTTTAAAGTAATAGAGAGAGAATAAAATATTTAATTTGTTTCAACTATTTATTATCTTATTTACTTAAAAAAATAAATAATAAATTTTAATTCTTGAGCTTTTCTATTTTTACTCTATTGAAAATATATATTACCAAAGAAAAAATGGATTTTTTAATTCGCTCCACAATAGAAATAAAAATTTTAAATATTATATCAATTATACCCTTATTAATATTATAATTAATGACTAAATAATAAGGATAAATTAGTAATTTTATCCATATTTTCAATTTAATACTGTAATTAGTGATATAAAATAAATACTGGAATAGTATCATTTATAATAAAAAAATACATGAAAAAATATTAGAATAAAATTTTTTAATTTATTTCTAATAATAATTTTTTTATTCTCTATTTATTTTATTTCAAAAAGTAAAGTATACATGTTTTTTTATACCTAACTCAGCGCAAGTCGTGCTTACTCTTGTGGTTGTTATAAATTGCGAGATGCCCGTGCAAGGACAGGACCATCAATAGCTTTTTGCGATTTTTGTCTCATTAATGCGCCTTTGTGAATTGCAATTAATATCAATGCAAGACTAATTTTCCTTTGATTTTTTTTCTAAAAAGATAAAATTGGTAAATTAGTTTAGATATAGGAAGAAACCTATCAAATAAAGATTTTTTTCTTTTAATTATATCTTAATTATTTTATGTAATATTGAACAACGGCTACTATAAATAGTATCACACTCGTGATCATGATTAAATATGAATTGATCTAGTGTGGTTTTTAATTCATTATGTTATAAAATATTTATTTTTATATATCTATTTTGTGCTCCATTATTTTATCGTAAGAAGAAGATAGATTGAAATTGAAATTTACTAAAAGTCAATCTATTATTTAAGAATCGGTGCACGTATAAAGGTTGGTTTGTATATCATTTTTTCCCCCCACAATTTTAGGTGATTGTATGTAAGTCCTAGGATATAAAAAATGTATACACATATATACTATCTGTGTGTATGTCCATGATCATGTATGTCTTGTCATGGTCAAGCCACGCTTGTATCCGGGTTATTTTATTTTATTTTTTTACGATTTATTTCTTTTTAATTTTCTCTAATTTTATTTTTTCTTTATTTTTCTGCAATTGGATTCCATAATTATTTGAAAAGGGTTTAAGTGCTGATTTTTGAAAAATTAGGAATTCCATGCAATTTCAAAAGTTTTTGAAGTTGTCCATATAATTTATTCAATATAAAAAATAAAAGTTATTTCTTTTTCTTGTTTTGTATATATTTAAATTTTGATATAATTATTTTAATTATTTTATTCAATCCTATAATGATAAAGAGTTGAAAGGTGCATTATATAAAAAATTGTACGTTCAAACGTTCAATTTCAAAAATTAAAAAAAAGAAGAAGATAAATATCATTAAACAAATTTAAAAATATGTATTCATAATCTTTATAAACCAAATTCGATAATAGTCCCCTAAAATAATTATTTCTTGGTGATCCAAGTTCTGTCAATGTGTGAGATAAGGTTGTGGTTATACCATGAAATTTCTCCATTGGTAGGTACGTCTGCCCGTGCAGCATATGCCAGAGCATATACGACAACCTGCTGAGAAAAACAAAAAGGCAGATTAGGTCTAACAACACATGGCGTGGCCTTCAAGCTGTGCTGTGCGGCTTCCAACAGCATAAGGGATTAGAAGTTGAAAATAGTTCATTGAAACTTTTTTCATGAAACGGCGGCGAGTAACATTCCAAGCAGACGATAGTTTCATTGAACCGGTTCCTATCATTCTCGTAAATCATAATCACTGCCGCATCACGGTTTCATGCGAGTAACAATTGCCTTGGAATGGAAAAGACTTGAAAAAAAAGAGGGTAAATCTTTAATGTTTATACTGCATATCATAATATTTATCTTCTAACTAAATTTAAAGAAAACATATGTTGTTTTTTATATCGCATATACCTTAATCCTTAGTTTGTGATTAAAGGGAAACGTACATCCTCTTTATTGTAGTTATATCGAGATTAGATTCATAAACAATAGATTGTATTATACTTTCAATCATATGACTCTTTGTCTAAAATACTAAGTTCTAGGAGAAATTTATCGAAATCAAGGTCCTAATAAGTCACTTAATGGCACAATTAAACAAGTAACCTTGTTAAGTGATGTTAAATTGTATTCTACTTTGACATTAGATCATATTCTTTTTGTACCATATTTCAAGCATAGCTTGTTTTCTATTGATAAATTGCTTGAAAACTTGCACTTGTTAGCTATATTTGGTTCCAACAAGTATCTATTTCAAGACTTTGTGACTAAGAAGTTTGTCGGTTTAGCTAAAGTCAGATGTGATTTAGACGTACTCAATGATAAAAGATTTATTGAGTATTAAACATCACGTGTTATGTATATGTGATATCTTTTTCAACATAAAACCAAAGTTCTATCCAATGTTACCTCCCTCTTGCATTATATGACATGAGAAATCATTTTCAAGGAACTAAAACACATCCAAATATAAATACATATGCCCTTAGAGCTAGGGATTTGTTGGTGTAAATCACCTTTCTTGTACTCCTCCAGCTCGTAACATTCATTTTACATACTAGACTTTTCAGCATAGATAATTACTCCTTATATCGAATCACATGATACACTTCCTTCCGACTTCATTCACAATCTTTCATCTTCTAATCTCAGTTCCTCTTATACAGGAAATTTCCCTATGGTCCAATCAACTTGGGATAGAAAAACACCAACACCATCTCGTCTTAGTTACTTTGTACATTCTATTGACAATATTACTCAATTTACTCTTTTTTAATCTGAATCCTTTTCGTCTCTCTTACCACATTATCTTGCCTCCAATGTCTTTGCTATCCAAGCACCTAGCTGTAGTAAACAAACAAAAAATGATAAACAATAGATAGGTGGTTGCCATGCATAATGAGTTGTAAGCTTTAGTGCAAAATTGTACATGAGAACTTGCTTCTTTACCAATCAGTAAAATGGCAACTAAATCAAAGTAGGTTTATAAAATTAAATAGACTTGATGGAACATTTGAGTGCTATAAAGCTACCTTAGTAGGAAGGATTTCAACCAAAATCTTGGAATGGATTACAAACATACTGTCTTTCTCAAAGCTAAATTTGCAATAGTTCATATCTTATTGTTATTGGAGGTCCCGCATTGATTATTGTTTGTTTCTTGGAGCTTCTGATTTTCTCTTGGTAATTAAGAAGGAATGTATACTATACCTACATCCGTTCCTGAAGCAGTGCATTACATTTTACAAGATCTTCGTATTCCTTTGCAGCATCTGTTCTCTTTATTGTGACCATAAATCCACTCAATTGATTATCGCAAATCTTGCTTGTATGATCGTGTACATCGATATTGTTATTTATCAAAGAAGATTCAGTACGAATTCTTGCAAACACATGTTCCTTCGAACTTGCAGCCCTTGCCCTTGGTGATACTCAACTTTAGTTCTTTTGTCAAAAATGAATTTGCAAGAGGCCCCATTTTCAGGGTGCTATGAACCATGGCATGTACATATCCCCCTACATGTGTGGCATTCTCATGTGTCAGCGGTTTAGTCAGTTATATCTGTTATATTTGTATATAAACCCATATATTTCAGTTGACTAAGAAGAGAACTCAAATTTTCACCAAAATACTCTCATTTGACCTTCTTGTACCTTTGATTCTTTAAACAAACCCCCACCCCAAAATATATGTATATATATAATTGACGTCCTTGAAGACATTTCATATATAAGGTAACTGAACTAGTTAGCACCGAGTAAGTAGAGAGCATGAGCTGTGCACAGGGGATAATGGGATATCGGCTAACGCATGGTAATTAATCAAGAAATAGTGTAGATGAAAATGAAACCTAAGATGGAAACCTCGTACAATTTACTATAAAGGTGTATAGATCTTCACTGTGACCACTCGCATAGGGGTTCAAAATAGGTTTGATTTGATCTGTACATTTCATATGCTGTCAAATAAACAAATTAGACACTTATTTTAATGTTTCTAAACTGCAGATCAGATATTGCAGAATCTCAAAACGAATTAAGAAAAGAAAGGGACGATGAGGAACGAACATATGCTGATTCCTTGATACTAATGACGAACAATACAAGACATGAAGCCGAATGGCTTCTTGAGAAAACATCGCCATTTTATTTACAATAGCAAAATGAATAGATTTTATAATACATTTCATTTATCTAACTATGTAAATATAATAACTATTGTTTAATTATGTACAGCTTAAAGTTGCAACAGCACTAGATTACGATCCACTGGCAATACCGTTGGGAACCTTGGCATTGGAGTCCATTTTGCCATCATGCTGTAGTGCTGACAACCAAGAGTCAACCTGATAATACATGAGAGAAGTTAGCCAGATCATTTAAATGGTAAAATAATTGGTGTTAGCACACTTACATGTGAAAAAACCAGGGACAAGGAGACAAACCCACATAATTTGATGTACATAATTATCATACTTTCACATTCCATATTCCATATGAATATGTGACCAAAGGGAAACGTTAGTAGCAAATCTAACAATAGCCCCACAACAAACAGATTTGACACAACTCGGCTGTAGAATGCTTGTGATTAATAAAGCATATCTCTGGCATTCATGCATTTTTCAAATAATACTACTTGCTCACGGCTATTGAAGAGGCAGATCTAATAACTAGAAATTCACCAGCAACAAATGTTGACTAAAAGAATTTAGCAAGAGAGCCTGTTTACTACTACCCAATGATTCAATAACCCTTTTATCAAACACATAGTTAATTCTTGTCAGCCTATGTTGAAGTAATTAGTGAACAACAGACACTGGATTTGCTAGCTTAGATGTTCTTTATTGTGCCTTTCTATCCATGCAATTGGTGGTGGCTTTAGAAGTCTGATGGACCATAATAGTCACATTCATGGAAATTAATATACCAGGTCAAGCAATAAATAGATAGATTGAAATTTCAAGCCAGATATGTAGAGCAGAAGATTAAAAAAAAAGATTCTTTTCAAGGACTATGCCGAGGACACCCACTAAGAAAAATTATTTCATGTTTTCAAGGACTATGCCGAGGACTATCCATGTGTTGGTTGTTTTCCACATAATATATGTTTGTATCGCATGCTTTGATTACCATGTGAAAATCCTTCAACACACAAAATGTGTTGAAAATGGAAAGCACAATTTTGCTAATCTACAACATTAGGATTAAAAGAACATCCAAAACATAATGACAATACCTGTATCTTGGAACTACTTGAACACTCATACCGCAGTCCTTGATGTGTTAATATAAAGAACGAATATTGTGTTCCTTCTTCCTCTCTTATAAAGCTTGGCAACGAGCCTACTTCAACAATATCTGATAGTAAAGCAGAGTCTTGTGGACTTAAATCTGCAAGACACAATGCACCAAGTTAGGAAGCATTTTTAGATGTCCTGGATTTGCTACATCCATTGCAGATGCAAATTGCCAAGGCATAAATATTTTATTTAAATACCCAGACAACATTAGCAAAAATATATTAAGCCATTTGCATACATCCTTTCAGGGACTTTTATCAACAGCTGATCTGAAAATTTTGGTGAAGGAATTTTTACAAGAATTTTTTATGTAATGAATTTCTATGGCCAAGGACACACTAAACTGACTGCAACCCAAGTCATTGTAAAACAGAGAAAAGCAATACACTTCAAATCATTTGAAATGCTTGAAGAAAATATGAAAGGATTTCAAGTACCATGAAGAACATTTTCTATGGTTCAGGGCCACTACTATCCCATGAACATGCTCCCCAAGACAAGAATGAGGAAATTTCACTAGAAAGAGCAGAATGTGGAAATGATGAATCACCGTAAGCAACCATCACAATGAATTGTTTGCACAGGGATAGAGCATACAATTGGCATTTAAGCACTAAATTTTTGTCTAACACCACAATTTCATAAGAATTGCAGAGGCTCAGATATGATGATAAATAAATACCTGTGCAGACCAGGTAGAAGAAGATACAAGGCCCGTGGAGAACAACAAAACGAGGAAGCCAGTCATCAACCTCTGTATCATCAAGTGGAGGAGGTTCTCCTGGTAGTGCTGTCCACCTCTATTGTTAGGTGAAGGGTAAAAAAGAAAAAGCATACCCATTAACAACATTACTAATGGTAAAGGATATGGTTTTTGGGATCAACTTTTAAGAAACAACCGAAGAGAGATGATATTAGTTAGTACTGTTCGGATGTTCAAGTATCCAGCTAAGCGAGATGACCGTAGAATTTCATCTACGTGTTCCAACCTGTGTGCCAGAACCCAGAAAAGGAAAAGAAAAACAAGGAAAACATCAGGCTTCGTACATGGAAAAGAAAAGGTATTTCAGAATGAAAAATATCATAATGCTGATTCCAGATTTGCATAGCACTGATCATGATGGCCACCATAAAAGGAAGAAAGAAAAAACTGATTATAGCTCTTTTAGGATAAAAAAACTGATTATAGTTTCTCAGCCCAGCTTTGTCATACTTAACTGTGCTTTCAAGTGAGCTTCCCTCTCTTCTAAATCAGCGATTTCTGATCGAAGTGATTCAACTTCAGCAACAGTAAGCTCAACCTGTGAATCACAGACATTATGATGGTTAACAAATTCTACTAACTCTGAATAGCATAATTCAGGAAAACCTTTTCACAACCTTTTCCTGACCATCTGCGCCAGAGAGCCATGGCAATCCTCGCAAGCTAAATAACTTCAACATGAGTGAAGCACTTCGAAGCTTCCTCCGAGACCACAAATGGCTATAGGACCTATTTGAACCAGGAAAACAACTGGAATTGAACAAAACGAATTGTGTAAGCATTTTTACAGAATATATTAGAGTCCATCCCCTTTCAAGTAAAAGAGGATATACCGGACAGTATCTTCTATTCTAGTCTGAGAAGTGGATGCAGTTCTGTTTAGCAGGGAAGTATCTTCAGTACTTGAAGCTCGAAAGTGATCTGGAATAATTTTTATCTTCGGACAACCATCATCCATGAAGTATCAATTATAAGCTGCAAGACATGTGGCCTGAGCAAAAAGACTTCTGCTATGAGCAAAATCATGCAAAAAACGAAAGAAAGGTGTGAACTCAGCATGGCCATGACCTAACACTCCATCACTCACTGCTAGTGCTCACTTGATATAACTACAATCACTGAGGCCTGACTATGTCTCTAAGCTTTAGAATTGCATACATATCCATCATAATTGACACATAATATACTCAAAACTTTCTTTAAATTGTAACTAGATATATATCCAAGTACATCGAATAATCTTTTACTTCAATTAACTTCAACAAGTCATGTGAAATGCATGATATGCTTGTGGAGTATAGTAACCCTCTTATTTTAGCAAACTCAACATAATGAAACAGCAAAATCATCAACTTTGAAAGCACTTTGCCAAGACATTCAAAGTTCTGCATAATCATAAATGAATTTTATTTCCTGTTTAAAGGTACTGAGAGTCCAATAGGCATACTCATATACATTACTTTCATGGTTTAGCATTACAATGAATCTCAGACAGTGAACTTTAGATACTTGAAAAATGCTACAGAGCATCATCACTTTTGACAATGGTTGTAACACTCTACTTCAGAACTCCCCCATTATTTCAACCAAGAGACAACTACAGCAGGAAATAGCAACAAAAACTAGCTTACAACTAAATAGTTTACGTATAATCTTTCTATAATAGAGTATTAAAATGAATCTCAGAAAGAATATGTATATATAAAACACTGAAAGAGTATTATTATCTTTAAAAGTGATCTACTTTTAGACAACAACAAAAAGGAAAAATCTGCAATTTTGGTAAACCCTGAAACACTAATCTTGCAATTATCTCATTGTACTTTAAAACCAAACCAAATAATGGAGATTTACAAAAAAAAATACACAACTTCGGTAGGTAAACCAGCTAAAGAAGCTTCCGTCGAAACACACAATCCTGACCAACAACTCCGGAGTTTTCACCCATCGTGTTCATTTGTCTTTCCTCCTCGTTTATAAAACAACCACGAAACCCAAAATGCCTCGAATCAAACACTCATTGGCCAATATAATCCTAAATTCTCAGAGGGGACGACCTGGTGGTTATGGCAACTAAGCTAATTTCTTAACAGATTACATAAGGTCATACACTAATGTCTTAGGGCTAACCATATAGCTCAAGATACTTAATCGGTAGACAAGTCTCATACAATGGTCGCAATAACCAAAATAAATAATCTAAACTCTTAAATTCCAATTTCATGATGACAAGCTACTAAAATTCAACTTCCTCGAAGCTCAAATAATATCTATATCTCAATCTCTTATACAGCAAACACGATATCAAATTATCAATACACGAAACATAATCTCTAAAAGAGGGATCACAATCCTAATTCAACATTAACGTAAATTCACTAGCAAGGACAACAACTCACAGCTACACAAGCGTTTTGCTCCAAAACGACGTCGATCTTGAAGCTGAGATCACTACAGATCAACAACGATCGAAACTTCAACTCGGATCCGGAAAATCAAACAGTGATTCTAAGGCGTGAAATTGGAAGCAAATAAAAAAAGGACTTCTTTTTTCCTTTTTCTCCCCCTTTCTTTAAAAGTTGGGAAGATAAGAAGAGAGAGAATCGTAGAAAGAGACCTTTTCTACGACAAGATACGAAATTGGATAGAAAAAATCAAAGATAAGTGATTGATTGTGATTATGGATGAAGGAGGGGAGAGAGAGAGAGAGGGGCCGGGGGGGAAGAGAAGAGCTACCTTGGAAGGAAAGTGTATTGAGCAATGTCAACATGGGAACATACGTATGTAAGACTGACCGGTAAAGTAAGTTTACTTGGATTTGTATTGGTTGGGAGTGAAATTACTGCCATACCCCTCAGCTGTTGTTTTCGCTTCCCCTCGGCTGTTTGTTTTCGCTTCCTTTCATCCTCTATTTGGGGATAGATTTTTGTTTTTCCTTAGTAACTAAGGGAAAAACATTTAGAAATTTGCACATGTGGTTCTCATGATTATTTCTTCTAACTTACTTTTTTTTTTTTTCTTTCTTTCATTCATTTTGGAAAGTGAGTGCTTATTAATATTCAACTAACACCACCAATAATTTCTAATTACAAATTTGTTGGACTAAAAGAACAAAAGCAAAAATAAGCAAAGCATTAAATAATAATTAGGGTAGTTTAAATATACACTTTTATATTTAATCCAAATGTGATTAAGCTCTCTCTATCTTTAAAATCAAGCTTTTAAATTTCTAACTTCTTCAAAAAAGTACTTTTAAATTTCTAAATAACTATGTTGCCTTTGCAAAGTAACCAAAAGGAAAAAAAAATTAAAGAACATAAATCACAAAAGTCTCGAGTATCTATTTATTTAGAAGGAATTGAATATGGGATAAAGAAGATAATTAGCACTTATAAGTGCTATGGTCAAGGAATAAACTGCTATTTAGAAAGAGTTACTATTATAGCAAACACTTTAAATATGAAGGATCAAATAATAACATTATTTATGGTTCAAGAATTTTCTGACAAGAAAGTTTTAGGGCATGAGCATGGAGCTTGTATGGCCCAATTTTGGTTTGGAATTAGCAAATATGATGGTAAATTCTATGCTATTGGATCGGATAAGAAAGGGTTGGAAGAACACTCCCAATATTTAAGAATTTTATCAAAGGTGAATGAGGAAAAGCATACAAGCTTTAAAGTTCATGTTGATGGATCATTAAGGATGGGCAAAAAATGTTGTGTACCATAAGATGACAAGTTAAGAGATGCTGATTATTCTAAATATACCATCTACCTAGGAAGTCAAATTTTAACTAATTATGGATCTCTTGATGAAGTTGGTAGCTCACTTCCTGCCCATAAGCATGAGCTATTCTTTGAAAAGACTACCAAGATTGTATATCAAAGAAATAGTCTTAACTCCCACCAATTACTAGTCAACACTGTCTTAAACATGGATTCACAACATGCATCCCAATTTTAGATAAAGTTACAATAAGCTAGGGGAAATAAAGTTGAATTTAGCAACATATCATCCTTAGTTAAATGAACAATCAAGAAAAACTTAGAACTTTACTCTAAACATGAAAGGAAGTTTGGATGTGCATTTACTATTATTTTTATTTAAATTTACCTATAATAACAATTATCATTTGATCATACTAATGCCCCTTACTATCTATTGTTGAAAGTGTCAATCTCCACTAGATTGGGGCAACATAGAAAGAGTTGCCACCAACTTAGAGTTACTACAAGAAACAATAAACAATAAGTAAGGTGATAACTATAAGGCAAAGGTGATAAGTATATACATAATAGTCCTAGCATATTACGTAAGGTTAATATTGTATCATTGTTCGTTTTTTCACAGTTTTTTTTTCCCATCCCTCTGTGTAAATAACTCAATTGGCTCATAATCAATAACATCCTCATTGTCTAGAGTAAGGACGAGCTAAAAAACACCATGCATCACGAGATTTTTTCTTGTAGTTGTTCCATTAATAGTTTATTCTTTGATTCACTCCTTCATGAATTGCTGAAAACAAAAAGAAGTTCATCAAATTTTAAGATTTAAGATCTAATAAATCAAATAATACAATTTACTTTTTCAGTGAGTTTTTTATTATCGAATATCCAGTTGACCAATTAGTCATTTATAATGGATTCTATTATTATTTGAAAAATAAGACAATAGCTGTTGATATTTTTTCAAAATTTTCTGTAGACCTCTTTGAAATAAATATTCTTTTATGTATTCTATCTAGTTGAATCTTTTTGTTTGTTAACATATTTCACGTCATTTCCCCCCTACTATGTAAGCAATCTCCTGCAATATCTAATCACTTAATATAAGTTATAAGTATTATTTTTCTCATTAATGTTTACTTTGAGTCTTGTTATGTAAACTTTAAGGAAAACTTATGGCCATAGAAATTTTATGCAGAATTTTTTCTCAACCGAATCTTGGGAGGATTTAGTTATATTTTGCCTACAAATGCTAGTAGTTTTCCAACTTTCAAGCCAAACACATACTAATTTTGGCATTTGATAATATTTTAAATAATCTTGAATCCCCCCAAATGTAGCCCTATATCTATTTTTATTCGTGTATTTTCAATCTTCCCAACAGTGAGCATTTTAAATATATAAAAGAAAAAGTAATTACAGAAAATGTAAGCTTAGATGTTCTACAGCAACCGACTTCTTTTAACTAAGGAATTCTTTATCATGGTAATAAAAACTAGAGGTTAAAGATAAATGGTATTGCCCGATATCTTCATCTGTTTCTTTTGAAAACGAGAATTGACTTCACTAGAGTAATATGCAATGTAGATGGTCTAATAATAGGTATCGACAGGTACATTTTTTATTTTTATTTTTAACGTATTAGTAATTAGTATAAACTTCAATTCTTATTTATTCTTGGCTACCATTAAAGTCCTATTAAATCATTTCATGTAAATATCATCAGTACAATGGAAAAAGGCCCTCTGGGCCACTATACAGGCTGAATCCAGAAGGTTACGCCATACCCAAAAGACATCAGAAACATCGAACATTATCTCACGTCCCTACAAGGGCTCACGTTGTGTCAACATAGCCAATATGAAGTGATAAGACCATTTTAAGCCCCTATTCTCAACCTGTGGCCAGAAATAGAAGGGATAGCTTCTACCGATCTGTGTTTCCAAGTTCTACTCTTGGCCTAAACAATGGCTTCTACACTCCCTAACCTTCAAACCCCGGCGCTTAAGTCCGGGTTTCTTGGCCAATCCAATCGTCTTCACAAGCCATTGATGAGTTTTGCTAGACAATCACAAGCTTTTTTCCTCAGGGTTTCGGCAAAATTCGATCTATCTGAAATTATGGGTGGCAGAGGACTCTGCAATGGCGAAAAGGGCATCCAGCGAGAGCTGAAGAGAAACACTGAAGAGATATCACCGTCAGAATCAGATAGCAGTGCTGAGGAAACGGGAGAAGCTGTGTCAACCACGGTGGATAGTGTTCCTGAAGATGGTTTTGGGAAGGAAATGATGGGACTAACAGGTGGATTTCCAGGAGGCGAAAAGGGGCTGAGGCAGTTCATCGAGAAAAACCCACCTCCTCCGAAGAAATCCACCAAGGCATCAAAGGAAGTTGCAATTGTGGTGCCAAGCTCGAAACCAAAGCCGCCCGCACTGCCATTGTTGATGCCTGGTATGATTGCCATTGTGAAGAACCCAAATAGTCCATACTACATGTACTGTGGCATTGTGCAGAGAATCACTGACGGGAAAGCTGGGGTTCTTTTTGAGGGAGGTAACTGGGATCGATTGATAACTTTTCGATTGGAAGAGCTAGAGCGCCGCGAGAAAGGTCCTCCAATGAAAAATCCTAGATCAGCAATTCTTGAGCCTCTGATTGAAAAGCAACCATAATGCGGCAACCTCAAGTATTTTTACCTTACATATAGATCGATGTGTGTAGTGTGCAGTTCTTTTGACATTGCAATGCCAAAATAAAAGTTTGTCTGTTGAGTGCACTTGCATCCAAGCATTCAAAGAATCTGTTCGGGCTGATAATTGGTGCATTTATTAGAGGGAAATCTTGCGCATATAAGAAGGCCACGTGCATGATCAGCATAAATTAAGTGCGAATCGCTTCATTAGTTCATGTATTACAAAAACTAAATTTCTCTGGAAAATCAACATTTGGTTTCTCAGGTCTGCATATCCTGACGACAGAAAAAAGTGAAAAATTATCCTAGTATTAACTTGAGAAACTTCAATAATTGAATATCTGTCGAATTGTCATCTCTCACAGAGCTCTATGGTAAAATCAAAAGTTGCCACCCATCTGCGAAAAGCAGGAAAATGCGGACTGTTACTAATGTGCCCATGTACAGATATGATAAGGAAGACAATATAGATAAAAATGTCCCAGCATTCCAATGCATATAATCAGAACGTTATTGTTGCATGTGATTGATCAGCCTTAGAAAACAAGGGAGAATAAGCATGACAAAATTACACAAAAAAGCAGCATAACAGCTGTAATGCCACTAGCAGCTTAAAAGAAAATCCTATTAGCATTAGCAGTAGTTTAGAACATATATATGTTTGTAATTTACCAGTTCTGCTACACGCAAACAGAAGAGCTTAAACATACCAAAATAGCCTCAATCTCCTCCTCGGAGACAGGTGTTCTCTTTGGCTGAAGAGAAGCTTTTCCTCCCATAGATGTTGAAACATTAGACTTTGAAAAAAAGGCTCCCTCGGTAGCAGAAGCCAGAGGTTGAGTTGTAGATCCTGCAAACGGCATAAAAATTGTCATTACGAATGTTAGGACAGGAGAAAGTACATAAATATAGACCTCATCAATGAATAAGATCCTTTTAAGTATATATAACTAATTATTCTTGAATAACATCAGTGAGATACTATTACCGTTTTCATAGCCTGTAATAATTTTCAAGCTCCAAAAAAGAAAGCATAAGGCTAGTCCTTCTAAATCTTATTCCAAAAGATTATTCTACTCAAAAGAATGAATGGAGTGAGTTTGATTTTTAAAAGAGTCAAACCCAAGATGATTGAAACTTGTCTTTTAGGTTTCTCACTCTTATGATGAAACAATGTATTCCACATGAAAGAAAAGAGAGCTAATACATCTATGTTAACTGCCCATTAGTAATTGTGAATGATGACTTCTTATTCTGTCCATTAGAAATGTTCGATCCCCAAGAGAAGGGACAGATCTTCTAAATGGGGTTTTCATGATCAGATGCGTAATCAATGCTTCCAAAAGAAAAGCAAGGTGCATTTGAAATGAAATTTGAAAATTTAAAAATTAAATTATAAAAAGAAAAATTGGGAAATCATGTGCAATAGACAAACCTAGCAAAAGGGGCTAATCTTCCTTCTGCACCTCACAAATTATATAAGCACAATGTTACAGAGCAACATGATACTAGTTTAGGCATTCTTGCAAAAATTAGCCATCCACTTGATAGTTTTTTGATGAATAATGAGAAAACTTCATTACTAGATCTGTTCTAGTGTATGAGGAGTATACAAGAACATGAAAGCAATAATACAAACATCTCAATCCATAACGAAGACAAAGATTCCAGAGATTCAAAAAATTCCTAGAAGTTTCCTGTCAGGACAGCTCCAACCTCTGACAGATATGCATATTCCTCCTCTCTAAATGCACCATAGTATTCAAAAGGAGATAGATGTATCTATAAGAAGTGAGGAAATGTAGCAGGACAGAAGGTGCAACCCAACTAATGTAACAACTAGAGGTTTTTCCATTTAAAAGAATGAAGAAAGATGCTAAGATCAGTCTATTTATGTTCATTATTACATGTTGAAGCACTTGAACATATCCCTGTAAAAGACCTATCCTGGTCAATCTTAAGGAGTTGTCTTGACTTTGCTTGTCACAAAGAACAGCCTCAAGTATCATACTTAATGGTTTCAGCTACTTATCAGAAGATTTAAGAACTCTTTGCACATTAAACATAAGTAATTCCTATATTGCTAGTTCTAATTTTATCGGATGTCTCTGAAGAGACATTCCTATGTTGCTAGTTGCAGTCCTTCAAATAAGAATTTAACTTGGCCTACACAGATATCTAGCATAAAATCCAAAACCATATATATATATATATATATATATAAACCCTAAATCCGGAATTGAGAAGATGCCTAATACGCTTCACAATATACTAGCTACTGTCTTTGCTTCCATGATGAAGGCAAGCGAATTCCTCAAGTCCCCGTAACAACCCTGACCAAAATCCAAACGCCCAGAGCATAAACTTCAACAACCCAAAGAAAAACCTAGCACATCCATAACCATCCAATATCAAGATTGTCTGCTGGTTAACGAGGTGTCAACTTTCATTTTGGCCTGTTGGACTCAGATCCCGATCCCATACCCATACCCATACCCATGTCATGCCTACAGCAGGGGGAAATGGCAAGTCTGGCAGCTTATGGATAGAGTTTGAAACATTATATCAAAAAATGATTCAACTCTTAGTGGAATCAATTTAGTTGAACTTTATCCACAAATAATCTACAGAAGCATTTCTATTCTCTGATTCCCCATAAGTGGGATACCAGCAAACCACATTCATATAAGTTACGGCAATGTAGCCACGAAAATGAATCAATATGATAATAACCAACTTTCAAAATCATCCAATACAGAAAAGTAAGAAAAGGGTCACTCTCTGTATGATGAAACAGAGAACTGAACACTGAAATTTCCGGCAAAATATAATCGTCAACGTACTAATATTATCAGTTTATGGTAGATTTTCTTTTTTCTTTTCTCTTTTCTTTTCCTCGGAAGAGGTAACAGCGGAAGACAAGTAGCAAAAACAACTGAATGCGGAAAAAATTATACTAGGGCTATTGGATTCCCATCACCACCAACTATAACAACAAGCACGCAATCGCTCGGAAGTATTTGACGATCCTAAATTAGATTAGAAAAAGGAAGTCCAGAGCATGTTTTTGCATAAAATGAAAGCACCATTACCAAAATCAAAATATCCCACAAGCTACGAAATGGCTAAATCGAACAAGTATCCAACAAATCACATCATCCTATATGGCATATGCATTAATCACACCGTCAACAGAAAATAATCGAATCGTTTCAAATGAAATTTCCACGAAACAAAAGTTTTTAAGGTCCCGTTATGTAATCGCTTAGACTATATAACCTAGTATTGCGACAACCAATAACGCAAAGCAAATCAATATGAACAAGGATGTGATTTAGACTGACCAGATGGCTGAGGATGAGGATGTCTCTTAGGGAACTTGATCCTCGGGATTCTCTTCATCATTTGACTTCCTGCTGCCCCAATACTTCCCATCGCGCTTTCCTCTCTCGCTCTGCAAGAAAAGAGAAGTCCGGTGTTTGAAGGCTTTAGAATGAAGCAACAGTATTAGATGTAACACCGCTAATTGTTAATGCTATGCAATATATACGGAAAATGCCCGGTACGTAGCTTACTTGGTTCGGGCATGTAATTGCAATGGATTAGGAATTTTTTTTCTCTCAATTTTTTAATCTGCAAATCCATCATTAAAATTATTTAGATTTTTAAAATATTATATAATATATAATATTATTTACATTCTTTTAATCTTAATCAATACACAGCAACATTATTTCCACTTGAATGCTAGTGATGCAGCTTTTTTTCTTTCTGAATTTGCCAGTTACTTTAAAAATTCCAATTATTAATTATACTTAATAATATTTTTAAAAAATAAATTTAAAAACAATAAAAATAATAATTTTAAAATTCCCCAACACCAAACAACCACCCTCCACCCAAAGAAAAATTGCATCTACGTTTATATATAACTAGCTAACATGCGTTTGCAATAAGCATACAATCGGAACAGTATAAGTAATATAAGAATTTAACTTATTCTTATAAGGTTTATTATCTTTTAGAACCATATAAAACCCTATAAGGTTTTTCCTTGTGCTTGGGTTTTTATAAGGTGCAAATGAGAAAAATGAGATAATAGATTAGAAAGCAATTAGGCAGGATTAAGGTCACCTCACTAACTTATACACAAATAAAATTTATAAATAAAATGTATTGCACAGTGTATAACTAATATAAAGCTTGCATTGTGCGTATGTTGAAAGTAAATATTATTATTAATATATTATTTTTTAGCAGGTTGAGTTTTCCATTGAATTTTTTTTAGTTTCAAAATCTAATCTTAAACCTTATAGAGTTGTGATTCATATTCAAAACCCGATAAAAATCTTATATATAATACTCCATAAGATTCTTATTAGGTCAAATGAGTTAAGTATTCTATAATGACTTGCTCGATTGAATCCCTAACAATAAATATGTAAAAATTAAATAAAATAGTATGATATATTTTAAAACATAATACGCTTATTAAGTCAAACTATATACATGGTCAATTATCTAAAAAAAAAAGTAGCCGCGTACAAGCAATCTATAATTACGTGTTAAAAAAAAAGGAAACATAACAATGTAGCAATATGTTGAAGTACAATAAAGATATAGTAGTTGTATTAATATTGTTTCATTGAAAAAGTCATCATTTACCTAAAAAATAATGAATGAAATATTGATTTAAAGTAAAATATGTATAGAGGATGAATCCTCTTAATTTACTTTTATTCAATTTTTCTCAATTTATTAATTTAAGATGTTATCATAGGTAATCAATGGTAAGGAAGAAGATGACATTATGATAACGTGACATGATATTATGAAAATCTGGACAATCTTAATCATGATTTGAAAATTGAAATTTTTTTTTTGAGAAAATCCAAATTCATTTACAACTAGGTAGAATGCAGATATTAAGATGAAGTTCTACATAATTTACTTGCTGATATATATTAATGTGAAAAGAAAATGGCACTGATACAAAAACATTAAAATACACGGATAACTTACATGAATGAAAGCCTTACAATGAGCATTTATGTAAAACTAAACTAGAAAGAAAGAAGAACCCTCCGTATCTTGTAATTCTTCTTCTAATGAATTCCTTCTAATGATATAAATTAGAATTTGGTTGCTAACTTTGAAATATCACATTAGTAAAGGAAGGTTGATAGAGTGAGAATAAACCCAAAATATAATCGTGATTCCATTCTATTCCTTTTTTCATATTTAGAAGCATTTCTAAAAACTAGAATCGTCAATTCTGACTTTAAAGGGGAATCCAATTCTACCTTTTAAGGGGTGGAATGGATTCCATTTTACACTCAACTATAAAATTTTATAAAAACAGGCTTTTATTGTATAATGTGTATTTGTTTCATTCACAAATTAAAAACATTTTTGATAAATACTACTATGATACATGAATGGAATCAACAATTCTATGAACATTCCTAAATATAGGAATGGATTTCTTATTCTATTTCCAATTGCATTCCGAAGTATTCAATTGTAGACTATTCTTGCATACCAAACATCACATTAAATTTTATATTTAGTGACACTTTTAAAATAACTAAGTCCACTTATTATATCCTATTCTATTATACTTCCTGCTCTTATCCGATGGCTATAACATTTTTATTGTCATTGAATGTCCGTATCAACTTTGTATTGTTCTTTTCTCCTATCACACCTAAATTTTGCATAGTTTATAAAAACTATAGTATATAAAGGAGGATAATTTATAATGGCGATTGCCATGAAACCTTGAAGCAAATTATATAATTTACATATTTCTCTCATTGCAATCAAGTGCCCAATTATAGATTGTATAAAAATTTATAAATGAAAAAGAAAAAGTATATAGAATAAAGTAAGTAAGCACCAAATTAGTATAAAGATTAATTTATTTGATGTCATCATTATATTGTTTTAAGAAGGTGATAGAAGGGCAAAATCATGGTTTCATAATACTTGGAAAATTGATTACACGATCTCTACAAATAAAGGGAGTAGGGTTTGAAACTTCCTCTTGGACACCCCATTCGAAGCCCTTTACCATGGCTCATATTTTTAAATCCGGATAAAAGAAAACTAAACAATGGAACCTTATTAGTAAAGAGCAACTTTCTGCTTTTTGCTTTAATAGACCACCTAAGCTGGAGTTTGATGAAATGAATAGGGTAAGCATAATGAAGCCGATGAGCTGGCTTAGCATGATGCACATGATGAGCTCCATTTCTTGGTTGAGCATGTTGCCTCTTTTCTCAAACTTGGCCTATGACCTCTTTCTTTTATGTTATCCTTATTGACTTGGTTTAGCTAGTGACCTCGTTTTGTGATTGTCATTATACTTGTATGTGGACTAGCACTTTGTGTTACCTTGTTATGATGCCTAGTTATTTCTTGAATTATATTTGCATGAAGTTTTCTATCTTGTGCTTATTTTGACAAGTTATTTTTTATTTCTTGGAGTTTATTGAGGCAATTATAGCCTTATTTTATTTTATTTTCTTTAATGGAGTTAGTAGTTTGTGTAGAAGCCTTTTTTGAGTTGTTGTAAAGTTTGTGAAGCTGTAATTGGTTAGCTGTGTTGTCGGCTTGTGTTATTGTTGTGGAGTTGTCATTATTGGGGAGATGTATATGTGGCTGTCAAGGTTTTTGAATTGTTGAAGTTCCATTTTGTAGCGTTTTGGGTTGATGTAATGTGAAATTTGGATTTGTTGTTGTCAAGTTTGTCTTTTCTTTGTTTTTTTTTTTTATGCATTTCTCTCTTTTCTTTCACTGCTTGGAATTACATTTGTCATTTTAATGATGCTAAAGGGAGAGAAGAATTGATGCCTGTGTTATTCAAAGTCTTTGTTCAAACTTGGCCTTTTCACTTATTTTTCTTGTTTATTCAGTTGCAAAACTAGGCTTTTTCCATAAAGAAAATGGATTTTTTTGCAAATTGGAAAGCCCTTTTTAAATTGGATTCTTAGATTAGGGGGATTATTTCCTAGAGAGGTTTTATCTGCATAAAAAAAAGGAGATTATTTAATCAAAAGGTTCACGTTTAATTTTGATGATATAAAACTATGTAAATTAAACAACTTTTTCTTCAAAGTTAAATTGATCATTTTAGTCAAATTACTTGTTGAAATATTACTTTTAATATATTCTTTGATTTAGTCATGAAAGACTAAGTTGTGATTTGGAGCTTAACCTGTACAAATTCTTTTTTGCAAGTATTTAACTATGCAGGGAGCACCAGTCGAACAATAATGTGCCTATTATCATGAAAAGAGAAGCTAGGCTTCCATTCGGTCGGTAAAGGGCCTTGCATTGTGGATGATAGCCCGTGACTCTGACCCTTTTGCGAAACAAACTACTGTATAAACAGTAAGGAAGCTAGCATTCGAATGGCAATTGGAGTGCTACTGACTCTTATTAGTGTTAAGATTATCGTCCAGACGATAGCTCAATACAATCCAAGTGCTAGGACAAAAATATCTTTTATCGTCTGAATAGTGGTCTTGGTACCGTTCGAATGGTAAGTACAAAAATAGTCATTACTTTAAATCATCCCGCATATGTTCAATAAAGGTTGTTTTCACCTGATGATCAAAAACTAAGAGAAGCTTATATATACATGAATTGGAGTATATTTTAAATATAGAAGATAGCTCACAATTGATACTTAATTACTTTGTAAAACTCTCATTATACTGCTGGTCTTTTGTTCATTAATTTGTGATATATTAAGTGAAAGCTAAGTGTAATGTTAAGAAATTATCCTTTATATTCTTTGTAAAGTGCACTGCATTTGTGTTTGTTGTGTAGATAATTGTATAATTTATTTTTTAGTCTTATTAGTGGTAATTAATTAAAGTTACGTGAAGTACACTTAGGAGGCATTGCATGATTGTGAGAGTAAGGCGTGATTTGAACTTCAGGTTAAATCTAGGCTTGAATCTTCTAAGCCTTTCTTTGTCAATTCACAATAATTTATTTGTTTTATTTTTATTCTCTTACTTTTTAAATTTGATTAAAATCCAAAATTTACTATAAATTGCGATTAAATCCAATTCACCATCCTCTTAAGTTCCCAATCAATTCCTTCATGTTTTTCATTTGGAGCTTAGTTTAATCTTTTAGAATAGCTGTTTGATAGCATAATGTTATCTCTCTAAATCTCTAAATTTTGTCAAATAAGAGGGAGCTCTTGAATATTCATAGAGTTTGATTATCAATGACTTCTATCAAATTGCTCTAATGGTCAACAATTTAGATGAGTCCCTCTCGTGATGGATCTCTGCATGGACTTTTCTTGAGCTTAAGCCTATGAAAGGCTTCTCTAAGTATACAAACCTCCCTAAGAATGGTTAAGAGGGGACCAATTGGTTCAATGATCCTTATTTTGAACTTACTATGTCAAATCTTTTTAAGTTATCTAAGTCTATGGACCTAACTCCCTTGGCCTTATATTTTAGTGCAAAGACTTAAGGCCGGGTCTATAGTTGTTAAAATTGAGATTCTACCTAGAATTGCTAGAGAGTTCATAGGATCGGATTGTAAAATTGAATTGTAAAATTGTAACATTCTATAACTTATATAAATTAGCTTTAAAAACTATAAATATACTTACAATAGTAAATGAAAAACTTACAATACATAATGAAATAATGAAGTTTATCATCAATTCTAGTGACAATATAAGTTTAGTACAAATAATTGAGTATACATTATTATCCATATACATAAAACTACAAACATATGTGCCGATGCAAAACATTACAACATATATCATTATAATAAAAATATAAAACTAAAATAAATTATCAATCACCTTGTCATCACTATCACCACTACCATTACCACAACCAATATCACCATCATTGTCAACGACATTATTGGTATTGCTACTGATGATATTGGTACTATTACTAATGATATCGATACTTTTATTGATTCTAAGGATTTAAATCAGGATTTTATCCAATTTTATTCAAAAAGGATTTTATACGAGATTCAGTTAGAGAAAACCTTATAAAATTGTGAAACTATAGAATCTTAGAAGTGAAATTGAGATTTTGATAATCATGGCTAGGTCATTAGTGGACTTAAAGCCCAAATTCTATTTAGCCCCCTTATACATGAAAAAAATACTTTTTGATTTTTTCTTTTTATATTTGCTACAATAAAAACTTCAAAATTATTAAATATTATCATACTAATCTTAAGAAATTATGATTTCTAGTAGTTTCTTTTTTCTTTTTTTCTTTTTTTTTTTAGTGATGGTGGGAGTGACATAAGTGGTAACCAATGGTTGATACCAATAGTGATGGTTAACCATCACAAAAATTTCAAAGGTGAATTAGCCCTTTATTTCTTTTATCTTTGCATAATTTATTACTTTTAAGTCTTATTAGTGGTAATTAATGGTTCAACTTTTTTCTTTTTGGGTATCTTTTTTATATCTATTCAAATCTTGTGTTTGCTAAGAAAAAAATATTAAAAAGATGAAAATATAAATACATATATATTCCTTTTATAAAATTAAATATTTAACAAATTATTATAAAATTTAAAATATCTACACTTTACTGTGCTCATTTTTATAAAAATACCAATTAAAAATTTATTTTTCAATGTATAAAATATATTTTTAAATCTTTTTTTCTTAAAAGTATGTGAATTTTTTACTTTCCAATTTTCATTCTCCATTTATCTTCATTAAAATCATGAAATAGAAATAAGTAAAATAAAAATAAAATATTTTTTAAAATATTATATTTTAACTAAATATAGGTACAAATACAGATAGGACACATAAAAAATACAAAAAAAAAAAGCAATTTAAACAAATGCTTAGTATCACCTTCCACCACTATCCATCACTAATTAACATTCGTAAAGACACCTATGATACATATAAAATATAAACAAAAAAAAAAATCCAAACAGACCTTTTATGTCATAATCCACCACCATTTATTGTTAATTGAAATTAGTATGGACATCTTATGTAGATGATCACCTTCATAATAATTTAGACTTGTAAAACTTTATTTGTTAAATGAAGTTTAAAAATCGTTTTTCCCAAGAAAGATTTCTACCGCCATTATTTTATTGCTTCCAATTGTTTTAAGCAAATAATCATGACATTATATATATATTTATGGTTTCATACATACTTTTCACCAAAAAACAAAAAAAAAAAAAGTGGTTTCATGCATACGCTCACTCACACCCGATACTGATCAAGTCCACGCAGAGCGCGGCCAAACCTATCGACTCTTGCTCCGATTGGATGTTGTCATCAAGTAATAATCATGCCCGGCATACCAAAGAAAATCAGAGAAACCGTCATTAAGTTTAAGAAATTCCTTGTTTAAACACCTACTTCCCCCTCTTTGACTTGAACTCTTCCTATGTATTCACCGTCTCATAATTCATAAAACAGCACAAAAGTCCCCTGTTTTATGTGAAATCTCCGACTATTTTGACAACATTCTTAAAGAAAAAAAAATGGCTTCCTTCGTTATTTCTTCCTCCTCCTCCTCCTCCTTCTTCTTCTTGTTTCTCTCTCTCTCCTCTCTGCTTACTCCAATACAATCCGACATCGACATATGCTTGCCTTCTTTTTACTACAACTCAAACTCGGCGGTGAACTTCCCATTCCGCTTGAAAACTTTCCAAAACCAACGTTGTGGCTACAACACAAGTTTCGACCTATCCTTGAATAACCAAAACCAAACAGTCCTTAACCTCCCAAACCTCGGCGGCGATTTCATCGTCCAAAGCATTAACTACTTGGATCAAAATCTCCGGCTCAGAGATCCAGACGACTGCTTCATAAGACGGCTCCTAAGCTCCACTTACAACAGCGACTATTCACCCTTCAGGGCTGTAGGTACGAAGAGCTTCACTTTCCTCAACTGTTCGAGGCAGAGATTAGCGCCTGGGGAGCTGGAGCCGTATGAGCCGGTGAGCTGTCTCAGTGGTGTGAACCATACGGTTGTCAGAGTTGAAGAGGAAAGTTATAACGGGTCTTGGAGCAAGTGTAAGGCAATCAGGACCGTTGCTGCTCCCTTGATCAGACCGTCGACGTTTGATCTGGATCGGTATGACGAGTTTTGGTTGGCATGGGATGTGCCTAATTGTGGAAGTTGCGCGGCGCGTGGAGGAGCGTGTGGTTTTAAGAGTGGTTCAGATACGGAGGTCGGGTGTATGCTTTTCATTCCTCCACCAACCGGTAAGTCCTTACGTCATTATAGAACTTCATTACTACTTATATTTTCCATAACCAAATTTCTAGTCACAGATAAGAATTTGTCTAATTGTTTCTAATGTTATTATCATATATCGTTATACATAAGCTAGGTCAATATATATATAGTTAGTCATATATAAATAAAGAAAAAAAAAACTAAAGTTAAGTATTTAGTATAGATGGTAATACGTGATTAATCGTAATATAGAAGGATGTTTTGAATACATGGTTTTTGTTTTACATATTCTTATATTGCTTATCAGCACTAAGAGAAAACGCAAACTTCAAATATGATGACCCATGGCATTTTTTTTTTTAATTTCTTTATCATTCTAATGTGGATTATGGACATCATATAATACATCTAATGTATTCTCATGGTCCTTCTCTCACAAAGACGATCTGGGTCCTATATTTGTTTTCTTGCTGAGTCTTAATTTCACTTTTCGTTTTATTTGGGTTAATTCAACTTTAGCTACCGTTGATCAAACGCTCACTTATGAACATTGAAAAAGATTTATGATATTCTTATAAACTTGTTTTTTAGGAAAAGAAGACATATTATGGGTTTATGAATTATAAAATAATCTTTAAAATATAGAGCGTTATTATAAATTTATGGTTAGTTATAAATTATTGATTAAGATTACCAATATCGACGATTATTACAGAAATTTATGTAGATTAACGAGCTATAGGGAATTATTGATTCCAAGTCATTTTATGAAAACAAAAAAGTAAATTGGTTTAAATTAAATGATGAATTTTGAAAAGCTTTCTATTATTTATAGGTTTTTTTTTTACATTTATGATGTAGTATTTTGGATTTAATTAGATTTATGAATGTTCTTTAGTTGCATGAACTTATAAATTGAACTATGATTTTCTTTTTCTTTTCTTTTTTTTTTAGCAAATTTTCGAACTAATGCATTATTAGCCTTTCTTGAGAATCTCTATAATTTCTTTTCAAAATATCAGAAAATTATAAAAAACTGACAGTATATATGAACTAAAAGTCGTTGTTTTATGAACATCGCAAACTAAAGTTACTAATTTCAAAGCGAAATTATGAACATCCATAAAAGAAAAAACCATTTGATCATCTGACATATATCCCTTTCAAATAACCATTAAATCACAATCTTTAACATGTTAGAGCGTCGTTTTCAATAAGTTCTTTATAAAGCTTGTTAAGATGTTATTTCAATTTTAAGAAGGCTTTCCTATTCCTTTTCATAATTTGCTCATCATTCATTCAAGTACGTACTGTAGGATATAAATATTAATGGGTCTTTTTCCTTACATAGGAACTTTGGCATTGATTATTGTGTCTTGTGCCTAGGAACTTTTGATCATAAAGCTGCTCTTAGAAACGTTTGCGGACTTTTAAAATTTTCCCTTATATTTTAATACTAAGAATATCAAATTAAAAAAAAAAAAAAAAAACAAAATCAAAAGTTGGCTGATTGTTTGCTGAATTTTAAATATCCCCAGCGATAGTAAAAGTTAACACTCCCAAGTCAGTCAACTAATTTTGAGAAGCATTTGACTGGGTCAATCTGAGCAGGAAAGTTCTGTAAATAAATAAATAAATTGATTAATTTTGTATTGAAGAAATGATCGTAGATGCTGGCATTCGTAAAATTTGAGCTTTTGACTTATTAAAATCTGAATATTTTTCTTTTTCCTCTTTTGAATATAATCAACTTCACTAGCCCACCTACTGTGTCGTCATCTAGAATCAGGGTAAAAAAAATAAAATAAAATAAAAGAGTTAAAATAGCTTTTACGAATAATACATAGTAAATTTATGGATTTAAGACAGTAAATTTACTGTGATGCTCATTACAATCCCAATGTTACAATCATTCAAGCCGTGTTATTCTTCTACAAGTATTGAGTTTACCAGAGAAGTTCCTACGAAAAGAAAAACTATTATGAATTTTATAATAAAATTAGGAATCATGAATTTTACAAACTTATGGTTAGTTATGAACCTTTAATTGAAATTGCGAACCTTAAGCATCATTATAGAAATTCATAGGGAATTATGGGTTCTCATTCATTTTCTAAAAAAATTATAAGTAATTTGATTTAAATTAAATGATGAATAATGTTGAGGTGCTTTCTATTATCTAAAAGTTTTTTTTTTTTTACATTTATCATAGTAGTATTATGAACTAAATTAGATTTACTTTTAAGTTGAACTATCATTTTCTTTTTAAAACAAAATCTTGAACTAATGCATTATTAACCATTTTGAAGGTAGTTACAATATTTAAGAGTTTTTATAATATTTCTTTTTAAATGTTGGAAAATAAAAAAAAAAAAAGACAATAAATGTGAATTAAAAGTTGTTTTACGAAGAGGGCAAAGTAAAGTTACGAATTTCAAAGTGAAATTATGACATTTATCACTTTCAAATAACCGACCAAATCACAATTTTTAACATGTGAGAGAGTTTAAGCACTTTTACGGACTTTTGTTTGTTTATTAGTTTTTTGTTTTTTTTTTTTCAAAATTTTAATTTCCGCACCGCCTCACCGCCACCACTAGCCCAATATTTTAGTATTAAGAAAATCTAATAAAAAATCAAAAGTTGGCTGAATGTTTGTGGAGTTTTAAACATCCCCTGCGATAATTATATTTAACACTCCCAAGCTAGTCAAGATTTTACTTGGTCGATCTGAGCAGGAAAGTTCTTTAAAATAATTAAATAAATAAATTTTGTATTTAGGAAATGGTCATAGATGGCGACGTCGCAAATTTTAAGTTTTTGAATTACTAAAATCCTTTTTTTTTTTTTTTTTTAATCTAATCCACTTCACTAGCCTATTTACTGTCATCATCTAGAATCAGGGAAAAAAAATAAAAATAAAAATAAAGGGTTAAATAGGATGTATTCATTCCAGCTTCGTAACTTTCACCAAATTCATGGCGAACTTGAAAATTTAATTACGATTCAATTTTCTTCTTTTATGTAACAAAAATAACAATATAACGGATAATAAATAAACTAAAAAAAGAAATAGGTCTAAAAACCCTATTCAAAATAGACACGTATCCTTAGTTAATAACAAAGGTTGAAATATTCCTTTTATAAAATGAATTTTTTAATGAGAATGAAAGCCGTCGTCTTACCAAAGTAAACACTCACATAAAAGGTAAAACAACTAAACTAAGTGAAAAATAAATAAATCCACAGCAGTGATGGAGACGGTGGTGAAGAGAAGATTCTAGCTGAGTCTCCCTTGATTGTAAATGGTAAAACTAGGACATGCTTAAATAAGTTTGGGGATATTTATGATTTTTTAGGATTATTTATTATTAATTTATAAAAATTTAAATATGTTAAAATGTACTTTATAAATTAATAAGATTTTTTTTCCATTTTTCCCTTTTATTTGAGAGCATTTTCCCCTTCCACACTGATTAATGTCGTATAGAAGGCAATTTTATGAATTTCTCAAGTAAACCCTGTTCTAACTAGTGCACTTTTCAGGTCTTCCAAGGAGTGCAAAGTATGGAATAATCGTAGGAGTTGGGATCCCGGTTCTCTTATGCCTCATTGGGCTTGGATGTTTCATTTGTAGCAAAATCAACTATTATGCTCAGCGTCGCCGCCAACATGAAGCGGTGGCCGTCTTCTCTATTCCGACCATGCCGCAACCTTGGGTAGTTGAAATGGGCCTAGATAAGCCTACCATTGAGTCCTACCCAAAAACTGAACTTGGCAAGAGCTGTCGACTCCCTAAGCCTAATGACACCACTTGCTCCATATGTTTAAGTGACTACCAACCCAGTGAAACAATAAGAACCATACCTGAATGTGGCCACTATTTTCATATTGACTGCATAGATGAGTGGCTTAAGATGAAAGGAACCTGCCCCTTGTGCCGAAACTCGCCTGAGGTTTCGACTTCGACAACCTTCTCTTCGACACCTTCGTCGTCGTCTCTATCGCCTGTTTCTTCAGGATAGATTGAATTGGCTTTGTAGAAGGTGGATTGTGTTGTTATTGACAATGTACTCGGGTTGTATGAAATAAGAGTTTAGGTATATTCTATATTTCTATGTTAGAAATATTACTTGTAATATTTGATAAACTAAGTTGAGATTTAGAGCTTAACTTGTATAAACTTTTTTTTGTAAGTATATGATTGTATAGGTAGCACTGACCGTATGGTAGTATACCTACCGCAATGATCCTAAAAAAGGTCTAGTAAAAATATTTTAAAGTTATTATATCACATGTGTATTTATAATATAAGTACTATCTTGTAAGTTAGAGATTATAATATTTTAATTAAATTATATTTAATAATAAGATTATAATTAATTAACATATAAAAATAATTATAAAAACCAATATTTTGTAGCCTATGAGAACTACAAAGAATCGAAATATCCTACCAAACAGTAAGATTAGTAGTTCTTTAGTTAGTATTTCATTACAGTTTAATTTAATATAATTTCTTAGTTTACCAGTTAGATAATAAAGTGATTATTAGTATTAGTACTCGAATTCTTTATGGGATGATATTTGTATTTTTTATATACTATATTATAAAATTTGATAGGTACACTTACCTCACATTAAGTTGTTAACACCGTTGCCGAGGATTTTGATATTAAGAACACTAGTTACTTTATTAATTTAACCATTTTTCCTGTTTTTGCTTTATTTATTTGTTTTATTTTCTTTTTGTAGTGCATGACTAGAAATAATCCACTAGACATACTAATATTTGATTTAGAAATTAAAAGGACAACAAGGCGATTATGGAAACAATTTGTCAAACCGTGGAGGAACTAAATCAAGGATCTCCTTTGAGAATTAAGACGGAAGAAGAGTTAGTAATCATGGGAGATGAAAATTAGAACTAACAACGAACTATGTCTGACTACTCCAAACCTTCTCTAGTTGGTGCTAACTCCAGTATTGTAAGGCCACCTATTGCTACTAATAACTTTCAAATTCAACCTCATATAATTTAGATAGTGCAGCAATTTGTCCAATTTGATGGACTATAGGATGAAGACCCCAATGCTCACATTTCTAATTTTTTGGAGATTTGTGATACTTTTAAGTAAATGGAGCTTCAAATAACACAATAAAATTGCGGCTTTTTCCTTTTGTCACCGAGAGGCCTAGTAAAACAGTGGTTGAATTCACTCCTAAGGGGGTCTATCATGACTTAGGATGATATGGCATAGAAGTTTTTGGCAAAAGACTTTCCACTTGCTAAGACCACTAAACTCTGAAAGGACATATCATCCCATGCTTAACTCGAGGTTGAGACTTTGCATGACACTTGGGAGAGATATAAAGAGTTATTGAGGAGATGCCTTCATTATGCCCTACCACTCTGGATGCGGATTCAAACTTTCTACAAACTTTCTACAATTGTTTGAACCTATCAACAAGGCAAATGATAGATGCTATTATAGGGGGAATGTTGAACACAAAAACACCTGAAGAGGTTTAATCTTTAATTGAGGACATGACCATGGACAGTTTTCAATGGGAAGGTGCTAGGGTGAGAAATAGAGTAGCAAGCATTTATGAAGTGGATGTGGTGATAAACTTACCTAATAAGGTTGATGCTATAAGTAAGAAGTTAGATGCACTTTCTGTGAATCCAAAGTGTCTCTTGGGAGAAGTTGATGCCATAAATAAGTGGGAATAGGTTGACTACTTAGGAAACTCCTCTAGGTTACAAAACAACTCCTATAGTAACACTTACAACCTAGGGTGGAGAAATCATCTGAATTTCTCTTGGAGCTATCAGAGTCAAAATCAGTAGAGGATGAACTTACCTCCCCTAGGATTCTAAAGACCCCCATTGCATTACGAGAGATCAGGTTTGGAAGAACTTTTAACTAAATATATTTAAACTAATGAGGCTAGATTGTAGAATACAGAAACTTCTTTAAGGAGTCAAGAAGCCTCCATCTATAACTTAGAAAATCAAGTAGGACAACTTGCAAAAGTAATGGTTGAAAGACAATAAGGGACACTGCTAGGAAACACCGATACGAATCCTATAGAGCATGTGTAAGCAGTAACCCTTAGAAATGAAAGAGAGTTGCAGGTTAAACAAAAAACTATAGAAGGTTTAGAAAGGAATGAAGAAGAAGTTAAGGAAAAAGAAAAGATAGAGCCACCAAAAGTGAAGGAATATAGACCACCCATACCCTATCCTTAGTGCTTGAAGAAAGATTGCTCTGATGAGCAATTTAGTAAGTTTATTGACATTTTTAAGCAGTTACATATTAACTTACCATTTGTTGATACTTTATCATAGATGCCTAAGTATGTTAAGTACTTGAAGGATTTGTTATCCAACAAGAGAAAGCTAGAGGAGATATCAACTATAACATTGAATGAGGAATGTTCGGCACTAATGTAAAAGAAGTTTCCACAAAAATTAAAGGATTCGGGGAGTTTTACTCTACCCTATCTTATTGGAAATTTACCAATAAATGGAGCATTAGTCAACTTAGGTGTAAGTATAAATTTAATGTCACATCATATCTTTAAAAAGTTAGGATTAGGGAATCCTAAACTAACACATATGCTCATTCAATTAGCCGATAGGTCCTTAAAGTACCCCATCGGTATTATTGAGGATGTGTTAGTTAAGGTAGGCATATTCATTTTTCCAGTGGACTTCGTAATCCTAGATATAGATGAGGACATTGAAGCACCATTAATTTTAGGTCGCCCTTTCTTAGTTACTTCTAAGGTAGTTATAGATGTAGGAAATCAAAAGTTAACTCTAAAAGTTGGGGATAAACAAAGAACTTTTAAGACACTTAACACGATACGACAAGCCCCTAAGAGTAGTGAGATTTGTTATTTCCTAAATACATCTAACTAGCTTGGCTCCATTTGTGTGCAAGATGGTATTTATACAAATCTAGTTCCATAACATCTCATTCATGGCAAGAAAAAGGGTCTAGGTAAATTTACGTAATTTGAGCATCAAAATTTTCATGGTTGTCCACCTGATTAGAAAAGATAAGTGCATCAAGCCAATGGCATTTCTTGGGAGGCAACCTAAGTTTAGTTTTTTTTTTTTAATTATATATATATTAACTTTCCTTACTTTAGTTTAATTTAATTAGATTTATAACATTTTTTCTTTTAGTTGTTTTATTTTAGTTCTAGTTCCTCTTTGCATTTTTGTGGCTTTTACGTGTTTAGAGTGTTCAAGATCAACCATTTTACATGCTAAGCTCCATTTGCAATGGAACAGATATCATGTTCAAGGGAGTATTGGTTCTTTTCCCCACTACCTTACTTCATTGCTTTTGCATTTTCTTTGATTCTTATTCTTTTAATTTTTCTTTTTATTCATACATTGAGGACACTGCACGATTTAAAGTGTAGGGAAGGGACTTATAAATGTGTAGTTAATTAAAGAAATCAAAATTTTACTTGTTTAACTTGAAAATCATAAAGTTAACTTGCAATTTTGAAAGGGAAAATAACTCTTTGGATAATTTAGAACACTTGATCAAAGTTTTGAACTTTGAGATTTAGAGATTTGAAGAGCATCACTAGTTAGAAATTAATCATGAACTTCTTTTAATTTTACTTTGATGTATACTTTTTTCTTTTTAATATTTTTAGAACACTATATTTTTTTGATAAATAGTATTACTTATCCTTTGAAAATTTGTGGAAAATAAATCAATAGAGTAAAAAAAAATGAAATAAATAAATTGAAAAAAGAATTAAATAAAGTTTAGTTGTGGGCTTTGTTGACTCAAATAATTAAGCCTGCGGGGTGCCTCCTTTATGTGGAATAACTCCTATTAACTTGAGTGAAGAACTTGGGATTATCAGTTGAAAGCTCGCTAAAAAGGTCAAGAGAAATGTCCATGATAAAGTTAAATGTAAGTAAATAAGTTTTATTAAATAAATGTAGTAGATGGTTTGAAAGGGTATCTTAAAACCTAATAGCCTAAGATCATCTTGTTTGGAACTTACTGATCGATGAAACTACCTAAAAAAAAAAAAAAAGAGAAAAGATTAAGAGATAAGTGAGTAGATTTACCTTGGGTTATAATGTTTAACAAAACAAAAGAAGGGGATGTATACATTTTAGTAAAGTGTTTATGACTTTTTCTTGATTAGGAGATGATTATTCAAGTTTCAATTTTCTCATATGTTCAAGATAATTGGTTAAGTGAGAAACATAAGAGGCAGGGTTAATTTTCTTTTGAATTGCAGGTTAATTCAAAGTTTGACTCTCATGCTATTATAAGGTTAAATAAGAATTAATTTGATTGATTTCTTAAATAATAGTAATTCGATTAAGTGTTTCTTATCCTCTTGTTTAATTTGATTAATTTTCTTGAGAATAAGCAAATACTTAAGTGTGGGGAAGTTTGATAAGTGTTTAATTAGATAGATATATAAAGTGAGATTTAACATGTTTTTTCCTTCATTTTGGTAGGGTTTTGAAGAATTTAAAATTTAATTGAGTAATATTTGATTTTAGGGCTTTGATGCATAAAGGAGTTAAAATCGAAGAAAAAAAAATCCAATTTTATTCAATTCAGAGCTAAATTGAAGAAGTTATGAAAGTTTGAAGTAGACATGACCGTATTGGTTGGTCGTGTTGAAGCTAAGGATTTACATAAAGATACATGGCCTATAGATACGACCGTGTCTACATTTGTGTTTGCTGGAATGTTAGTTTTTGTGCCATTTTTAAGCTATGAAGTTAACATGACCACAACATGACCATGTTGGACAGCTTGTCGATCTAAAAATGCACAGTTTTGGACGTGAATTATATCAATAGGAGATGACTTCACATAAGAAAACATAACTCGTATTTGTCATTCTTGTTTTAGGGTTTTGAGGAAAAGACGACTATTCATTTTAACTTCAAGAATTATGGTTTTCTACTTGTTTTTATTTGATTGTCTTGATGATGCATACATGATATCATTGTTGAATTCAAATCTATACATGTTTAGTACAAAGAGGTAATGAGATATGGGGTCTTCTTGTTTAAGGCCTCTATCTATTGCTAGGGAAGAAACCCACTAATTCCCTATTGATTGCAATGGAAAAGGTTGGAGTTGAAATACATTGTTTGATGAGGTTACAAAAGTGATTCAAGAAATCCATGCATCGTAGAATTTTAAGGATGAATTCCCAATTAATTGTGTCATAAGCTTTTTGTAGGTTCACCTTTAACGCACACCTCGAGACTCCTTTATGAATATGATAGCCTATGATGAGCTCTTGGGCAATAAAATATTATGATTTATTCTACATCTCATGACAAAAGTAGCTTGCTCCCTACTCACTGTAAATACCTCATTTTTGCCCTAATAATTAATAATAATCAACAATAAACAATTTTCAATTTTTTCTATTTTTTTCTCTAATTTAGCAAAAATAAGAAAAATATTCAAAAAATAAAATAAATAGGAAAATATATCGATTTTGGAAAATAATTGCAGAAATGGTAATAAAAAGGACTAAATAATTTTTACAAAATTTTGAAAATTTAAAAAATACAAAAAAATAAAAAAAAATCGCATTGCATATATGCAAATTGCGAAAATAAAAAAATCGAGTAAGTAGGTTAGCCCAGTTGGTCCGAACCTTGGTCTAGTGTGGGCGGGAGTGGGCTCGGTCAGGGGTTTGAAACGCGGGGGAGGCAGATTCCGCGTTTTGCAAATTTTTTCTTCGCCTAGGACACGTGTCAGCAGCTGATTGGCTAGAGTAGACACACGCGCCGGGCGTGTGATCATCTTCAACCTTCGTCCAAGATCGCTGGCGAGGAGAAAAAAATTGAATTTCGGTCGTTTTGATTCGATTTTTTGCACAATCCAACAAATCTTAAATTGAAATAAGATAAACATCATCCAATTGGAATCAAATCGCAATAAATCAATGGATTTACACAAATCGGAGATGGGTTTTTAACCGCAAATCCGATTTACTTCAATCGGTGGAAATCCGAGTTTATCTATCTCGATTTCTTGCACCTATAAATAGAGGATGAAAGGGGGAGGCAGAAGCATGGATCAAAAGTGAGAAAAAGAGAGAATCAAAGCCTCGCTGGAATTCTCCAACTCGCGACCGCCGATCGAGTTTGAAACCACCACCTGGAGGCGATCTTGAAGAAAACCACTACCACGGTTGAGTTCCTCATCCCTTAAAAGCTCGGAAGCCGCCTTTAAACACCACTGAAAGCCGCTGGAATGCCGTTAATGAGCACTCCCAGCCGCCGTGCTTGATCTACCCGACCGACTCGCTTCGACCTGATCCGATCCGACCGACCCGACCTGCGCACCGACTCGGATTCAAGTAAGTTGGATTTTTCGATATTTATTTATTTATCTATTTTATTTATTTCGAATTTATTTATTTACTTATTTATTATTTATAATTCAAAAATAAAAAAAATGTTGGAATTTAGATTATTTTTTTAGGATTTAATTTAAGATGAATAATAAAATAAAATAAAAAAATAATAATAATAAATAATAAAAAATATATAAAGAAAATGATAAAAATATATTAGAAAAAATAGTAAAATTTAGATTTTAGAATAGGATAGATAAATAATCTAGGAGAAAACTTTTCAACAAAAATTTAATAAAAATTACAAAAATTAATAAAAAATTACTAAAAATCATAAAAATTAACAAAAATTAATAATATTAGAAATGGGTAGAAAAATAGAAAAATAAAATTTTTATCACTTCGAAAAATCATTTTCTTAAATAAATCCAAAATTGGTTTTTTCCTAATAATTATTATTTAAAAAAAATCAAATTATAAAGCTTAAGCTTAGATTTTTTTAGCAAAATGCTAAGATGGTAAAAACATAAATAAAAAGAAATTTCAAAATTAAAAAATCACCAACACACTAAAGTTTTATAGGAAAAGCGAACTACGACATGTTTGATTCTGAATAGCAGGTATGTAGGCACCCATTTGGGGCAACCCTAAAAAGGAATAAAAATCATTTTCTCAGAATAGGTTATTCAAAAACAAAATAAAAAGATAATAAAAAATAAATAAAAGACATTTTAGATAGAGTAGATTTTAGGAGATTAAGGTGGCAACCTTAGGGTTTTAATATGTTAGCCTCCGAACTAAAAAACTTTGGTTTTCCCCTTTCCTCTTTTCACAAAAAATGAGAAGAGGAAATCACGACAACTAGTGGTCCAAATTAGGACTAATTTGCTCAATTAGCAAATTAGTCCTAATTCAATCTTTCCCAACAACAGTTGGGTGGTGACTCCAAAACAAAACGAAATTCCTAACTCAAGTCAAGGATCTACATTAGATGAGCATAGCGTCTAGTATAGATCGGATTAGGAATGGGAAATAAAAAATTAGACTTGACACCCACCAATTTAGTTTAGTGAAAAATTTAAAATAAAAAAAAGTTCTGATCACTTAGGGGAGTCAAGTAACCCCTCAAAGGTAGCTATTGTGCACCCTTTGGCCTTGGGATGGTTGGAACGGCCACAAAATGTAGTAGGTCATGACTCACTTGAAAAACTCATGTGACTCAAGGGCTACCACGGCCACCTACCACGAGGAGGGTGGGTCGCGTGACCTCCTCTAGAAAGAAAGGGAAAATCCAATTGAATCTTTGATTCATTTTTTTTTTTTTTTTTGTTATTTGAATGGCTTTGGCAACCCCCACAGATCCCCCTCCCCCCACTTCAAGTGGCCATTGGCTACCCCTAGTTATGGGGTGGTTAGAGTTTTTTTTTTGTTTTTAATTAATTTTATATTTTATCATATTATTTATTTTTAAAAATTACGTGGATCAATCAAAGTATGTCACATGTCCCCGTTTAACAAAAAAGTAAACGAGTGTTAATAAAATGACTTGATTGTATATTTTTATAAATTTTGAGGATTGAAATAAAAAAAAAAAAAGCTTAAAAGTTAAACAAAAAAGATACCAAACATCGATGATTAAATACATAATTTTTCAATTTGAATTCTTCCTGTCCAGTTGTAATCATAATAAAAATTAACAGCGTGTGAACATCAGTATTCAAAGTCGGTGCTTGGAATAAAATCAATATTAAACAGCATACGAAATGAGAAGTTCTTTATCATACAAATCAAAGAATGCTTGGTCGGCAGTCGTTTTCTCCTTTGAAAAATCAGTAATGTTCTTCTAAAATACGTTGTAGTAGTAGTGCCTATCCCCATGATGTCGTCCGAGGAGGACCCTGAATCCATATATCTTGTTCCATCCTCGTTGTTACCCAATTTCATTTTACGTTTTGTTTGGTTTGAGCGTTGACGACAGAACGTTTACCATAAACTGAGCTTCTAAAGCTTGAGTTGACCGATTTATCAACAATGAAAAACATTGACGACATTCTTGTAGGGTATTCACCTATAGGTGAATATTAAGAGTTATACAGTAATTTTGAATATAATTTTTTTTTGAAAATTACTCTTATTGGATTGAGTATGGATATAAAGTCTTTCTGCCCAGTAACTACTATAAAACCTGTATTATTTTAAGATATACAAAATATATAATTTAGGATATTTTTTATTTATTTTATAAAATATTATAAAATAATATTAATAAATAAATTATAAATAATAATATTATAGTTTTTAGCAATAAATATTTTGGTAAAAAAGAGAGTTTAAGTCCATAAGTTAATAACTTTAAACAGTTAAACCTAATATTGGCCCTCTTCTTTTTTTTTTTTTCCCTCTATTTTTCTCTCCAACTTTAGGTTTTTTATTCTTTTACCTTTTTTTCTTCTTCTATTTACTAAGTAGTAAGATTATAAAACTTAAAATAATTAAAGTTAAGAATTACATTTTTTAATTTTATATATTTTATTACAAGTTACATAAATTTTGTATATTAAAAATTTATAATTTATATAAAAAAGATGACATTTACATATTTTATAAGGTACCCTATACCTTATAGGTATTATAGGATATATGATATAGGGTAGTTCCAAGATACTACATGATAGATTCTGATTTAAAAAATTGGGAACATATACCAGACATGATAGGGTATAGGTAGGGCTTTATACTTTACTTATTCTATACCTGCTCATCCCTATTTAGTTACATAAACTATTAAGTTAAAATATACTTTTTTAAGCAAATTTTGAACTAATGCATTATTAGCCTTTTTGATAGTTACAATATTTGAGTCTTTATAATATTATAGCGTAAAGCTATAATAACAATTCAATTAAGTGGTATGCTACTGTCAGATATATTACTTTTAAGTTTATTTCTTAGTATGCATTTTGGATATTATAATTTTTTAGATTACATTTTCTTATTTATATTATTGCTTTGTTCATAATTGTTCATATTTTACACTTATTTCTTCTCTCTTGTTTTTCTATATATATATATATACAAATATTTCTAAATTTTAGTTAACAATCTTATATATTGACTAATTTATTCCCAATATCTCATGGTGTATCCGTTATACTTCACTATTTTAATACTTATCAATTAATAAGTGTAAATACTAAGTCCTAATAAAGTTAATCATCTTATATTCTTTAATTTACAAAACGAACCAAGGTCACTTCGATTAGTTTTTGTGGATATATCATAAAGTTTGAACCAAATTAGAAAATGCTAACCTGCACCTAAAATTAGAAGCTCTCATAATATATTAGTGATTTTAGTCATATTTTTAATTTAATATTATAATAAATATATTGAAATAAATATCAGAATAAATATTTTTATAATAAAAATTTATACAAAATATGTATTTTATGGTTTCTCTCTCTCTCTCTCACTCACACACACACACACATGCGCGCACGATATTGTCCAAGTCCACTCAGCACTCGGCAAAAGCTGTCAACTATGGAACTTCGAAGAAACTGTCGTAAGGTTAAAGAAATTCCTTGTTTAATCGCGTACTTCTCCCAAGTTGACTTGAACTTCTCTATAAATTAATGGTCTCATAATACATAAAAATAACAGATTAAGTCTTCTATCTTATGTAAAATCTTTAATTTCTTTTTTATTGCAAAAACGTTCTTAGAAAAAAAGAATGGCTTCCTTCATTATTTTCTTCTTCTTCTTCTTCTCTCTCTCTTCTCTACTTACTCAAACACAATCCAGCATCGACGGATGCCCACTTTCTTTTTGTCGCAACTCATGCATGTCGATAAACTCCTCATACACGTCGGTGCGCTTCCCAGACCATTACCCGGTGGTGACCTTCCCATTCCACTTGAAACATAGCCAAAACCAACGTTGTGGTTACAACACAAGTTTCGAGTTATCCTGCAATAACCAAAACCAAACAATGCTTAACCTCCCAAACCTCGGCGGTGATTTCATCGTCGAAGACATCGACTACTTCCTTCAAAATCTCCGGCTGAGAGACCCAGAGGGCTGCTTCGTAAGACGGCTCCTAAACTTCACTTACAACCACGACTTTTCACCCTTCAGGGCTTTTCGTACGAACGATTTCATTTTTCTCAACTGTTCGAGGGAGATAGGAACGGGCCTAATGGATGAGAAGCCGGAGATTTATAAGCAGGTGAGCTGTCTCGGTGGTGGGAATCATACGGTTCTAAGAGTTGAAGAGGTAAATTACAAAGGCTCGAGCAGGTGTAAGAAAATCAGGACCGTTGCTGCTCCCGTGATCAGCCGACGGTCGGGGTTTGGTCCGGGGCTGGATGACGTGTTTTGTCTGGGATGGGATACGCCTAATTGTGCAGATTGCAAGGTGCTTGGAGGAGCGTGCGGTTTGAAGAGGGGTTCCGATACAGAGATCGAGTGCGTGGTTCCCGATCCTCCATCATCTGGTGAGTCCTTAGCATCATTATAGGGCTTCTTACTACCGATATATTTTCTATGACCAAATTTCCCAATCGGATTAGATTAGTCGTAGATAAGAATTTGTCTAATTGTTCCTGATGCTCTCGCTCGGATTTTTGCTAATTATATATTGTAACGTATAAATAAAGAGAAGATAAAAGAAATAAAACTAAAGTTAAGTATTTAATATAAACTTACATATTTTACATTCTTTATTAGCAAGGGAAAAACACAAACTTTAAATATGGATTTTCCGTTGTGAGTCTAATGGGGCAAAATGTAGTGAAGAAGGCTTACATTTGTGTACTTTTTGTAAAAAAAAAAAGTTTGAATTTTTCAATCATATGTTTAAGTACCTATATTTATAAGATATTTTTATTTTAGAATCTCCATTAATCTATTGTTAACAATTTTTGGCGTGCCATGAATAAAGGTCAACTCATAAATACAAATCCTCAAACACGTGATTCAGAAATCTAGACCCTTTTATGCAATACCACATAAATAATGGTCCTTCTTTTATATTTTTCTTTCATCAAATTATATAATATCATGTATAAACATTATTATTTATTTATTTGTTATATATATAGTATTATATAATTAGTATATATATATATATATATATATATATATGAGAATATTGTTTTAATTAAATTTTGTTCCTTATAATTATAGTTTTTTAATTTCGTTACACTAGAAACAAACTAAATATCATATTTAATGGCATCTTATGTATACGAGGAGGACAATTTTATTTTTCATTTCCCCCAAATCAAATTCCAAAAAATGAGTATTATTAAATCTAATATTTGATTACCTCACTAGAAGATGCATATTTTGCAAATAGTAACCATAATATTTATCTATTATTAGATTTGTTAGATGTATTTTTTTCTTTTAATTATTATTATCTAGAAAAATAATTATCAAAACTTAGAGATAAAATTTTTAGCTATAAATATAAATTAATATATAGTCATTATTTATCCACACTATATCAAATTATGCTTTAAAGTATGTATAATATCATTGAAAATAATAGTTTTATTTTACAAACCATCACAATTGATATTTTTATAATGTATTATAATATCATTGGTTATTATAAATATAAATATTTTTATTTAATTATGGTTTATTTAGAAAAATTTAGAAAATGACCCACATTTGTATACTTTTGCAAAAAGAGTATGGATTTCTCAATCATGCATTTAGGGGTTTATATTTATAACTTATGCTCATTTTGTGGTCTTTATTTATGCCATGTTGGATCCAATTAACAACAAATCCACGGATGTTCTAAAATGAAGGTATCTTATAAAGATATGCCCCTTAATGCTTGGTAAAAAAATTTAAGTCCTTTTTTCGCCAAAAAAAACTGTAAGAAAGCAAGTCTTTTGTTTGCATTTTTTCCTATTCTAACGAGGACATCATACAATACAATTAACCCCATATATTCCAAATTTAAAAAAAGTTTCTACTTAATTCAATATCTAAGGTTTGGCCAAATGAACATAACTTACAATTTGAGTCTATATACTTTTGTCAATCCTTAGATGAGCTCTTGAAGCTTTTAGGAAATGATTAATGGTATACACAAGATGTTCTAAAGTTGTCCCAAATTTTATAAAAGGGTAAATTATATTAAAAAAAATTAATATGTGTTTTAAGTCATTTGTAAAGAGATTACTTGTATTTTGTTTTTAAAAAAAGAGGTAACGTGTGTTTTTTAATTTTATATCAATAATAAATAATGACGAGTATCAATAATAAATAATATTGACAATTTTTTTAATAATAAATCACTCCTACTTATAGTAAATAAGACTCGTTAACAATAAAAAAGTGACTATATTATATAATTATTTTTGAATGATTATACTATAGGATTAGCAAATATTTTCAAAGATAAATACATGGTTTTAGAACTCTAATAGTATCCATTTGATATCATCATAGGTTTTGTCGACATCTGAAATGTAAATCTTGACAAAATCTTATAATCCATTTGGCATAAGCATTGTCTTCCTATCAAGATAGTGCAAATTTGAATCCTCTATATCCCTTTGTCATTAAAAAGAAAAAAAGAAAAAGAAAAAGAAAAAATAAAGCCACTATTTTTCAATGTGAAAGACCAACATAACTTTCCACATTCGGACCTAGAGGAGGTAGGACCAGCTGGAACGAAAATTAACACTGTGTGATTATCATTATTCAAAGTCAATGCTTGTAATAAAATCAATATAAAGCAGCATATAAAAATGAGAAATTCTTTATTATTCATATCAAATATGATTGGTTGGCGGTCGCTTTCTCCTTTGAAAAAATCAGTATGTTCTTCTGGAATACGTTGTAGTAGTGGTACCTATTCCAGGTTATTGTCTGAGAAGGATCCTAAATCCTTATTTCTCGTTCCTTCCTCGCTGTTTCTTAACTTCATTTTATGTTTTATTTGACTTGAGCGTTAACTACGGGGACGTTTGCCATAAAGTGACCTTTCAAAGCTTGAGTGGACCAGTTGATCAATCACTTACTTATGAACATTAAAAAGGATTTATGATATTGTTGAGAAGTTTTACAAATAGGCAACCAAACTGCGAACACTACAGGTATTACGAATTTTTATGAAATTTATAAACTTTTCTGCAAACTTACACGAGCGCATAGTACATTTATGAACTCAAGCATGTTTATGAAGTTCGTTGGATTTAAATCTTGAAAATATTTTAGGTAAAATTATAAAATAATCAATGATTGAAATTGAGAAAAGAAGATTGAATCATGGTATTATCGTAAGATATTTCAAATACTTAAATAATCTCAACTATTCTTATAATTTTACTTAAGTACTTTAAATTATCCAATTATGAGTTTTTGGATGGATATAAAAAGGTAAATTTACAGTAATATTCATTATAATGCCAATGTGACAATCACTTAAGTATTGGGTAACACTCTATATATTGTAGTTTAAAAAAAATGATGTAAATATTATAACCAAAATAATTATTCTTAAAGTAAGTTTCAAAGATACGTACATAATTTGTGACTTTAGGGTAAAAAAAAATAAAATTAAAGACATAAATCCCGGTTTGCATCTTCAAGCATTTTATTTAAAGGTGCAAATACAATACAAATTGTACTAAAGGCATAAATAAGGTTTACATCTTTAATTTTAAATTATTTTTAACCCTAAAATCACAAATTTTCAACATTAAATTACAAAAAAAAAAAACCAAAGCATAGTTACAGACATATACAGTTCTATATTGAGATTTAGAGCAGTGTTTACCAAAAAAAAAGCCGTTTTTATGAAAAGAAAAACGGTTATGGAATCCATAGATATTATGAATTTTACAATAAAATTACGAATTACAAAATAATCTCATAAACATATGGCGACAGTATAAATTTATAGTTTTTAACAAACCGTTAATTGAAATTACGAATCTTAAGAATCATTACAGAAATTTATAGGGAATAATGGATTCTACGTCATTTTATAAAAAAATATAAGTAATTATAGCAGTATTATGAACTAAATTAGATTTACGAATATTCTTTAGTTGCATGAACTATTAAGTTAACATATAATTTTTTTTTGGCAAAATTTTGAGCTAACGCATTATAAGCCTTTCTGAAGACGGTTACAATATTTGAGAGTCTTTACAATATTTCTTTTTAAAATACTTTTTTAGGCCAATTCTTTTTAAAATGTTAGAAAACTAAAAAATAACAATATAGATGACAAAGTTGTTTTACGAATATTGCAAAAGTGAAATTATGAACTTCCATAAAAGGAAAAAACATTACATCGACTGACATTTATTACTTTTAAATAACCATCATATATAATGTAATTGGTAATTTATAAATTTCTCAAATAAACTCTTCTTTCAGATGGTGCACCAGGTCATCCAGGATTTATAACGTATGGTATAATCACAAGTGTTGGGATCCTGGTTCTATTGTGCCTCATTCCTGGATGTTTCTATTATGCTCAGCGCCACCGTCAACACGACACGACGGCCGTCTTCTCTATTCCGATCACACCGCAACCTTATATAGTTGGAATGGGCCTAGATAGGCGTACCATTGAGTCCTACCCAAAAAGTGAACTTGGCAAGAGCTGTCGACTACCGACGCCTAATGACACCACTTGTTCCATATGTTTGAGTGACTATCAACCCAGTGAAACAGTAAGAACGATACCTGAATGTGGACACTATTTTCATACTGACTGCATAGATGAGTGGCTTAAGATGAAAGGAACTTGCCCCTTGTGCCGAAACTCGCCGGAGGGTTCAACTTGGACACCCTTTTCGCCGCCTTTATCACCGTCTCCATTGTATATATCGTCAAGATAGATTGAATTAACTTATGAAAGGTGGATTTTGATGTTGTAGACAATGTACTTGGGTATTGTGAAATGAGATTGCGTGTATATTATGTATTTCTATGTTAGAGATTATTATATGCTTCAAGTGTATTGCTCCACTTGCATGCATTTGATTCTTATATGATGTAAACAATGGAACAAATTTGGATGTGTGCACGTAGTGACAAGAAAATAAGTGTCTTGTTAATATAGGTGCGCTAACTGTCTATTAAAGGCATTTCTACAATCACCAATTTGTAACAAAGTTCCATCGAAATTGATATATGATATTAGGTATTAGGGATTGTATCTCACCTGATGATAATTAACAATATTATGTCATTACTAGAATTATTCATGATCAAGTAAGTGTTTAAAGGGAATATGGGCACGGATTATCACGTCAATCAATCCTAGTATAATATGCATTGAAGTGATTGAATGACAATTTGGACAACATTCATATTTATATTATTTTCTCCCCCTCTTTTATCTCCCGAAAACATGCTTTAACTTTCCTTTCAATTATTTTAGATCTTCATGGATGATTTATTATAATAGATGTTCCTAACTTATTCAAACTTTGAGATTTATTTTGTTTCTATATGAAGTTTATTAAAGTATAAACAAATATTAGTGGAGGCCATGAAAGAGCTATTATGAGACGATAATTTAGGTATGCAGATTTTTTTTTTTTTTTTATATATGATTTGAAGTAGATATGATTTATTATTATTTTCTACTTAATTAGATTTCTTTTCTTATTAGTTATCAGTATCTTTTTTTTTAAAAATTTTTTTTAGAGACATCCAATCTTATTAGTTTTCTTTTTTATTATTTCTATGCTATTAGATCATGTAAAGATCATAAACTCATATTTGACCTTACTTATGTAAACATCTTACATTGTTAGGTTTTTAGACAAATGAAAATTGAGCGCTAAATATTGAATAAAATTACTCTCTTAGAAATTGGTGTGGTACCATGTCTTTTCTTTGATGGTGTGATTCCATCATACCCAAATGTAATGTGATCCCATGCTACCACTCTTGTTAGTGTGATTGCTTTAAAAACTTGTTGTTGAGAGGCCACTGAGAAATTGTTACAACGTGAAGCCATAATAACAAATTCAATTGGGTGGTATGCCGCTATTGAATATATCCATTTTAAGTTTAATTTTTTATTTAATAAAAAAAGAAAAATACAAAATAAAACATTTTTTTTTGGTAATTTCTTACCATTCTAGATCTTATAATTTTTTAGATTACATTTTCTTACTTATATTTGTGCTTTGTTCATAATTATTCACATTTTACAATTATTTCTTCTCCCACTCTTGTTTTTGCCCCCTCTATGACCTTAACTTTTTCCATAAGTTCATTGAAAGTATAAAATTCAAATTTTTCTAATTTTCTCGTTATTTTCGGTTCAAAACTATTCATAAATGCTTCTATCTTGAGTCCATTGTCATCCCTTTATGCAAATAGAGCAAATTGCAATAACCTATTGAACTCACTTTCATATTGATCTATATTGTGAGTGCCTTAAGCAAAATTCAACAAATTGGATCTAAATTTGGAAAACATACTTTTAGGAAAATAGTTTCTCAAAAATTCTCTTCTAAAATCTCCCCAAGTGTGATGGGTTACGGCAATGTCCTTCTCCTAGAATCCCACCAAGCTTGCACTCTTAGTAATTATGTGCCATACGAGACTTGCAATTACTGAGGCACCTCAAAAGCTTCAAAGAATCTCCCTATTTATGTTAATCAATCTTCGGCTTCCTTAGGTTTTTTGCAAGACCAATCAAAATACCTATTGCACTTAAAAAAATTTAGGTAGCATACTTCTTTGGAGCCTTTGTATTGATCTACTACTATAGGAGCTTCTGGTGGTGGTGGTGGCAACACTTCATCCATTACTATCGAAAGCAGTGCTGGTACTGATGCTAGTTGCAACCTTTCTACTATCGCTGATGTATGGCCTCTAAGATTTCATTACTTCTATTTGATGCTGGTGGTGGTGGGTGATTTAACTCAGGTTCATTTGGTTCTTGAACGGCTGGTATTTCCTTTTTGAAAATTATGTGGCCTTCGACCATGGCGTCTAGGTACAATCTAGAGTACATTAAGATCAGCAATATAATAAAAGTTACCATACAATGCAAAGATTTAAAGATAACTAAGCCATAGCAAAAACTTTTAAATATGTAGTTCATTCATTAGTTGACTTTCTATATTATTAGACATTAGTTTTAGTGAAAATACTTATCTTTAGTTAAATGTCGTGATATATATCAATCTTGTATGTTATGTAATTTATTCCCTATATCTCATGGTGTACCGTTTGAATACCTATCAATTAATAAGTGTAAATACTAATTCCTAATAAAGTTAATCATCTTATTTTCTTTATTTTACAAAACAAATTTTATAAGATCACTTTGGTTAGTTTTTATGGTTACATTGTAAAGTTTGAACCAAATTGGAAAATGCTTACCTGAGCCCAAAATTAAAAGCTCAAAGTTACTAGGCATCACAATATATTAGTAATTTTAATCATATTTTTAATTCATTACCATAATTAATGAAATGGGATAAATATTAGAATAAATATTCTTATAATAAAAATTTATACAAAATAAACCTTAAAATATAAATTTATAATATATTACTGGCAATAATGAATTTTAAAATATAACTTTTTTTTTTTATTTCTTATCTACTACATTCTAAAAAATAAAAAGATTGTTACTATCATCTCCTATCAACATTCCATTCATTGCTAAAGGACATTAGTATCGACAACATATGTACATTATCGCTATAATATTTTAGAATTGTAAGACTTTATTTACAAGAGATCTTAAATGAGTTTTCATTTTTTTAGCCCAAAAAATGCTAAATGAAGTTTAAAAATCGTTTTTTCTCCAAGAAAAGACTTCTACCCTCATTATTTTACTGCTTCCAATATTTTTAAGCAATTCTCATGACATTATATGTATTTTATGGTTTTATACACACACGCACGCTATCGTCCGTGTCCACACAGCACTCAGCGAAAGCTACCAACAATCGAACTTCCAAGGAAACTCTCAAAAGGTTTACAAATTCCTTGTTTAAGAGCGTACTTCCCTCACATTGATTTGAACTTCTCTACTTACTCAAACACAATCCAACATAGATGGATGCCTACCTTCTTTTTGTAGCAACTCATACATGTCGATGATGAACTTCTCATACACGCTGGTGCACTTCCTATACACGCCGATGAACTTCCCATACACGGGGGTGACCTTCCCATTCCACTTGAAACATCGCCAAAGCCAACGTTGTGGTTACAACACAAGTTTCGGCTTACCCTGCAATAGCCAAAACCAAACAATCCTTTACCTCCCAAGCCTCGGCGGCGATTTCATCGTCGAAGACATTGACTACTTGGATCAAATTCGCCGGCTGAGAGACTCAGACGGTTGCTTCGTAAGACGGCTCCTAAACTCCACTTACAACAACGACTTTTCACCCTTCAGGACCTTACGTACGAAGAACTTCACTTTTCTCAACTGCTCGCGGGAGATAGTAAGGACTGTGGAGCCGAAGCTGTACAAGCCGGTGCGCTGTCTCGGTGGTAGGAATCATACAGTTCTGAGAGTTGAAGAGGGTAATTACAATGGTTCGTGGAGCACGTGCGTGGAAATCGGGACCGTTGCTGCTCCCCTGATGTTGGCGTTTGATATGGAGCTGTATGAGGTTGATGAGCTTTCGTTGGGATGGGACGCGGCTAATTGTAGAGATTGCGTGGAGCGTGAAGAAGCGTGTGGGTTGCAGAGGGGTTCCGATAAAGAGATCGAGTACATGGATCCCAATCCTTCGTCAACTGGTACTGGTAACTCCTTACGTCATCCCAGCACTTCTTACTTGGGCTGGAAAAGAAAAAATCAATCCCCGAATCAAATCGGACCCTCAATTAAGTTTTAACTGTTTATTAAGTTCGGAAAAATTATGAATTAAATTAAATTATTTTTTATATTTAAAAAATTATAAATTGAACCAAAATTTTTCAAACCAAACCGAATTATAAGAAGTTAAAGAGGAAAAAAGTGCTACAAAATCTAAAGAAAATATGATTAAAAACGGGGAGTCCATGTTACTTATTTAAATTCTTCTCTTATTTGATTTTTATCAAGTAATTTATTATCTTTTTTTAATTTTATATTTTTATTTATTGATTGATATAGAATTCATAATTACAATGAGAGAGATAATAAAATATTTTTAAATATATCAAATGGGTATTAAAAATGATAAGTAATATTAGGGAAATAATAATTAATTAAATCTTTTTTATGTTAAGTATAATTTTCTATAACTTATTAACTTGTATATAGAAAAAAATTAATAATATATGTGAAAATAGTTTGATCCATAAATTGAATTGCACTAAATCATTTTTTTTTTAAGTTTGAAAAATTATGAACCAAGCTATATGATTAGGTTCGATTTAAGATTGAAAACCAAATTGAATCGTGCCCACCTCTACTTTTTACTACCGATATATTTTCTATAACCAAATTTGTCAATTGAATTAGATTTGTCATAGATAAGAATTTGTCTAATTGTTTCAGATATTCTTGTTTGAGTTTTTACTAATTGTATATTGTCATGCATAAATAAGGAGAAGATAAAAGAAATAAAACTAAAATTAAGTATTTAATATAAACTTTAGCTAAAAGGTTTTTCTATTACATATTTTTATATATTTTTTATTAGCATATAAGCAAAAACACAAACTTCAAATATGGATGTTTGTGAGTTTAATGGGGTGGATGTAGTGAAAAGGCTCATATATTTGTAGTTTTTGCAAAAAGGGGGTTTGCATTTTTTTACCATATTGAAGGGTTTGTATTTATAAGATGTCTTCATTTGGGGGTCTCCATCCATCTATTGTTAATAATTTCTAACGTGGTATGAATAGAGACCCTAAAGTTTGTTTAACTTATAAATACAATCCTTAAACATATAGTTGAGAAATTTAAGCCCTATCATGTAAAACCACATAAATACTGGTCTTTCTTTTATATTTTTCTTTCATCTAATTATACAATATCACGAATAAACGTTATTATTATTTATTCATTTTTTTATATATAGCATTGTATAATTAGTATATACATATATGAGAACATTGTCTTAATTAAGTTTTGTTCCACATAATTTCAGTTTTTAACCTCATTAAAACACACATCAGAGATAAACTAAATCGCATATTTTAATGGCATCTTATGTGTATGAGAATTAATATTTTATTTTTCATTTCCCCTAAACCAAATTCCAAATAGTGCGTATTATTAAATCTAATCTTTAATTACCTCATCGGAAGATGCATATATTTGTAAATAGCAACCACAATATTCATCTATTATTAGAATTGTCAAATGTCTGTGTGTGTGTATTTTTTTTTAATTATTATGACCTAGAAAAGTAATTATTAAGACACAGAGATAAAAATTTTAGCTTTAAGTATAAATTGATGTATAGTACTTATTTTGCACTATGTGTGGATTATGCTTAAAAGTTTATACAATACTATTGGAAATCATAATTTCATTTTTAAAATCATCACAATTAATATTTTTATAATATATATTCATTAGTTGTTATAAATATAAAGATTACTATTTAATTATGGTTTATTAGAAAAAAAATAAAAAAATAGCTCACATTTGTACAGCTTTGCAAAAAGGGTTTGAATTTTTCAATCATGCATTGAACAATTTGTGTTTATACGTTATGCTTATTTTAGGACTTTTTCCATGTCACGTCAAGTCCAATTAATGATAGATGGACGAGGGTTCTAAAATGGGTGTATCTTATAAACATAGGTCCTTAAATACATAGTAAAAAAATTTAAGCCCTTTTTTTGCAAAAAAAAAATTGTATGAAAGTGGATCTTTCCTTTGCAATTTTTTCCAATTCTAAAGTGGACATCATACAATACAACTAATTCCATAAATTCCAAATATAAAAATATTTCTGTTTAATTCGATATCTAGGGTTTGGGCGAACGAACATAACTTACAATTTGAGTCTATACTTTTGTCAATCCTTAGATGAGCTCTTGAAGCTTTTAGGATATGACTAATGTTATACATAACATGTTCTAAAGTTCACCCAAATTTTATAAAGGGTAAATAAAAAAAAAGTGAACTATATTTTTGGTTATTTATAAAGAAATTACTTGTGTTTTGTATTTTGACAAAAAGAGCATATGTGTGTTTTAATTATGTATTGATAATAAATAATGAAAAGTGTCAGTAGTAAATAATGTTGACAGTTATTTTTAATAGTAAATCACTTCGACTTACAATAAATAATACTCATTAATAATAAAAAAGTGACTATATTATATAGTCATTTTTTAATGACTACATCGTAAAATTATTAGCACGTTTTAAAAGATAAATACGTTGTTTTAAAACTCTAATAGTGTCCATTTGATATTATCATAGATTTTGTCAACATTTGAAATATCAATCGTGATAGAATCTTATAATCCATTTAGCATGAAAATTGTCTTCCTATAAAGATAATACAAATTTGAATGAGAGAATTGCATATTTAGTCTTTAATGTTTGACACTTTTTCTATTTGAGTTATAAATTTTTTTCTTTTTTAAAATTTTAGTCCTCAATGTTTATAACAACGTGCAAAATGGTTCTTTGTTAGTTTTTCCATTAACAGTGTTATGCGCCACCTTTTAATTCATTCACACAATTTTATTAAATAAATAATATAGTAAAATCTTTAAAAAATAGATAAAGTAAAAAAAAAGAAAATAATAAAAATAGAAAAATAAACAAAATTAAAAAAAATAAAAATGTGTTATTAAATTCACTTGATAATATATATGTGTATGTATAAATATCATTTATTTTTAAATAAAAATTATATATTTAGTTTAGTAAAAAAAAAAAAAAGTTCCAACCACTTTTGGGGAGTTAGGTAACCCCTCTAAGGTAGCTATCGTGCATCTTTTGGCCTTGGAATGGACAAAAATGCAATAGGTCATGACTCACTTGAAAAAAAAGTGGGTCGTGCGACCCAAGGGTGGCTACAAGTGCCCACCATTGGGAGGGTGGGTCACGCATAGTTGGAATTTTTTTTCCTTTTTTTTTGTTTTTCATCAATTAATTTTATATTTTATCATATAATTTATTTTTAAAAATTATGTGGACCAATAAGAGTATGTCACATGTCATAGTTTAACAAAAAAGTTAACAAGTGTTAATAAAAGAACTCGATTGCACATTTTTGTAAATTTTGAAGATTGGAATACACTACAACAATTATTAGAAAATGTGAGGAATTTTTTTTTTTTTTTTTGCAAAAGCTTAAAAAATCGTTCGCAATAAATCGATTGTGAGAATTCACATTCTTGTAAGAAATTGTCGCAATAGGCTCGCCAACTTTAAGGTATTGCGAGGAAGGCATTCTTACACTTGGAAAAAGTATTTGCGAGAAAAAAGTTGTTAGAAAAAGCTAAGGGGTGGCAAAGTAAAGAGGCATTTGCAAGGATTGAAATTGTCGCAATAAAGCATTTGTGATGAACCATTTATGAGAAATCAAATTGTGGAAATAAGGCATTTGCTAAGAATAAAATTGTGGTAATAAGGTAATTGCGAGAAATAAAATTACGGCAATAAGACAATTGCGAGGAATGAAATTGTGGTAATAAGACATTTATGAGAAATTGAATTGTGGCAATTAGGCATTTGTGAGGAACCAAATTGTGGTAATGCTCAAGAGAAATTAATTGTGGCAATTTACGAGAAATCAAATTGTGGCAATATCATATTTATGACGAATAAATTATGGCAAATAAAAAACTTTTCCATGGTTACAACAAATGATTTGTCACAGAATGCAATTTTCCCCCACGCAATTTTTATGGAAAAAAAAAAAAAGAAAACCTATCATACAATATACATTCTTCAGCCATGTAACATAATATCTTCATTAGGTCAGTAAAATTGACATCCTCCATCAGCAAAAAAGAAAGAGAATTTATGAGGAATGAGAAAAAAATTCCTCATAATGCCCAGTGTTTATGAGAAATGAATCCTCACAAAATGTAATCAGATAAGACCAAAAAAAAAAACCCTACTCCAATCCGTCACAAATATGGTTCTGCACTATGCACTGTTTATTCCCAAAACAAAAAACAACCAATCAAACATCTAACCATAAATATCCATCAAAGTTCTAAAAAAAATATACACATCACACGAGATCCAGCAAAAAAAAAAAAAAGTGATGCAGTACTTGGCTAACAAGCGATATGATATCTAGCCAAGAAAAAAAAAAAGGTTAGTAGATAAACACAAAAAGTAACTAATATGGTCTACTCTAGTGATGTACTACACAGATAATTAAATCAATCACTAATGTTTGTCTGTTGGAGGTTATAGTTGCTGTTGTTGGGCATTGAGGAAATTATAAAATGAAGTAGGAAAGAATGATTGTGGATGCTTGACCTGTGGTTGCATCGGGGATTGAGGGTGTGATTGTTGTTGTGAGGATCTACCTAATGGTGTAATAAATGGAGCTAATGGAATATTCCCAGTGCTAAACCCACCAAAAAGGGTCATGATTGCAATGATGATTAGATTGGTTGTACTGATGGTGAGGTACTTGATAGATGTGAAAACCACTACTGCTACAAAGGAAAAAACTGTTGTTATTGTGCCAAAAAATGATTAAGTAGTTGTTTTTGTTGAGCAAAAATATCTTCTAATGTGGATATTTTGCTCTCTAACCTTTTCACTTGTTCAATGGATGTCGTAGGTGCAGAATGGCAAAGAAAAGGGATTTCAGGCTAGGACGAAGGTGGTTTAAGGCCACCATAGCCCAAACCACGACTATATTTGGCCTTATGTCAAGGACCTCTCTCATGATCTCAACTTGTGTCTTCGGCGTTTGACCGGATGATTGGGATATTTGCAAATTTTGCTCGTATGATTTCACCATAGCTCTCTAGATCATGTAAAATATAGTTATAAGACAAATAATGGGAAAAGAAGAAAAAGAAATAATCTTTAGTAAGTTACAATGGTTAAAAGAAAAACTAGAAGTAATTGATGATATATAACTTACATGTTTATCTTGCATGATAGAATTCACCCATTCAGACGATTTACCTTTTTTTTTTTTTTTTCTTATGGGTGTGTTCAAATGTCCCAATCTTTGATAATCTCTAATATGTTATATTAAAACAAGTTCATACCAAGACATAAGTTGTATCTATTGTCGACATAAATAATAATCTTTGACGCAAATGGTCATATCATCATAAATAATAACAAGTAACTAAGGGGATCTTTTTTCCATACCTTACTAAGCTGAATATTCATGAATGATTTCGTGCCGGCAGTGTGGTTATAGTGCATCTTTTCTTGATTGATTTTGTTGATTGAAGAACACTTTTGAATGAAAAGGAAAATAACTACACTATTACATGTAAACACATACAATAAGTATTAAATAGGCGAATTACTTGATGATAGGGGTCATTGTAAAAAAAGTCACATAAAGCAACCCAATTAACTAGCTGATGAAGCAAACCCTTCGGTACTTTCTGATGTGCTCTCTTACCCTCACGATACTCCTTATAGTTTCATTTCAGTCAATATCGCAACTCACTATATGTTCTATTAGCGATCTTATGAAATATCATTAGCTACGGTAGATCATTTTTCAAGCTAAGATCAAACTTTTCCTGCAAATGTCAAAAATTTGATAGGAATGGATGAATCTTTGTTTTGCATCATAATCTAAAATAAGATTAAGAGTAAAAAGGAAACAACTCACCACATTTGAGTTCGTCACCCTTCGTCATATCTCTAATGGCACTTTTGACCAAGCTTTCCCTCTAGTTTCGGGATAACACAACGGAGAAGAGTGACGATGTGTTGAAGTGAACTCTTTGGATAACATTCATGCATTGTCTCCTCGTGGCGCATTGTAAATGTCATGCAATTCTAAAACAGGATTACGACTTGTGCTTCGCTTAATTAGCTTGTAACGGGTTCCTTTATAAACACCCCTACGCTTAGGCTCCGTGTCATGCTCTAATAAATTATCCTCTTGCGTATTCTCATTAAACGGTTCTTCATGCTACTCATCAAATAAATCATCACTCTGCTCATCACTTGCTTCATCCTCCGATGTATCCGATGACTATAGAGGCTCGTGATAATTGAGGTTCTCCTTAATAGCGTTAACCCTAAACTAATCGACAAGATCATCTCTCGCATGACCAAGCCCTGGAACATCCATACTACACAAAACAAAATTGATAGAATTAGGATTTTTTTGTGTATACAAATCTAATGAAAAAGAAGTTGACAAATCTAACGTAACCTTACAATATTTACTCTTCTTCATCACTACTATCAGTGGAATAATCATCACTACTATTTGTATTAACTAAAGGTAGGCTCTCTTCTGGTATAGGAACACGAGCTAATTCCCCAAGATGAACAAAAATTTGATTTATTGGGATCATTCTACCATTACTCTATTGTTGTAATGGCTAGTCTAAGTGAGGTTAGTCAGTAATATCATGATCAATATCATCATATGGTTGAAATAATTATCGATGGAATAGATAGCAATGATGACCCTTCTAAACCACCCTCTAATCACTAGTAGACTTCTTCAGATCTTTTAAATAGAAAACTTGTTGAGCCTGATCAACAAGAATGTAAGGATTGCTTTCATATCATGTTCGACTGGTATTAATTGTAACCATATCATTGTCAATTAACTCAAGTTTATCCTAATACATATCATACCATTTGCACTTAAAGAGGAACGCATGCTTACCATGAGTATAGTTCAATTGTATGATGCTGGTTATCGTCCCATAGAATGTAATGGTTTTTCCACCATGCCCATCCTAACATAACAACACCACTATTTTGTGATTGAAGACATGCCTCTCAATCTTCTGTAATAAACCTAACTTTATTTACCACACATCTTTGATAAACTTGAACATGCTTTTGTGGGCCCCATGAAAGGGCATCTAAGTCATCACATTTTTTAAATGAATATGTAGTTTTAGCAAATACAATATGTAGAGAAATAAATAAAGTTAACTTTGATTTTAAAATCCATAAGCGTGTAATCATAAGTTAATTGGTTTATTAGATGCACTTACTTTACTTTTAAACCATGCTGGAAATTGCTCCATAACAATTTCTTGTACATTGGTTTGTCCATAACGTTCTTGTAACTCTTGCTTAAACTCCCTAGTTATTTAAAAATTGTATGAAAGATTTTCATTTATTTCATAAAAAAGATTTAAATAATAATGAAATGCTTATCAAATGTATGGATGAATCTCCTCGTAATTGTTCAATATATACCAATGCATCTTATTTATCTCCTCATTCACTTCAACATATGTACAATTGCCCATTGGGTGCACCACTTGTGAGAAAACACAAAAACCTGCTTTCGAGAGCTTAATATCATCCCATTGCCTATGAGGCCTATTTAACCTTGAATCCATGTTTTCAAAATACATAGAGCAAAATGTCAAACTTTCGTGCACAACTTAGGCCTTAGCTGTGGAACCTTCTGGTCAAGCTTTATTTCTAACATACCCTTTTAAAACCCCCAAGTATCACTCGACCAAATACATCCATCTATATTGCATTGGACCACAAATACGTGCTTCTCTTAGTAGATGTACTGCTAGATGAATCATGACATCAAAAAAAGCAGGTGGAAAAATCATTTCCAATTTACACAGCGTCAAAGCAATGCTCCTCTCCAAAGACTGTAGCACCTATACTCTCAACTCTTTAACACAGAGCTCTCTAAAGAATCTTGACATCTCACTTATTGCTCCATACATGTCATCTCTAAGATATCCATGTAGTACAATGGGAAGAACCCTTTCAAGCAATACATGGCAATCATGGATCTTTAACTGCTTTAATGTTGCCTCAAACACCCCTAAGCACGCAGAAATATTGGAGGCATATCTATCAAGAAGTTTTACGTCTTTTATTAAGCTACACACTTCTCTTACATGGTTAGGAGGCAATGTAAATTGTGTTGGAGGTTTCATCGTCCGACTTGTTCCTCTTTGAAGATGCAATTCAGGCTGAATTCCCATATCTTGTTAAGTCAATCTTACTTTATCAGTATCTTTTGATTTGCCCTTAAAGTTTAGAATGGTACCAACTAAACTATTATAGATGTTTTTCTCGATGTGCATGACATCTAAGTTGTGTCTGATAATTAGTTTATCCCAATAAGACAATTAAAAAATAATACTTTTTTTACACCAATTAGGCTCATCATTTGACCTCTTTCTCTTCTCATGACTAGTTTTCTTTCCCAAGATGACATGCTCATATCGACTCGATTGCATCAAAATATCGTTTTGCCTAGGAGCCTTATGTTTCTCCACGGTGCCATCGAACTTCATCTTTTCATTACGCCACCTGTGGTTCATTGATAAAAATTGTCGATGCCCTATGTAATGAAATTTACTTTGTGTATGGCCACTAGTGACATCTACATTACAAATAGGACAAGCCTTGTAACATTTTGTGATCTAACCTGATACATCACCATATGCCGAGAAATCATGGATTGTCCATAATAGTGTTGCATGCATGCAAAATGATTGACCAAGCACAACATCAAAGGTTTTAACCCCTTTTACCCACATCTCCTTCAACTCATCAATCAACGGCTAATAAAAAAAAAAAAATCAATGTCTTTACTTGGTGATTTAAGACCTGGTATTAGCAAAGACATAAAAAGATTTGTCTCTTTGATAGAAGCTCATGGCGGCACATTGTAGGGAAATAAGATAACGGGCCATAAACTATATGCGGTACTCAAATTACCAAATGGATTGAATCCATCTGTTGCAAGTCCCAACCGTATATTACTTGGATCAAAACTAAAATTAGGAAACTTTTGGTCTAAATCCTTCCATGCTTTTGAGTCTAGAGGGTGCCTTAGAACATTATCCCCAATAGCATGCCCTTCCTTATGCCAAGTCCCATCTTCTTCAGTAACACGCCCTCCTTTATGCCATCTCATTGGAGGTGCTATTTTTTTGCACATGAACAATCGTTGAAGACATGGTATTAGTGAAAAATACCGTAAAACCTTCATAGGAGTTTTCTTCTTCTTATTGTTACTCTTTGTTGCCCACCTCGAATGGTTACATTATGGACAATAATCTAAGTTTTTAAATGCTTTCCTAAATAAGACACAGTCATTTTTACATGCATGAGCAAGATGAGCATCCATTCCCAATTAGCGTAGCATTTTTCGACACTCATAATAGGAACCTGGGAGTACTTCCCCCCTTGGAAATATACTCTTCACAAAACTAAGCCAATTGTTGAAACTTTGTACAAATTATCGATCGCCAACCTTGAAATGCATCATTCATATTGCAGTAGATAGCAATGAAAATTTCTTACACCTTGGATAGACCTTATGTTTCGCTTCTTCAAATAAGCCACTCCACTTATCCATGTCAATTTCATCTCCTCCTTTGTCCTCTAACATATCATCTTCAGAGTCACTACCGTTACATGCTAAATCCTCTAATATCCGACGATCGGCATTAGCCTCAAATGTATGGCCATTATCACATACCACTTCTTCTATTATTGGTGGGTCTCGCACACCAGTTTAGTTGTTACTAATCTTAGAGCCATTCAAACCCGAGTATAGATGATCCAACTTATCAATATGTGATGTGTCCCCATGAAATATCCAAGTAGTGTAAGACTAGGCCATTCCTCGATGAATTAGATGAACCACAATGGCCTCTATTGGCAGCCATTCCTGATTAAGACAATCTCAACATGGACAACAGATAAATCCATTTGAATCCTGATGATGTTGCATAACTACTTTAAGGAAACTTCGTGCCCCTTGGATATATTCTGAAGAAGTACGATCATGTGTCATGTGCTATCTCCTTCCACTCATCCTAAACATGTAATTGCCATTATCATATGCAACAATAAAGAGAGTGTCAACACATTTTGCTCGGCCACTATCATTATGTGCCAACAACTCTTGAAGTGAAGCTGATGAAAAAAAAAAATACCGTAGCTAGGAATACCCCTTAAATAATGTAAACATGACGAGCAGCAAGTAAAAGAGACTTAGAAGGGTTTATCCATAAACTTAGAAGGGTTGAACAAGGTTCACAACCTAAGTACCAAACATCATTTAATAAATCAATGATAACCTTCTTCTAGCAAAGAATGATACCGGATTTAGGACATGTAACCTGTAAACCAAAAAACATTTCAGTCCACCCCCCCCCCCCCCCCCAAATCTTTGATAACAAACTTCTTATTGCGAAAGCCTTTAAGAGAGAGAGAATAACTTCAAGAGAATCACTAGCAACTAGAAAATCATCAACATCGTCTAATAACATAAGAAAAACTTCAACTTGAGACTATAAAATAAAGGACAATTATATCATGACTAAAGAAGACCAAACTCCAAAAGACAAGTGGTAAATTTTTTATCATGCAATTCATTGAACTTAACATGTGTTTGCTTAGGGTCTCGATGTAATTTATTAAGTAAAGAAGAGCATGTACAAACAGGCACAAGCCGAGAGGCTCTCCAAATGACAATTCTAGAACTAACAAGTACTTTAAATGGCAATTCTAGAACTAATCAAATAGCAATTAAAATTAGCATTGCTAATTCAACAAGACTATAAATTACAATGCCATATTGCACAAGTATAAGCATCATAAATAAGGCAGTATTTCTAGAACTAACAAGCACTTATGCAAAGTCCATTGTTATGATAATTAGAGAAGGAATTCATGGAGAAAAGCATTATATATATATATATATATATATATATATATAGCATTATAAGCCTGTCACCTCAAGTCTAAAGCAGTGCAATCTAATGTTTCGTTAAGTACAGAGCCAAGAGTTCCATTTCACAATTTATAAGATTTATAGGATCGTGTCAAATGATAATAATAATAATAATAACAAGAGAAAATTTATGGCAATGCCAGACTCCTTCCCCAGCCCATCTAGTCCATGGACTTCATGCAAATCGAGAATGCTTACTCTCATATGGCATTACAGAATTAATAAGACCAATCAAACATCAAGACCAAGAAACAACTAGTTAAATGAACAAAAAAAAAAATTATAAGATTACATGAGATTAATGAACAACACTTTCTGTTTAACTTATTACTCTAGAGGGATGAACAACTGATGCAGCATAAGACGTGTGAATTGTGTTGAGATGATCACAAATTGTTGATTTTGTGAATATTCGAAGTGTAATATTCAAATACCTAGTGATTCTGAATTCTTAGGGATTTAGCATCTAAATTCAAGAATTGTATAAAATTCACAAATTTAGGAAAAGAAACAGAGAAAAACTGCTCACAGCAATTTTTCACATTCAATAATAATTTGTCTCTTTGCCCTAGGGCATACAAAAAATAGTAAGTGTAAACTACTAAAAATAGATATAAAAACTTACTAAAAAAAGAAATGTCTAAAAATAGCCGAAAATAGAAATCCTTAAAACTTAAAGACATGACATACCTTAGATGACAAAGACAACGCCACAAATGGTATCTAAAACAGAAATATCTATAAAAAGTTATAAGAAATCTAAAAATTACCAAAATTAATAAAATTGTCTATTTAAAAGACTAAATGATGGAATTTACCTAAAAAACGGTGTATCTCAGCACTAAAGGCACAGACTTCTTCGAGTTAGCTTGTTTATTTCAAAATAAGGTTCAGAAATTAAAAAATTGCGACTAACTCGTTTTTGCCAAATTTAGCTATGTATTTGTTTACTATTATTTTCACCTCATCAACAACAGAGACTATATATCTTTTTACCTTAGACATCGGGCTTCTGACCTTCGCACTACCACTTTGGGCTTCTCTCTTTAGGAGTTCTGTTGTTGTGGGGAGACCTTTTGAGGGAGTTCTCTTTTTTATCTATCTAATGTTGTCTTCTGTTGGTGTACAACTTGCGAGGAGACCTTTTGAGCTCCTTCACCACTACTCCTGAAATTGTAATGAAGAACGGTCACTATTCAAACAAAATCAAAAACTTGATTTTTTTTTTCTTCTGCCGAGCTTCATTGTCAAAAATGGACAACTAATCTTGATGATCAAACTTGCTTTTTTTTTTCTTTAATTTTTCTAACGTTTTTAACCTAACAAAAAACCCTAAATTCAACACAACACCAGAATAACATCATGTTTACTTGAGAAATTGGGGGAGAGAGCAACATATTTTCCATACCTTCACGGGGATAGTCAAGGCACACTCATGACGCACTGAAAGCCGAAACTTCTCAAGCTTCATATCATCTGCAATCCGTAGAGAACCCATAAAATTACAATAGATAGGGGGGGGGGGGGGGGGGAGGTGGTGGAGAGGAAGAGAGATTTAGACACACCTTTTACAAGCCACGAATGCAGGTGAACGAGAGTAAAATGAACAAGCCACTGGTACACAACATTCAGTAGTAAATTGTGGAAATTGCTCACCAGTGGTAGTGTTTTGGGGTTGAGGTTTTTATTTTTTTTGAGAAATGAAGGTCGAATTAGGACGATGTGGGGGAAAAAGATGAGGAGGGAAAATGCCGAGGGAAAATACAGTGAGCCTGAAATTTAGCTGACATGGCATGTGGCAATTACTTTTTCGCAAATAAGCAATTGTGATGAAAACCTTCTCACAAGTGGCAGATGTGGCAATCACATTCTTGCATATACTATTTGTGAGACTTATGTTCTTGGCAAAAGCACTTCCTTTTCGGTAATTAACTTCTCGCAATAAGTATATATTATTTGCGAGAATTATTTTCTTAGAAAAGCGCATTTTTCTTTGCGGTAATTTTCTTTTTATAATATAATTTCTCACTTTTGCTTATTTATGTTGTAGTGATAGAAAGAAAAAAAAAGGCTTAGAACTTAAACAAAAAAGATACCAAATATTAATGATTAACCACATAATTTTCTCAATTTGAATTCTTTCTATCTAGTTGTAATAATAATAAAAAAATAAGAATAAAAATAAAGCCACTATTTTTCAATGAGAAAGGCCGCCGTAACTCTCCACATTCGGACCTAGGGAAGGTAGGACCAGCTGGAATGAAAATTAAGAGCGTGTGATTATCAGTATTCAAAGTCAGTGCTTGGAAATAAAACAGCATAAGAAAATGAGAAGTTCTTTAATATACAAATCAAATAATGCTTGGTTGGCGGTCGTTTTGTCCTTTGAAAAATCAGTAATGTTCTTCTAAAATACGTTGTAATAGTAGTACCTGTCCCATGATGTCGCCTGCGGAGGACCCTGAATCCATATTTCTTGTTCCTTCCTCGTTGTTACTCAATTTCATTTTACGTTTTCTTTGGGTCGAGCGTTGACGACGGCATGCTTACCATAAACGGAGCTTCTAAAGCTTGAGTGGACCCGTTGATCGACAGTCAAAAACATTTATGATATTTTTGTGGGATGAACCGATGATCTTATTATAAAGGTTATTTATTTTTGGATAAGTTTTAAGTGGATATTAAAAGTTATATAATAGATTTTGAATATAATATTTTTTAAATTATTCTTATAAAATTAGGTACGGAAATGGAATTTTCCTACTCTATACTTATCCTAAAACCTATATTCTAAAATATACAAAATATAAGACTTATGATATTATATATTTATCTTATAAAATATTATTCAATAATATTAATAAATGAATTATAAATGATAATATTATAATTTTTAGTAATAAATGTTTTAGTAAGTAAGAAAAAAAGAGCTTAAGTCCATAAGTTAATAACCTTGAACTGTTAAACCTAATACTAGTCCTCTTATTATTTTTTTTCTCTCTAACTTTAGGTTTTTTATTTTTTTTTCTATTTACTAAGTAGTAAGATTGTAAAAATTAAAATAGTTAAATTTAATAATTACCTTTTTTAATTTTATATATTTTATTACAAGTTACATAAATTTTGCATATTAAAATTTATAATTTATATATAAATTAATTTTTTAATATTATATGAACTTGAAATTTATAAGAAGAAAGATAATATTTATAAGTTCCATAAGGTATCTTATACCTTATAAGTTTTATAGGATACATGATATAGGGTAATTCTAAGATACTGCATGATAGATCCTTATTCAAAAATTTGGGAACATATCTCGTACATGATAGGGTATAGGTAGGGCCTTATGTTCTATTTACTCTATACCCTCTTACCCCTATTTAGTTGCGTGAACTTTTAAGTTAAAATATGATTTTTTTTAAAGAAAAATTTTGAACTAATGCCTTATTAGCCTTTTTGAAGATAGTTACAATATTTGAGAGTCTTTATAATATTATAGTGTAAAGCTACAATAACAAATTCAATCAGGTGGTAAGTTGCTGCTAGATATATTCTTTTTAAGTTGTCATTTCATTTAATAATAATAATAAAAAAGAAAAATACAAAATAAAACTTTTTTTTAGTGATTTCTTAGTGTGCATTATGGATATTATAATTTTTTAGATTATGTTTTCTTATTTATATTTGGGGGTGTGTGTATTTCTCAATTTTAGTTAACAATCTTGTATATTGACTAATTTATTCCCAATATCTCATGGTGGATCCGTTATGCTTCACCATTTGAATACTTATCAATTAATAAGTGTAAATACTAAGTCTTAATAAAGTTAATAATCTTATTTTCTTTATTTTACAAAACAAACCTAATAAGGTCACTTTGGTTAGTTTTTGTGGCTATATCATAAAGTTTGAACTAAATTAAAAAATTCTAACCTAAGCCCAAAATTAGAATCTCTCATAATATATTAGTAATTTTAGTCATATTTTTAATTTAATACTGTAATAAATAAAATGAAATAAATATCGGAATAAATATTTTTATAATAAAAAATTATACAAAATAAATATTAAAATATAAATTTCTAGTATATTATAAATAATAATAATTTTTAATAGATAATTTTTTATTCTATATTTATTTCATTCTATAAAATAAACAGTGGTTACTATCATCTCCTATCATCAGCATTCCATTCATTGCTAAAGGACGTAAGTATTGACAACATATGTATTTTATGGTTTCTCACGCGCACACACACGCACGCACGATACTGTCCAAGTCCACGCAACACTCGGCAAAGGCTATCAACTACGGAACTTCGAAGAAACTCTCGTAAGGTTAAAGAAATTCCTTGATTAATCGTTGACTTGAACTTCTCTATAAATTTATGGTCTCATAATACATAAAAATAACAGATTAAGTCTTCTATCTTATGTAAAATCTTTAATTTCTTTTTTATTGCAAAAACGTTCTTAGAAAAAAAGAATGGCTTCCTTCATTACTTTCTTCTTCTTCCTCTCTCTCTCTTCTCTACTTACTCAAACACAGTCCAGCATCGACGTATGCCCACTTTCTTTTTGTTGCAACTCATGCATGTCGATAAACTTCTCTAACAAGTCGACGTCGGTGTGCTTCCCAGACCATTGCCCGCTGGTGACCTTCCCGTTCCACTTGAAACATAGCCAAAACCAACGTTGTGGTTACAACACAAGTTTCGAGTTATCCTGCAATAACCAAAAGCAAACAATCCTTAACCTTCCAAGCCTCGGCGGCGATTTCATCGTCAAAGAAATCGACTACTGGAATCGCACTCTCTCGCTCAGAGACCCACACGGCTGCTTCGTTAGACGGCTCCTAAACTCCACTTATAATCACGACTTTTTTTCACCCTTCAGGGCTTTAGAGAAGAAGAGATTCACTTTTCTCAACTGTTCGGCGGAGATAGCAATGGCAGAGGTCCCGAATCTGTATCCGGTGCCATGTCTCAGTGGTGGGAATCATACGATTCTTAGAGTTGAAGAAGAACATTACAATAGTTCGTTGAGCAGGTGTGAGAAAATCGGGACCGTTGCTACTCCCGTGATGTTGGCTTTTGGTGGGGAGCTACATGACGTTGATGAGTTTTCTTTGGGATGGGATGTGCCTAATTGTAAAGAATGCGTGCGGTGTGGCTTGAAGAGGGGTTCCCAAACGGAGATCGAGTGCATGGCTTTCGGTCCTCCACCAACAGGTAAGTCCTTACGTCATTATACTTATAGTACCTCCTACAATAATATTATTTGCTAGGAATTTATATGGTATCATCGTGTTTTTTTTTAGGAATTAATTTAATTTTTAATTTCATCATTAATATATATATTAATGATAAAAATTTAATGGTAATTAAATTAGTTATTAATAAGAATTTGTCTAAAGATTGCTAATCGTATGTTGTCACGTATCTATGAGCATAAGATAGAAGAAATAAAATTAAAGTTAATTATTTAATATATATAGTAATATGTGATTATACGAATTATAAATAGATGTACAAAAGACTGAAAACTTTAGCAAAATGATTTTTCTTTTATGTATTCTTATATTCTTTTGGGTAAATTACAAAAAGATCATCTATGTTTGGAGTCATTTGCAAAAAAAATATATTATATTATATTTTTTATTTTTTAATAGATAGGTTACGTTTGTTTCTTAATTGTATATAAATAATAAATAATGATAGGTATCAATAATAAATAACGTTAATAGCTTTTTTCTAATAATAAATCAAATCAATTTATAATAAATAAAACTTATTAATAATAAAAAAACTATAATATATAGTTATTTATGAATAACATCACCATGAAATTATTTATACATTTTCGCAAATAAATACATGGTTGGACTGAAAGACAACAGTGTGATTATGAGTATTTAAAGTCAATGCTTGTAATAAAATCAAATATGAAACCGCATATGAAAATGGGAAGCTCTTCATTATACATATTAAATATGCCTGGATGGCTGTCGTTTTCTCCTTTGAAAAATCAGTATGTTCTTGTGGAATACGTTGTAGTAGTGGAATTTTCTATCCCATGTTTTTTTTTTTTTTTTTCTGAGAAAGACCCTGAGTCCATATTTCTTGTTCCTTCCTGTTGTTTATTTTTTTTCGTTTTACGTTTACCATGGAGTGAGCTTTCAAAGCTTGACCGGACCAGTTGATCAATCGTTCACTTATGGACATTAAATTAAAATAAATAAATAAATTATGGTATTCTTATAAAGTTTTACGAGTAGTCAACCAAACTGCGAACTTTACAGGTTTTGCAATTTTTTTATGAAATTTATAAACTTTTCAGCAAATTTATGAGCACATATAGTAAATTTATGAGCTTAAGCATGTTTAGGAAGTTTGTTGGATTAAGATTTTCTAAAATACTTTAGGTAAAATTACAAGATAATAAATGATTAAAATTAAAGAAAGAGGATTATATTACAATAATAACATAAAAAATTTAAAAAACCTAATTAATCTCAACTGTTAAATTTTATAACTTTACTTAAAATAATTCATTTAGGAGTTTTTGGAGAGACTAGAACGCAAACTTACTGTGATATTCATTACAATACCAATGTGACAATTATTTAAGTATTTTATACAAGTGTTGACTAAATTTACATTATTCTAAAGCAAATTACAAAAAACCAAGCATAGTTAACGGAAATATACAGTTTTATATCGAGATTTAGAATAGTTGTTTACGAAAAGAGCTGTCATTTTCATGAAGAGAAGAACTGTTATGGATTTCATAGATATTATGAATTTTATAATAAATTTACGAATTACAAAATAATCTTACAAACATAAATAGCGATATTATAAATTTATACTTTTTTACAAACCGTTAATTGCAGTTACGAATCTTATAGATTATTCCAGAAATTTATACGGGATTATGGATTCTACGTCAATTCATAAAAAAAAATTATAAGTAAATTTATTTAAATTAAATAAAAAATAACGTTGAGGTGCTTTCTATCATCTAAAAGTTTTTTCCATTTATTATAGTGGTATTATGAACAAAATTATATTTACGAATATTCTTTCGTTGCATGAACTATTAAGTTAAAATATGATTTATTTTAGCAAATTTTTGAACTAATGCATTATTAGCCTTTTTGGTCGAAGATAGTTACAAGATTTGAGAGTCTTTACAGTATTTCTTTCTAAAATACTTTTTAAAATATTAGAAAAATAAAAAAAATAACAATACATATGAAAAAGGTGAAATTACGAGCTTTCATAAAAGGAAAAAACATCACATCATCTGACATTTGTTACTTTTAAATAACCATCATATATAATGTAAATGGTAATTTATAAATTTCTCGAATAAACTCTTTTTTCAACAGGTGCACCACCAGGACCTGGTCTTCCAAGAAGTGCAAAGTATGGTATAATCATAGGAGTTGGGATCCCAGCTCTATTGTGCTTCATTGGGCTTGGATGTTTCATTTATAACAAGATATACTATTATGCTCAGCGGCGCCGCCGTCAACACGACGCGGTGGCTGTCTTCTCAATTCCGATCACACTGCAACCTTGTGTAGTTGAAATGGGCCTAGGCAGGCCTACTATTGAGTCCTACCCAAAAGCTGAACTTGGCAAGAGCTGTCGCCTACCTAAGCCTAATGTCACCACTTGTTCCATATGTCTGACTGACTACCAACCCAGTGAAACAATAAGAACCATCCCCGACTGTGGACACTATTTTCATGTTGACTGCATAGATGAGTGGCTTATGATGAAGGGAACTTGCCCCTTGTGCCGAAACTCGCTGGAGGATTCAACTTCGACGCCCTTTTCGCCACCTTTATCATGGTCTCCATTGCAAGTATCATCAAGATAGATTGAACTGACTTGTAAAACGTGAATTGGTCTCCAATGCACTTGGATAGCGTGAAGTGAGATTGAGTGAATAATATAATATTTCTATGTTAGAGATTATTATATGCTTTTAGTGTATTGCTCCGATTACATGTATTTGATTCTTATATGATGTAAATAATGGAATAATTTTGGCTGTGTGCACTTAGTGACAAGACATTATCTCATATGATATGAGTTTAATCAATAAAGGTACACTAGCTGTCTATTAAAGGCATTTCTACCATCAGTTCGTAACAAAGTTCCATAGAAATTGATGTATGACATTAGGTATTGGGGATAGTATGTCCCCTGATGATAATTAACTAATATTATGTCATTATTAGGATTTTTCATGATCGAGTAAGTGTTTAAAGGGAATATGGGCTCGGATTATCACGTATATTAATCCTAGTATAATATGTGTTGAAGTAACCGAATGGCAATTTGGATAACAATCATATTTATATTATTTTCTCCCCAACTTTTATCTCCCCAAAACAATGCTTTAACTTTCTTTGTGGATGATTCATTATAACAGATGGTCTTAACTTATTCAAACTTTGAGATTTGCTTTGTTTCTATATGAATTTTATGAAAATAGATATAAATCTTAGCGTGGACCATGAAAGAGCTATTATGAGATGATAATTTTGTTACGTGGATTTTTTTTTATATTATTTGGATTGGATATGATTTTAATATTATTTTCTACTTGATTAGATTTTATTTCTTATTAGTTACCAGTATCTTGTTTTTAAGATGTCAAATTTTATTAGTTTTCCTTTTTTTATACTCTTTATTAAATCGATTAATTTATAGCCATTAGATTGTATAAAGGTCGCAAGCTTATGTTTGACCTTGCTTATGTAAACATCTTATATTGTTAGGTTTTTTAGACAAATGGACAATGAGTGATGAATATTGAATAAAATTACTCTCTTAGAAATTAGTGTGATACCTATTCTTTTCTTTTCTTTTTTTTTTTTTTTTTGATGTTGTGATTCCATCATGCCCAAATATGATGTGATCCTATGCTACCTCTCTTGTTGGTGTTATTCCTTTAAAAACTTCTTATTGAGAGGCCATTGAGAAACTGTTAAAGCATGAAGTCATAATAACAAATTCAATTAGGTAGTTTGTTGCTATCGAATACATTACTTTCATGTTTATGGTTTCCTTTAGTGAAAAAAAGAAAAAAATACAAAATAAAACATATATATATATATATGTTTATATAAATTTCAAATTCTTTTTGCTCCCTCTATTACCCTAACTTTTTCCACAAGTTCATTGAAAGTATAAATTTCAAATTCTTCTAATCTTCTCCTTATTTTCGGTTCCAACCCATTCATAAATACTTCTATTTTAAGTTCTTCATCATCCCTTTATGCAACAAGAGCAAATTGCAATAACTTGTTGAATTCCCTTTCGTATTGATATAAATTTCAAGTGCCTTGAGCAATATTCAATGAATTGATCTAAATTTGGCACACATACTTTTAGGAAAATAGTTTCTCAAAAATTCTCTTCTAAAAACTCCCCATGTGATGGGTTTTGGCAATATCCTTTTTCTTAAAGTCCCACTAAGTTCACTCTCTCAATCTTAATAAGTGCCATATGAGACTTGCAGATGCAAAGGCACCTCAAAAGCTTCAAATGATCTCTCTATTTGTGCTAGTCTTTAGCTTCCTTTGATTTTCCATAAGACTAGTCAAAGTACCTGTTGCACTTAAGAAATTTAGGTAACACACTTCTTTAGAGCCTTTGTATTGGTCTACTGCTACAGGAGCTTTTGGTGATGGTGGTGGTGGCAATATTTTATCCACTGTTATGGGAGGTGGTGCTAGTATTGGTGCTATTTGCAACATTTCTACTATCAATAGAGTAATTTGATGTATGACCTATAAGATTTCAATACTTCTCTTTGGTGGTGATGATGCTAGTGGTAGTTGATTTAGTTTGAGTTTAAACAATTGGTATTTTCTTTTTGTAAATTACATAGCCTTTGACCAGGGAATTTAGGTACACTGTAGTGTACATTAAGATCAACAATATAACAAAAATTACCATAAAATGCAAAGATTTAAATATAACTAAACCATGGCAAAAACTTCTAAATACATGGTCCATTCATCAATTCACTTTTCATATTATTACATCATTGCCAATATGTACATAGTTCATCATATGATTCACTACCCCTACAAATCTTATATTTACATCATAAGATTCTAGATTAAGTTACATGCATTGCATCATCATTACATAATTCATATAGACTTTTGAATATATAACACCAAGAGTCCAAATCTTAATTAAAAGATCTACTTTATACTATAAGTCAAAATAGTTATTTAGTCATCTAGTCACAAGTCATTCAATCATTATATAGTCACATTCAAGAGCTTGAAACTAGGAAAAGAGATATCCAACCATCATCTTTAGCTTTACTATTTGAGCTACCTCATAAACAAAGCGTAAGCTTAAAACAATTGGGTCTAATATAACTCAAGATCCTTTAGTGGAAGAGTCATCACTCTCATTGTCATTTTTATAATTCTCACAATGGTGATTTGAGGTGAAATTAGAGGCATCATCATTGTCTCAAAAATAGATCCATCTAGCAAACCTCTCTTCCCAATCACTATACTTTGACCATAGAAAATCATTTTCATCTTGCCAGCATTTTGTTTGTTGAGTACACTGTAATAGTCTCTCCTTCACCATCTCATCCTACCTATGGTACTATTGGTGGCTACTCAATTAACTTAGGTGAAACGACATATAATGGCATAGTATAATATTTTCTTTAGCCCTCTCCTACTACTATCAACTCCATATAAATCTATGATTGCACCTCTGGTACTATAAGTGATGGGGAAAATTTAGAAAAATCTAATATCTATAAGTCATCTCAAGAATTGTAACCAATAACTTAGGAAATAGTGGAAGTGCTTCTAGTCCTACCATAGAGGGAAAAGTCGGAAATATATTTGAATATTGATTAACGTTGAGTTGACCTACCTACCCCCATCATAGGTGATAGATACTCTTGGCAAAATACCTGATCCAAACTAACCTGGTTAGGGTAATGGTGGTCCTGCTAACCGTACCCTGTCTTCTATACACATCTCCCCTACTAACTATATATATCTACCACCTCTAATGGTGACTCAAATATCCATTAATAGGAAACCATTCCATAAATATATGGTTGCTTAAGCATCCATAATGGCCTAATTACAAAAGCACCATCTTCCACTTCGCCTAGTTGTCCATTGAGTACAAAAAATCCCTCTAGTCAATACATGTACTCAACTAGAGTAGTTTTAAACATCAACAATCAATCTAATCCCTTAAAAACTCTTTTGCAAGAGTAACGTAGTCCACTCCTCCACTTATTTGTCATCTACCGTAATGATTGGGGATGATTTAAAAGAGCTAGATCTTTACAAAAGATTTTTAGCCTCCTCTTATAGGTCATAAGAGTCTCCCCATCATACAAAGAGAATTCCTCCCACTAATGCTTTGAAATCATCACATCAATCTACAAAAGAAAAAGGATTGCATATTTTAGGTCTTTACTTAAGGAAATTTTTTAATATTAATTTACATTTCCCAATTCTACCCACTCTCTCCTACTTCGATTAATATATGTCTAGGAGTTCTAGATTTCAAAGATAAGTTAAATTCAAATACTTAATCCATGCTCTAATACCACTTAAAATTGTCATGCCTAAGGGGTACTCTTATTATAACAGTCCATCATGCATTGTACAGAAATTTAAGATTAACTCTATTGTTAATAAAAAAGTTTAATAAAGCACATAAAGTGTTATTACTAGAGATGCAACTGGGCAAGTCATTATATAAGATACCTGACCTACTAAAACTGATAAAACCTCTTAAGGTGTTTTGGGATATGATTCACTATCTTATAGAGTTTAGGGTTAGGTTTTGGAATTACAAAAAAAAAAAAAAAAAAAACCTAATGAAAACCCCACCCGATAAAAATAATGTATTAATAATAATATTTTATCTTAACCTACATACCATGAATACTATACTAGTTTTAAACTATACAATACATATAATTTTTAAATTTCTTTTGTATGTAAGTTAGTAATTATAACCTTAGCCTTACCTAACCACTCTACGCTCTCCTATTTCCTTTATCTCGTTTGAACCCTATAAAAACTCGACCCACTCCTATAATGTTCATAACCCTAAAGCTTTAGAAAATGCTAAACCCTATAAAGATGGGTTAGTGTTTTAGAAAACTTGTCCTAAATACGCCTTAGTTGTATTCATATTTATTACTTTAAGCTACACCTATGGATCATTTAGTTTTACATGGTAGTAACAGTGAGCATATAGAAGAAATAAATAAACTATACTTACCAATTACTTAACAATACTATAAAATCTAGAGTTAAAGGTATTAATGTAGAATATAGAATAAGCTTAATTTAAGTCTTCTAAGCATGCTTTAATATAGTTTAGACTATAAATTCTATCTCTTAGCCTATAACCCTATTTCCCTTATTTTGACCACTTACTATAAGCATTGTCTATCTAGGATAACTTAATAGGGACCTTAAAAAATGCGAATATTGCAAGAGTGTAAGCTATATCCAGCTTAGGGAGGAACCCCATAATTGGTAGAATAAGAAACTTATAGATTTATATACCTGAACTCATAATTATTTCCTTCATAATATTACTTTTATTTTTTCCTTACCTCTTTCACTTGAAATGATATCCAACCAATCATCATTTGATAAATTAAATATCTTCTTTCTCAACTACCTATTCATAATCAATGAAAGGTCTTCAATAGTGAAGTTAGTAATAAAATCAATCTAAGTTAAAGAAAAAAATACAATATCATTTTACTCATAATTTGATGAGTTTACTTCAAATTGTAATAATTCAATTCTTTTTCTTAGTTTTGATAGCTTATTAGATTTAACTCAAGTAGAATCATGTAGAATTGTGTGGAATTGCACACTTAATTCATGATTCTATCATGAGTTTACACCAAAATAATTTTATACGCAATTTAACTTTAAAAAGTTTCATAAAAACATAAACTCGTAAAATCGTATATGTAAAATTGTGATTTTAACAACTATGATCATGACCTAAATCCTAAGATCATAACAACTCACCACATATCCTACTTAAGTAAGACACATTAAGGCTCATTAACTATTCAGTCTAATTCCATTTTCAATTTTTGGAATCCTTCATTAATTTTGAAAACACTTGTTGGGATGTTTGTTTGATTGTAATGTCAAATTTTATTTTATAAAACCAACCATATAGTCAATGTCCTATTTATTTTGAAAAACATTTGGATGATTTGCAACGTGAAAGTCTAATAAACAATAAAACCATCAAAATGTCTCAAGGGATAATCGGGGTCTAGAAGGTCTAAATTGAAAGTCTAAGTCTAATCTAAATTCTAGGTACATGTAAAACCACAAAGTCCAGTGTAAGTTTCATTATTTAAAAAGTTTAGATAAAAGGTAATCTAGTAAACATGACTCTACTTCTCATCCGAAACAAAATCCCCCTTAAGGTCCTCAAAATCAGATTTGTAACCAAAAGGATCATAAGCTTAATCAACATACAGATCATCATATGAAAAAGATAAGAAAAAGAAGTGAGTCATAAGACCTAAATGAGAATGCCTTAATCATACACCATACCTCTCGCAAGTAGGCCTAGATTTTAATATAGTAGATAATATTAATTTAGTTTTTAATTTAATTGTAGCAAGTAGCACAAGCCTAGCATCTTGAAAGTTGAAGTGACTCATGACTCTACAACACGATGGAGGATGAGGGGTCTGATTCAATGCAACAATATTGGGTATTGACATAAACAACTAGATTTATGTTTGATGACAACCAAGTATCTAATAGTCTCATCCACAATTCATCATGAGAATCTTTCACCAATTACTACAACTTGTCATTAATATATTATATATAAGGCCCACAACACTGCATAACAGCCACTAACGTATGTTTCATACCCATTGGTCATACCTCACGATTCCTTCTTATCGACTACCCATTACATTATTTATGGTGGCCTAAGCACTTAATCTACCGTATCATCTTGAAATTTACAATCGTAGTTGTAAACCCAATCTAAGGGCATCACTCGCTGACTTGAAATGACCATGCACAAGCAATTACACATATTTATTAGCCAAGTTTAATTATTAGTCAATTTTTATCTAACTACAAGCGCACACAACATGTAATTTGACAAACTGCGTATCTACAGATCCCATGATCGCAATCCCAGCCATGTGTTGTAAACTAAAGCCAGTTTCAAAACGCATATGCAATAGAGATTAATAGTCAATTACTTGTCCTTAATAGAAATATCTTAATTCTATTAAATAAACTTACTAGTCTATATTATATAATACTTTATAGTTTTTAGATAGTTGCAATATTAATGTGTATTTGGTTAAGCATACTCACTTATTCAATTAGTATTTAATTATCGGTTAGTTAAATTTATTTAATTAGTATTTAATTCCAATTAAGCCCATTGGGCTTAACTTAGTGCGCAACTAAGTGTCCTTTTAAGCTAGTGAATCCATTTAATGTTACTAAATGGGACCACTATCTTAGTCTTATTTATTAATTTCATTAATTAATTTAGTGATTTAACTTATTAATTGAATTGGTTTAAAGGTAGTAAACTAAATAGGATAAGATTGAATCGATTAGAATTAATTGGTTTTGATTCATCTTTAGGGATTTGGTTCTAATCTATTTTATTTTAATTCAATTTTTATTTATTCTTTTATTAATTTTCCTAATTTCTATTTTTTGAACTGATTTAGGTGACTTGATTGGAGGAGGGTTGTTCGGTTCACTTGAACCGGATCTTGGACCAATCAACTCCTCACTTGGGGATGGCCTCTCCATTCTATTTATTTGTCCAATTATTTATTCGTTTCAAAGCCCAAGTTAAATGTTATGTTATTTGTTACATTTGAGTCCATTTTTATTAATTAGCCCAATTACCACTTAAGCCCATTTTACTACAAATACTTTTCCACATGAGTAGCCATCTTCCTAAAGATCAAACCAACTTCCAATATAACTTTGATCCGAAAGTTCAATTCGATTTTGGGAAAAACGTGTTTTGATTTTGTAAAAATTAATTATAAAATTCAATTCTATAAGTAAATTTGTACATAAAACATTCATTAGTTTAAAACTTGTAAACGAATATTTTTTTGATGATTTTTTATGAACATTTTAAATCAAACTGCACTTTTATAAAGAATGGTTTGAATATTTAAGAATACATGAACATATTCTTAACATTCAATATACTAATGCATACCATTAGTTACACTACATTCATAAAGAATAAAAACATGCTAAAATAAGAGGAATCAATAAGAGAATTTCTAGATTAGAATATTCAATCATTTAAATTTAAACTCCATAAAGAATCATTTAAATCAGCATTAACTTTCTAATTTGTTTTCCAAAAATTAGCTCAACAAAATCAACCATAACTCTTACATTTTAACTCTGAATTAAACCAAACAAAAACTAGTTGATTCCTAACTCATTTTCCTATCCATTTCTGCAAAAAAATAAAATAAAAATAAAAATAAAATTGAATGAGTTAAGTTGCCTTTTTACACAGAAATATTCCAGTTACGAATTTCTTATTTCAAACCACCATATCTCACTTATTTTAATTCCAAATGACTTCAAACCAAAACCAATTTGTCACAAACCTATTTGCATTGCTAAATTAACATGATTACATCATTTTTGCTTCCATTTAACACCTGTAAATTTTAGACATGCCCAAAAAACGAATTAAATTCCAACTCACTTATTTTACTCATTTCTACACTAAATTAACACCATTTCAATTCCAAACATCCTATCATAATTGCAAATCAATTTTATCCATTACCAATTTACCAAAAATTCATTATATATTCAATTAAGCATCAATTAAATCAAATTATTCAAACCAACATCAAACCCAACACATATACACTACACATCACTAATTAAACACAATTACATACCAATTTTACATTTCTTCATTAAATTAAACTCACTTACATATTCTAAATACCCATTTACATGAATCAATACTTCTAAATACCCAAAACACATCAAAATACATTCCAACTCACATCATAGTTTCATGTCACACATACACATATACCCATTAACATCATTTATTCCAATTTCTATCAAATTAACACGCTAAAGCACCATTCATCACCAAATCTCATCTTCAAACTTAAAATTAGTGAAAATTAAAGACTTACCTTGATTGATTGCTCCACCAAAAACTCTTGAGAATCCCAAAAACCCAAATGTTACTAAAAATCTATTCCAAATGTCTCTAAACTTGCAATTAACATCCAATTACACCAAATTATCACTATTGATCTATAGATTGATAGATTCTAATTGACATATATTGAAATTAAGCTTGAAAAACCAAATTTGTTCTCACATCAACTTAGAGCTCTATGTGTACTTGTGTGGAAGTACCAATTCCATCTTAATCCTCTTCTACTTCTTCAATTTCCTTCAATTGTTGATCTTAGAATTAGAATCCTAATCAATTTAACCCAATTTAATACTTACACTAAACTCAAAATGGCATTTACTCATTGAATTGGATGTAGAAGCTCGTGGACCTTCTTCCAATTCACTTGAATCCTCTTGATTATGATAAATTTAAGCTTGATTTGCTTGGATATTGTCTGCCTCCTCTCCTAGTAATGCTTAGAGAAGGATTAAGAGACCATTTTGCTCCAAAATGATCTAGAATCCCTCTTCAAAAGAATGTGCTTATATATTCCACTACCATTTAATTAACTTAATTTATTTAAGTATCATTCCCTACTTTAGTTTACATATTAGGATAATAAGGTAAGTTATTATACCCTTAAAATATCTAGAATGTCCCTAATGTCTAAATTACTAGTCTTAACTAAAATATGAGTAAATTTGTAACATGACTTTATGAATGAATGGATGAATTAATTTATTAATTATTATCTTATTTTTTTTCCACACTAATTTCTTGATTCTAGTTTCTTTTTTTTTTTTATTTAGGTCATTTCAATATTCTTTTATGGTTTATTTAAAACTTCTATAATTTCAATCAGATTTTGATATTTCTAAAGTCATTGTAGAGATATTAAATCCTATTATTTCATTAGATCATATATTTGGTGATATAGATCTTGAAATTTCTAGCATAGATATAAATAGTCAATAGGTTCTACTAATATGATTTTTATTTTTCTCATATTATTTGATTACTTCAAACATTACCTACTTTTCGTATTTACACAATTAACATAATTTTTTCCACTTTGATCTTGGTTTGCTTATTTCACTAATAGTCATATTCCAACTTTGATTTCCTCATATAAATGCTATAGTTAGTTTTGTATCTATTAGCATTATTGCCCAAATCATCAAATGTTAAAATAACATCAAAGCTCCATGGAATTTATCTTGCTATATTGGTCATGGCATAGATGGGCACATGCCCCCTTGACTTTAATTTGAATTTGTACTCCATCCAAATTATTTTCTTGATTATGTATAATATCTTAATGTAAGTCATACTTAGCAAAAATTATTCTTGGTTTCCATTGTTAAGTTTTTCCTATATCTACTTCTTTGTCTTCATACATTCTCTATTTCATTAATAAATCATTCTAGCACTACTCTTAATCCTCAATTATTTACATTTAATATAAAAATTTGCCAAGCAATGCTACTCTTTCTTCTCATATTGCATCCCATTTACTAATATATATTCTAATACCATTGACATACTAAGGATTGAGATAATAAGGATAGTGCAAGGAAAAGTCATACTTGAAAAAGTACTATGGCACATAAAGTGGAGATTATAGACTGACAATTATACCATCCTTTAGGGGCAATTGGTTAGGTGATTTGATGGCAATTTAGGCATTGAGCTAGCACATATAGGTGGGTAAGTTATGGATTGGTTAACTATTATGACATTGATGTGGTCCAAAGCAATAACCACACAATATAATATAAGAAGTAAGTTGTAATATTGATAAATTTTGATAAAATCAGAGAAGTAACGCTATCTCTAGTAGGTATTTATGAATTAGAAACCCTAGAAATATTAAGGAAATAAAATAAAATATAATAGAAAACTAAATCAATCAAAATAACTTTCCTAATCTAGACATGATTCATGACACAAGAAACATGCAAATTCAATCAAGTGGTATGATGTTACAAGATATATCCCTTTTAAATTTATTGTTTCCTTTAATTAAAAAGAAAAAAGTACAAAATAAATCACATTTTATTTTGTTTTTGGTGATTTCTTAGCATTCTAGATATAGTTGTTTTTTATATTATGTTTTCTTATTTATTTTCATGCTTTGTTCATAATTATTCATATTTTACAATTATTCCTTCTCATTATTGTGCACCATATTTGGTATTAAAGGAATTTCTTTTCTATCCTACATTAAATTAGTACCAAAGCCTACTTGTAGTATTCTTTTCAAAGCCTACCGAGCTATAGTCTTATGTAAGTACATATTTACTATATTACGTGTTAGGGAGTTTAAGGTACTTAAAGTCTTGGGATGGCGAGATAGTGTTATTTTAAACACCTAAACGAGATAACAAATGGATGTTTATTGCATTAGTATTATGAATGGATGTGTTGTGCTCTATTTGACATGCACATGTATATGTGGTGGCTTTTGTATTGGGCTTTGGCTCACTATTTTGTGGTACGTGTTTTTTAGTGCATTGTGGATAACACTATCATCTTTTTTAGGTATTGCCATCCAAAGCCTACTTGTAGTATTCTTTTCAAAGCCTATCAGGCTACGGTCTTATGTAAGTACATATTTACTATATTACGTGTTAGGGAGTTTAAGGTACTTGAAGCCTTGGGGTGGCAAGATACTGTTATTTTAAACACCTAAACAAGATAATAAATGGATGTCTATTGCATTAGTATTATGAATGGATGTGTTGTGCTCTATTTGACATGCACATGTATATGTGGTGGCTTTTATATTGGGCTTTGGCTCGTTATTTTGTGGTACATGTTTTTTAGGTATTGTAGATAAAGGATCATGTACAAATTTTGACTATTAGATATGGGAATGGGATTGGTGCTACCAAAACAAAATGATCAATTGTATAGGTTGCCTTAACATAGAATTTAGTTACTTAAGTTCCTTAATTAAATTATATAGCTTTGATGCATATTTTATACATGGAAGTTAATTTTGTGAAAATTAGAGAATTGTTTATGATAACTATATTTTGTGGCTTTTAGTAGGTTCTGAATCTTTTAGGGCATAACATTACATACATACATACATACATGTTTTCATTAATAAGCTTATTTGTGTCACTTTCTAATACTTAATGAAAAATCCCAAAAATAATAAATTGGGAATAAAAAGGAAAAAATTTAATTTAATTAAAAAGGAATTACTAAATTGGAAAATCAATTTTACTAAAAAGAACCATTTTACCTTTGAAATCGATTTTATCAAAATAAAACTTGAATTTGCGTAGACCCCAAATATAGCTCTAAGGCATAAATTAGGTAAATAAAATCAATTATAATTTATTTAAAGACAATTCGAAAAAAAAATTTTGAATGTGAAGGCTAGTTGGATAAAATGACCAAAATACCCCTAAACTTATTTTATTGAAGGGTGGCTAATTTCTAGTGTTTCTAGGGGCAATTTGGGAGGAAAAGGATCAAATGTTTTTAGCTAGTGTTAAATAGAAAAAATAAAGGGAAATAAAATTCCAATTAAGTTAAAAGGATGAACACATGTCACTCTTAAGCATAACCTTCTATACCCTTGTGGTCCTATTTTCCTTTACTTTAAAACCCTTACTAAACCCTACTATTTAAGCTCTTCTATGACTAAAATTTGTTAGCCCCTTCCTCTTCCCATTTTTGAAATTTCAAGGTAAGCAAAACTCCAAAATGACTAGCTTAAGCCCTAAACCTCTAATCTAGTTAAAAACCAATTTAAATAAGTTACTAATTCCACTACCTTTTTCTTTTCCTCTTTTTTTTTTGTGAGAATTAAGTAAAGTTCTTTTCTAAAGGGGGGCTCTCAATCATGGTTTGGAGAAGAGTAAGGTAAGTGATGTTTAGTTGATTTAAGTAAGCTTAAGCTTGTTAAACATGAGTCTTAGTGGGGATTAATGTTCTATGTTAGGGAAATCAAATCAAATCATAAGAAAACTTAATTTTGGGGGCTTATTGTGGATGAGAAAGGGAGGACTTAAAGCTTAAGTTGAATCTCCAACAAGGTAAGTTCAATACAACGGTTGATTTGATGATTTAAGATGATTAGAAGTGATAAAGCATAAAGATTTGGTGTTTTCTTAGATCTTGATAGTTTAGTGCAACATACCCATTGAAACTACCACTAAAATTAATGTATATTAAGTGTCATTTGATTATTTGGATACTAATTTATGATTTAATATGTTATATGTGTTGTTGGGTATGGGATTTAATAGTAGGAATCAAGTTTGGTGTATAATGATTGAGATGTGTAAATGGGTATAGGTGACTGTTGATACGAACCACGCCAATGTGTGACGAAACCCAATACCAATACGTTCGGAATTGCTACCCAAGATGCCAAACAATCGAGTGGAAACCGTGACCCGTTGCCTATAAGTGAGATAAGAACCTTGGTATATTATGTAGACACCACAATCGGGATGAAAGACCAATTGATAAGTCGGGATGAACGCCACGGAAGAAAATCCGATAAGTTCTAGAGTAGTTCTTTAAAGAACCAAGAGAGGAATTCTCTCAAAAGTGTTTTCAAACTTGTATGTTATATATTCTATGTTCTATCTGTTCTAAACCTTAGGAGCTTTATAGTAAGGTTTACAATTCGTAACAATAAAGGCCTAAAACGACATAACATCATTAAGTTGCGTAAAAATAACAAAACAGGAACTTAAAGGCCGACGGCGTTGAAACGAAGGCCGGCGGCCATGGAGCCGGTGTTAGATATATATACGGCCGTGTACTTCTAGACGTGTATCTTTCTGTGGAAATTCTTGACACCCTACACGGCCGTGCCTTTGAACCGTGTATACGAACGTGTATGATTCTGTGTAACCTCCAGACTCCTACACGGCTGTGCCTTGTAAAGACATGCCCTCTTCAACCTGTATCCGTTATGACTTGTACAAGAGCAAGGGCATTCCCATGGTTGTTCCAATCCTTTCCAACTTCATGATTGCTCCAATCCTTTCCGGCTTCGTGGACATCCTTTATCAACCCGTTAAGTGTTTCCTTGAATCATTTTGCTCGAGTTCTTGTGATCGGTTCAGGTGGCACTTCAAGAGGATCCACATTCCATCTTCTGGCTTGGCTCCTATCATGGCTCTCTTCATTCCCCTCCTCTTGAAAAGGATTTGTCCTCAAATCATCGCCTGCATCAAAAGGACTCAGATCAGTAACATTAAACGTAGCACTTACTTGATATTTACCTAGTAAATCTATCGTGTATGCATTATCATTGATGCGTTCAAGAATTTGAAATGGTCCATCGCCTTTGGGGAGTAGTTTAGATCGACGCTACATAGGAAACTGCTCTTTGCACATGTGAACCCAAACCCAGTCTCCAGGTTCAAAGATAGCTTGTAACCCTTGTTGGCTTGTTTCACATACTGCTCTGTTCTTCGCTCAATGTTTAACCTTGCCTTTTCATGGATCTGTTTAACAAATTCTGCTTTCTTCTTGCCATCTAGATTAACATACTCAGAAATAGGCAAAGGTGATAAATCCAAAGGAGTTAGTGGATTAAAACCATACACAATTTCAAAAGGAGTAAACTTAGTAGCAGAATGCATTGTGCGATTATAGGCAAATTTAACATGCGGTAAACAATCCTCTCAACTTTTAATGTTCTTTTTAATGACAGCCCTCAACAAAGTAGATAAAGTTCGATTTACTACCTTAGTTTGACCATCAGTCTGTGGATAACAAGTAGTAGAAAACAATAACTTAGTTCCTAACTTAGCCCACAAGGTCTTCCAGAAGTAGCTCAAGAACTTATCATCTCTATCCGATACGATCATTCTAGGCATACCATGTAATCTCACAACTTCCCTAAAGAACAAATTAGCAATATTGCAAGCATCATCTGTTTTGTGACAATGAATGAAATGTGCCATTTTAGAGAATCTATCCACGACTACAAAAATAGAATCTCGATCATGTCTAGACCCATGTAACTCATCTAACATGTCATCTAAGCAAGGAATGGGATGACGATACTTTACCGTGATGTTATTGATGGCGCGGCAGTCAACACACATTCTCCATGACCCATCTTTCTTAGGTACCAAAATCACAGGCACTGCTCATGGACTCATGCTTTCTCTCACGTACCCCTTCTCGATTAATTCATCGACCTGCCTTTGGAGTTCCTTTGTCTCCTCTGGATTGCTCCTATAAGCCGGTTTGTTTGGAATCGATGCTCTAGGTACTAGGTCAATCTGGTGCTTAATACCACGAATAGGTGGTAATCCCTTTGGAATCTCCTCAGGGAAGACATCTTCAAAGTCCTGCACAATAGACACAACCACACTAGACAAAGAGTTAAATAGTTCGTTAGTATTCAAACAAGTTTCCTTAAAAACTAGCAACAACATAGGTTGCTTCATCACTAACGCTCTCCTCACTACACTCGCTCTTGCCACACAACTCTCCTTTTTCAAGGCTGCACTCTCCTTTTCACTCACCACCAAAGTTGATCCCCTTTCAACTTGGTCTCTCACACTCTTTCCAGCCTTCCTCTCTTTTTCCTTTTGACATCGACTTTTGTGTTCCTTTTCTTTCTCGCTGTCTTTTACTCTCTCACTCTCCCTCTGTTTTTCACTCACCTTATATTTTGCAAAAGACTGTTGTATCTGCAACTGATCCTTATACACCTATTTAGGTATTAAAGGTTTAAGATTAAAGCTTTTCCCTTGGTGAACAAGCGTATACTTGTTAGAAAAGCCATCATGAACAACCTTCCTATCAAATTGCCATGGCCTCCCTAACAACACATGACACGCTTGCATCGGCACTACATCGCATAACACCTCATCCTCATACCTACCGATGCGAAAAGCAATCAAGGCTTGCTTACTCACCTTAGTTTCGCCACTATCATTCAGCCACTGCAATTTATATAGACTAGGGTGTTTAATAGTCTTAAGTCCCAGCCTCTCGAAAATAAAATTACTCACCACATTAGTGCAACTTCCTCCATCAATGATCAAATTGCAAATATGATCACCTAGATAACATCTAGTATGAAAGATATTCTCTCTTTGCACCTCCTCTTCTTCCTTCACCCGTACATTCAAAGCTTGCTTCACTACTGCCACTAACTTCCCTACTGCAGGCTCCTCGTCATCACTGGCGTTATCTAATGGAGGCATATCATCCTCTTCACTATCTCCCTCAGTTTCATACTCACCATCATCACACAGAATCATCACACGCCTATTCGGACATTGACTAGCAATATGGCCTCTACCTTGGCATTTAAAACATCTAATGTCACGATTTCTAGGAGTAGAAGAATCAGGTTTACTTTGGTTACCAGGAGTAGAAGCCGCTTGCCTCTGCTTTCCTTTTGGTTTGGTGGGTAAAGGCTTTTCTTCCTTCTTCCATTGGTTAGTCTTTTAGGCGGATGAACCAGCACCCTGTTGAAACCGTGCAGTACTACTACCTTTCCTCTTGTGTTGGTTCTCAACCTTTATAGCCATATGAACCATATATTCCAATTCTACATAATGCTGCAATTCCATGACATTTTGAATTTCCCTATTCAATCCAGCAAGAAACCTAGCCATGGTAGCCTCTTTATCCTCCTCTACATTCGCCCTAATCATAGTAACTTCCATCTCCTTAAAATACTCATCCACACTTCGGCTTCCCTACCTAAGAGTTTGCAATTTGTTGTGTAATTCACGATAGTAATATGCAGGCACAAACCGCTTCTTCATCACCCTCTTCATCTCTTCCCACGACTCAATAGGTGGTTCGCCATTCCTTTTTCGATTCAACATTAGTTGATCCCACCACACTATGGCATAATCCGAAAATTCAATGGCAGCAAGTTTCACTTTCTTTCTCCCACTATAGTTGTGACAATCAAACACCATCTCTATCTTCTTCTCCCACTTTAAGTACGCCTCGGGATCATTCTTCCCTTGGAAAGGAGGAATCTTCATCTTTATACTACTCAGTTGATTATCCTCTCTATTCCTATCTCCTCCATCTTCCCAATCCCTAGTTCCTCTATTCCTACCACTATAACCTCTATAACTCCCGACAGAAGGTTCATCAAATTCATCATCAGACATTCCATCTCTACCCCTTTGTACTCTCCTAGAACAGCTCTCCCTCTTATGCCCTTGGAAGACGTTTTTAGATTGCTCTAGTCTTTGTTCCACCTTCTCATGAATTTGTTCCATGCCCTCCTGAAACATCCTCTTCATCTCACCCCTCAACGCCTCAATCACTAACCTAACATCAAACCTTCCCCTCTCACTTTCAGGAGAATGTTGCCTCGACATAGTTCCTGTAGAAAAAAAAGGTTAGCACGAACACAAATATATATATGATTAAGCCTCACGATACACTCCCTTACGTGTTTCGCTCCAAGGATGATATCGCACAGTCACTCATGTATTCTCACAAGAAATAATGATATCAATTCACCAATTCCTCTTCTCAATTCTCTTGGAACTAACCTTAACTACACCAATTCCCTTTCGTAGAATTCAAAACAACTCTAAGGCTCGAAATTTTCCTCTTTTTTCTTTCCTTTTTTTTTGTTGCCTTTGTTTGTTACTCTTGATCACGTTCCTTTGTTTTTTTTTTTTTTTTTTTTGTAACAAAGTTGAATAATAGGTACTATACTTTTCAATAGACAATTAACACTATGAAATTGAATACGGACAATTGATATGAACGATTGGAGTTAGGGTTTTGATGTTACCTTCCTCAAACCAAACTGATGTTTTAACAAACCTAGGCTTTGATACCAAACTGATACGAACCACGCCAACGTGTGACGAAACCCAATACCAATACGTTCGGAATTGCTACCCAAGATGCCAAACAATCGAGTGGAAACCGCAACCCGTTGCCTATAAGTGAGACAAGAACCTTGGTATATTATGTAGACGCCACAATCGGGATGAAAGACCGATTGATAAGTCAGGATGAACGCCACGGAAGAAAATCCGATAAGTTCTAGAGTAGTTCTTTAAAGAACCAAGAGAGGAATTATCTCAAAAGTGTTTTCAAACTTGTATGTTGTATATTCTATGTTCTATCTGTTCTAAACCCTAGGAGCTTTATAGTAGGGTTTACAATTCGTAACAATAAAGGCCCAAAACGACATAACATCGTTAAGTTGCGTAAAAATAACAAAACAGGGACTTAAAGGCCGGAGGCGTTGAAATGAAGGCCGGTGGCCTTGGAGCCGGCGTTGGATATATACACGGCCGTGTACTTCTAGACGTGTATCTTTCTGTGGAAATTCTTGACACCCTACACGGCCGTGCCTTTGAACCATGTATACGACTGTGTATGATTCTGTGTAACCTCCAGACTCCTACACGGCCGTGCCTTGTAAAGACACGCCCTCTTCAACCCGTATCCGTTATGACTTATACAAGAGCAAGGGCATTCCCATGTTTGTTCCAATCCTTTCCAACTTCATGATTGCTCCAATCCTTTTCGGCTTCATGGACATCCTTTATCAACCCGTTAAGTGCTTCCTTGAATCGTTTTACTCGAGTTCTTGTGATCGGTCCAGGTGGCACTTCAAGAGGATCCACATTTCATCTTCTGGCTTGGCTCCCATCATGGTTCTCATCAACTGCCACTTTTAGGAGTAAATTAGGACTTGAATTTCATGCACTACAAGAAAACTGGCATTTAGAGATAAGAATTCTTGTATTTGAAAGTAGTGATTTTGTCACAAAAAAAATATACAAATGAAATTTCTATTATAAAAATATTCGTCACTAATTCTATTTAGTGACAAATTATAAATTTATCTCAAATTTGCAATAAAAAATCTATTTCAGTTTCATCACAAAAAGTTAATAAAAATTGCAACGAAAATAAATAAGAGAAAAAATCTCATCGCAAATCAACCGAATTCACTTAAATTATAATTGAATTATTTTAATTAAAAATATGATAACTTGACTAGAGCACCTCACACCATAGCAATTTTATTTACACATTAAATACCTTATTGATTATTCTTTATGATAGTGTAAGCAAGTGCACCTATTGATTAATGTAATATAGTGAACTAATTACAAATATCGTCCCATAGAGACTATAATTACTAATATTAACTGAGACTTTATTATCTAATCATCAAATTAAAATGTATTGATTAACTAAGAAATTCTAATTGTTTAATTAATAATTATTAAAATAATAAAAAGAAAGTAAATATACTAAAGAGTTTGAATTAATGTTGTAAGGATACGTATCTAAATTTAGTTTCCCCCTAGAATCATATATAACTTATTAGAGTTAATTCCAATTTTAGTATTTATTTTCTTAGTCGTAGGAATTTCGTAATCAAATTAATATCTTTCTCAAGTTTATTAATTTCTAATCTTAGGTTGATTAATCAAGATATTTCTCTAATTAAAATCCCTAAAATTGCATTATCAATATTTGAATTCTATTATTAGATTTGATCTTAATTTGGAAGATTTATATCATCTTATCTCTAAGATTGCATGTAACTTTTTTCAATTACGCTAGATCTAATTATATAAATGATTTCTCAATCTATTTATATAATATCAATAATCAAGAATTAATACTCTAGAAATATTAAATTCATACAATGAAGAACATGCATAATTGAATTAAGACAATAAAGACTTTATTGAATAATAATTGAAATAAAATTACATAATAATTCTAGGGTTCCACAAATCTATATACTAGAAGAATTTAAGCTATCATTATGATGCAAAATTTGACAATAAAACCGAAATAACTCATAATGGAAATAAAAACCCTTGTAGAAATCTGTTCTTGTACTTCCGAATTGTATGGTTTGATCTTCAATATTCTCACTTCTTCAAGGAGTTCTTCTCTTTGTCTACTTAAAAACTTTCACCTTCTTTCTATCAAAACTCTCTTTCTTCTCTTTTCTTCTTCTCCTCTTTTTCGCTTAGGGTTTATATCTAGTATTTATATTACTTAGCTATCAAACTCAACACGACCCTTCAACATAGTCATGTTAAGGTCATGTTCAGCTTAAATCTTTCAAATGCATCCAAATCAGGGAAGATACAACTAACATGACCTCCAATGCAGTCGTATTGCCCTTAACTCAAGATGGTCGTGTTACATGATTATGTTTGGCTTCTATTGCTCCGAAAGTTACATGACTACTAACATAGTTGTGTTGTTTCTTCATGTATCCTTTTGATCTTTCTTCAAAATCAACATGACTATGTTACTTGATTGTGTTGATCTTCAAATGCACAAAATTTATTCATTTTAACTTTGAATTACATGAAACTTGACTCATTTTCTTCCTTTGTTGATTAAAAAATATATTAATCATGAAATTAAAATATTATTTAATTGGGTAGCAAATTTATGTAAAATTCTTATAATTTTAATGAATTCATCAAAAATCTTGTTTACAAATATATTCTATTAATCATTTATCACTTTATCAGCACGATTATATCTTTTTTAATTAAAACTTCCTAAGGAGTTACCCATTTTAGTGGTGTTCTTCCCTGTACACACTTAACTTTTAAGTTTTGTGTAACCCATAATCATAACACTAATCTACGTTTTTATGATTAAAATTGTGTTTTCTTATATATAACTAATAATATATAAGAAAATTTGTAACTTGTAATAAATTATATATAGTAATGATGTAACATTTTATCTTATTATTTAAAAATATTATTTATATTGTATATTATTATATAAATTTATATATAGTAAAATCGTGATATATGAGTCCAATCATTTAATACTTTATGAATATGTTATATGACATAAATATATTAAATAATATTTAATATTTAATATATAAGACAAAAAATTATAATACATATATACAATATATTATATCATTTATTTATGTATATATATTATTTACTTTTAGAGACTGAATTAATCTATTTCTAAAATTCAAGATTATATTAAAAATAAATTTAGGGACATATTTTATATTTTTGACATTTAAGGACAAATTTGAAAAAAAATCCAAAAATAAATATTGCACCATTTTTTTTTTATTTCTTGTAACAAAATCAAAGATGGAATTGGAACAAAATTAAATCTCTCTCAATTTTTTTGTTAATTTATCTTTGATTTCATTGCAATAATTAATAAAATTGTAAAAACTTGCGTTTTTTCATGTAGCCACTTATTTGTCGCAAATTATTATTTTTCGAGATAGATTTTTTCCATCACAAATTTTTTGTCTCTAAAGCCTAGTTTTCTTATAGTGATTTAAAATTTGATTTAGATAATTAATGATGGTAATTTGATGATTAAAGTATGAGTATATGAATTTTGGTATGGTTTAGGTGATTAATTTGATGAATATAATATGTTAAAGGTTGTTAATCTAGGATTTTCCAACATGCTAACATGTTCATAAAGTGATAAATTTGATGGAAATTGAAGTTATATAATGGATATTGAGTTTAACAAAGTTTATGAAGGATTTATGATGGATTGATGGATTGCGTAATCTTGAAACTATGGTTTTCTTGCATGATTAGATGATATGTTTAATCCTGAAAATTTTGTGATATATTATGCTTAAATTGAATTAATTTGGTGGAGTTATGTTTAATTAATGAATAGGAGTTGGGTTAGATGTAAATGAGGTCTAGAAGGGAAATTATGTCAAAATTGAGCTAGTAAAGATAAATTTAATTAAGTAGGGAATGTTATGAAATGTTTGATCTGTTTTGGAAATGTTTTGAGCTTGAAAATGAAAAATAAATGATGCTTTGGATTCTAGAAAGGGAGAAAAACAAGTAGGCTTTAGTTTGGAGTGATATGGGCTTAAATTAAATAAGTTATGGGTTTTTAAAAATGATAATTTGTAGCTTGAAGTAATATGGAAAACCAAGGATCTTGAAATGAATAAAATAAAGTTTTTTATGTTAAAATGAATAGTGGAAGCAATAAGGGTTCGAATGACTTATGTTTTACTTGATTTGAGCTTAAATTGAATAAATTACGATCCTTTAAAATTAAGATATTTAAAAAAGATGAATTATAATTAGATAATAGTTGGCTTAATTAACTCAGGCTAAGACAACCTCAATCCTAAGTTGGTCAATCCATACAAGCTCAAGGATTACCCTCTTATCCTCCTCATGGGTGACTCATATAATTTAACATAATTGAATTAATTTAACTTAATTAACTTGACTATCTTAAATGACCTAAAATAGGAATTGACTTAATAATATGGACTCAAATGACCAATGGGCCCAAAACCCAAAATTTAATTGGGTCCATTCTCCTTATAAGGCTTATATCCTCAATGGATTTCATTATGATAAATAACTCAAATTGGGTCTCATATCATATGAAGGCTCAAATCAAATTAAATACTTAAAAGTAAAGTAGACTTGGGTCTAATAGAAACAAATGGGCTTACATAATTGTAATAAAGCCTAAATGAGTTTAAGACCTAAAACTTACTTGGACCCATTGATATGTAGAACCCATATCTTAAATGAGTCATAACAAGTCAATTAAACCTTAATGGGCCTTAAATCTAATAAGATACTAAATCAACTAAAGGTTTAAAATAAAATTAAAATTAGACTTAATAATCAATTAGGTCTAAGACATAATAAATGGGACTAATCGGACATTATGGGCCTAAGTTAATTAAAATAGATCAAAGTAACCTAATTGGACTTAAAATGGACTCGATATTACTAATTAAACCTAAGTAATTTAATTAAGGTTAGTAAGCCTAATTTCAAACATAATTGGGTCTACTAATCTTTAAGGGCCTAAATATCCTAATAGGCCCCACATCTAGACTTAAATAACTTATTAGGTTTAAATGGATAAATCTTAAATAGTTTAGGCCAAATTAGCTAAAAGGTTAATTGGGTCTATATAACCCTTAATGGGCTCATAACTTGAATAAGCTTAAATAGTCTAAACTTAACCTTAGAACAAAATTCAAATACTTAAAATAATCAACTAACTTAAGCTTTATCTTTTGTTGTATAAAAACCAATTCAACCTACTTAAATGGATTTCTAACTACGTTTCAAGAATTTTCAACTCTTTTAAGTACGCAATAACATACGTATTGATTGTGATGTTAAAAAAATTTAAATTAGACTAATAATCAAACATAGTTAAGTATCTACTTGCTACTTATATTTGACTACTTGAGCCAGTAAGTGACAAACTTTGAATCAAGATTACAATTATAGTTGTATACCTTGAAATGATACGATAGTTAGGTGATTAGGCCATCAAGGATGACTTGTGAGTGGTTGATAAGTGAAATTGTGTCTAATAACAAGCACTGCAAGTAAAGAAAAGGTATATTTAGAGTCATCTAGGATTAAGGAACCTAGCAGACGATATGAAATAACTAGACTGTGATTAGTGTGGCTACATAATAATGAGGTTATTTAAACGAGTCTGTGGGTATCGGTTTTTGGCAATATAGAGTTTAGCTGCTCTCATTGATCCTTGATGTTCGCTATGGTGGAATTGGACTCTAAGTCCCTTATCATGATGCTCGGAGTCATGAGTACTCCCGTGTTTGATGTTTATTTAAATAAGAAAATTTAATGAATTAATTGACTGTTTGTTGCATTAGTGTATAGACCTACTTGACATATGTGTGTGTTTAGATTATTATGTATTGGACTCTTATGGCTCACTTTTCTTTCTTTTTTTTTTTTAGGTAAGGATGTTATTGATCCTTTGTATAATTCAATGGGGTTCGGTTCCAAGGAAAAGTTCAGGGATAAGTTTAAGAATCTAGACTATATTAATTATGACTTTGCTTGATTTCCTATTTTCTATATTTAGTCTATGTTTTTAGGATTGTTTTCAGAATGTTATTGGGAGCCACCAATGACTTTATAGCTTGTTCCTTTTATGATTGTATTTTATGGACCCCTTAGGCTCTAGGACTTAAACTACTTATGATACTTATCCACATGTTATCTTAACAAACAAACTACCAAACATTTTCAAAAATCAAACAAACCATCAAATTGTTTTCAAATTTTAATTAACAATTTTAGGTGCCTAAAATTGGTTTTAAAACCCATCTAATAATTATAGCCCTATGTATTCTACTTAAGTAGGATACGTAGCGAACTATTGTCACCATAGTGAGTTAGGGAAGAGACACTTGATGGGATTTTAACTTTAACTTTTTTATGGAATAATTATGAATGGTCAATGCACTTTTAAGAGGTTAATGAAGAATAAACTTTCTTACTTTTCCATTGAGCCATATATTAATTGAAATTTAATTATCATTCTATAAAAAGTTAAAAAGCAAAACTTGTATAAATTTTGTTATGAACAAAAATACTTTGAATAATATTTAACTAGAAAATTATAAGGAGAAAAAAAGAGTAACATGATATAAATATAAGTATTATTAAATTTTTATATGACTTTACAAGATTGTTTGATTGCTAGTGAGTGTTAAAAAAAAGAAAAGAAAAATCTTTTTCAATATAAATGATTTGTCCATCTCATGTTTAGTAATCTCTATTTATTTTTATAATGTTAATTATTAATATAATATTAGTACATCATGTAATATGACTGTAATTATTAGCTAACGTTTTGTGGGGTAAGACTAAAGATTTATAACATTAACAATGGCATTATCATTTATGGTATAACTATTGTATAGATTACCAATTATGTGTTTTGGACTTTTAGCTAGCGCTCAAGTGAATTTTTGAAAGTTGTTGCATACCATGGTTTCAAGATGTGATATATACAATAATTGATGTTAATATTGAGAATCAAGAAAATATTCCATTTATTTTATCTTTTCTATTTTTATTGTTGTCACATTCCACCCCTATAAATGACTAAAAATTACTATTCTTTCTAGTTTCTTTCAATTATTAATTATCAAGATAATATTTAAGGAGTCTTAACTCCGAAGGGTTATTCTAATGGATAATGTCTAGTTAAGAACTATTTATGACAGTTCAAATGGGATTTTGGTGGTTATATTTCTTTAAGATACTTACATACACAATTTGTACTTATCTAGTAAATGGATATCAAAGGATGGTTCATGTGTTCAGAGGTGGCTAATCGAATTATGTTAATGTTCTCTTATAATATATATGCGTGTGCGGATAAGATAGCTTTAGAGGAAAAGAAAAAACGAAAAGAAATTGCCAGCAAAAGAGGACGCATCTTTGAATCTAAAGGATCCTATCCCCTGTTCTACTAGCCCCTCCTAGATGTATTGTTTGATTCTACGGCGGACATGACAAACAAACAAAAACAAAACCCCATGACATACGATGAATTTCATCTTAACTACCAATACAACTTATTATATACTACTGCTGTATTTTCATTGGCTTGTCTTGACTGAAACAGCTACTATACTTTGCAATCGTACTTAGTTGTCACCTGTCGTCGTAAGAAACTACGTATAATATTAGCCAAAAGCTTCTGCACATATCGGAGAAATAAACTATGTTAGCAACAATACAAATCTGCCTATTTCCACTATACATTCCATGCGATTATCATGGCTGGTTTTCTAGCAATCTCCATAGTTACCTTATTTTTCCTCATCCATGTACAATCTATTCTGGGGCAGTGCCCAACAAAATCACGTCATTGCTCGGGTGATCTCATAGAAATCCGGTTTCCTTTCTGGATCCAAGATTTGGACGGCCCGCAATGCGGGTACCCGGGATTTGATCTCGTTTGCAAGAGCCAAAGCCAGACAATTCTCCATCTTCCATATTCAGGGGATTTTAGGGTGACCAGTATCTATTTCGTAGGTCAAAATCTAACGATCGATGACCAGGATGACTGCCTTCCAAGGCGGCTTTTGAACTTCACCCTTTCAGGCACTTCATTTTACAGTGAAGAGCATTATAAATTTACATTTGCTAATTGCACAACCAAGCTATTGAGTTCTGAGGATAAGCCTGACTTGACTTATGTTCCTTGTCTTAGTACCCAAAACTATGCTGTCTATTATTTTCCGGATGATGTTGGTAAGTACAGTGATACCTTCATGAATATGGGGTGTCGTGTTTGGACGACGACGGGGCCTTTTCCAGGAAGATGGGAAGACTATTGGAGGGACACAAGGACCAGACTAAGGTTACACTGGGAGTTTCCTGATTGCAGTTTTTGTGAATCCCGTGGTGGGACTCGTGCTAGGATGATGAATTCAGGCGTAGGGTGTATAGATGGCGATAGAGCCGGTAAGTGCATTATTGTTTAGTATTTTTTGTGCATGAACGTTGTTCACATCTAAGCTTTTAGCATGACAATCTTTATCTCTCTTCCAAAAACCTCTTTATTTTTATCGTAGGATCCATTAGGAGAGTTTTTCTTTCTTTTTTCTTTTTTCTTTTTAGTATTTTTCAAAATTTTTATAGGTTGAAATTGTTACAACTTTTATACTAATAAAAGTTGAAGTAAATAGATATTTGTGGCAAGCACAAGTCCTTAACCAACAACCGGTTCTTATTCAAGAATTTAGTTTTATGGCATAAAAATATTCATGCGGAGGTTTTTAATCTGAAATCTTGTATTGAGGCCTGAGATGAAGATGGCTTACGACCAATTATGACTTTAACCGTAAACATTTTGAAAAAATGTGCAAATTTATATAATAGTGAACTTTTTACATAAAGTTTACCTGGATACGATAACAAAGCTTTATAAAGCTAAAAAAAATAATAATTTTTAATGATTTTCGAAATGACGTAATATCCATCGAACAATAATATTGCAAGAACGTCAGATTCATCGTCATGCATGCATTAAAAATGTATGCCGCTAGGTATCGAATTTAATTAATAACGTAGTAAGAAAATAAAGTACTTTGAAATGCTCACCTAGAGAATAACATCCGCGGGATTTATTGCAAATAAAGAACGGCTTTGCCCCTCTCAATAACATGATTTCAAACTACTGAAATGGTTCGAATCAATCCAATGTAGTTGTTTTGCGAAGAAAAGTTTACCTACTTCAATATCGATTTTCTGTTGAAAGTAATTGAATTTAACCTTGCAAAATTATATCATAAACCAAAAAAAAAAAAAAAAAGTCCCTAGCAGTTTTAGGGAAGATTCCAAAAATACGATTTTGTATTCACACTTTTGCAATTAATTAGCAGCTTGTCTACTGTCTTTTCACCAATGAATGACCAATGTTGTCCTTTATTAACCAATTGTGGCTCATCGGTTAAGAATTGCACGTGATACCCCAGTATGTGCTGCCAAAACAAAATTCCAAATTATGCATATTTTACTCATAATCCTTTAATCGAATAAAATAATAAACGTGAAGCCTTTTTGATTTAGCCTTTGGGAGTTTATTACTTCATCCAATTTAGGGTTTTTCAGTAAAACATGTCTAAGCCAAGGTTATTTATTTTATTTTATTTGCGCCAATTACACGATTACAACCACGTATAATCCAAGGTCAATGTTTAGGCGATACATGTGTATCGAGTGTCACTTTTAAATAGACGAGTCCATGGCTGCTTAATGAAGAATAAGTCATACATTTGTAAAAATCAGAACATCTGTCAATAAATCATAAGAATAAGAAAACATAGGTCACATTTTTTTGGTCATTTGCTCACAATTTCATACCATAACTATACATATAAATAACAGAAAAGTTACTTTTTGGTATGTAAAAACGTACGTAATCATTAATAAATTAATATATTATCATTGATAAATATTGTAGTTTAGCTGAGGTGTTGCATTCATAAACAACGAAACCGAGCCATGCCTAGCATGATGCCCACCTCTATGCAAATGTCACATTGATCTATGGACAATTTTCAAAAACTTGTGATTATATTTATTTCATTCATGGAAAGACCTTAATGCGGGGTCTAGACCTCGCAACAACCCCTAAACTAAAAAATTCTTTTAATTCTCCCTTGAGATTTTGAGGGAAAAAAATCAACACTTATACTAATACCATGTCCTTATGTGGCATCTAAAAAAAGATAAGCCAAGGAAAATCGAAAATATACCACGTGCTGTGGGTATATCTACATATAATCTCTAATGAAAGCTAGGTTATAGACCCTTTTGGTTCTATGACAAATTATGAATGTTTTGGAGTATCACTTGTGTTGCGTGAGATGATTATAAAGAAAAAAACCAGTTGATATATTAATAGTATTGAATCTTAATATGTATTTGTAAATGTATATTTATATCAATATTTGTCTCCATATCCATGTTAAACAATTCTATAAATGGAAGAGAATATGAAATAATTATATATAAACATGATATATTGCTGCATATATACATATATAAATATAACAACGTATATATATAACTAAAATAACACACACACACACACATATATATTTATTTATATATTTGTGCGTGTGCATACGCATATGCATATGTATCTGTGTGTGCGTGGAATTTACGTCAAATTATCATATTGCTGTATCATGTATGAAATATATAATCGTACAACTTTAACTTTATATGTATATAAATAGACAAAAACCACCAAACTACGTATCTACGTTTACATATAAGAATATTTATCAAAGCCATATTTATCTTTTGGTTGATAAGGCTTAAATAGAGGGATAATTGCAAATTCTTAGGTGCAGATAGACAACTTGAACTCATGAAGTATAATACCACCTCTCGATAACTTTTAAAGAGATATATGCATTAACTGTTGTAAGGCCTTAAAATGGTTGTTAAGAAAATATCCTAAATAACAGTAATATTAGAGTTTTAACAATAGTTTGGGATGCATATGTATATTTTCAAAAAATATAAAATGATGAAAGTATAATAATTTAAAAAGATTTATGAAAACCTCATCAATAGTTTAGGAAGTATAGTTATAATTTATCTTTAGATATATTCTATTATTTTCAAGAGGAACATTTGAAAATGAACCAAAATTATATTAACAGAGACAGCAACAGATTAATTTACTGTTAAATACATATAAATTCACGAAGTTCATGTGTTTTGCCATCATGTCAATTTCTTAAGAGAACCAATTAGAAAAGGATTAGGTTTGTTTTTTCAAACTGTATTCAGTACACTAGAGATCGTAGACAGAATAAAACATTAGGAACAACTAAAAAGGGTGGAGTTGACAATGGAAGAGAGAGATTACACGTGATATTAAATTTACTGCAATAAGCTAATAGAAAACAAATATATATGAAATATGACTAACAGATTATGGCTCTAAAATAGTCATTAATTCATGGATTACCAACTTCTTTTGTATTTTCAGAGAATGCTACCTGTTGGTTGGTTACCATTTATAGGTAAGTAAGCCGCCAATTCATGAAATATATCGAAATATAAAAGACAGCTGTCTTGCACAAACTCTCTTGAAAGACGACATATATCTTATGCTAAAATAACATATTCAAATAATAATAATATGTTTCAAATTCGAGATAAAGGATCTTAGCATAATTTATCCTCCATTTTCTTACTGAAAAAAGATGCTATATAGGCACCGTTTCGGACCAACAAGTGCTTGTTTTTACCCAAATATTCCTCCAAAGAAAGAAATTAACGAATACGTAGTACCACAATTGATTATTCTTAATGAGATCTTATTGCTTTTGTTTTGGCCATTAGAACTAAAGCATTAATTTAATTTATAATTCTTCATGGTCTTATGTAGGTTTTCCGAGTCCATGGAATATGCGAGTTGAAGGACTTCACTTGGGAATTTGATTTACAAAGGCCCTCTCATGGCGCTTTGTAAAATATTAGAATGATCAACAGATGATCCGAAATCATGCCAATAAAACCATGAATTTGCATGAGGGGGAAACAAATATTTCTCTGTATATAATTTTGGAAGAGTTTATTTAAAACACATATGTTTTTATATGAATGGGTGGAGTTTTGATAGTAGCTGTTGCAACATTTTGCACTACAATATAACTATTCACATTTCTGAATTTTGCTCTTATAGCTCTTTTAAATGGCGTATCATTTTATGGATAACCCCCATAATATATCATATATTATAAATGATCACATAATATTATATACTGTATTTTTAATAATTTATATATATACTATAACCGTAAAACATTATTAACCCAGCGTATATTTTTATCACAAAAAAAAAAAATATGTGAGATTTAGAACCTGCAGTTATATCCACAATTTTATAAATAATCATCAAACTTTTATATTACATTACTTCATTTATTAAATGTATACAATATCTAAACATTACTGTAAATGCAATAGATACATATTATTCTTATCCAACATGGATTAACTTATAGCAGCTCCACTATCGTCACTCCCACCCTAGTCTAGCAGTCCAAGCTATACAAATGCAAAACCTGTGCTTAGACTTAAATATTTGTAAGTGCATAAAAAATTAATTGACTCAATGTATAATTTATTCTACATAATCATCACAATCCAACAATTGGAATTCGAAACACTCACATTCCACTTTCACATGCAATTGAACATAGCTCAATATTGCTTTTTTACTTTGCTTCATGCTGCTGTGGAACTTTGCTATACAAATTCTCATAATAATTTCTTAATTCTCAACTCAATAATATGTAGGTGTCTAATTTGTTATCCTCTACCTCAATATAGTGCATCACCTCATATTAAGTTTATCATCTATTAACTAGCTATCGATGATTAAGTTATTTACATTAATAAAAATAACATCTTGTTCCACTCATTAGCACTTTGTTGTAATATCATTTTCTCCTACCGACTCTATCAAGCACAACCTGCTCATATTGATGATCCACTAAGTCACTATAATGAATCTCAAGTCCTACTCTACCCACTTTCTCTAAGACATATAGCGCACCCTATGTCTATCCATGATTGCCATTTGTAGGTTCAAATAGTCATGTAAAACATGAAATAAACACAACAATCAAGTTTTGGGTTGTTTTATTAAAGTTGTTAAAATTTATATTCAATTAATTATTTATTTATTAAATTTACTATCTTCATCATCTTTAAATATTATAATTATAGTTGTATTATAATTTGATGATGAAAATTATAATTATAATTATAATTATAATCATTTATCAAGTAATATAATTATAGACAATAAACTGGACAATGAAAAGTCTAATTAAATATAATATTTAGTAATTTAAAATTATAATTATAAAATTCTTTATCAAAAAATTTATAGTTGTTAAATTAAAAAAACATATTAAACCAACTAATAGGATTAGTAGAATCCTATTAATGGAAATAGAGAAAATAAACTCCATGCCTTTTTGCATGCTTTTTCACCTAGGGATTTTTTACACTCTGAAGGACTCAAAATAGGAAAATAAAAATAAAAATAAAAATCTATTGATAAAATGAATGATTTATCTTAAAATTATAAAAAAGTTTATTCTTTCAAATGTTTCCATTTTTTTTTTAAAAAAAAAGATTTTTTCAAGTTTGATTAATAAGATTCTTACAAAGGCAGACTACTTACCGGAGCCGATGCCCAAACCCGAAACCACACTATCTTAAACCTTAATTCTCCCAAAACCTCTTCATGAGTACTTCCCCTTCCCTTTCGTTCGTAGCATCACGTACCCGTGCGCATTCGATATAGAAGCAAAGGCGAAAACGCAGGCAAGGAGGGAGTGGGAGAGTTTGGATCAAGTTCAGATCACATCAATCTTAAATCATCTATATAGGTGAGATCATTTTCTGATTCATCTCCATCATTCGACTGTCCTCGATCAAAGCCAGCCTTCCCTTTATTCCCCCCTTCTTTCCTAGTGAGCATGAATCCAAGAAGATGAATTTGTACCAAAAGAACCTTACATTTCTTTGGTTTTCTTAGTAAGTTTGATGAGATATGATGGGGTTAGTTGATTTTGAGTGGGATTATGTTGTTTTTACTTTGTTTAGCAAGGTCTTTTCCTGTGTAATTGTGGGTAGGTGCTGAATTAAGCTATGAGTTGGTGAATTAGAGTGGTAAGGGTTTTGGGCAGGGTTTAGGGTTTAAGGGTATGAGTTGCTATCTCTATAAGGTCTTGTTAAAGTTTAATTATTTTTTTCGCTTGTTTTGCGATGAGCTCCTTTGTGTTTCGATTTTAATCAAACTGCTGGTCTTCTGCTGAATCCGATACGGATTCAGTGGCATTGGCTAAGCTAGGGTTTTGAGAGGGTTTAAGAAATTTGATCCACACGATACTACTATCTTCCTAGCGTTTCTTACTGATTCTTTTTTTAATAATTTTTTCTTTTTACTCTTTTAACTTAATTAAATTTAAACAATTTCAGTTACCCAAAATAATTTAAACATTTTCTCCAATAGATCTAAAACCGATTTTTCGAAAGGTTATTGTGCCCATCTATTGAGCTGTGAATGTTTGACTTAACGACATGTTTTTGCAGGTCACCATGGCATATAGACGGGCTGTCTGTATGCGAGCAAACCTCCTGGCCCGAAGGTCCCTAACTTCTTTTGGCTATGTCTCTCAGAGTGATGATGATCGTAAAGATGGTTCCCTTGATAAAAGCTCATGCCGAGATATATCAAATAGTTGCTTCCAAAGGAGGTCTTTTGTAAGTAATCCCAATTACTCTAGTGGATTGGGATCCTTTTTTCCTGATAGAAGGTATTTGAGTTTAGGATGTATACCAAGTCTTGGGTCTTCTTACTCCCGGTACATGTCTACTGCTGTGGGTGATGGGGCAGAGAAGATTGAGCTTATAAGTGATGTGGCAGGAGTCATTAGTGATACGACTGTGGAAGCAGTTGCTTCTCAGGCACCTGCAGTCAATGAAGTTGCCATTGCTGCTGCAGATTCCTTTTATCCTGTCATGTGCTTGCAGTACTTAATTGATTATGTGCACACATTTACTGGCCTCCACTGGTATGATTTGAGTTGAAATTTTCGATATGAGTATTTTACTTTAATATTATTTTTGTTACCTGTTCATTCAACACTTAGTAGGCTATGGTTCCTTCCAAACCAATGTTCTATAGTGTCTGTTTTAACAAAAAATCATGCCTTTCACTGATCATCTTTACATCTGTTGTTAGTCCCTGTTTAGAATCACAATATTGTTAGCACGGTTGACATGTCTGTAATAGCTAACAATGTGATCATCGTTAATGCATTTATCCGCCTCTTTGAAATTACATATTTTTCTGGTGGAATCAAGACATTTTGCTTGCATAACTAGTTACTTAAGTGATAGTAGGTTGATGGAAGCATTATAATTTTGAATGCTGGTTATCACCTGTTGCATTTCACCAGTCTCACATTTCTTTCTGCTCTTTCTATAATTTCAGGTGGGCTGCCATTGCTGTAACAACTCTTTTAATTCGAGGGGCAACAGTTCCATTTTTAATAAATACAATGAAAGCTACGGCAAAGCTTGCTGTATGTTTCATCATCTCTTCTTGCTTACTTATGTTTGTGTCTCCCTGAGATCTTAGAAATTGATTTCGCTTGTTTGTTCTAATATAAACAAAAGATGGGCTGAGAATACTAGTATTTGTAATCAATTGAATTTTTGAAAAATCCCCCTCTTTAAAGCACAATAGTCTAACTATAGGTGCACATCCTGAAAGAGATCATACCCCTACTGAGAAGATCTTTGATCAGAAAAATAGGTAATAACTTAGTGCAGAGGTCTTTGTCAATTATGTAGTTTATAAATTCTTAAGACATCAGAGCATTTTCTATGGTCAATAGTGCTGAGAAACTATTAATTTTCTGCCTTTCCAATTCTATCAAGTTGAGATAATTAGTAATAAAAATTGGATATTCCACTTGGCTTGAAATGGTAAACAAGGAGCTTTACCTCAAGCTTTATTAGGTTTGTTTATTTTCAAAAAGTCCATTCCTTCTTATTAAATTTATATTATAACTGAAGTGGAATCAAACACAATTAAACTCATTTAAACATTATCTTTACTTGAGCTTGAATTGGCTCTCATGCATATAGATCTGTTAAGAAGCCTGAGCTTGACACTATAAGCTACTTGACTAGGTTGATGCAAGCAGGTGTAACTTATTCACAATCCAGTGGTAATGTCGAACCATTTTACTCCTTGTCCTTGTTTGGTTTCATAAAGCAAGGACTGTCCTCATTTTTTTTTTCAAGTTGTATCATCTTTTTAAATTGCTTCTGGCAGTCTCTCTAGCCTCTGTTGTCCACACTATCTCATGTCTCTTCATTACATCTTTTCTTAGTGCTGGAAGCCATGCTTAGAATTGATCATTTGGTTTTGCTTTGTAAAGGATGCTTAACTTACGGTGATTCTGTCCTCGATTTTCTTACCTTGCTTCTGTTTCAAACAACTTATTCATGTTTTTTTCCATGATGAGTTTCTAGTCATTTCTAGGTGATTCCATGTAGATATCGAATACATGTGAAGTTCTTATTCCAGTTACAAGTATACAAGTGAACTTGATTGCATCAAGGAATTTATGGTTGCATGCTTCCTTATAACATGCTTAAACTGGTGGAGCCATGATAGTAGATTCTTATGGAAGTTGATGATGAGGTCTCTTGGCAATTATGTGAATGAAATGTTTTTGGTTGGAAGGGATGATTTTTTTTCTTTGCTCATATTACTATGAAAAATATATTCTATTTGTCAGTTTGGCACTTAGCAAATCAAAAATTGCTTAAGGATCTAGCATTTGTTGGTATGTCAATTCTTGAGTGCCAGTGACAGAGTCAGTGCTGTGTCTACCTAATCTCATTTGCCCCAAGCATTTCCAAAAGCGTTAATCAATCATTCATTCACATTATGCAGATCATCCGGCCACGAATGGAGGAAATAAAAAATGAGATGCAGAGTAAGGTATAGAATGTTCTGTGAAACTATTATTTATCAATTATCACACCCACAAACCAACTATGGCAAACGCATTGATAGGGATTTCATGTATTAGCTTATTTTCTTAGATTTTGTTTTATTCTGCGTGTGTGATTTATGGACATGAAGAGGAGTGGCAGCCTGTTAATCTTTGATTATTTGACTGAAATCTGTTGGTCCCATTTATGTTAACAATGAATGCAGTCTAGTACTTAAGTTAATTTCAGTTAGATGCAATATGAACAGAAGTAAAACATATTGAAGAAATTTAAAAGGTAAGAGAGATTCAAAACTGCCTCAGGTTATAGTGGTTTGCCTGTCTTATTCAACTCTTAAGTTCTTTCAGATTTTCTGCTAAATTAAAACCTATGTGATTCACTTATTCAGGCATAATTCAGCTGTTTACATCAAGTGCATGCTTACAGAACTGTTTGCAGAACATATAGGCTGGTGCAAACAAACTGCACATGGACTTTCAAATACAAAATTGTAAAGCTCTCAATAAAGTTTGAAATTAAGAGAAACTAAGACTCTGTGACATGTGTTCTTATGGTGTATGCATTTACAATTTTTAATTCAACTTATTTATTGTGAAGGGAGTGTATATGGTGGATTTATAGTCATTGCTCTTGTGGGAGAAAAATAGGGGTTAGAGGTTGTTCCCAGGTGATAAAAGTGCACCTTTTCAGGCTTTTCAAAAGTTGGGGTAGGTATATTTATTTCACACTGGTGATACCTTTTGTAGTTTTATTCACACTGCTTTTTTAATAGCTGTACATGGAAACAATAGACAGTCTTGAGACACTAAGTTGAAATTTAAGACCCCCTAATTTCTCTAAGTTTCTTATAATGAATCATGCTCATATTACTTAGACTGTAATAGCATTGACACTTTCCATATGGCTTTGTTGCTAAATTGTTGTGAGCCATAGAGTTGGAGAGGGTGTTTTTGCTAGTACTTCAAGTAATTTGTTTGTTTGGGGGAACTTGCTGATCTATTACCTTGTTGCTAAAAGTGGGGAATCCATAAAAACTTAATAACTTTGGGTCAATATCTTGTTGCAACACCATTTGCAAGTGTGTTTCCAGATTTTGGCCTTCAAGCTTATTCAAGTTTTGCCAAGCTTAGTCAGGGAGGAGCAATCAGCTTTTATTCTGGGGAGGAAAAAATCATGGACAGTATACTGATTTCACAAGATTGAGTCTGTGGCTATCATAGGAATAGAAGTTTGCCTTTCTGCTCCATAGAGGCTGATTTGTAAGAGCAAATGGCATGGTTATAATTTCCATGAACTACTTCTTAAACAGTGGGATATCCTAAGTATTTTCGTAAATTGATCATGGATGCATCACATTTCCAGTCTCTGTCAAGTCGATCCATTTTCTTTTTGTCCTTTTGTGCTTGTAATAGAAGTTTGGATTAATGCGGAAATGGCAATGGAAAATCTTTTACCTTCTGCTAAAGGTATAAGAGGGAGAAATTCACTATTTTCATTTCCTGTGACATTATGATATTTTGTGGAGGGAATGCTGCCACTGTTGTTCTGATAAAGGAGGTACTATTTGGTTGCTAATGAAACAAGTGTCTGATCTTTCTTTCTGCCATTGAACAATCTATTGAAGTGCTCTCCAATTTCATGAAAGCTTTTGATACTTTGCTGAGGATTCTCTCTTTTGGGTTTATCTTGTACAAGATATTTTTTTTGTTAAATATTGTACAAGATGTTGAAGCTGTCAGACCTGTGAATGCCTGCATTTTTTGTGTTGTTGGGCAAAGATGGCTTGCTATTAGTTTGGCGTACTTTCTATGTATCATAGAAATTTTTGATCATGACTTTATCTTTTCAAGAGTATGGATCCCAGGGCTGTTGCTGAAGGTCAAAGGAGGATGAAACAATTGTTCACAGAGTAAGGAACTCATTTCTCCTATTAACGTGTGGTGAGATTAACTTATTTTGCTTGTAATTTTTCACTCACTGTTTTTATGTTGTAGCAACTTCAGAACTCCTGGCATTATGTCATATGTTGGGACATGAATAGTTGTTTGATTAAAGCCCAAAGACATTGTATGGTGACTGTCATTTCTTTTTTGCATTACTTGAGCCAAAAAAAGAAAAAAGAAAAAAGAAATTTATAGCAGTTGCAATTTCCACTGCCCTTGTATCTGTCTTTCATTCCAATTTCTTAGAGGAACGGTTTGTTGGAGCTTGCATAGATGAGGGAGTTATGTTTCTTGTTGAATTTCACGTGCAATGTGTTGCTTTTTCCCTTTTTTTTTAGTTATTAAATTATTGCCACAAACTTTCTCTATGGTACCTCTTTCTAATACCTGCTCTGACATTTTAGGCACGGAGTTAGTCCATTCACTCCTATGAAAGGACTGTTCATCCAAGGCCCAGTCTTTGTCAGTTTCTTCTTTGCGGTATGATATATTATAATTTAGCGGAGAAAAAGAAGCATATTGTATTTCTTTGCATGTCAATAATAAATATGGAATTATTTAGTTAAGATGGTGGGGAAGCTACTGATGTAAGCTAACTTCCAATCCATTTCACCTGGCTTTGTGAATGTTTCATCTGATCGATTATATATGTAATGTGAAATCGACTTAAAAGTGGGCTATAAATGGTTTTTATCATTTATTTCTCACAGACATGTCAATTTTTTCTGATTATAGATCATCAAATGGCCAATTCTTGGATTGGCTTGAAAACCTTTTCTTGATAAGCATTTTTTCCCCTCCCATTTTGCTATTGGTCTCAATGATCTGGTTTTTTTCAGCCTTCCGTCCTTTCCCTGATTCTTTTTAATGATGTAATTGTTTTTAATATTGCAACTTTAATTCTCAATTCAGTATTTTAGACAGATGTCCATGATTATAGTGGGAAGGACTGTTTTTTTGCCAAGCATGTTCTAAATGCAGCTAGGCCTTTGTTAATTAGTAGAGCCTTAATTTATGGTATTTATTCTTTTTATTTCATTTGCTGCTAGTTAAGATGGTCAATTCCTAAATCAACCGTTGTTGTTTTTTTGTAGATATCAAACATGGCTGAAAAGGTCCCATCTTTCAAAAGTGGTGGTTCATACTGGTTCATGGATCTTACTACTCCAGATGATTTATATGTATTTCCAATTTTAACTGGATTGACATTCTTGATCACTGTGGAGGTGAGAAGTATTTCTTTTTCATTTTTAGTCAGGGGCTGCATTTAGATTAGTAAAGTGTTAGTAGTACATATTATTCAAGTGACATATCATTGTGAAGTGACTCTGGAAGTTGAAGAAAAGTTATTGAATTATGAATTTGATGAATTGCTGAATCGTGTTAGGAGTCTCTAGAGCATAATGTACCACACTTTGTGGTTTTAACTTGATGATATGTATTTCTGCCAGTTCATATGCTTCCTATCTTTAAAAATGCACTATGTAAGTAAAGATCAGAAAAATGAGTTAACTGATGCCTCTATTAAGATTATGTCACTGAAAACTACTAGAAATATATGGAGGCTGAAATAAAACCCTTTCTTGATCAGATCAGGAAATTGGATAAAAAAGAAGAGCACATAAAAAATTGTTTGAGTGCCTTGAACAAGAAAACCTTTCACTGTATGAAAGGATCGGGACCTTATGAAGAGAAATTTCCCGTGGAATAATAAATAAACCACCAAATAGGGACAACTCCAGAGATTCCTTAGAAATAAGATCATTGCTCTGACCCTATGAAAGATTTGCCGGGCATATAGTCTTCTTTTTTATGGCCAAAAGGCATATAGTCCTCTGAAATATAACTAAAAGTAGAAAAAAGAAAAGATTTTCTTAAAAGGTGTAGTTTGTGTTGTGCTGACTGGATCTCACTTGGATAACCTAAATCAGCAAAGTGGGTTAATGCTAGACAACCTTTCTATCATATAAGTTATGTTGGGATCTCTTTTCATCTTTGCTCAAATTACCAGATTTTTCATCAGTTGGATTTTCTAAATCACCAAATCCAGTTCCCTTTTTCGCATATTTAGACCATCATACATAATGGTGGAGAGGTGACTTGGAAGCTCCAAATTCAAAGTTTTCTCTGTTTTCTGATTAAGATATTGCTTTTGGTATCTTTAAGTATGCACTATTTAATCTATTTTCAGAATACCTTGAAGCTTAATAGTTGCTTTTGGTTATCTTTTAGACTTCCTTATTCTTCTTTACTGTTTCAATGTTTTTAGACTTTAATTATCCAAATAAAAAAGATCAGAAAAGGTTTTAGGCTTTGGTATTGTATTTTATGTTTGATTTAAAGCAATTAATTTTTTTTTATAATATATCTAATGACCTAGAATATGATATCACAATGAAAAAAATTTTAAACTTATGTTGGTAAAGGGTTTGACATTGTTTGAAATATCAATAGCTTGGACAAATGGAAGATTTCTGAAGAGATCTTTTTAAATATATTAATAGAAATGGTGGTCTCCTTCTCATTGTACATTCAGTTGTCTTTTAGTTTTTGTTTGTCATAGATCTGGTCATGTGAGCAATAAATTCACATAGTAGAGCTATAGAGGCAGCAGTTTTGCACACTCACTCTATGCTGTGAAGGCTTCCTTTGATAGGCACTGTTTACTTGTCCTAGTAAATGTATATATGAGATGGTTGTGAACTATCTAGCCTAATTTTGTTTTAAAATTATGAATCAATGTATTGGCTGTATGATCTGTAACCAGCATCTATGTCTCATATTTTTTTGGGTATATACACCAAACAGAGCTACTTAGCACTACCCCCCTCAGATATGTTCTATGCTTGAGTTTTGCTACTTTGAGATAATCATCTAACATTTCTCCTATCCTCAGTGCAACATGCAGGAAGGCATGGAAGGAAATGCTGCTTCAGGTATCATAAAAAATTTCTCAAGGGGCCTTGCTGTCCTCACTGTTCCATTCACTGCCAGTTTCCCAAAGGTAACGACCTTTATTGTTTCCTTATTTCAGAGAGTCTTGCTTTCATTTGCTTGTCAGAAATAAGTCCTTTTCAGCTGGGTTGTGTGCCTCTATCCCATAGATGGCCAAAGTCTGCTACTTTCTGGCTTGTGCATTTGAGCCAGGAAGTGTTTTATGTGAACTAGGTCAAGGGAAGTATGTGAGGCTGAGCGTGGTAGTATTGGCCATATCTTATCTCTTTCATTGGAAGGTGTTAGACAGAGGACTCCTGGGACCAACATGATAAAGTGGGCTGTGCTCCACCATAAAAGTTAAATGAACTGATTAAGATGTCAATGCCATGCAAGCCTTGTTGGCTGCATGTGAATATAGCTTCTTGAAATAGATAATGGAGACTATATGATGAAGTATTTGGTGAACTTGGCACTAATTGGGCGAGATGGTGGTGCATTGTCCCTTTGTTTGATAGTATGTCAAAGGTGGAATCCGTGCACAAATAAATGGTTCAAACGCCTCAAATTGGAGAATGATTCATTTGTGAAACAAAATCAATCTCTCATCCTTAAGCACATATATTTGCTTCAGCCTCTATCTGTTGTGTTTCTTTTAGTTAGGTCTAAATGTCTTTTGATTTTAGATGATTTTATTGTCTTGAAAATCTTGATTCCTGTTGTGATAATATGATAACTATGGCAGTTGTCTTCAAAAGAATGGGCCTGTAATTAGAAAGGCTTGGGTTTACTATCTTAAGATAGAAATCTTGAAATTTTTGTCTTGGAAAACCTTGAAGTTGGAGTAGATGACCCTTGAAGCCTTCTCTTTACATATTTTATGAGAACCATGATTACACTAATTACACTAAATATTGACATTGGCATCTTCCATATCTGTAAAGCCTTGGAGTTGCCAATCATAATTGGAGTTTTCAGCAGTTGCTTGATGAGATTCAGCGATGGTAATTTTTCTCAAAACAAATAAAGTTTACTCTGACCTGCTGTATTTTTTCTCCCAAAGTAAAACTATGGCTTATTTTATTGACAGCTTTGGGAATTAGCTTGTTTTAGATACCTGAATGATATAGCATTCATCATTGGTAATTGGTTTGCTTTCTATATCTTGAGATTCATTGCTTTGATTATATATATGCAGTCTTAGTATTGTTTCAAGGCATATATACTACTGATGCTTTGCCCTTTGCTTCAAAACCAAGCTGATGAAGAAATCCATTCCTGGGTTAATATGTGCAGGCAATATTTTGTTACTGGATCACCTCTAACATATTCTCTCTGACTTATGGACTTGGTGAGTGCATCCTGTGTGAATCATTAAAAACTCTGATTATTGTAGCTGCTTTGAACATTGTCTGTTCCTTGAACAATTTTTCAGTTTCTAATTCTGTCTTGTCTTCCCAGTGATCAAGCGCCCAGGTGTTAGGAAGTTCTTGGGTATTCCAGACATGCCTAAGCCACCACCCTCTACTAAACAAACTGAATTTTCTTTCTTCGATGCACTCAAGAAATATTCATCAGCACAGCAAGAGTCTAAAAGCACAGGAACTGTAGAACCCTCTCCATTTGCTGGTCGTAAAACCTCATCATCTGCTGTTCTAAGGCAGAGGCTTATGACACTAGAGAAGGAGGTAAAGGGAAGGAAGAAAAACAAGAGGAAGTGAAGATATTGTTTTCGAGGAGCGATAGCACATTATTTATTAGCAGTAGTAAGGTTATATTGACAACGATCTTTGGCATATTCTTTCAATTTTGGCAACTCATACATTTGATTTTTCACCAGTGTACAACTGGCTATAAGGAGAGTGGGATGGGGTAATTACTATCTTCTCTTCTTAAGAAGGAAAAAGCCTGCCCCTGCCTGCATAATTTTTTGTACCAATAAAGAGTGCGAATCCTACTAAACATAATTGTATTACTACTTTGTTAATTAGGCAATAACCTTATTCTATGTAGTATCTTTAGAATTTGAATTTGAAGCCTGATGAATTTACTGATCTGCTCTTGTTGAGTTGTCTGTTATGTTAATGGGAGTGGTCTTGTCCTCATGAACATGGCAAAGAGGCAAAGGGGCAAAGAAGGTGTGTAAGAGCGTTTTGATTATTCTTGTATTAAATGCCAGAAGAAAGGAACGCTACAATGACTAGCAGTTGGTATTTGGATGGATTTTGCTTTGATGATAAGCGCATTGGTATGTTCAGCGACTGTAGTGGTAAAGAGATCAGCTGAATTTCATCCAAAAACATCTGAAATGCTGAATTTAGTATAGCAAAACCGATTCCAATTAAGGGCTTTTTGATTTGGTTCTTGTTTTTCACGTCTTCTTGTATCATTTTGGCTTTGTTTCCTAACTATTAAATACCGTAAGGTAATAAATTTTTTGCTCAGGACCGGCCCCATGGTATTTTCTTCATCTTTCGTGCAATTTCATTTTGTTTTGCTTGTTTGTTTTTTTTTTTTCGGTTGAAACTGTTTCTGTGCCTACTATTACACCATTCATTTTTATGTGGAAGGAATCCATGAAGATCCTTAAGATATCACGTAGTACCTTGAGGAAACCCTCCAGTTTTAGGACCTTTTCTTTTTACCCTAAGATTCTTCAAAGAAGTTATTTACCATCTTTTTTAAAGGTTTTATTTTTTTGATCCCATGTTATTATTTTTTGAGACTATTTTAAAAGTTTTTCAAGATTATTTTTGTGATAATATAAGAAGTTGATTTTTAATTTATTCAGATACTTATAGAAGAAAACAATTAAAAAAGAAAAAGAAAAAAAATGGTTAATGAAACGGCCAAATTGGCATGGGAAATGAAAAATGAACAGAGATGGGGCATAAGGCTTTGACATTTCTTTAGAGGAAACGAAAAAAGAAAAAAGAAAAAAGAAATAAAAAAAGTTAAGTTAGGCATCAGTCCTCCGATAAGTTAAGGATTAGCTGTAACTTAAGGACTTCTCGTTATATTTTAGGTGTTCTTTATCGGGATCCTTGTGCCGAGATAAAGAGATGTCCTAATGCATTTTTGCATTGTAAAAGAAGCTGAGTACATGGATTCTCCAAGAGAAAAAGACACCAAAGTTTAGGACCCAGCCCAATCTCTTGGCTGAGTGAAATGCACGTTTTAGTAACATGGGGAAGGATAAGGTCGGAGTGAATGAATGATGTAACTTCAATCATCATCTCATATTGGACGGTGAGCAAAGAATATTTGTTAATGGAAGGTTACTACTATCTTCTTTTCCTGCCTGGCCCATGAAAAAAAAAAAATCATTGGCTTGTAGGAAACACATGCACAAAAAAGTCGGATTACTTCAATTTTTAATTGAGTCATTTAAATTTTCTATGTTTTATGCTGAAGTTGTATTGGGTTTAAAGTTGTAAGTGAGTCTTTAATCTTCTATATTTATGTTATTATACCATATAGGTCATTTATGTATATAATCATATATCATAAGAAATTCTAGAAGAGATACTTAATTGATGTAGTAACACAAACACAAATGATTTCATTGATATAACATATAGGATTTTATTGAACTCTTAATTTAAATGACTAGATTAAAATGTAGATGATTTGATTTAACTTTTTTACATAAATATTGATGGCTTCTGGTGTAACTATCTCTTTCAATATAATTATTTATTTCTCAATAATGTATTAGGAGAACATTGACCACTCAAAATTGTAGCCATTCTAATGGAATTTCTTAAATTTAGTAGATATATATGATGATTATATATAATATAAAAATGGTCCTATTCAGAATGGCAGGATTATTTTCCTTTATTAATCGAGCGATTCTTCTTACATTTAGTATAATTGCTAAATATGTGTAAGCCAGTATCCCTTGAGATATACGAGTCAATTCTTCAAGCAAATTAAAAGGAACTACATTATTTGCATGTAGTTTAGGAAAAAAAATATATCGATACGGTTGTTTAGTTTACGGAATAGTTATTTTATAAATTCCCACTGTTATCAAATAAAGAATGGCATTTTTTTTAAAGGACCTAAGAATCTATTTGTTATTTTATTCTTGCACATTTCATATTCTATCCATGAGATTTTTTTTTTTTTTTGAAATAGTTTTGTTGAAATATTTATTCCTAATCTATTAGTCATATTATTATTTTCTTTTTCCTAATAATTATAGGAAATGAGAGATTTGAATTTAACCCATCATATCTAAAAGATTAGTATTCATACTACTAAGATATAAGAGTCTTAGCAATAATAATATTATTTTAAATGCAACCAAATAAATTAATAGCTATTAATACTATACTCAATTTTTATCTCATCCCATTCCACTTATGTCATAGATTTACATAACAAATACACCTCTTTTTCAAACATCTCACTAATCCACAAAATTTGGAAAAAAAAATCATAAATTAATCACTTCACTACATAGAAGAAGGAAATGGGGTAACTAAATTGAAATCCAATAGGAATAGAATTGGCATGTAATAACCTATTACATCATTTAGTTTATATAAAATTGACATATCTTCTAAATCCATCAAATTTTCATTATGGTTCTACATAGTTTAATATTGTAGTAGCAGCAGCAACTAAGGTTGTTAAACTCGCAATTCTACTTAAAGTCGTTAGAAGGTCTATAAAATCGGAATGCAAAATCAAAACGTAAAATCTACAACTTATGTAGAATAGCTTTTGAAAGGTATAGATATATTTACTATAGTCATAAAAAAAAACATAAAATATAAGATAGAATAAAGAAGTTTAATATAAATTTTAGTTATAATTTATAATAAAAATTATATACTTATAGTACAAATAATTTAGTATAAGTTGTTAAGCTAATATATAAAATTACAATATAAATAACAATACTAATATGAAATGAATTATAACATAAATTATAATAATAAAATACAATGCTAAAAAAAATCACTTACCACTTTATCATCATTAAAAGTCAAAATTATTACTAACTCTCTCTTCACTGTTAGTATCATCGTTGTCATCTTTATTATTAATATCAATATCATATTTTGTGAAAGTTAACTTGTATTTTTCAATTTTTAGTCCATTTAACTAAAATATATAGAATTAATAAACTCGATTAAAAATGTAAAATTTTATGGATTTTACATGTAGATTTGTGATTTTATTATGAGTTTATATAGCAATAATTTTATATCCGAATCAACTTGAAAATGTCTCCTAAAGTCATATGAATAGAATCATAATTTTAACGACTATAGTAACAACAGTTGTAGCACAACTCATAGACGCTGTAATCTAAAAACACTACGTAAGGGGACTTAGTTTTATGGGCTATACTTTAGGTAGATCAGCTCACCATAAATTTTGAATAAATATTAATGAAGTCCTAGTTTTTCTTTTTTGGCCACCCGTAAAAGTCCTAGCATTTCAAAATGCAGCTAATGATAATTCATCCAGGCTTTTAAGAAAATTTGAGGCCTACCTCTCAATGTGACCTTAAAATACATGGTTTTGAATTTTGCAAGTTCTATTTATGTTATTTATGCCTTGTGAATAATTTGATTAACTTTTTGACACAAATATTGAGCCTTCCAATGTACCTTTTTCTTTTTGTATAACCATTTCTTTCTCAATAATGTGTTACGAGAAATTGACCCCTCGGAACTGTAGCCATTCTAATGGAATTTGTTAATTTTAGCTGATGATTATTACTAACAACATAATGTATAATCTGAAATTGGTCCGATTCAGATATGGTAGGATTGTTTTCCTTTATTCATCGAGCGATTCTTCTTACATGTAATATAATTAATAAACGGGATGAATAAGTGTAGGATGTATGATCTTACTCACAGGGACATTGAATTGTAATTAATAAGAGGATGATAAATAAGGATGAATTGTAATTATACTTATTATATTGTTTAGTTAACATTAAAAAAAAAGTAAGAAATTAATTAGTGGTAAAAATAAATATTAAAATATTTATTTTAATATTTTATTATTATTAATAATATAAAAAATAAATATAGTAAAAAAGCATCCGTAGTTAGATATTTATAAAATTCAATAATAAGATGAAATTTTTATTTGGAACTAAAATCATTTTTTATATTTTTTTATAGATTTTTGTTTCATATTATTAAAATAAAAACTCTATATACATATGGTTTTACATAAATAAATATAAATTTTTTAGAAAATAGATTAAAAATTATTACGAGTTTTGAATTTATAGTTTTTTTTTTAATTTTAAAAATAAAAAATTTAAAGCTAGTGGCGGGTCCTTGAACTCGGGCCCGAACAGAGTCCTATGGTTTCGAGGCTGGGTCCCATTCCGGCCGTGACCGTGTGTAGCCTTAACTAAGCACCTAACACCGACCAACGCCGAGTGTTTAGCAGAATCCTTAATAAATGCTAACGATTCCTACAATGATGCAGATGTATTTTTAGAGGCCAAGCGTGTCCATGCAAGATCCATAATACCTCATCTTCCCCCCCACCAAGACGAGCGTGTCCATGCAAGCGATAGCAACAGCTTGTCCTCGATTTCATAAGACGGAGCTTCAGCAGTTATTGCTTGGATATGGATAGGAACCCAATAGAAAACCAATTATAGAAGTCTCTGTGTGCTGTGTCTGATCTAATTTGATACCAACACGACGTAAGCCTAAATTAATGTAGCAGTATTATGCATTCGAAGTAATTGGAAAACAAGTTGATACCAAATCTGGAGAACTGTCGTAATTTTACTAAAGAATGTCCATTTCCCAAATAGTTGAACTCATTAAATTGCTAGGTATTCTCGGAGAGAATTTTATTGTAGTCAACTCAATTTGCTTTGAGTCTTCTTTCATCAAGTGTCGAATTATAGTCATCTTTTTCATATATATATATATATATGATAGACCAGACTAAACTTATTAAGAATTTTTTTTCCTCGATCTATAAATATAAAGTGAGTTTAATGTTGCTGTTCAAACTTTTCCATTTGTTTTCCCCATTAGATCTAGAGGTGGTCTACCCTTGATATATATATATTGGCGAAGCGTAAAATTATGTACAAAAAATATACAATTCAATTTATCAAAATATAAATATTTCTAACATAATATACGATAGAATGCACAAATCAGCTCCTAAATGTCTGAGCTTTGTGGGAGTAAGCCTCTAATGATTCAATTTATACAATCAAGATTATGAAGTTATAATTTTCTCTAATTATGCCTCTAAAATAGATGTGTTATAAAAATTTGTATAGATCCATATGGTGCTGATTATGTAATTATGCAATGAATGGGGCAATTTTTTAGCAAGATTGCGAAGGATGCTAGTGATAAATGTGAAAATGACTCGGACTTAGCGATGATTTAAATAATATGGATGTGGATCTCAATTAATGTTCACCTAAATCTAAATTATTTTTCTCAAATACTAACCACCAATATGACAGGGACCACCCATTTATTTCTATATACTTATATGTATGTTTTAATGCCTATAATATATGGATGCACGTACGGACGTACGTATGTACTGGGAGGGGGTTGGTTTTCAGTGGTGTGCTTTGAAGGGTCCAATAAATATATATATAGAGAGAGGGAGATACATGTATTTCATTAAAAGTTTTGAAAAGATATATAATATATATATATATATATATATATATATATATGCACGTATAGGGGTGAAATCGCATATATCCATATATATCATTTAAAAAAAAAAATTTATGAGACAGCTTCAACAACTTTTACTAAATTAGATTTGAGTGCTTATAATATTACAATTTGTTTGAAGTGACAATAATTTTGTCAATCAACATGTTTGTGAAAGTCATATCGTATCCCTAGAACTAATTTTAGGATATACCATAAAATTCCCAAGACGTGGTTATTTTAATCACCCTAAAATTTTGAAAAATATGTATCTATCTTTCCAAACTGTTACTATTAAGAGAACCCTAGAATAATGGTGACAATTTGAAAGCTTTTGTGGAGTTGGGAAATTAATGCACATCTTCAAAACTCAAAAGATAAAAATAATAATCCTTCATTTTGGTATATCTTCCACGGAGTGAATAATTCTACCATAATAATAGAATTTTCATCGTGTGAAACTTCTACAACATGTAATCATTTTGTTATCTAGCTCTCGCATGCAGACACAAAATAACAAATAATAATAGTAAAAGCCTTCAAAATGAAGCTACACTTAATCAAAGTAGGAGGTGCAACTCTTTCTAGTCTTTCATTTTCTAGCTCCCCTTAGTGACAGTTATCATAGGCAACTTCCTTTAGGGATAGACAGTCCAATAATATTCCCGTACAGATGAATGATTATGGGGGTGTTAGTAAAAATCGCAGAAATGAGATCACTTTTCAAATCATACAAACAACCATGAGCAAGCAGCAAGTTATCAAACATCAGTATAAATATGTGAAACATGCCTATGAATATAACAATAGGCATACCTGAGGAGATTAGACGGCAAGGTTGATTGGGTGGTTTACCTAGGGCCGGTCCACTTGACCCTGGTCGACCGAGGTTCAGCAATGTAAGGCTTGTGGTTTGGGTTTTTTTTTTTTTCTTGAACTTATTTGACTGAGATCCTAATGGTGCGTTCCATTTTCGTTGCCTTTTGCTTCAATGTCCACAATATTCATGGCTTGGAAATTTGACGTGTTCTCATCCTTGTCAGCACCATCTTTCTTTGAAGATGACGGGAATAAGTTCGGATTTGAATCATTATCCAAGTCACTAATCACGATAGCATCAATGTTAACTTCAGTAGTTGTTTCATCGAGTGAGATCAATGACCTTTTCGTTTTTTGCAATCTTCATTACTTTATTTCCGAGAAGATTGATTTGATTCCCCTTTTTGGTTTCTCCTATAGTAAATCAATTGTGAGTTTTTGTTATTGAAGTAGTTGCTTGGACTTTGCTTCTAGCTATTTTATCATTGACAACACCAAAACATGTTGTATGGCTTGATGACATTCATTGATGCTCAATTGCAATTTTTAGAGGAAGCGATGAGAAGCAGAGAGGTTCCATCAGGTGAGCGGAAATTTGTGAGCACAGATTTCTTAGATATAAAAATAAGTGGAGCAAAGAAAATTTTAAACAAATAATTTATACTAGTAAATTTAGGTACAGTCTTCGTTAATTCTTTTATAAATAAATTATATAAGAAAATCCCTGATTCATTGTCTTATATATATATATATGATTTAAGGGCTTAAAAGCTTGTTTCCTAAGTCAAATTTAAATTGTTAAATTTAGGAAAATTGAATTAAGAGAAATGAGCTTGACTTTGAAAGGATTAAGTATTGTGTTTAATCAAGAAATATGCAGAGCTTCTTATAAATTTGGGCAATTTTCTAGTATTTTAGATGATCTTTGGACGTCTTCCCAACATCCGTCAATATGATTTGTGATTAAAGGGATATAAGAACTTGATCTTGAATTGTTTTTAATTTGTTTGAAGTTGTTGATGAATTCAAGGGCACTAGGCTCTCAACTTTTTTACTTGCTTTCTAATTGGTTGAAATGTATTTGGATTGTTGTGATGGTTCCTTAGCTCAAATTTGTTGGCAATACATGGCTTGGAATTGCATTTGGAGTCCGATAATCCATGGGATCCGATTCGAATGGTTTGGGATAAATGATTTGGAACTTCTCGATATATTTTTTGTTTGTTTACTATTAATTAGAATGCAATCATTTATTAATAATAATTAACATTAGTTTGACAATGTCATGCATTGTAAAGGACCTTAAATGTGACAACTTATTACGGTTACCTAACCCTCATTAGATAACCACAAAGCGTCTAAACCACAATATCAAATTATCCTATCAAAGTTAAACAATAAAAGAAAAGCCCTTATATTAGTTCTCATTTCATCATCTGAAGTCCAACATCGCATTCAAAGTTTTCCATTACCTGTTTATCATACACATTATTTAAAATAGACCTTACTTAGGTCATGTTACATAGAAGACCCAAAATTACACTAAATCACTCAAAATATTCATTTTATAATATATTACATTTTTTTCAAAATAGTTTAAAGGGACTTTTACTCTATCTCTTGATCTTTGTTCTCAATTCCAATCCTTTCCTATTAGAGAATTACTTACTTAGGTAATAAGTTTATCTAGAAGATTCTTGTAATCGCGACTTACATCATAAAGTCTAAAGAAGGGGTGAGCTTTTAGTGCTGGGTGAGATGTAAGTGCAATATCTCAATATTACAAATGCACAAACAAGTCGAACAAATTTGTTAAACATATGCTATAAGTTGACAATCGAATGTAATTCAACATCATATGCGGTCTTCCGGTAACCAATATAAAGCTTAGGGTTTAATGCCTCTCTTGACTTTGGGTTAGGGATTTTTACATCCATTAGTGCCAGAGTATTCTCATCAGCTTATTTTTCATTTTATCTCTTTATTGATTGTTTTAAGGTTTTTAAAGTCTTAAACTTTAGGTATCTGATTAGCACACTAAGCACACACTCTCAAAGACATGCAAGACTCTTCCACTCGGTGCCGTCAAAGGTACGATAATCCCCTTAGTCATGTAGTTTGCCATTGACGGAACAGTGTGTGTACGTCTGTATGTGTGTATTTCTGTATGTATGTGCTTCCATATATGTGTGTGTTCATCAGTGTGTGTATGTGTGTGTCCTGTAATCCCTACATGATTACTTCTTGTGTGTCTTATGGCAATGATGACCTTTAATTCAAATGCAATGTATTTTACAATGCATGTTAAGTTTTATTTAATCGTAATTAATTAATTAATTATTTTGGGTTGATTAAATAATGAATATTCATAGGCCAATCACAACACACATTATTTAACATGTACTTAAACATCCATAGAGGTTTATGTCAAATCAAACTTCATGAAAGTCAGATATTCATTGGACGCATCCACATTATAGGACACACACATACACACACTGATGAACACACACATATACGGAAGCACATACATACAGAAACACACACACACAGACATACACCCACTTTGTAGACTCACACACACGCACTACATTTCGGATACATATACACGTAGCCGCTCACACACTAAAAGTGCACACACACTAGTGAACACACACATGTAGTAGTACATGCACTAGAAACATACCAAGAACACACACATGTCAGTAGACACACACACGCAACACCACATACACCAAAACACACACCTATGTGTAGACACACACACGTACAACAACATACATATTAATAGACACTCACATATGCAACAACACTCTTTGAACATACATACAAAGCAATCTACACACTAGGAATGCACCAGAAGCACACACACACCTACGAACACACACATGCACATAGCATGAGCACATCATAACACACACCAGCACATACACACACTCATGTGGACTTACAACATAGGCACATCACCAATAGATACACCACAAGCTCTACATGCGCACACATTATAGGACCTACCCTTGCACCGGTGATCATACACACACTAGTACCCAAAAACATACACATACATATAAACACAACAGTAGTAGAACGTACACATGGAGATACACACACACACACACATAAATACACACATTGTAGTAGCACATACATGCAGCAACATATGTTGCAAGACACATGCACATGCATAGAAACAAAAACGTGCACACTTACACACGAAAATCGAAACACACACACACACGGTCATAGTAGAATCTACACACACATATACTCCGATGGCCAAACACATACAAACACACACATACACATACACACACATAATCACAGTAGAACACACATACACAACATGAGCACATCACCGGCGGAGACATCAACAATTTATATATATATATATATGTATGTCTAGTTTACACACAATAGAATACAATTATTGTAGTAAATCATTGAGTGCCCACTCACTTTGATCTTATTTTCTCTGAAGGCACAGAATAATCCTTAGGTTGTTGAGTTAAATCAATTTCCTCACCTAAAATTCAAGAAAAGGAGTGTTATTATTCACTATTCATACTAAAATCACCTTAATTCCTATATGTTTTAGCTTTCTCTATTATTTCCTAAACTTAAAAATCTTGGTGTTACACGTTTAAAATTATATTTGAATTTTGGAGTTAAAAATTTATCTTACAAGTGGGGTCTAAATTCATAGAGTTTGCTTTAAGGATTGCATTGGTAGTTCTAGATTGAAATTTGGAGTTTATATGTGGAAGTTATGAATTTTTTTGTTTTTTTTTTTGAAAATTTACAAGGGTTGACTTTTGTATTGGAGAAGGGAAAAAGAAAGGAAGAAAAGAAGAGGGAAGTAGAAGTCAGCTAAGGGAAAGAGAAAATGCGATGGAATTTATATGGTGAGAAAAATTTTGAATTTTTTGGATTCATTCAACTTGCATGCCATAATTTTAATTAAGGATGTTAAATAAAATATTTTTACATAAAACTTTATGACTAAACTAAATGAATTACCCTAACTCTAAATACTTATTAAAAAAATTCATTTAACTATCATAACTTTATGGTTTTAATTTATTTTATCTTTTATTCCCTAATTTACTTAATTAAGCTATTAAATAACTATTTCCCTTAATTTAAAATTATAACGATTAAAAACAAAGTTTTTTTAAATAATTATTAGGTTAATTTGGTATTAATTTTTAGCTAATTTATAGGGTTTCATAGACAATTTGGTATTTTAGCAACATATTTAGTACATCGCTAATTAATTAGATGGCCTACATAAAAAATTTACGACATACTTTGATTTTTTATGTTCACAAATATACGTGAGCTCTATTATATATAAAGAGTGTATACAAATAATTGAAGTGTGCAATCCTAATGTGGGGGAACATGACCATACTAGCCTTCGAGCATAAAAAAAAATACAAATACATTGATATGTAGAGTTTTTCTTTTTAATTATTATTATTATTAATCTGTATTATTTAAGGGAGAATGAGAGTTTTGATGTAAAATTTAAATTAATTGAAGTAATCGTATTTATCTAAAAGTGAAGAAGTTATTATGAGCACAAGAGATGAGTAAATATAGGATGAATAGGCTATGAAGCCCTACTCGTACCCTACCATGTAAGGTATATATTCCCAAATTTTGGAACTAGAAGCTATCCCATAACACCTTAAAACCACCTTATATTTTGTAAAATTTATAGAGTATAGGGTACCTTATGGAATTAATAAAATTTGCTATTTTTCTTATAAATTTCAAGTTTATGTAATATTAAAAGGATAATATATATGTGATATATTGTACGTTTTTTATATGTAAAACCTATTAAACTTGACAAAATATGAGATATTAAAAAAAAAAGAGTAAAATTTTCTACTTTCATTAAGTTTTGTGATTTTGCTGCTTAACAAATGATAAAAAATAATGGGATTAGAGAATAGAAAATATAAAGTTCGAGAGGAAAATAAGGAAGAACAAAGGAAAGAAATAAGGATGGCATATGGACTTAGTCTCTCTCTTTCTCTCTCTTTTATAGAAATATTTAGGTAAAAAATATCATATTGTCATCTATTGTAATATATAATTTTGGAAACTTTTCTATTTAAGAGGTCATTTTATTTATTTTTCAAATATTTATAACTCTTATAGAAGTTAAATAGAAAATAACATAATTCTTCATATTTGAAAGATATATTGTAATATAAATTTTTCAAATAATTGCAACTTTTACACAATTAATATAAAACAACACAAGGTTGAGCATAAAATGATACTTCATTTTTATATTTTGAAAAATTATAATACTTTATAAATGAAATATAATTTTATTGCAAATCATTAAATAGTCACATAATATACTACAAACATGTATTATTGATATGAAAATTGTGATATCTTTAAGTAAAGTAGTAAACTTATTATTTTTATTAAAAAAAAGTATACTTTAAACCAAAATTCGTGAATAACGTGGGCTTATGATTAATTTATTAATATTATTTAATAAGTTTTTATAAGATAAGTATATGATACCTTAGAACTTATAGTATGCATACTTTAGAATACATGTTCTAAGGTAGGTACTCAGTAGAAAAACCTTGAACTTGTATACAATTTATTTATGAGAGCATGTTTCAAAAAATATATATTTTGAATTTATCCTACCATATTTAATACTCACCTAAAACTTACACAATAAAAAAGGATACGGATAGATATCTTATCTGCTAACCCCTAAATTAAGCACGTACAGAATAACTTCTTCATAATTTAAAATTTTTAAATAAAACAATAAAGCTATTGTATTCTTATCCGATTTTACTAACTTGGAAATGTATAATAAAATGAGATAAAATATTCAATTCTTAACTATTTAATTATTTTGCATTTTTTAAACATCCACGTATATATAAAAAAAAAGATAAACGATGAGAAAATGAATTAAAAGAAAGTTTATAAAAAAAATGTATTTAATAAGATTGAAGTATTTATTTTTATACTATTTATAAAATATATAAAAAAAATTATTCATACTCGGATAAACACTCTGCAAATTCCAGACGTGATGATTGATGTAATAAATTAAAGGAACAACCCCCAGTGTCAGAACTTTTAATACCTATCGAAACTTTTTTTCTCCAAAACGAGAACCTTGCACCTTCCAGCGATGCACCCGAATTTCCCTTTGCTTGGCGTAACCGTCCATTTCAGTTCAACAACACTGACAGAGAGAGATAGAGAGCGAGAGAAGTAATTGTAGTTGGCCATAGGTGACCAAAGCTATGAAAGTTGGTAGTACAGTTACACTCCCTCCCACGCTCTCTCTCTCTTTGTGATGTGACGCTATGAATTCACGAACTGAACACGTAAAAGAGAGAGAGAAAAAGAGGTAGTGCCAAGTGTTTTGCTTCATCGAGCTGTTCTTATATATCATAAGTCATTGATATAATACTTCCAGAACTTAAGCGCAACACATAGTTTATACAGGAGATAATTGGTATTATTATGGAAGAGAAGAAGATGAAGTTTGTAGTAGAGGTTGAGGAAGCAAAGCATGGAAATCCATCACGAGGACCTGTTTATCGCAGTGTCTTTGCTAAAGATGGATTCCCTCCTCCTGTTCCAGGCATCGACTCTTGTTGGGATATTTTCCGGTAATTGTTATACTCTCTTCTCATTCTTGTTCTTATTCATTTTCTTGTTCATTTGCTTCCGGTCCGGTAATTTCTGACACGACAGGAAGCCAGGTCTCCATATGATATGTAGAGACTAAATGACCTGTTTATGATGTTTGATGGATTTTTATGTGCTTTTAAGGATGGTGCGTACTTGATAGGAAATGAAAGTAATTATGGTACGGTAATACGAATTGCCACCCGTTTACTACGTTTGTTAATTTGTTCCATGCGATTACTTTGAGTTAGAAGAATGTACAAGGGGAATATACGATATGTCAATCGTTTAAATATGAAAAACATGCTTTTTGATTTTTTTTGTTGAATTGCCAAGGTTCATTTAAATTTTCGTAAATTTGTTGGTGGGACATGTCATTAACGTTAAATCATTTAAAAGTGATGTTATGAATTTCTAGCAAAGTTTGATGATCGTGGTACTCTTTAGTACTTGGGTGAGCTCCACTCAATTTGAAAAGACAGAAAGCTCAAGAATAAATTCAACTCGTCTGAAAATGAGTTGTTCAAGTTTGGTTAAACTCAAACAGTCTGCCAGGAGTTTAGTTCGTTTAAAGCATTAGTTGCAATTATGTACAGAGACAGAATTTCTAGGCTTATGAAGCTTTTCGATTTTGAATTCTCTACATGGCTATAAAAGATGCAGGGGATGATGAAATTTGCCGAATTCAGGCTAGGGGAAGGAGTCAGTTTTAATCCAAACTGAACTAGAAGTAAAGCAGTAGCTTCAAGTAAACCCGTAACTTTAATGCTGTAGAGATTTCTGAAAATCATAATAATTCTAGAAGTACATTTGCTTATCTTGATTTTTTGCATGAAATTCTGGTATGTCAACTGAATTAGCTTGTCTGGTCACCAAAGGAGTTGGAGATGATCATAACAGTAATGTATAATTAGTAGTTGTATTTGGTAAATTTTCATATTTTACAAACTGATTGATACTTGCAAGGAAACAGAAAGAAGCAGAGAACCTATATTTTGACCCTTGATTTGTAGCCGTGATGCATGGAAAGATCAAAGATGCTATTATGGCTATGTTCTATTACTTTACAGAGAGTGCTTCTTATTAATTATCTTACTTGCTGTGGCATACGTGGATAAATTGTTCAACGACTTGAAGTTTGGGTTGAACTGTCTTGTGAAGTTACAGTGGTTAAAGATTTAAGCACTCTTTGTAAAGTAGAAATAAGTGCAAGCAATCATTTTGTCACTTGTACAATAAACAAATGGTATACAATGTAACAGCATTTGGCACATTGGTAATGCTTTGTGATTCTGTTACAGTGCTGCCATGAAGAATTATCCTGATCATCGGATGCTTGGCCATCGTGAGATAGTGAATGGAAAGGTAAATTATCAGTTCATTCTATCTGCAGCATGCGTATCAACTCTTAGATGTGAGCTACAAGAAAAAAATACTGATACTTCTTTTCAGGCTGGTAAATATGTGTGGCGTACTTTCAGAGAAGTGTATGAGGATGTAATCAAGATCGGTAATTCTATCCGCAGTTGTGGGGTTGAGCAAGTAAAGCACTGGCACTATCTCTAATCTTCATGGAAGCACTTTGTTTATTACTGGGATTCCCTTTCTATGCCTACACGAATGTAACATTCAAGTTTACTCATATGAAATATAGGGTGGAAGATGTGGAATTTATGGTGTCAATTGCCCAGAGTGGATCATAAGTATGGAGGTACCTTGTTCTTTTTGTAAAAAAGCAGCACCTTCATGTTTAATTTGCTATCCTGCTATCATCTCATATAGAAACTTGATGTATATCATGCATTTTTCTCGTTTTCTACTTAGATTTACCAATTTACAGACTATTAGTATAAGGGACATTTGACATTCTTATTCCATTTCCCCTTGCTAAGCTGCTTACTCTTTTTCAAGTTGGTTTAATTTAAAGGTAAAGGTGGCTAAAAGCAAACAGAAACTTTCCAAGTTATATAACAATCTATTAGTTTTGCCTGTTAATAGATCATACCACTTTTGACCAAAAAGTGAGTGCTCCTTTTGCATCTTCTTGTACTTAATGCAGGGAGGCTTTATATTGCACCAAACAGGTGAACCCTCTAATTGTAATATGAAATGCACTTGGCAAATTAACTGACCTAGTACTTGGTCTATGTAGTTGTTTTACAAAGCAAAGAACTTTGTGCACTCTTGCCTGTCAAAGCATCCTATTTAATGAGGAACAAATGAATCACCTCACTTTTCGTGTAACCATTATCAGAATCTTTCCAGCATTTTACAAGGACTTACTGGTTTAAAATTAAATGCAGGCCTGTAATGCTCATGGGCTCTATTGTGTACCCTTATACGACACTTTAGGTAAGAATTTCTTGTTTCATGGTGATCTAAATTATGCTTCTGGTCTTATTAAGTAATGTTCTAGGTACATTTAGAGTCATATACTTTTCTGTCTTATTATGAAAATACTCAATTTATATTATCAAAATGAAAAATCGCCAGTTTCTATTAAGAAGGTAGACTGTACCTAGAGCTCATCCAGTTTCAAACTTAAAAGGGGTTCTTGGGATCCCATCTAGGTTGCAAACTGAATGGAAGATGATAGCACGGTTTTCCATCACTTAAGTTTGGCAACGGGAGGGATGATTATCTAAATTCACATTTTAGATGAAAGATTTATTATGCATGAATGGAGGTATATACAGACACAATCCTACCTAAATAAATGCCAAAGATAAAAACTTAATATTTTGTCACCTATTCTGTAATGCTTGCCTGTTTGTAATTCTTTGGTGATAGCTTCTTCCTAATGGTTTAGGTGCTGGAGCTGTCGAATATATCATATGTCATGCAGAAGTTTCAATTGCTTTTGTGGAAGAGAAGAAAATTTCTGAGGTATGAATTCCCTGTATTTCACTTCTGAATCTCAATGAGGTAATTGGTTTTTGACATCCATGTGAGTTGTAATGATTCAGGCATTGATCTTGATGGAACAGTATGGAAAATGTGAATTAGAATTGATAAGGATCATCTCACTTGAATATTCATAGTGGGATCTTGGTTCCTACATATTTTATCTTTAGGCAAATAACTGCAGCAACTAAACTGTTATTAACTTATCAATTATTATATTAAATCTTCTACTATTCTTGGTGCATCCTTTTCCTTTCAGGTGTTGAAAACTTTTCCAAACACAATGAAGTACTTGAAGAGTAAGTTGTACTCCTAACATCCATTTTCCTTATGCAGTGTCAGGCTAAGAATTTCTTTTTTACCACCCTCACTATGTAGCTCTTGTAAGCTTTGGCAACATCATGCCCAAACAACGGGGAGAAGCTGAAAAGTTTGGATTGGCAATATTTTCTTGGGAGGAATTTTTGCATTTGGTAATTGTTGTTCCTACAGACTTGTGTCCTTTTTTCTCTAACACTTACCTTCCTCCACTGCACAATTGATGTGAAGGCATTAGGAATATTTGAATCTGCATTATCTTTCAATTGATGCAAATGCACTCCAAATCTAGTTTTTATTGAGGTGTGAAATCTTTTTTTATCATGGCAACCTGGTATTTTTCTCTCATTGTTGAACTCACATCATCAATTTTTTCTCTCATTGTTGATACTGATGACAGATTTCAGATATAAGGCATCAGCATTCGCAAATTGAGATTGCTTTAGCTCTGTTTCCACATATTTTCTTAGAAAGCATACTTGCCTCTTTCCCATGCAATATTAACATATCTATACATTATGTAGTCATTTGAGTAGGAATCTGGTCAACATATTTCGCAAAATGAAGATTAAGTTCTCACTGTTGGCAAGGAGAAAAGTAAACACATTGATTGACACAGCAACATCAAGAGGAGAGATTGTCTAAAATTTGCTATAAAGACTTCATTAAAAGATTAGAATGCCTTTTTGTGTATAGTAGTCCAAAACAGACCCTAAACAAACAAATAGTTATAAGAAGAAAACATTGAAACAAGCAACTCTGGAACAGGATAGAGAATCCATTTTCACTCGGTGGTTAACCAATCAGCAAATTATGTAATAAATCTATTTATTATTATTATTTAAAAGAATTTGCATCTTAAAACAAGTTTTTTTGACGTAAGATTTTTTTTTTCCCTTTTTTTGCATGGTTTTTGCAGTGTCTACTAGTTGGTAAACATATTTTAACTTCAAGCTGTTTTTACAATGTACTTTCAAATTTGTTTGCTTCTGTCTTCTGTCAGGGAGGAAAAAACTATGAACTTCCTGTGAAGAAAATAGATGATATATGTACAATAATGTACACAAGCGGTACCACTGGTGATCCAAAAGGCGTTCTGATATCCAATGAAAGCATTATTACTCTTATAGCTGGTGTGAACCACCAGCTGGAATGTTTGAATGAACAGGTATTTGCAAAAAGCTTGGTTAGTTATGACGACACCTATCAAGCAGTTGTGAATCTTACCAAAAGCTTTGTGACTATGACAGTTAAATAATGAGAGAGATGTGTACCTTTCATATCTTCCCTTGGCGCATATATTTGATAGGGTACTTGAGGAGTATTTTATATGGTCTGGTGCACCCATAGGATTTTGGCGTGGTGTGAGTATGCTCCCTAAATATGATTTTGTTAACTAGAAATCAGACAAAGTATATTTTGCTCATCTCTCACATTTCTTCCAGGATGTCAAACTATTGGTTGAGGATATCACAGAGCTAAAACCAACTGTATTTTGTGCTGTTCCTCGTGTATTAGATAGAGTTTACTCAGGTTCTATTTCTTAAAACTTCATATGACTGTTTAAAGAATTGGTATTTCATCCTTTTAATATGTTTAAAAAGATTTCAGTTGAATATGTCTTGATTACCTCCAGGTAGTAACCTTTCCCTGTTTCAGAATTTTAATATGAAAATGATCCAAAGTGGCTCCTTCTGATGAATCAAATTCAATTTATTGTCTCAGCCATGATGCAGAAGATTACTTCGGGAGGTTTCTTAAGGCACACATTGTTTAATCTTGCATATTCATAGTGAGTCCTCTTTCATTTTCCTTATTGCTTGTTTATCATTTTAGAAGTGCATCATTTCTGGTTAATTTATATGGTAGATTAGTAAATTCCTTCCCTACATTGTCAGCTTCTGCAGAAGATATTTTATCAACCATAAGACAGTGCTTGAATGGCACAGTATCTTTTAAATTTTTCTTCTGTCACTGTTTGGGGGAAAATTCCAATTATTATATTTGATATGGAATTGACAGGATTTAACAAGTTCACAAAGTTTCATTTGAATTTGGAAATTTCCTTGGGCAATGATACGATTCTTTTGTCAATGGTTAAGAAATTTTCTTTGAAAAAAGCTAGGAAAACAAGTTTGTAATATCAAATGCTAATATTTTTGATTCAGCAAGCACAAGAACATGCAGAAGGGATATAAGCATGAAGCGGCAGCTCCACTATGTGACAAAGTTGTTTTTAGTAAGGTTTGGGCTTCTCTCCCTCTTTTAAATCCACAATCCACTTTCAGAACCACACATTGAATCAGATTACAGTTTTCTACAATTTATCATCAATGATTATATGTAACCTTCATTTCTTGTTAGCTTACAATTTTTCACAATATCAGGTAAAGCAAGGTTTGGGAGGAAATATGCGACTTATACTCTCTGGAGCAGCCCCTCTTGCGACCCACATAGAAGCTTTTCTAAGAGTGGTAACATGTGCACATGTCTTACAGGGCTATGGTATGTCTTCAGAATGTGTGAGGCAATGTTTTGTTTTTTTGAACCCTCATGCTGCCTCTGGTTCACATGTAAAGACCTTATTCTGGTCCTAGCAATTCAAAGTGGAGTTTGCTATTAAAAATGAAAAACTACAAGTACAGCTGCATTTCTAAGTTATGATATTTATAAAGAAATGAGATGTTAAACTGTTAGTGTCTTTTGCCTAAGCTCGAGTCACCGGACGATTCACCAGAAAATCAATATCGAGGTTGGAAAACCTTCCCTTGTTGTCATTTTTCTTTCTCTCTTTCTCCCTATGATGGAAAGGAAAAAAAAAACTAGAGTCAGATCGTTACAGGGACTTGAATACCTAGGACCTCAACTAGAGAAAGAATCCGATCTCGAATAGTTTGAGTAAAAATTGCCTCCTTATTCCTTTCTAAAAATCCCAATACATACTCCCTTTCTTTCCTAAATTAACTCTACTGTAATAGAACCCCTATTCTAGTGGACAACGACTTTCCTATTCTAGAGATAACAATAACTGGAAACAATATCATAAATTCTAAAATTGCAACATTAATACTCAAATGCCTAAGATAGAATCTGCTCAAAATAGCAATCTGCCCAAAATAGATACTCATCCAATCTCTAGCTTCTTCTTGCACTGCATTGGTGCCATGGACCTGTGGAGCTCATCCCTGCACTGCGGTTGCGCCTTGACTTTCTTCTTGCACTGTATTGGCACCATGGGTCTGTGGAACGCCTTCCTGCACTGCAGTTGCGCCTCGGTTGTCTCTCTGCATATATGTTTTCCCCACAAATGCATCCCTAACATTGCTCCCCTCCTGGAAAACGAGCTTGTCCTCGAGCTCGAAAGCAGGATAGGCCTGCTGGAAAGCATCCAACGTTTCCTAAGTTGCATTCGTTGGCTCTGTTCCAGCCCACTGTACAAGTAGCTCCCAATGTCCCCTATTCAAGCGGGAATGCAGAATTGCTGTTGGTATCGGAATAACTCGGCCTTCGGAAACCAAAGGCAGCAGTGGTTACTGTAGCGGTGGATCACCTAGGTGTGGTTTAAGTAAAGAGACATGAAAGACATCATGTAATTTGGCATTGTCGGGCAAGCGCAACTGGTAAGCTACTGAACCAATCCGCTTGATGATCTGGAATGGACCATAAAACTTGGGTTGGAGCTTGTGGCGTTGCCTCCCTTCCAAAGATAGCTGTCGGTGGGGATGTAGATGGAGCCAAACCCAGTCACCGATGTCAAATTCGACTTCTCTATGATATCTGTCGTATTGAGTCTTCATGCGGTGCTGTGCAGCTTGCAGCTGTGATCGGATTTCACCTAGCATTTTGTCACGGACTGCGAGGGCATCCTCCACTGCTTCAACCTTGGTTGCTCCTGGCGTATAAGCTGTGAGACGCGGGGGGTCTCTTCCATAAACTATTTTAAATGGTGTATCCTGAAGGGCTGTGTGGTAGGAGGTGTTATAACAATACTCCGCCCATGGTAGCCAGTCAACCCAGGTCTTGCGGTTGTTCCCTGCAAGGCAACAGAGGTACATTTCAATTGTCCTGTTGACAACCTCCGTTTGCGCATCGGATTTTGGATGATATGCCGATGAAAAGGCCAACTTGGTGCCACTAAGACGGAATAATTACTTCCAAAAATTGCTGGTGAAAGTTGCATCTCTGTTTGAAACGATAGACTCGGGGAAACCATGGAGGTGAACGATGTGGTCCATGAACAGTTATGCCACACGTTTGGCTATATAAGGATGTGCCATGGCGATGAAATGGCTGTATTTGGAAAAGCGATCGACGACCACCAAGAGCACAGATTTGCCCCAAGATTTGGGTAACCCATCTACGAAATTCATTGATATGTCAGCCTAGATTTGAGTGGGCAGCTCTAGGGGTTGTAGCAACCCAGCTGGCCTCAAGCAGGCGGTCTTGTTTTGTTGACAAACAGAACAGCGAGTCACATATTCCGTGATCGTACCCTTCATTCCGTGCCAATGGAAATCTTAGCGAAGTCGTTGGAGTGTCATTTGCATACCCTCATGTGTGCTATCATGAACGCCGGACAGGATTGCGGAAATGAGGGGCGAAGTATTAGACAAGTGAATTCGACCCTTGTACCAGAGGACTCCTTCCTGCTCTGTCCAAGGTCCTGGCAGCGCTCCTTGTTGCAACCTGTGTCGGAGTTGCTAGATGTTGGTGTCGCTAGCTGCTACATCCTTTATCTCATCCCAAAGATCCAGACGAGGTTGGCTAATGGCGTTCAACTCTAACGTGTCCTGGTGACAGCGAGATAGTGCATCGGCTGCCTCATTGGATAGTCCCGACCGGTATTCGACGTCGAAATTGAATCCCATGAGTTTACTTATCCAGTGTTGTTGTGGGGAAGTTGTTATGCGCTGATCAAGCAAGTATTTGAGACTATAGTGATCTGTCTTGATGATGAATTTACAACCCCATAAATAAGGTTGCCAATGTTGGACTGCCTTTGCCAACCTGATAAGTTCCCGCTCATATGTTGCCAGTTTGTGGTGTCTAGTGGTGAGTTGTCGGTTGAAATAAGCGATGGGATGTTGATTTTGTTGCAAGACCGCTCCAATCCCATTGCCGGAAGCATCACATTCTACTATAAATGCTTGTGTGAAATCGGGTAGCTGCAAGACGGGGCTAGTGGCTAGCGCCTTTTGCAACAGTGAGTAAGCCTTCTTTGCTACTTCTGTCCAAGTGAAGGTGTTACGTTTCAACATTGCAGTGAGGGGACTTGCGAGTTGGCCATAATCCCGTATGAATTTCTGTTAGTACCCCGCTAATCCAAGGAATCCGCGGAGAGCTGTGACATTCAGTGGTTTTGGCCATTCCACAATTGCTTGAACCTTTGCGGGATCCATGGTGACCCCTTTCCTGGATATTTTGTGCCCTAAATAAGCCACTGTTGTGGTCCCGAATGAACACTTGGACTTTTTGATGAAGAGCTGGTGGGATTGCAATAGGTGGAGGGCTTTTTGTAGGTGGCGGAGGTGCAAGTCTTAGTCCTTACTATATATTAATATATCGTCAAAGAATACGAGAATGAATTTGCGGAGATGATCCCGAAAAACCTCGTTCATCAAGGCCTGGAACGTGGAAGGTGCGTTTGATAATCCAAACGACATTACCAGGAATTCAAAATGCTCGTGGTGTGTACGGAAGGCCGTCTTCTCCACATCGTTGTTAAACATTCGGACTTGGTGGTAGCCTGATCGGAGGTCCAACTTCGTGAAGAGTTGTGCTCCGTGTAGCTCATCTAGTAATTCATCCACCACCGGAATTGGAAACTTATCCTTAATGGTCTTGCTATTCAGTTCACGGTAGTCGACACAAAATCGCCAAGAGCCATCATGTTTTCTGACCAATGGGACGGGTGACGAGAATGGCGAATGGCTAGGTCGGATGATTCCCTACTGCAGCATCTGTTCACATTGCCTTTCTATCTCATCTTTTTGCAGGTGGGGATATCAATACGGTTGGACGACCATCGGGCCAATGTTCGGTTCCAAACAAATGCGGTGGTCGCAACTTTGGAGTGGTGGCAGGCCTGTAGGTTCTTGGAAAACACTGTTGAACTTAGTTAAGAGTTTCTCGAGCTTGGTGTCTTCCTTGGGATTGTTCTCAACTAGATGAAGATGGGGTTGCATAGTGGTGACTCGTCCTTGGAGCCGCACCTCCTGTTGACTATTTCCAAAGGTCATCGTGAGTGCTGAGAAGTCCCAAAGAATAGGCCCCAGGGTTTGTAACCATCTGGTTCCTAACACCAAGTTAAACCCGACTAATGGAATGATCAGAAAATCGGCTTGAAATTCATTTCCTTCAATGGTGAAATGGATGCTTTTGCAAAGACCCACACATTTGATGCTGTCCCCGTTAGCTACGGCGACTGTGGCTCCATTTTCGCCGGTATAGTCGAGTCGTAGGTGCTCGATGGCTGTCCTGCTAATGAAATTATGGGTGCTCCCAGAGTCGACTAAGCCGCACAGGGGAACCCCCTCTACCACTGCCAGAATCTACATCGTATCCGTTCCCCTTTGGCCGGTCATGGCGTGAAGCGAGATCGCGGACTCACCTTCTTCCTTTTCTAATGTGGATTCTGGTTCGTTGTCACCCACCTTCAACTAGAATAACCTTTGGCATCGGTGTCCGGTGGTATAGGGCTCGTCATAGTTGTAACAAAGGCCCTTGGCTCTTCATTCAACCATCTCTGCTCGGTTCGGGTGGTGGATAAAGGTGGGTGCTTGGCTCTTTTGGGGGTTTTCAGGTGCGAGTGTAGTAGTGCCCTTTGTGGTCGCTTGGCTGCCATCCCAGTGACGATTGGAATTGACCACCCCTTTCGCACACTCAGTTCGCCCATCAGCTTCTGTCGACTTTCATAGGTGCGTGCCCAGCTCATGGCGTGCATCAGGTCGGGAGGTTCTTGAAGCTCTACTTCAAGACGTATCCAATCCACTAGCCCGGCCGTGTACAGTCCGACGTATTGATCAACCCGTACTATATGGCTTGCTCATGCTAACTTGTCCTGGAATTGCTTGTTATATTCGTCGACGGTTCCCGTTTGTCTCAAAGTCACCAATTCACCCAGCGGATTGGTTCGGGCGGGCGGTTAGAAACGCAACTTGCAGAAATACTTGAACTCCCCCCAATCAATCCGAGGTCGTTCCCCTTCTAATTGATGGAACCACAACTGTGCCTCGCCCAGGAGGTGAAAGGAAGCCAGTCCCACCTTATCCGTGTCTGCAGTCCTTTGGTTTGCAAAAAATTTCTTGTAGCGGTGGAGCCAAATTAAGGGATCTTCCGCACTGTCGTAGGTCGGGAAGTCGAGCTTTGTGTATTGGGGCAACATGGCCCTGGCGGCCTGAAGGGGCTGGGCGTTCCCGCCTTCCTGGTTCTGTGTATGTTGCCGAGGTGTAGGGACGCTGCTGCCGGATGCTTCCCTGGCCACTGCACTGTTCTGGAGGTATTGGATGAGCAAATCCAGTTTCTGATCAAACTTCTGAGACAACTCTTGTTTCCGAGAGTTTGTCCTCTGCTCGGACTCGATGATCATGGCGCAGAGCGGATCGGCATCGGGAGGTGAATCGCTCATGGTGATTGGCTCTGATACCAATTTGTTAGTGTCTTTTGCCCAAGCTCGAGTCACCGGACGATTCACCGGAAAATCAATATCGAGGCGGGAAAACCTTCCCTTGTTGTCGTTCTTCTTTCTCCCTATGATGGAAAGGTAAAAAAAAAGACAAGAGTTAGATTGTTACAGGGACCTGAATACCTACGACCTCAACTAGAGAATCCGATCTCAAATAGTTTGTGAGTAAAAACTGCCTTTTTATTCCTTTCTAAAAATCCCAATACATACTCCATTTCTTTCCTAAATTAACTCTACTGTAATAGAACCCCTATTCTAGTGGACAACGACTTTCCTATTCTAGAGATAACAATAACTGGAAACAATATCATAAATCCTAAAATTGCAACATTAATACTCAAATGCCTAAGAATCTGCCCAAAATAGCTACTCATCCAATCTCTGGCTTCTTCTTGCACTGCATTGGTGCCATGGACCTGTGGAGCTCATCCCTGCACTGCGGTTGCGCCTTGACTTTCTTCCTGCACTGTATTGGCGCCATGGGTCTGTGGAACACCTTCCTGCACTGCAGTTGCGCCTCGGTTGTCTCTCCGCATATATGTTTTCCCCACGAATGCATCCCTAACATAAACAATCTATAATCAATGCTTATGCAGGTCTGACAGAGACCTGTGCGGGAACATTTGTCTCATTACCAAATGAACTGGGAATGCTTGGGACAGTGGGGCCACCATTGCCAAATGTTGATGTCTGCTTAGAATCTGTTCCTGAAATGGACTACAATGCCCTCTCCAATGTTCCACGAGGAGAGGTATGTGTAAGGGGGAAAACCTTGTTCTCTGGATATTACAAGTGTGAAGACCTTACTAAAGAGGTCATGATTGATGGGTGGTTCCATACAGGTATTGCTTTGGTCTTTTGCTCATATCATTTATAGCACACACTAAAAGGTTTCCCAGTTAAGATTTTCGTAATAATCTACTCCTCATCAGGGGATATTGGCGAGTGGCAACCAGATGGAAGCCTTAAAATTATTGACAGGAAGAAAAATATTTTCAAGCTATCACAAGGAGAATATGTAGCAGTTGAAAAGCTGGAGAACATATATTCTCTTGCTGCTATTGTTGATTCGGTATGCCTTTCAGGCTTTCTATGATCTTATTAAGGTGGCTTATTTGTGATGTAGTTCTTAGCTATTTTGATCAATCATTTACAAACTGAGCCATGATATGTGCATATAAAGTATTTCTTCTGTCATCAATCTTCATGCTCGAACCATAATATGTGCATATATGTGCAGATTTGTAATATAGGTTTTCATAAGGCTGGATAAGGATAGCTTGTTTAGCTTTTGCTGAATTCATTATAGTGTATGGTCTTGTTGACCCAACTTTAGATGCTCTACTGATAAGCTAAAGGAGAAATTTTAGATTTTGATGGAACAGGTTGATTTCATGGATATTTTGTTTCCTTCAGCTGCATACACATCTAAGTGTGTACATTTTGTATGAACATGATTTTTGTTTCATTTCCAGATATGGGTGTATGGTAACAGCTTTGAGTCCTTTTTGGTTGCTGTCATTAACCCGAACAAGGAAACACTTGAAAATTGGGGTCAAGTAAATGGTATTAATAGGGACTTCAATTCATTGTGTGGAACTCCAAAGGCTAAAGAATACATACTTGGAGAGCTCACGAAGATCGGAAAGGAGAATGAGGTTCTCAGTTCTTCCTTCAACTTCCTCCACACGATTTATGAAAATTGTCCCTTCCAATTTTATAACCAAATCAGAGAATGTCTGATACCATCTGTTGTATGTATGCAGCTAAAAGGTTTTGAGTTTATCAAAGACATCCACCTTGATCCAGTTCCATTTGATATAGAACGGGATCTGCTCACTCCAACTTTTAAGAAAAAGAGGCCACAATTGCTCAAATACTATCAGGTAAACTCCTGGTTGAATGATAATTCTAGTTCCATTTACTTTCCATCAGGTTAGCTGAAAAGAATGAATTTATCCGAAATTTATGTGATGATTTGCTGTCATGATTGTGTTGATACTCATTATTTATAGTGTGGTAGGAATGATATCTACTAATTAGCATACCCAATTGTTCCTCTCGATCAGTATCATATCATCTAGTCTCTAAAGCTCAGAGTCATTTTTTAAGAAAGAAAACTGCTTATTGCATGGTTCGGAATATGGTTTCCAACTAATTTTTAGATTCTGGCCAAGTTTATTACTCAACTTTATGTAAGTTTGTGACTTGTCCATTTAACCTCATATGCTCTGCATTTGTTGCTTGTTTTATTTGTAATTCACCTCTTTTCCTTTACCTGACTGGAAATATATGCAGAATGTTATAGATCACATGTACGGGAGAGCGAAGAAGCCCGCTGCCTAAACAATCACTAGCGGCATGTACTGGACTTATATCCTTGAAATGTCATGAAAGCTGTTGTGCTTTGTATTCTTTGAACATAATTCATTGTATTTACTATCTTTTTTTGTCATCTTTCAACTCCCATCTTGTAATCCATGTGTAAAAAACAGCTAAAACAGCACCTGTATGAGAAGCTTTCTCTGTGTAATGAGGTGCTGAGAATGGTTTAGCTAAATAAGACTGTTGATCATCAAATATCATTGGTTTTCCAAAATATATAAACCTCTACAAATAACGATTAGGAGAAATAATTGGAAATATGGATGGATAAGTTATTTTTACTGCCATTCTATGTAACCGTGTACGGAGTTATTACTTCATGCAAGCCTTACATTCAATTCTTTCAAGGTTACGTGTAAAACTCCATAATTTAGCTAAAACTTAATACTGGATCAATCTAATAATTATTTTAAAATTTTATTTTTAACTTATCTAATTTTAAATTTAAAAAATAATAATATAAAAAATTAAACGAGTTAAATTACATAATAAAAGATAAAATAAATTAAAATCATAACTTTAAGGTAATTAAATAAAAAATTTAAGTTAATATTTAAACTTAGAATAATTTATTTAATTTAATAATAAAATTTCATATAAAAATATTTTAGTTAACATTTTAACTAAATTATCCTGTGCATATTGAGCAACTTGGAAAATCCAATTATTTCCACCATATAAATTCCAAATTCCCTTCTCTCCGGCCGATCTTTTCCCTTCGTCTTCTTTTTGCTATTCTTTTTCTTACAACAAAGTAATATATATATATATATATTCAAATAAAAAACAATAAAGGAAAATCCATAATTTTCATATATGAACTCCAAATTTTAATTCCAACCATCATTGTAATCTTATGAGTGAGCTTTACAAAACTAGACTCCACTTATATAGTAAATTTTGTAGCTCCAAAATTCAGGTACAATTTCAAAAGCATAATAGAAAGGTTTTAAGACTAAAAAATAATAGAAAAAACTAGAAATATAGGAGATACAATAATTCTAATATAAATAGTAAAGAAATTGACTTGACCAACTACTTGAAAACTATTTTACACCATAAAAAGAAATGAAACCCTGTATAAGTGGGAATTCCGTGATATACTGCATTGTTTGAAACTTCATGTGTAATATATTTGGGTGTATATATATATATTGCTATGACTTGTCATTGAAATGCGCTACTGTTGTTGTTGGTGCTAAAGTAGTGTATAAGTATGGTCCATGGGTGTGTTTCTCTAGTGTGGTGTTGGCGTATGCTATGTGTTGTCATGGTTTGTTATTAAGTGTGTAGTAGGTGCCTGGGAGTGCCAAAATGTGTGTACGTATGCGTGGCTATGGGGCTTTATGTCGTGTTGATGCATGTGTCGTCTATTGGAGAGAGAGCTTTGCAGGTGGGCACATTGGTGTATGTGTGTGTGTGTGCTCACTGGTGTTACCATGTGTGTATTTTGTGTGTGTGCTGGTGTGGGTGTAATTCGTGTATGTACATATGCATGTGAGGCTTCAGTGGGGAGCTCAATGTGAATGTTGCAGTGAGCAGGTGTTGTAGGCTACATGCGCGCATGTGTGTGTATGTGTTCTATAAGTGTGTTGTGTTGTATTTAAGTGTTGTGTCCATGTTGCATATGTGCTATGTTGTGTATGAGTGCGGTGTCCATGTAGTGTGTGTGTGGTACAGTTGTGGTGTGTGTGAGTGTTCATTGTTACATCTTTGCTCGTGTGTATGTGCATGTATGTTGTTTGTGTGTGTGTGTTGCAGAGGTGATTGTGTGTATGTATGTGTACGTGTAGCTAAAGTGCAATGTGTGTGCATGTAGCTAACATGCAATGTGTTGTGTGTGTTGCTAATGTGTGGTGTGTGCATGTATTGGGCATGCATGTTGTTGGTGTGCTATATGTGTGTGTGCATGTTGCTAATGTATGGTGTGTGCGTGTAGCATGTATGTGCGTTTTGCTGCTACATTGTTGCGAATATGTGTCTATCTGTGTTCATGTGTGTGTATGCGTAGTAGTGTTTGTGTAGGTGTGTGCATGATGTTGTCGTAAGTGTGTTTTTGTGCGTGTGTATATGTGTTTGTGTGTGTGTATGGTTCCCTATTGTGTGTAGAGTGTGTCCTTGTGTGTATGTGTGATGTGGTGTGTCTATGCAAGTGTGTGTGTGTTTGCTATGCAAGAGTGTATGTGTACTCATTGGAGTTGGTGTATGTGTGTGTGTTCATTTCGTTGCTAATGTGTTCATCTCTATGCATGCGTGAGTTGAAGCATGGGTAACATGTTGGGTGTCGAAGTGTAGTGTGTGTGTGTGTGGTGTGACGTGCACGAAGTACTATTGCATAGCCTTACGGTAGGTTTAGAAACTAGTACATTAATATATATATATATATAGTAAAAGAAAATAAAAAAGACAATAATGAGTTTTCCTTATAGAATAATTTGGTTTTTATAATGTGTCTTTGGATGTGTATTTTTTTATATGTATATATATATATATTTTAAATGCCTACAAAGTAGTGTGTCTTGCTAATTAGTTTTGAATAATTATTGTTTGATTACTTCGAAATAAGTAATTAATTATTAAGTTTGAAATAAAACTTGATATGCATTGCATTTAAATTGAAAGTCATCATTGTTACATGATATACAAAAAGTAATTACGTAGGGATTACTGTTTTTCCAATGGCAAATTACATAACTACATATTCTTGAGTGTATGTGCTTGGTATGCTAATCGGATACTTGGAGCTTAAGACTTTTAAAACCTTAAGATGATTAATAAAGAGATAGGATGGAAAATAAGTAGACTAAGATATTTGGGCACTAATGGTTATGAGAATCCCTAACCTAATGTCAAAGAGGTGCTAAACTCTAAAATTCATGTTAGTTAATAGAAGATTGCGTATAATGTTGCATTGCATATGGATTGTTCATATATAATATATGTTTAATAAACTTATTTAACTTGTTTGTACGTGTGTAATATTGAGAAATTACACTCCCATCTCACTGAGCGAAAATAGCTCACCTCTATAGATTATATGATATAGGTTGTGACTACGAGAATCTACCGATAGACTTATTATCCAAGTAGGATTTCAATGTGAAGTTATGGGAATTGGGAGCAAGGATCGAGGAATAGAGTAACTTATGGGAATTAGGAACAAGGATCGAAGAGTAGAGTAGACTTCCCTCATAAATTATGTTGGAAGACTAATTAGCATTATATTGTAATTATTTTCATTGAATCGGTAAAATCTTGACTTGTTATGTAGTAGCGCCTAAATGAGGTCTATTGTTGGAAAATATGTATGATTAATAGGTAAAGAAAAACTTATTATGCAATGTTTGACTTCGGATGTCCAAATTATAGTTAGAGGAATTTGAAATGAGAGTCGAGATAAGACATTTTTTTATGTTATTTAATTTTTGATAGGTTAATTTGATATGATATTTCAGATACTTTGTAGTTATCTAATAAGAGTTAGGTAATCGTGGTGAATTGTCATATTTAGGATTTCTTGTGGAACGTGATATCATGAGTTATTTTTTTTTTATTTTAGATTTTTTTCCTGTCAATATGTTGTAAAGAATAATTAGAATTTATGATGATATAGTAATCTTTGTCAAATAATGTGATAAACTTACAATTTATATCGTAATTACACACCATAAACAAATAAAAGTACTAAAACCACACCATCATGACATCTACTATGATCTACGATTTTCTTGGATATTATTGGCATCTTCAAGGGTTTTATCTCGATGAAGATTGCGTTCCTACAAATGGATACAAAAGGTCCAGCGTTAACTCCATCCTCCTTACACGTTGCTTAGAAAAAGAATTGCCATCTGCCACTTTACTCCCGTCCCCATTATCCCATTACTCCTGTGTCCATAAGAAAGTCAAAGTCAAGGGAAGAAACAAAAATATATCTTGAAGACTTTTCCAACCCCAAGTCCTTTTTGCTTATGTGCAAACTAGGTTGGGCACATATGTCTCCTCTTTCTTAGCTGCTTCCTTAATCTTATCATAAGATCTTTTAGGTCGTGTTCGTGTACAACACGCATAATACAGACCGTAATCAGTCCAGCTACCTCACATTAATCCACGGTCCTGTAACATAGTTGTTTGTGATCAGATCAGTAATTTTTATAAAAAAATTCATGCAAATTTCTTCATCTTTTACATCTGCATGGAGATTTTGATACATGAAGTATTATTCTTAGCTGTATTTGGCTTATCGGTAAACTTGTTTACTATTACTAAAGCTGCGCCAAGTTATCTGGGTCGCTCTTGTGAAAACGCCACCACCTTCACTTCTAACAGCACTTTCCAAAGAAATCTCGACACCCTTTTCACTTCGCTTTCTTCCACTGCCGCCGGCAGGGGATTTGACAACTCCTCTGCCGGTGAAGGCCAAGAAGACACTGCCTATGGTCTCTTCCTCTGCCGTGGTGACATCAGCAACGACACGTGTGGGGATTGTGTTAAAACTGCAACCAATGATATAATCCAGAGATGTTCCAGGGATAAAGTTGCTTACATATGGTATGACGACACTGATACTTGAATAAATGCGGCATTTTTAGGATTACGATTGCTATTTGATATCTCTTTGTTAGCGTTTTATTATGTTATTTATCCCTTTAAAAGCAGGTGAATTTCTTTCTTGTTCCTGTTCTGGTGGGAGTTGTGTGCCAAATCTTCAACAAATTAATTATTATATATGCTAGCTTATTCTAATACAATGATGTGAATAGTGAATACTGCCATTGGAAATACATGTTTTAGCGAAGTGACAGCAAATTTCATACTGAAATATGAGACATATATATAACTGGTCCTGGAACCACTAGTTCCAAGATCACAAAATGGGCATTTTGAATACTTGAATAAACAAATAGTTGGATGATCCTGAAACCACTAATTAAAAGTTGCACTGCAATCACAAAATATTAGAGACACCTTCTGAGGGAAAGAATATTCTACGAAACATGCGTAATAGACGTGGTTTCTGTTCAAGAAAGTGTGCATAATAGATGCCCATTAGACGTAGCTTCTTAATAGTTCTTTATTTGATTGATAATAGTCATTTTGGAGAGTACGCATAATAGACGCGTATTAGATGCGGATTATTAATTATTTTCCTATTTCTTTGTAAAGAAATGCTTGTATGAATATCTCTAAGGAGATTAGTGATGGACAAGCAAGAAGATTATTATCAATTAGTCTATAAATAGTTTGTTTTAGCTCAAGAGATTGGGGGGTTCTCTCTTACTGAGCCCTCAAACCAAATTTCATCATAGGTATGAACAAGAAAAGCCGGAACACTAACAAGGACAAATCGGTCCTAATTAATGATTTGTTCTTACACCAACCCGTGACTAGATCCCTAACCCGGGCTCACAACACAAAGGAGGGACTTCAGATACTCGAAACAAATTAGGCATCAAGTCCTACTAAATTTCTTTCATTGTTATTGCCTACTAAATTTGATGCCTAAATGTAGGGCCTAATTTCATCTAAAGATGGATATTTCTTTCAAGTTGCCACAGAAGAGGGGCTTCCCCATTGTTATTGTCGAGTTGATTTATGGTAATTTCATTATCTATTGGCAGGTATGATGAATGCATGTTTCGTTACACAAATAAGTTTGCTTTCTCTACCTTTGAGATAGTGCCCGGGATCCCCATACCTGGCTCAAGTGACATAAGCGAGCCTTCTCTGTTTGTACCAGTGCTAACTAGAACATTGAAAGCATTGCAACAAAAGACAGTGAATGATGGATCGTCCAATGGTAAGTTTGCTGCTGGAAAAGCCAATGTCACGAACACAGAAACATTGTATGCACTAATGCAATGCACTCCAGATTTGATAAAAGAAGATTGTAATACATGTCTTGAAGCTGCTATGTCTAGCCTGGATGAAAATAAGCGAGGAGGGAAATCCTATACCCCAAGCTGCCTTGTTGTGTTCGAACTGTACCCCTTTTTTAATACAAGTTTTGGTGGGTTAGTATCGGACTTTACACCAATCGTATATCCTCCTCCTCCTCCTCCTCCCACTGTGGCTGGCCAGGGTTCAAGGACAGGTAAGTTAATATTAGCTACTTGTAAACTAAAGCTTACTATAAAACTAGGATCACCCAACTTTGCACAGATGATGTTATTTTGTTTGTAACAAGTCCAGCTAGGGCTTGATCAAATCAGTCAAGGAAATATTATATAAAAAGGTTTATGTCATTTTCATGAGTACGATTCAACTGTTTCTTGGTAGAGTCAGAAACCGGAAGTGTAAGTTTTTTTAGGTCTCTATCAACACTTCTCGTTCTGATTTGGCGCTTAGATAAATCAGATTATAATGCATATGCCTGTGAGCAATAGTTAAAGCACATCTTGAAAATTGTCAAACTCATGGTTTCGCTTGGCAGGAAGCAATGTCTCTTCCGTGACTATCATTGTTATCACAACTTCCATTTCAGTCTTGGCAGTGCTTTCATTCATTGGGTTTTGTTTCCTTAAGAGGAGACTAGGCAAAAAACATGTGTTAACAGACACGAGCGGTAAGGAATATATCTATATCCTCTTTTTCTTAGTTTAGCTCTGTGCTTTTTGTGCTCCAGGCATATTCTTTGGTAATTCTTATGGAAATGAAAATGCTGTTTCATATGGTCCTACAGATGGAAATGAAATTACCAAAGTTGAGTCTCTGCAGTTCGACTTGGGTACAATACAAGCTGCAACAAACAATTTTGCACATGACAACGAATTGGGTGGAGGAGGATTCGGCAAAGTTTACAAGGTGCAAAAAGATTACATGAAGCAAATGCCATAAATTCAGTCATTTTATCATGTCATGCGTGAGCCCTGATGCTAAAGCTTTTGAATAACTGCAGGGCACATTGCCTAATGGGAAGGACATAGCTGTGAAGAGACTGTCCAGAAGCTCTGCGCAAGGTGTAAACGAATTCAAGAATGAAGTCGTCTTGGTAGCAAGGCTTGAACATAGAAATTTAGTGCGCTTGCTTGGATTCTGCCTGGGAAGGGAAGAGAAGTTACTTGTATATGAATTTGTTCCCAACAAAAGCCTAGACTTCTTTTTATTTGGTATGCTCTCTTAACTTATTGTGTTTCATCTTTTGGTCAGTTTCTGAGACTCAAAGTTTGATATTGTGAATTTGCAGATGCAGAAAAGAAAGCGCAATTGGATTGGTCTACTCGTTTTAGAATAATTTATGGGATTGCTCGTGGGATGCTCTACCTTCATGAAGATTCTAGGCTCCGAATCATTCATCGTGATCTCAAGACGAGCAACATATTACTGGATGCTGATTTGAAACCAAAGATTGCTGATTTTGGCATGGCAAAAACGTTTGAGATCGATCAAACCAAAGGAATCACCAAAAGGATTGCTGGCACCTAGTAAGTTTCAACAGTGATTATGCAAACCCTCTGCTCATATGTTTCTTGGGTATTTTCTTTCATATCCTGCTATTTATTGGTGGAAAACAAAAAGCCCAACTCATTTACTCGATAAAACTATAACTTAACCTGCTGATTGTTAAGATAACAATTATAATAATAGTCCACTGCGATGTATAAATTTAGAGTTTTAAATCAGTTGGTTATAAAATTAAATCATTGATTAACTGCATAAGTTGTGTGCATCGTATGCTTTTAGATATATATTTTTTTCCCTTTGCTTTAAACCTTTCTCTTTTATTGATTAGTATATTTTCATCATAATCCTTATGCTTTGATTTTCCAGTGGTTACATCCCTCCAGAATATGCAATCCATGGACAGTTCTCCATAAAGTCTGATGTCTACAGTTTTGGCATCATACTTCTTGAGATTATAAGTGGCAAGAAAAATAACTTGATGTACCAATCGGACCAGGCCGATGATCTACCAAGCTATGTAAGCTTGCTCAAATTACTTGTTCGTTGCATTCTGTTACTGTCAAGCAAACATTTATGGAATATTCCATTTTTTTGTTCCTGTCTAGGCTTGGAGACACTGGAGGAATGGAACACCGTTGCAAGTGCTAGATCCTTTACTAAGTAACCCATTTTCGAAAGATGAAATCCTAAGATGTATCCATATAAGCTTATTATGTGCCCAGGAAAATCCAGCTGATAGACCGACTATGGCGAAAATAATCCTTATGCTCAACAGCTCCTCCATTACTCTACCATTGCCTGGAGATCCAGCATTCCATCTTCACAGTCGAATAAAGCATTGCTCGGAAGAATCTACTGGCAAAACTAGACCTTCAATCAATGACGTTTCGATTACAGAAGTATACCCGCGATAGTGTGGATGAATTTTTTTTTTTTCTTTTTAAAGTTGAAACAAGATCCTTGATGATCAAGTTTCCTGTACGGTTTCGCATGAATCAGCAAGTTTATAATTATATTGTAACATCGGTTTTGGATCAAGTTTTCTGAAAGATTCCTGATTCTCTTATTGTGCATTGTGATCCATAGCCAAAATCATCCCCACAGCTTCATCAGGGATCAAATTTACAACCATCTTAGAACCAATGGTTAAATCCATGTTTAAATAGCTCAAAAAGTTCAATTGCATGCAAGGTGAGATCAAGAGAACTACGTTTGTTTGATATTTGATGAAAATGTGGACCTTGAATATAAGATTATTTCCTCAAAAAAGAAAGAAAATGGGAGGGGGAAAAAAGCCATTTAGAGAGGATGTCGGTATGTGGCATGTGAGGTAGGCAGCCAATAAAGTCAACTTGTGTTAAACAAATTAAGTTATCACTTAAGGTGCAACATGAAAATGAAAGAAAGAAGTTATTAAGAAGCTGGGTATGCACCATGTAGCCAACCATAGCTCCAGTTCGATTGATATATTGCCGGGTGATATGCGAATACCAAGGATAATACTCAGGGGGTGTACCATTGGTTGATCCAATGGGTGGCTCTAACTGAATGATGCTCTGACAATGTTGAGCCCACTAATCTAGCCATGTGGAGTGTGTCACAATTTAGTTTGTTTTTATCTAGCCTTGTAAGTCTAATTCATGCAATTGCCTCCCAATGTCGATATATAGAGGGACATGCTGTAGGCCTCCAAATTAGTGTAGGACACAATAAGGAAAGTAAAGCTTAACAATGTGGAAGCAGATCAAGGAAACTCGAGCAAGTCAAATGTCACTTTCCTCCTGGTAGTAGGCTTACCTACACACTAGTTAGCATATCTTGGAATGAAGATATAAAAGTAATTAGACCATTTAAGTTTAGGGAGACTAATACCTCCTTGGGAATACATGGCTCAAAAAACTCTATCAAGGAATACATTACCAATCAGGTCTCCATGTCTATACTTTTCCACTTTACCTTGGTACTAGGATTAGCTTCTTATATTGCATTTAGCATAGTAGGTATCCACTTCAAAATGATTTTCATTTGCAACATCCATCTCATGTGTTTCAACAAACAACTCCATTGAACTCCCCCCTATGTACTTTTAATGATAGCATCAATTGCATATGATAGTCACCTTTCGAAGTTATATCATAATAGGCATTTATCATAGCTCACCCCAAAATCCCCAATGTTCCATGGGTATAACAAATCACTTTCACTTGAGCCATTTTTACCTAAACAACATGGAATATTTTATATATAGACCAATCAATCAATAAGTATCAATGTTACAAGCCTAACATATACTTGTCTGTGGAGATGATGCCTATTGGGACAATAAATTATGTTATCCAAATGCATATCGAACTCTATAAAATCGTATCTTCAAAACACTTAACATTGTGTGTTGAAATTACAATTTCTTTATATTTTAAAATTGTGACTTTAACACATGATTTTAAGTATTGTATTTTTGGAATTAGTTTTCTTTGGACTAGATTTCAAAACTTTTTTTTTTAAAGAACAATATTTTTTTTTTCATTTCCTACAAACATAGTGCAAAATGATATAAAAAAAATAAGCGAAAGTAATATTATTTAACATATTATAACATAATTAATCTAATAATATCCTACAAGCCATGAAAAAAAAAATAAAGAATGTGGCCATTGTAGCAAAATGGGACAAACCAAATCACATACTATAACCCATTGAGACATTTCACCAAACACATTGCGAGCAACTTAATAATCTTCCACAAAATATAATTTCAACTTAATAACAATGCATTCCAACCACATGTAGCAGTACAAGGAAAACATTTACAACATATATTGCACAAAAACAGCAACAAATTACTTAAAAGAAGCAACTTTAACTTAGGGGATTTAGGGTTCACATTTAGGAATTTTTTTGAAAAAAAGAGAGGACAAATATGGAGATAATCATACACATTTAACACTTGAAATTACATTACAAACACTAATATTAACCATGGAAGTCTTATTTATGTATAGGATTGCATTTTCTCCTTTAATCTGAGTGCTCTTCCTCTCCCTGCATTTGTTCAGTATGTTTGTAAGGGAGGGTTATGCGCTGCGTTTTGAAAATACAAGGTCGATGAAATCATGTCTTGAAGATAGGTTTTCACTATATGGTAAAATTGTGTGTTCAACACACGATTTTATGTGTTGTATTTTTGGATTTTTTTTTTTTGCAAGTCTGATTTCTAGATTTTTTTTTCATTTTTCCATGAATAATTTAATAAAATTTTATCATTAAATATATCATGTTGAAAAATATAATCAAAATTTTGAAAAATTAAAAGAAAGGTAATCTATATATAATTCAAAGATGGCCATCATGTTCAGGGTGTGGATTGTGTACAATGTGTCTTATGAGGGTAAACCTTAAGAAAATCATTAGTCAAGGTATATATATCTAAATTTAGGGTTTTTGAAAATGTATTTTGCTTCAACTCAAATTTATAAACAATCTATAAAATTTAAATAAAGTGATCCTATAAACTTTGATTTACAAAATAGATTTACTACAATACTATTATGGCAATAAACCTAAATTCATAGATATGATTTGTTATTTATTGAAAATACAAAATTCAAATTTCAGCATATAATGAAATGCTAAAAACAAATTATTTGGCCTATAAGCATATCAATATGGAATGAATATGTGGTATAAGAAAATATCTCAATGCATAAATAACTAAATATAGGTGAATTATACCCCTAAGACCCTATAGCTAATCAATTAAAACAAATCGAACTATTAACTTATCACTTGCTCATGCACGTGCTGAAGATTGACGGCCAATCATGGATATTTGGGAACTAAGCTCACTGGGAATAAGTAGTAAAAGTATTACAATACATTGTTTAAGTCTTAATATAAAGATTTCGCTCAACTTTCTCTAGACATCATAAAATAACTTCACATTGGGACAAATTTTCCACTCGATAAAGCAACTTGTAGCTTCCTTACCATCTCTATCCCAGCACTACGCGCTCTGAGTTAGTCCTATTCTACGCATTTAAATTGTAAAATGAGTGACATGGCGAGTTAACGTGAAACACAAGATCAATAAATGATTGATCTTAAAACTTAGAAGAAAAGTGACAAATTCTCCCTAAAAGATGTCTTAAAACTGCTTTATTTCATAAGATATGTGATAAAATATAATAAAATAAAATTTAAAAACAAAAAGAGAATTATAAAAAACCCTAAACATGTCAACATGATTTAGTATAGTCTTCAACATGAGTGTGTAGAGGCTCGTGTACTATTATGTGAAAATTTCATCTTAGACACACTTGATAGCATGCCCACTAACATGCCCACCAGCACTGACATGTTTGCGCTTGTGTTACCTCAACATGCCCATTAGCATAAGCATGTTGACACCCATGTCGCCTGCATGCTTTCCTCCACACTTTGGTGTTCTCTTCCTGACATGGTTGCTCCATGTAGCATGATTTCTTAGCTTTGCTTTGCATCATTCTCTTTCACTTGAGAAGAACTTGAGCATAAGTTCTCTTCTGGATATAAAGGAACATCATCTAGGTAAAATGGAAAGAGATCTGCCACATTGAACGGCTTTGAAATGTCCATACTATTAGGAAATCCAACTATATAGGTGTTATCATTAATCCTTTGCAGCATCTAATATAAGCCATACTTCTTGGGTTGTAGCTTGTTGTACTTCCCTACTAGAAACCTCTCTCTTTGCAGGAACACCATTACTTGATCACCCACTAAGAATAATTTCTTCCTATAATGTTTATCTATTGTTGCTTTGTAATTAGCAATGGTTTGTCCTATCTTCCCTCGCACCTTTGCTATTAGTTCTTGTTTCACAGTCGACGCATGTATAGTTTTTGACTACTTGATGATGAGGAAAGAACATCCGTCCACCTTAGAAGGCTTAGCACCATTCGCTAACTTCCAAGGAAAGAGTGTATACTTCACCACATCTTTTTCTACTCTATATACATTCTCTCTACCCCTATGTTGAGCGTTGACATCGTATTGTCACAATCTCTACCAAGTAGTAAGGGACATGCATCCATATCCACTATGTTACAATACACCTCATCTTGATATTTACCAATGGAAAAAAGGTACTTTGTAGCATTATTTAATCTCAATTTTCTCTGCTTCCTTAATGTATCTAATAGTATATGCATTATGATGCCTCTTTATTGGTAATTGCAACTCATTCACAACTTCCCTACCTATGATATTTTCATAATTGCTGTTATCTACTATTAATTTAAAGATCTTTCCATCAATTGTGCATCTGGTGTGGAACAATTGATGTTGCTGAGTTTGTTCCTCTTGCTTTGGTGTTAGTGTCAATTTTTTTATTACATAAGCCTACTCGTTACATTCATCCTCCTCCTCATAGTACTCATCACCCCCATCAGGCTCATAATTAATCTAATATTCTTCATCTCTCCACTACATTAATTGCTCTTTTATTAAGACATTCATTGGATCGATGCTCAGGTCAATTACAATGGTAACACTTTCCTAATATTGGCTTCGCATATGGATTGTTCTATCTTTGTGTGTCCTTTGTCTCAACTAGCTTCCTGCCTGTGGCTCTCTCTTCAAATTTCTCGGTAACTCCTCCTTGCAACTCATATGTAGGTTTACTCTTCTCAACTACAGGTTTGACAATAGGATTGTTGCATGTATGTTATACCCTAGCTTGCATCCCACTATAGTTCCTATCTCTATTGGCATTGAATCCCATCTTATTGAAATGCTCAATTAGGTCATCAAAGCGCAGTTTTAAATACCAGAATCTTTGATCCATCTTATTCAAGATCGCCATTTGATCCTATAATTCAGTTTGTAGGGTTTCCACTTCCCAAGCAATGTTTGGAATGTGACTGCCTTCGAAACTACCATCTCTTAACATCTTTGCAAGAAATTCCTGCTTTGATACCAACTGACATAGTGAGTTATCGTGAAATACAAGATCAATCGACAATTGATCTCAAAGTTTAGAAGTGAAGCGACAAACTCTCCCTAAAAGATGTCTCAAAACTGTTCTATTTCATAAGATATGATAAGATAAAACCTAAAAACAAAAAGAGGACTATAAAAAACCTTAAACATGTCAACATAGTTTAGCACGACCTTTACCACGGGCGTGTAGAAGCCTATGTACCATTATGCAGAAATTTCATCTTTAACATGTCTGTTAGCATGCCCACTAGCATGCTCACCAACACGTCCACTAACACAAGCGTGTTTGCACCCGTGTCATCTCAACATGCCCACTAGCATGGGCATGTTGACGCTTGTGTTGCTTGCACGCGTTCTTCCACGCTTCCCTGCTCTCGTCCCTACATGGTTGTTCCATTTAGCATGGTTTCTTGAGCTTTTCTTTGCATCAATGAGTCCATTGATAACGAGACTTATCCCTCCTTATTAGTATTAGGCAAGCAAGGATTATATAGCAAATATGAGTGTCTTGAAAAGTGTAAATTATATGGGAAATTGACTCATGTCTACTTGAAAAGTGTAAACTATAAGTGGTTATACTAGATTAACACCTCTAAGATATTATATGGTTACCTTCCATCACTGTATTTACTTTACGTTCCGGGAGATTCAAGAAAGGTTTTGGTTGACTTCGTGTAAGTGAATAGAGCGGATACAATCGGAATGCTTAAATTCCGTCTTAAACATGCTAAGAATAGGATAAAAAAGGTGGCTGATAGGAAGAGGAGTGACAAAGTTTTTGAGATTGGAGTTGGAATTTTACTAAAGCTACAGCCCTATAGGCAGAGAAGCATGAAGAAACTTAACTCATAGTGCGCTACTACGGTCCTTACAGATTAATATACTAATTTGGAAGAGTAGCTCATAAGTTATACTTACCGAAGCAAGCGGCTGTACATCCAATGCTCCATGATTCCCAGCTCGAACATTATGTGGGTACTCTATAATTCTGCTTCCATCTAGTTGTGTCTTGTAGGAGGAAATAGATCAGCCACCATCATATGCTCCTCGGGATTTAGTTAACTTCTATAGGCTATAGGTATAGTCCATGTGCTCAACAGATTTTTTCTGTTTTTTTTTTTTTTTGGTATGTGTCATGTACCCACCTTGCAAGAAAGAGACATATTAACATCTTACCGAGAATACAATATATATCACATATAAGAGATACACCTAATAAACACAAAAAAAAAAAAAAAAAACAATTTCTCCCAAGTTTATATTTAGGCCTTCTTCCTGCATTTCTCTTCATTAATTTTCCTTATTTCCTTTGCTCTTTCTTTACATGAATCAGTTGTTGAGATGGTCCTACATGTCTTTTCAAGCTTCATCATCCTTCTTCGTTGAATATTTAGCTTTACTATTGGATGCCACATATTTGCGTGACTAGTAAATTTTATAGGAAATTGACTTAATTATTAACTTAGAGTTGAAATCCGACTTATTGACTACGAAAGTCTGTAAGATCTCGTTATGTTCATGCATTTTTTTTTTCTATGTTTGTTGTTTTAATGATCCTGGTATTGCTTGTGTGGAGATTCATAAAGCTTGGTAGAAATTTTTTTTTTAATTAAAGATATTCTAATGTCCCTTATATACGATGGATGTATTGACTATGAAGAAGCTGTGTTGGTATTTTAAATTAGTTCTCCAAACTATGTCCCCAAGAGATTTCACGTTGACCTGGACCCACTTCAAAGCATCCTACCTTTTTTGGCCATATATATTACAACTTTTAGAGTGAGGGAATCAAGTAGTGTTTATCTCTTCGGGAAATCACTGTTCATTACCACTAAATTATAATGCGCTTATTAGCCAAAGCACCCTATCCTAGTTTACAATTTTCAACATCTTTAAATTTTATAAGATTACAAAAATATAGTTACTAAATAATATAAGATATTGAAAATAATAGGGAAATAAAAAAAAAAACCACAAATGAAGAAGAATAATAGCCAAAGGTTATCCTTGTTGGGAAAAAAAATTTATTGAAAATGTATATGTGAAATATAAATATTAATAAAATTTTTATTATAATAATAGAACAGATAATTTATAAAATAGTTAACAATCGTATGTTTTATATACATAATGTTTCTCTATTTAAATCTCATAAAAGCCCTTAATATTCTATATATATGCTTAAAAGTTTCATAATTTTGCCAATAATTTTTCCTGGTAAAATTCCACACAATTGATGGCTCTTCTTCTTCTTCTTCTTTTTTTTTTTTTTTTTTAAATCTATATTAGTTCATAAACGTTCTATTATATTATATAAGTTGACATAGTTGCCCGAAAATTTGTGATTCACGTCATTTTTCATGGAAATTTGTAACTCGATTACAAATCACACAAATTTGTCCAATAATACATATTTATACGTATTTTTCAAATATTTGCTCAAAATTTACTTGTCCTTAAATTGTGTAATTCTCACTATAATTCACAAATCCCCAATTTTTGTATTTGTCCAATTGAAAAATGTAACTTCCCATCGTCACGAAATCTTGTTGTAAAAGTAGAAAATCTCTAAAGATTTGTAATCATATCATGAAAATCTAAAAGTGCTCAATAGCTTGTAATTTAACCTATTTTGTAATTCAGCTATAAAAATGTAAATCTACTCAAATTGTAATACCATTTCATTCCGTAATTATGTTGTAAACTTATAATAGTACTAACAACCTTGTAACATATATATATATATATTTTTGCAAATCTTATAGCAAAGTTATAAAGAAGCTGTTCTCTAAAATCCATGGTTATGTTTTTCTTCCATATTTTTCTTGATTTTTTGTGATTATGTTTAATATCTTTTAAAATGCTAAAAAATAATGAGAAAAGAAATTAATGCACAATTATTAAAATTGATTCTTGGCACCATATTGTTTTCATTTGCTAAATGCACTTTCACTGCCTTATGCATTCTTTAAAGAAACGTATCTATCATGTAGAGATAATGTGAGTTCATATAGCATTATTGTTGGTATAGTCTTACATTGTTTCTTAAAAAATCAAAGTGGGATTTTATCCCTATTTAGCCTAGCAGGCAATGTATCTAAAATGAATACATGGAAATGGAGAAGATAAGTCTTGATACATGTGGTTGATGTTGACCTTATTTCCAAATAAGTATAATTAACAGTTGAAATTAGTATTTATTCTTGAAATTTTTTATTTTGAAGATAGATATTAATGCTATAATGCCTCATAACCTAAGTCGTTATAACCTGTCACATATCACTACTAGGTCTGCACATAAAGGCTTATACTGCACTTGTACTCCAACCTTCTCAACTTTACATTAAATTAATTGAAACTCTAATGATTTAAATAAATGATTCATAGGTGAGTCATTTCAATTGTATTATAGTTGAAGTCAAATCATAATACTCCACCTCAAGTAACTATTATCATAAACAAGACTACTAAATTACTATTAGATCCAAAACAACTAAAGTAAGTGATTCAAGAAATCTTCAACAAAGTATCAAATAATTTTCTTATTCTATTTCTTCTTGCTACTCATCATCATAGTAGTAATAGTATCCTCCATTAACATCATCTTGATAATAATAATATATGTCCCTAGCCTTATCATATTTTGCTTACTCGTCATAAACAACTGTAGCTAAAAAAGAAAAGGGTTGAGTTTAAGCTGAGTATGTGAATACCTAAACATATGTGCATGCCACAACAAATACATGTTACACACATACATGATGCAATAAATAATTAAAAAGTATTTACTTAATTATCTTTTCATTAATCACCAAGTAACATAAGGGAACTTATAACCTCACTACACTGTTTATTATATATTTTTAAGTGTCTTAAATCTAGGTTGGGAATTGTCACTTTCAGCCTTAACTTTTTACTAGTATCAAGAACTATTATCTTCGGTCTTAATATCTCTAAAATCTACTTGAATTATATTGATATATGACTTCACAAGGGATAATGTCACATATTAATCAATGGATGCTCCTTAGGGATCTGTTCTCTCTGGCCCTTAGGCCAAGCTATACACAAGTAAAAGCAAGTTAGTTATCAGATTTACATTAAGTTCATTTATCTATTATACTTAACAGGTACAACCAATAAGCATAGTAAACACATACTTGGAAGAATAGTTTTAAATTTTACTTGTTTACAACTATTAAGTACCTCAAGACCTGTAATGTATGAACAAATTATTCTTAGCTCTACTTTATAACATGACTTACATTCACTTGGTTGCTCAGTTAAGATTTAGTTTTTTGTTTCCCTCTTCCCAAAGGTTCTATTGTAAGTAATATGGATTAATCGAAATAAAACTAAAATAGAAGGAAGAAAGAAGTATTTCTAGATAGCATGACTAGAGCAAAAAATGCAGGCCGAGCTAAGCTAGCCCACCCAACTTGCAAAAAAATGTGGGTTGGGCAAAAAAAACAAGCTCGCATAAATTGTGGCTTTTTAGCAAGCCCTATGTGACCCGTGGGACAACACACGTTAGCTTGTGGGATTTAAAAAAAAAAATGACAGAAGAGAAGTTACATAATACAAAACAAAGAGCGATAGAGACAGAACAAACCAGAACCCGCGTTAGCCCTCGCCCTCCTTTCACTCAGAATAGAACCCGTGTTAGCCCTCACTTTGACGAATCGAACGACGTTCCTTTTAAGCGGACCTCTGACTCCATCCTCTCCTCTCCTTTGAGAAACGGCTATATCAATTCCACTCCCGCTGATTTGACTTGTGCTGGCATGTTCTTACTGCTACATGGTGTGCCAAATTCGTGCTTACACTGTCTCTGGTAAGGAAGCCTTTTGTTAGGTTAGCATTTAGTGGGAGTACGTTAGGGTTCTGGTTTAGGTACATTAGGATGTCGAATTCGTTATCGTACTGGCAAGGGAAGTGGTGCTCTAGCGCTAGGTGGTACTTGACAAAGACCATGACGATAGGGAGTATGCGAGCGAAGCAGCGGTAGACGGCATCGTAAGTTGTTTAGTGCATAGAACCACCCGAGAAGAGGGGGGGCTGGGTGGTGGTGTGGGGTTTGTTTGGGGTGGGTTTGGTGGTGGTGTTTTTTTTCCTGGACTACTAAAAAAAAAAAAGAAAAGTTGTTCAGTTCTCCATTGAGGTCTATCCTATAAAGACACCAAAATTGGATCAGTAATTGTTTCCTTTTTTTTAAGCAGTTCTTCAAGCAAGGTCAAGTTATGTTTAGTGAGTTAACCCACGGGGTGGGTTGGACTAGTTTATTCGGCCTACATTTGGTGTGAGCCAAAACGGGCCGACTCACTTTAACCTATAGGTTAATGCAAGTTAGGATGGGTCGGCTTATTTGGCCCGTATTTCCAACTCTAAACATAACCATATACATGGTTGTATAGAAGAACGCAAGTAGAAATATAGTCATGTACTATGACCATGTACCCTATTGTACAAAATGCCTTTTCCACGTGTTTCAACATGCTTAAGTACACAAGTTGTGTACTTAGTAGTGTGCTTGAACACAGGTAAGTACACGCTCATATGCTTGGCTGTGTATAGCCTATCTCACCAAATTATCTTCACTCTCTTCACGAGTAAGTACATGGTTGTATACCTCTCTAAAACTTACAAACTTCTCAAATTTCATCACTATTCGACCCTTTCTCTATCTCAACATTCACCACTTAATTCAATATTCCAAATTCATCATAAAATCTACCTAATTTCATGAAATCAAGCGTGATTGGAATACTTGTTTCAAATTGAATCAGCGACCCGTAACACATTTGATTAAGCAACTTTGGCATCTAATTGAAATATCCAAAAACTCTATATAGGGATAATGTTCCACACTTTAACTACTCTATCATTGTTACAACAGAAAGTACACAGATTAAAAGAAAAAGTTGGTTACTTTTACCGAATGTGTGATGAAAAGAACGATTGCATGTTGCTAACTAGCAAATTGGTGAAGGTGTTTAGGGATAGGTTTTCCTAGGGGATGAGATGGGAAACTGGTTAGGCTGAAGAAAAGAAATGAATAAACTAAGTTTGTGAGGATTTATATAGATTGAGGTCAAAAAGACCAAATTACTCTCTTAAAACTCATAATTACCTTCATAACTCTCCTTTAAAATATTATTATATATATATATATATATTTTTAGTATTTTACAAATGTAGATACATTGAGAATCATCATCCAAAGTTTAACCTTCAAGATGTGGAGCAAAGAGACATGTAAGAAGGTGGTGGACGAATGCTTGTAGCTGCAGTTGTTGCATTTTTCACAATTAGGGCACTGTTCATACCCCAGGTCTTGTTTACTCGTGCCTGTCAAAGCATGCTCTTCAATGAGGAACAAATGAATCACTTCACTTTTCCTGTAACCATTATTAGAATATTTCCAGCATTTTACAAGGACTTACTGGTTTAATATTAAATGCAGGCCTGTAACGCTCATGGGCTCTACTGTGTACCATTATACGGCACTTTGGGTAAGAATTCCTTGTTTTATGGTGATCTGAATTATGCCGCTGGTCTTATTAAGTAATGGTCTAGGTACATTTAGAATCATATACTTTTCTGTCTTCTTACGAAAATACTTAATTTATATTATCAAAATGAAAAATCGCTAGTTTCTATTAAGAAGGTAAACTGTACCTACAGCTCAACCAATTGCAAACTTAAAAGGGGTGCTTGGCATCCCATCTAGGCTGCAAACTCAATGGAAGGTTAGCATGGTTTTCCATCACTTGAGTTTGGCAACGGGAGGGACAGTTATCTGAATTCACATTTTAGATGAAAGATTTATTATGCATGAATGGAGGTACATAAAGACACAATCCAACCTAAATAAATGCCAAAGATAAAAGCTTAATATTTTGTCACCTATTCTGTAATGCTTGCCTGTATATAATTCTTTGTTAATAGCTTCTTCCTAATGGTTTAGGTGCTGGAGCTGTCGAATATTTCAATGTCATGCAGAAGTTTCAATTGCTTTTGCGGAAGAGAAGAAAATTTCTGAGGTATAAATTCCCCGTCTTTCACTTCTGAATCTGAATAAGGTAATCGGTTTTCGACATCCATGTGAATTGTAATGATTCAGGCATTGATCTCGATGGAACAGTAAGGAAAATGTGAATTATAATTGACAAGGATCATCTCACTTGAGTATTCATAGTGGGATCTTGGTTCCTACGATTTTTTGTCACTAACTCACCAGTTGTTATGTTAAATCTTCTACCATTCTTGGTGCATCCTTTTCCTTTCAGGTGTTGAAAACTTTTCCAAACACAATGAAGTACTTGAAGAGTAAGTTGTACCCCTAACATCCATTTTCCTTACGCAGCGTCAGGCTAAGAATTTCTTTTATACCACCCTCACTATGTAGCTTTTGTAAGCTTTGGCAACATCACGCCCAAACATCAGGGAGAAAAGTTTGGATTGGCAACATTGTCGAGTCTAATTTTTTATTTTTTTCATTTAGATTCCTAATCCAATTTATATTGGATCTTATGCTTATCTAATATAAATCTTTGACTTAAATTAGGAATTTTATTTTATTTGGCGTCACTACCTAACCGAAGTTGGGAAAAATTATTAAATTAAAACTAATTGAGCAGATTAATTCTAATTTGGACAACTGGTTGACGAAATCTCTTTTTTTTTTTTTTTTTGTAAATGAAAAAAAGAAGAAAGTAAAATAAGAGATTCTTGACTTAAGGGTTAACCTATTAAGCCCTAAAGTTATCACCTTATTTTTCTGAAATTTAGACCATATTCTGATATCTTTTATTTTATTTTATTTTTATTATCTTTTTTATTTTTACTATTTTTTAAAATTATTTTGGATACAGGTAAAACAATTTATAATAATTTGGAAAATGATTTTTTTAATTTCTTTTTAGAGTTGCCCCATAGGGATGCATACGTATCCACTATTCAGGATTAAATAAGCCATAGTTCGCTTTTTATAAAAGTTTTAGTGGGTTCGTTAATTTTAATTATGAAAATACCTTGGGTTTAAATTCATTACCATTTTCAAAATTTTGAAAAAAAATCTAAGCCTAAGCTTTATTATTTTATTTTCTAAAAGAAATTTTGATTTAAGAAAAACCAATTTTGGATTTATTTTGAAAAGAGGATTTTTCTAAGCGACAAAATGATCTATTATTAATTTATGTTATTATCCCAACTAATTATTTAATTTTAAATTATTTATTTATTTATTCTCATTATTTATTTTTTATTATTTTATTATTTTTTATTATTTTTATATTAAACTAAACATATCTATTCTAAATAATAATAATAATTAAAACCTTAACATTTATTTTTTCTATTTTCAAGATTATAAATTTCTAATGAAATAAATATCTAAACAAAATAAATAAATAAATATGGATAAATAATAAATAAATAAAGAATAAGATTTTTTTTTTGGAAAAAACAGACTTACCTGGGTATGGGTCGTGGATCGCAAGTTGGGTCGAATCGGGTTAAATCTGAGTTGAATTGGGTGGTGGTTGAAAGGTTTTCGACGGCGAGGTTTTGGCGGTTTTTGTAGGCGTTTGGAGGCGGCTTCCGAGCTTTTAAAGGGTGGAGAATCTAACCGTGGTAGTGGATTTCTTTAGAAATGCCTCTTGGTGGTGGTTCTTCGCTTGGTCGGTGGTCGCAATGTGGGGGGAACTTCGTCGAGCTTTGAAACCTTTAATTTTTCACTCTTTTCTCACTTTTGATCCGTGGTTTGACTTCCTCACATCGAGCTCTATTTATAGGCATCGAAAATCGAGCTGAATAAGCTCAAATTTTCCTTTAATAGGTACGAATCGGATCTCGATTGAAAAACCCATCTCCGATTTGCTTTGATATGTGCAAATTTTCGATTTTGTTACGATTTTATGCTAATTGGATGATGTTTATCTTATTTTGGTTAAAGATTTAGTGAATTTGTGTAAAAAATTGCATCGAAATAGCTAGATTTTTTTTTTTGTGGTTGGCGACTGTTTTGGACGGAGGTTGAAGACGATCATGCGCTTCTTCCGTCCAATTAGGTGCTGACACGTGTCCTAGGAAATGAAAAAAATTTGCAAAACACGGATTGCTTCCCCTACATTTTGAACTCACGACCGAGCCTCCCCCCCGGCGTGCGGAATTTCTGCATTTGGTAATTGTTGTTCCTATAGTCTTGTGTACTTTTCTCTATAACACTTACCTTCCTTCATCGCATAATTGATGTGAAGTCATTAGGAATACTTGAATTTGCATTTTCTCTCAATTGATGCAAACGCATTCCAACTCTAGTTTTTATTGAATGGTGAAATCTTTTTTTATCATGGCAACCTGGTATTTTTCTTGCATTGTTGAACTCACATAGTAAATTTAAGGATATTGATTGTTAGGGCTAGAGCACAAAAATAACGAGGTGAAGTTAAAAGAGGAAAAAAAGTAAAGATACAAGATTTTATCCTGGTTCGAAAAAGAGAATATATAGTAACAACTATTTATGGGCCCAAACTTAAACTTTTAATGAACAAATATGGGCTTAAATGTGAAAAGCCCTCTGGTGTTACACCTCGACACTACACTGATGACAGATTTCAGATATAAGGCACCAATAGTCACAAATTGAGGTTGCTTTAGCTCTATTTCCATATATTTTCCAGGAAAGCATATTTGCCTCTTTGCCAAGCAATATTAACATATCTATACATTATGTAGTTATTTGAGTAGGAATCTAGTCTACATATTTTGCAAAATGAAGATTAAGTTCTCATTGTAGGCTAGGAGAAAAGTAAACACATTGATTGACGCAACAACATCCAAGAGTAAAGATTGTCTAAAAATTGCTATAAAGACTTCATTAAAAGATTAAGATAACTTTTTGTGTATAGTATTGAGTGTCTAAAATATTCCTATCATGTTCAGCAATATAATGAACATATAAGGATAAAAGCGGAAACAAAAAATTTAGATTGTATACATACCTCTTGCAAATAAATGCACGAATTTTCTTTGTTTCGGTTTAATACTTCTAAGCCCTCTCTCGCTAAAAAATGATGGTATATTTTTTTAAAGTGAGTGAGTGGAATTAGAGACCCAATTGAAAAATCATATTCTAAATATATTTTTTATCATCATAGATCTTAATAGATATGATCTGAGCTTAAATGCGAGATTTTCTCGCGTGGATATACATATGTAGATATGCATCAAAACGCATCATAAATGGATAATATTTTGAATAGATTTTCTAGAACAATCGCACAATATCCAGATGCCAATCCGGATTTAGGAAATTCTAACATTATCCCACTTAGTCCATTTATCCCAATATCAACATAACAAGAAACCAAATATATGCATCATGGCGATAGGTCCTCTCATAACGAGTATTATCTTCCATATATTACAATATATCAAGCCTCTCAATACCAGCTCTTAAACTTAATGAATAAACTACATGTTCATTCTAGGTCCAAACCTAATGACATTTCTTAAAATAAATGAATAGACAAAATGTGCACATAAAACCAAACAAAAAAATCAAGTAAATAAGAGTTTCATTGAAACATCAAATGCATGTACAATGAAAAATTATATCATGGAACCAAGTCCCATTCTTACTACATGATCCTTAAAATTCTTTGGTAGCATGCCTTTAGTTAAAGGATTAGCTATCATTAACTTAGTGCTAATGTGCTTAATGACTATTTTCTTTTCCTTAACACGTTCTCTTATGCCTATGTACTTGATGTTGATATGTTTATTTTGACTATTGCTTTTATTGTTCTTAGCCATAAATATAGCAACTGAGTTATCGCAGTATAATCTCAACAGCTTAGAAATAGAATCAATAATTCTAAGCCTAGACATGAAAATCTTTAACTATGCATCATGTGAAGTAGTCTCAAAACAAGATACGAACTTGGTCTCCATAGCGGAAGTAGTAGTTAAGGTCTGCTTTGCACTCCTCTAAGACACGGCTCCACCAACAAGCATGAAAATGTAATCAGATATTGATTTATGTGAATCAACACTGCCAGCAAAGTCCACCTTAGAATATCCAATGACCTCCAAATTGTTAGTCCATCTATACATGAGCATATAATCCTTTGTTCCTTGAAGGTATTTCATTACCTTCTTTGTAGCTCTCCAGTGGTCAACACCTGGGTTACTTTGATACAAACCTGTGCATACATTAGGCTTCCAATGGCTAACACATATGGGGCATTAGCTTAAGGTCAATCTATCACCCTTCATCATGGGTGCTACACTTGGTGAACAATCCTTCATCCGAAATCTCTCTAAATCTTTGTTGATATGGGTCTCTTAAGATAAACCTAAAATGCCTTAAGATCTTTCCCTATGGATCTTAATGCCAATAACATAAGTTGCTTCACCCATATCCTTCATATCAAAGTTATTCGAGAGAAATTGTTTTACCTCATATAGTAAACCCTTATCATTGGTTGCAAGCAAAATATCATCTACATACAACACAAGAAAACAAATTTTGCTCTTACTAACCTTTTGGTATATACATTGATCTATAATGTTCTCTTCAAAACCAAATGAAGTGATGACATCATGAAATTTCAAATACCATTGACGGGAGGCTTGTTTTAATCCATATATGGATTTATTAAGCTTACAAACAAAATGCTCATCATTATTAGTGGAGAATCCTTTAGGTTGTTTCATATAAGCCTCTTCCTCTAGATTACCAATAAGGAAGGCCATTTTCACATCCATTTGGTACAACTCTAAATCAAAATTTGCAACCAATGCCATAATTAGATGAAGGGAATCTTTCTTAAATACAAAAGAAAATGTCTCTATATAGTCAATTCATTCCCTTTGGGTGAATCCTTTAGTAATGAGCCTTGCTTTATATCTCTCAATGTTACCTTGTGAGTTTTTCTTTGTTTTGAAAACCCATTTGTATCTAATGGATTTTACACCATCAGGTAACTTAACGAGATTCTAGACTTTATTAGATGCCATTGAATCCATCTCTTCTTTCATGGCACTATACCATAAGTTCGAATTCTCAGAACTCATGGCTTGTGAAAATGTCATAGGATCATTTTCAGCTCCAACATGGTAGTCAAACTCATGCAGATACACAACATAGTCACTAGGAATTGCTGATTTCCTTACTCTAGTAGATCTTCTTAATGTTGCATCAACATTCTCTTGAGGAATAAGATCATGTTGTTCAGCTGGTTGTTTAATAGCTTCGGACATTTGTTAAACTTCAACATCTACTGGATTAGGATCAACAGTTTATGGTACCTCTAGGGTTGGCTCTTCAATAATAATTTATACTAGAGGCGTGTTGTTAACAACAACGATTGACCTGCTACTTGAAGTGGCACACTGAGCATCTATATGATCTTTCTCAAAATTAGGACCTTGAGATTGATCACTTACACTAATAAAGTCATTCTCAAGAAATTTTGCATTTCTTGATTTCATAAACTTAGTGTTATGAGATGGACAATAAAATCTATATCCTTTAGACTTTTTGGAATATCTAATGAAATATCCACTAATAGTCCTTAGGTTCAACTTCTTCTCATATGGATTGTAGACTGTAAACACCCCATTTTTGCCCTAGGAGTCAATAATTTTCAATAATAATCAATTTTTCAATTTTTCCTAATTTTTCCCAATTTTTCCTAATTTAGCATAAAATAATAAAAATGTTCAAAAAATAAAAATAAATAGGAAAACACTTCAATTTCGAAAAATGATTTCAGAAATGGCAATAATAAATAATAAACAATTTTTAAAATTTTTTGGAATTTTCAAAAAATACAAAAAATAGAAAAATCGCATTGCATATATGCAATTTGCGAAAATAAAAAAATCAGGAAAGTGGGCTAGCTTAGCTGGTCCGAACCGTGTCTAGGCGCGCGCGCAGGGGGTCGAGGTCGCGGGTTCGAATCGCGGAGGACGCAGTTTCCGCGTTTTGTAATTTTTCGACTTATCCAGTGACACGTGGCAGCATGCGATTGGCCGAGGGAAGTCATGCGCGTCGCGCGTGATCATCTTCTTCGCAAGCCCAACCGGAGAAAAATCCGGCAAAAGTCCGATAAGGCTGAAATTGCTGGATTTCTTCAAATCTTTTTAGATTTCAATAAATCCAAGACCGAATTATCCAGATAAATGGTAAGATTACAACAAATCGGTATCAAATGGATTGGATAAAATCAAATCTAAGAAACGGAAAAATATGGGTTTATCTAAATCGGCCGATTCGAGCTTATCCAAGAGGAGTTCGAGGTTCCTATAAATAGAGAAGAACAGGAGGAAGCAAAAACAAGAAGAAAAAGTGAGAGAAAGAGAGAGAAAGGAGCGAATCGGAGTACGCCGGAGGAACTTGAAGCCGAGACCACCAACCGGAGTTCAAACCACCGCAAGGAGACGTTCTGGGAGTAAACCGCCACCACCATCGGATTCAGCACCCCTAAGAAGCTAGGATTCGACACTTCACCCGTCGCAAACGACCGCCGGAACGCCGTGAACGAGCCAATACCGCCGCCGTGTCCGACCGATTCGATCCGACCCGGTTCGACCCGACCCGCGCACCGATCCGGATCCAGGTAAGTCGGATTTTCCAGATTTTTTTTATTATTTATTTTATTTATTTTGTTTATTTGTTTATGTTGAATTTATTTATTATTATTTATTATATTGTTAGCCATTTATTTATTTATATTGTCGATAAATAGGAAAATGTAGGAATTGTATTTTTCTAGGATTTAATAATGTAGAAAATAGAAAATAGGAAATAAGAAAAAATAAAATAAAAAATAAGAAAAATGAAGAAAAATAATAGAAATATTAGAAAAAAAATAATAAAATTTTAAATTTCAAAATAGGATAGAAAATAAACTTAAGATAAAATTTTCAACAAAAAAAAATCATGAAAAACTTACAAAACTTATAAAAATCACAAAAATCATGAAAAACTTACAAAACTTATAAAAATCACAAAAATCATGAAAATAAAAAAAATCATAAAAAGTCACAAAAATCATAAAAAATTCAAAAGAATTATAAAAGAATCGTAAAAATAAATTTTAACACTTAGAAAAATCCTTTTCTTCAAATAAACTCGAAATTGATGTTTTCCCTCAAAATCATTTTCAAAAAAAAAATCAAATTCAAAGTTTAGGCTTAGAAGTTTTAGAAAAATCCCAAAGACGTTAAGAACTTAAATCAAAAGAGTTTTCAAAATTAAAATTCATCAACAAACCTAAAGATTTTCAGAAAAGCGAACTACGGCTTGTTTGATCCTGAGTAGCAGGTACGTAGGCACCCATTCGGGTCAACCCCTAAAATAAATGAAAAATCACTTTTCTTGAATAAATTCAAAAACATAATAAAAGTAACAAAGACACAATGAAATACATTTCTAAAGATGAACAATTTTGAGAGATTAGGTGGTAACCGTAAAGGTTTTAATAGGTTAGCCTCCGGACTTAGAAACTCTGGTTTTCCCTTTTTCTCTTCTTACAAAAAAACGAGAAGAGGAAATAACGACGACTAGTAGTCTAAATTAAGACTAATCCGCTCATTTAGTCTTAATTCACTTTTCCCAACAACAGTTGGGTGGCGACTCCAAAAATCAAACGAAATTCCTAATCCAAGTCGAGGATCTAGATTAGATGAGCATAGGGTTTAGTTCAGATCGGATTAGGAACGGAAATTCAAAAATTAGACTCGACATAGACTCTCACTTTAGATGGACATCTCCAAACGTGCACATGTCGCAAACTCGATTTCCACCCTCTGAATAACTCAAATGGCATCTTTTCGACAGCTTAGGTTGGAACTTTGTTCAATATATATATATAGTTGTTTTAAGAGCTTCAGTCCATAATAAGTTAGGAAGTTTGGAGCTTGCAAGCATGCTCCACACCATGTCTAATAATGTTTGGTTTCTTCTTTCAGTTACTCCATTTTGATATGAAGAACCAGGTAAACTGTATTGCGCAACAATCCTATGAAGAACCAGGTAAACTGTATTGCGCAACAATCCCATTCTCTTGAAGAAACCTTGCAAACAGACTAGTCGATTGTCCACTCTTTATGTATCTACCATAATACTCTCTACCTCTATTGGATCTCATGATTTTAATTTGTTTTCCACATTGTTTCTCTACTTCAGCTTTAAACACTTTAAAAGCATCTAGTGCTTCATTCTTGTTGTTAAGAAAGTAGAGATTTATGTATCATGAGTAATCTTTTATGATAGTGACAAAATACCTATTATGGTACGCATTCATGTTTGGACTACAAATGTCAGTGTGTATGATTTCCAATATTTCAGAACTCCTCTTAGCACCCTTCTTTAACTTGTTAATTTGTTTTCCCTTAATATAGTTGATACAAGTCTCAAAGTCAGTGAAATCTAAAACACTAAGTATCCCATAATTTACTAACCTTTTAATTCTATTAATGGAGATATGTCCTAATCTTCAATGCGACAACATAGAAAATTTTTCATTCATAACATATCATTTAGTACCAACCTTTTCTTGAACGTACATTATAACATGGTTATCTTGATTTTATAAATTAAGTAGAAAAAGACCATCAAACAAGGTACCATATCCAATAACATCAGATTTATAAAATAAATTAAATTCAGAGTACGAAAAGTTAAAAGAATAACCGTCTGACACAAGTCTAGAAATTGAAATTAAATTCCTAAAATAACTAAGGATATAAAATATCTTTTTCAAATTCAAAATGTAACCACTACTTAAAACTAAGTTGCATGTTCCAATAGCCTCCACATGTGAGGACATCTTATTGCTTGAGTAGATGCTGCACTCACTTCTCACTAGCTTTCGCAGGTCTTTTAAGTCCTATAATGAATTGGTTACATAGATTATAGAACCAAAATCAATCCATCATGTGTTATGATTAACATCGATCATATTTGATTCATAACAGATAAGTGAGAGTTGAGTACCTTTTTTATCAAGCCACTGCATGAACTTGGAGCATTATTTCTTCATGTGTCCCTTTTTTTTTTTTACAGAAGAAGCACACAATCTCCTTCTTTATGTCCTTTACAGGAGGGATTTTCCCTTTCTCCTTGTCTTTGGCATGATCCTTCTTATTACTCTTTCCATGAGTAGTTAAGTTTACCTTTTCCTTCTTCTTATCTTCCATAAGTAGTCTTCCCTCTTCTTGAACACACATGGTTAACAACTCATTGATTGATCATTTATCTTTATGTGTGTAGTAAGATATCTTAGATGGGCTACACTCTTATGGTAAAGTGCAAAGGATATAGTGAACTAAGAAGGATTCTGATAACTCAACTTCCAATGCCTTCAATTAGGCTGCAATATCCCTCATGCGCATGATATGATCATGCATACCCTTAATGCCAGTAAGCTTTAAAGTCGAAAGCTCTATAATTAGGGTACTAGTCATTGCCTTATTTGAAGTAACAAATTGCTCATCAATGGCCTTTAGTAAATCTTGGACCCTTTGATAATGCTTGACAGAGCTTCTTATACTAGTAGAAATTTTAGTCTTATGAACATAATTGACAAGCAATTAGATTGCTCCCATTTTTCATACAGACTTATTTCATTCAGAGTGCTAATTTCAGTTATTGCAGGAGGCTCCAATTTCCTTCTAGCATAATCAATGTCTATTTATCCTAAATGAAGAAGAACTCTCTCTTTCCAACCTTATAGTTATCCTCCTTAAGTTCAGGAACATCACATTACATATTAGAAAAATTGATAGGTTGAATTGCTGCAATAATTAAACATAGATGCTCATGTTACAAAATTTTTTTAGGCTAATTAAGATATTTAATGTTTTACTAATGTAAAATCATGCTAAAGTATGAATCTAGTGACATAAAACTTGCTTGTAGGCTAAAGTTGTAATTCAATTAGATTCATTTGAAGTTTTATGATAAAATTATCAAATCATATTCCTTTTTACAATCCATGTTGGTAAATTAGAAAATATAATTTGATATTTTATCCTAATTAATCAAATACAATATAATAAAAAATTCCTATGGGATAAGATCTGATCTATTATATTGTGTATATTTAATCATAACTAATGTTTATTTTCACATGTGATCTTATCATCCTTAATACATACAATTTTAATTAACTAAAGATGTTGTGGCTACTCTTTAATTAATTGAAATTGTATGGATCACATAAACATTAACTAAATCCTTAAGCTCAAGTATTACAAAAACCGTAAGCAATAACTTATGAGCTTAACTCTAACACACTTATATCATCTAATCAACATTACATGTATAATAACAAACCATAAATCACACATGTAAACAAATAATAATATAAGCACATATCATGATAATTAAATCCATAGATAGCTAATATGATTTAATTTATTTCAATAATTAACACAAATAATTTCGATATGTAAAATTGTTTACTATATGTTATTTATATAATTAACAATAAATAATATAGATACGTTAAAATTATAAAAGTTTAATTTTCATTAAGTGTTGAAATCCTGATTTAAAGCCTATTAAATTTATAATAAAATTGGCCAAAAATCACGTACAAAGGCTCAGCTCAGTGATAGAGCCATTTTATACTCAATCTTTATAGTATAAATTGTGTTAAATTATTATTGATTTTATAGAAATCATAAGGAAATGGTACTTTAATTCTATCATCGTGATAAATCAGGTTAAATGGAATCAAGGATGCTAATTCAAGTATTTTAGAGAAGTCATCTACAACTTGGACCAAGACAAGGAATCACACCACTAGAGGAAGCACGGTTTGAGGCACGACCAAGGTTCAAACCGTGTTACACACTGGACAAGAAGGCGAAAATGAGGACTTTCAACAGAGAGAGACACGACTTAAGGAATGGTCGTGGTGGAAGCCGTAGGATAAACCGTGCTTGAAGCCGTGGTGGAAGATAGACGTGCCAAGGAGAAGAAAGTGTGGAACATCAACCAGATGAAGGCATGGCTTGAAATCTAGCCGTGGGTGTAACCGTGGTACACACTGGACACGGATGAAGACTTGAAGATTGTGCACAGATGAAGGCACGACTTGAAATCTTGCCGTGTGTGTAACCGTGGTTCACACTGGGCATGGATGAAGACTTGAAGAATATGCACAGAGGATGGCACGGCTTGACCTACGGCCGTCTGATGGGGCGTGCCAGGCAGACGAATCTTCACTTCTCGAAATCTACTTGGAAAAGGAAAGATATTTTCGTATCTTTCTAGCAAAAGATCACATGCCATCTCCCTAACAATATAAATAGAACCAACCTAAAGGGTAAGGACAACTTTTGAACTTTTGAATCTTTGAATCTGGAATCACCTTGGAGACAAGAAGGAAACGCGGAGGCAGAGCAGGCAACCGGGTTCATTATTTTTTTATTTTTATTTTTCGTTTTATTGATGAACATGAGTAGCTAAGCTACTTTTCTAGCCAAAGGGTCATAGATGTTTAATTCTCCACGAATTGTGAGGTCTAATTGACTTGTATTTATTCTATTCTTTGTTTTTGGGTATTCATATATCTTCTGATCGTTTTTTCATTATTATCTTTGTTGATTGGTATGAATAGAGCTCTTCTACTCAATTAGCAAATTAATATATTGTCAACTAGCACGTCAAATCCGTAATTGTTTGATTGTTCTAGCCTTAGTGACGCAATAACATGTTTGGTTATAAAAGAGATGATCGAATTCATGTTATGGAGGTGTGTGATCATGTTTAAATAGGTTATCTTATAATCTACTGGCATGAATTGGTGGTCTCTCTAGATCTTAATGCTATTGATAGATTAAATCCTAAGCGCTTGTCTAAGGATTGTTTAATCAATAAGAGAAATAATTCAAAGCGCTTGTCTGAGGTTATCGAGGAAGTAAGGAGAGATAGGTTGTTAGAGCTTGTTAATAACCATAACCAATTTATCTAGGAACAAGAATAGAGAACATTTGCATCGATGATCAATTCCTAGAATTAAACCATCTTGATTCCTTTGGCTAGGCTTTTTATCAATATACAACTTTCTTATCTTGTTTTAACTTTATTCAATTCACAAACCAAACCCCCCATTTTCCTTTTCCTTTTATTCTCCTTGAATAGAAATAAGTTTAACCAATCTCTGTGGATTCGACCCTACTCACCACTATATGCAAATCATATAATTGTCTAGGAGTAGGTTTTATTTTTGTTGGATTCGACACCCATCACTCAGTTAGTTGAGTTCTACGCTATGCATAGGAGAAGCTTAAGTAGTGACAGGTTTGATTAGGGCAAGCGCATTCTGCGCATCTTTAATTTTTTCAAACAGATGGGTGCAATGCATGTACAAGACTTAACACATGAACGCGCTTTTTTTGAGGAAGTGTACTTGGCTGAATAATGTGCAATGATCAAATGTCTTCAGTTCCTCTAGTGACGATGACAGTTAACTCCAGTAAGTCGGATTCAGACTAAATGCAGTCACCGTATTTAATTTTTTTAAAGTCAATTTTACTTTTTAAGATGACTTATATTTAAGTTGCCTTCAACCTTCAGTCGGGTCGCTATGACCCAATCTTGACTCGCAATTTTCTGACTAATTTGGATCTTAAAATTAACGTTTTAAAGCCCATAACACATGGAATTCGATTTTATATCAATTCCCAATATTATTAAGACAAAAAAAAAAATCAAAGTTAAACCAAACCAAAACAGAGCAAGGCGAAGGTATTTTAAAAAAATTGCTCTGATACCAAATGTTAGAGTATATAAAATATTCTTATCATGTTTGGTAACATAATGAACATATAAGAACAAAAGCGGAAGCAAATAATTTAGATTGTGTACATATCTCTAGCCATTGCAAATAAAAGCATGAATTTTCTTTGTTTTGGTTTAGTAATTTTAAGCCCTCTCTTGCTAAAAAACAATGGTATATTTTTCTGAAGTGAGTGAGTGGGATTAAGGAACCAATAAAAAAATCACACATAAATATATCTTTTACCATTATAGATCTTAATCGAAGTGATTTGAGCTTAGATGCGAGATTTTCTTGCATGAATACATATATGTAGATATGCATCAAATCCAATCTTAAATGGACCATATCTTGAATAGAGTTCTCGGAAAATTCGCACAATATTCAAATGCGAATTCGAATTTGGGAAATTCCAACATTACAGTCCAAAATAGACCCTAAACAAACAAATAGTTATAAGAAGAAAACATTGAAGCAAGCAACTTTAGAATAGGATAGGAAACCCATTTTCATTCGGTAGTTAACCAATTAGCAAATTATGTGATAAAACTTTTTATTATTATTATTTAAAAGAATTTGCATCTTAAAACAAGTTTTTAAGGTAAGATTCCCTTCCCTCACACACCCTACCTCTTTTTTTTGCATGGTTTTTGTAGTGTCTACTAGTTAGTAAATATCACATCCCACAAGATACTCTAATCATGATAACTCACCACGGTTACTTGGCCTCAAATAGGCAACCACAAAGCATCTCAATCACAATATTAAACTAACCTGTTAAAATACAAATAATGAAATTGAATGCCTCTGACACACCTCTATTTCACTAAGATTATTTCATATTTATTGAAACAAAATAAACAGGTCTTCCAAAAGTAAGCCTCATGCAAGTCCCATAACAATACAAGTTAAAATTTTGCTAATTCAGGTTAAAATATTTACAGTAAACAGTCTATTAGTTTTCTAACATAATTTGCAAGAAAAATCCATTCCATCCCTCAAAACTTTACTCCTTATCCTAGAAGTTTCGTGATGAGATTTAGTTACTTTGGTAATGTGTCTACTTGGTAAGTTTACATAGTTGCAACTTGCATCATAAAATCTATAGGAGTTGAGCCATTATCGCTTAGTAAGATGGGAATGCAATACTCTTAATATTGTACATGCATAAATAAATCAAGCAAGTTTTCAATCATATGTTATGCATGATCATCCATATGCAATATAACATTATACATAGTTTTTCAGTAATCAGCCTGAAGTCTAGGGTTTACTGCTTCCTTGACCTTGAGTTAGGGATTCTTATTACTATAAGTGCCTAAGTATTTATATCATTTATTTTTCATCTTATCTTTTTATTACTAATTATCTTATAATTTAAAGATTTTAAGCTCCAAGTGTCAATGAGCACATCGAGCACACACTTTCAAGGACATACAAGACTCTCCCACTTAGTTTTGTCAAAGATGCGACAATCTCCTTTAGTCATGCAGTTCATTGATGGAAAAATAGTAATCTTCATGCAATTACTTCTTGTATGTCATGTAGCAGTAATAGTCTTCAGTTATAGTATAATGTATCATATAATGTATATTAAATTTTATTTAAGTCATAATAATTAGTTTATTACTTTGAAGTGATCACGTAAGGTATAATCATACATTAACAACAAAACATGGAAAACAATAGATATTTACGGTCAAAGAATGGTACACTCAAAATCACATTGCATGATTGATTGATCATAGGGGCTCACATGAATCTCCTACATCATTATGTCCAACCACCAAAATTTAGGAATTCCAGATTATAACCTCAATCCATATGCCACGTTACCTTGCCTTTTTTCTTTTTATATTATATATATAATTATATAATCATTTTCATTCAACGACTCCTATTCATCTTCTTCTTCTTCCCGCCGGCCATCTTCTTCTCGTTGGATTTCATCTTGCACTCAAAGCCGGACTCCATCTCACACACACGATCACCACGCGACTCACTCTCTCGCACCACCATGACACTCACACACCGGTGCACACACTCGGACACCACATGACATCCCATCCACGTACCCGCACGCACGCCCTTCAAGCACCAGTAGCACACGAACATGCACCATCGCTCCCACCGTTTGCCCCACACACACACTCCATCCACTGAACACCACACACGACACACGCCACTCCACGCATGATCTAGCCACTGCGCACACTTCACACGCACCAAGCCACTAGCACACACGATAACACGCACAATCAGTAATCCTTGCTCCACTCCTTCACCTATCACCCAACACCATCACACGACGCATCGGACACCACATTCACACATGAATCGGACACACACAGATTACACAACAAAACATGACAATCACGGACATCACCGATTTCTCCACGCACGCGCAGGATTCGGACACGACATTTTTACGCGAAATTCATAATAGCGAATATATGAACATGAATATACAATTGTACTATATATATCACATCACAATAAGCAGTATACATGGAGTTCCATTCACTTTGCTCTTATATTTTTAAGGAGTATAATAATCGTACTCGTAAAAGATTAAAACTTTTTCTTAAAATATAAGAAAACAGAACTATTATTTATTATTCATATTAATATTATCTTATTTTTTTATATTTTTAGTAATTTTAACTATTTTTTAAATTAAAATCTCATTTTTATATATTTTAAAATTGCATTTAAAATTTAAAAGTATTCATATAGTATAGTATAATTTTATAAGGCTTACCTCAAAAAATTGAGTAAGTAGTTCTGAATCAAAATTTGGATATTGTACGTGTAATCTGTCGCAATTTTTCTTCCACTTTCCCTCTTTTCTTTTTATTTTTTCTTATCTCGCTTTTCTCTCATGATTTCCGTCACTCGAATTCATGATCTGATTTCTGACGAGCAATTTGAAGAATTGGAATGCGTGGACGTCAGTTACCGGAAGGCAATATTATATATAAAGTTAATTTATGAATTTTCAGGTTACCCCTCACACGCAATAATTCAAAGGATAAAGGATAATAACTTTAGTATTTTATCATAAAGTTTTATAATTAAACTAAATGAATTAGTCTGAATATAAATATTTATTTAATTATTATAAATATAAATTTTAATTTATTTTATCATTTATTTCAAAATTTTGTTGTCGCTTTTTAAACTGTTCTTTCTTTTAATTCAAAATTATATGGGTTATAAATAGGCTTTTTAAAATAATTTACAGGCTAATCCGAAATTAAATTTTCAATAGATTTTGAGGTTTTGCATTCTCTCCCCTTCAAAAGTTTTGTCCTCAAAACTTTAGAGCATATATGGGTTTTTGAACAAATGAGGGTACTTTGCCTTCATTTTGTCTTCTCTTTCCTAGGTAGCTTTTTGATCCTATTGTTTGTTTCATTACACTTTAACATATCTGATGCTATTGTTGTGTAACACTTGAGCTTAGGCATCAAGGACTTTGATTAGATGTTCCTTATACATCAAGTTAGGTTGAATATTCAGGATATCCATCTCAATATATTGATTTGGATCTAGGATGTGCTTCCAAAACAATGATATGTGAAACAAATTCTAGATTCCTAATAGTTAAGGAGGTAAGGCTAATTTGTATGCTAGTTCTCCAATTCTTTCCAAAACCTTGTATGGTCCTATGTATCCAAGGCTTAATTTTCCTTTTGTCTCAAATCTCCACATTCCTTTAATTAAAGTGACCTTTAAGTAGACATGTTCTCTTGGTAGAAATTCTATTTCTCTTCTTTTCAAATCAACCTAACTCTTCTATTGGTCTTGGGTTTCTTTCATTCTTTGTCTAATGGTGGCCACTTCATCTATCGTCTCTTGTAGTATGTTAGGTCCAATTGCACACCTTTCGATTTCATCTCAATACAATGTAGATTTACATCTTTTCCCATATAGAGCCTCATATGGAGCCATCTTGATCAATGGATGATACCTATCATTGTAAGCAAACTTGACTAGAGGTAAGTATTGGTCCCAACTATCTTTGAAATCCAGAGTGCAAGCTCTTAACATATCTTTTAAAGTTTGGATGATACATTCTGATTGTCCGTTAGTTTGAGGATGATATGCCATGCTAAATGGCAACTTTGTTTCGAGAGCTTGGTGTAAACTTCTCCAAAATTTTGTACAAAGTGTGGATTTTTGTTAGATACTATACTAACTAGTACCCCATGGAGTCTTACAATCTCCTTGAGGTAAATTCTGGCCAACTTATCCAAGGAGTATATCATGTTGATGGGTAAGAAGTGAGAAGATTTAGTTAAGGAATCTATGATCACTCATATTGCTTTGTTTCTAGCTCTAGTCCTTGGTAAAGTTGTGACAAAGTCCATAATAATCCATTTCCACTTCCATTCTAGAATTGGCAATGGTTGTAACAGTCCTTCGAGTTTTTGGTGTTGTGCTTTAACTTGCTGACAAATGGAACATCGGGAAATGAACTATGCCATGTCTCTTTTCATGCCTTTCCATCAGTAACCTTTCTTGAGCTCTTGATACATTTTAGTTTCTCCCAAATGTGTTGTACATTTGGAATTGTGGGCTTCATCCATGATTTCATCCCTCAGCTTCTTATTTTTTGGTATATACAAATGACCTCTTATCTTTAGAACTCTGTTTTGATCCAAGTCAAAATTTGTATTAGCTCCTTGTTTTACCTTATTCTGAATATCCATTAGTTTTAGACCATTAAGTTGCACTTCCTTTATTTTATTTAGAGAAGTAGGTTATATTTCCAAACTCGCTATTTGTGTTTGTTCTTCATGCTACATAAACTCGATCCTATTTTTTCAAATTCCTGTATCAATTCTTGTTATTCCATCAATAGTCCTACTACTTTGCTATAATTCTTTCTACTCAAAGCATTGGCTACGGCATTAGCCTTTCCTAGGTAGTAATTGATATTATGATCATAGTTCTTAATTAGTTATAGCAATTTTATTTGCTACATGTTCAACTCTTTCTATGTGAATAAATATTTTAAACTCTTACGATTCGTGTAGATCTCGTACCTTTGCCCATATAAATAATGTCTCCATATCTTCAAGGCAAATACAACTGTTGCTAATTCCAAATCATGCATAGGATAATTCTTTTCATGTAGTTTCAACTATTTAGAAGAATATGCTACAACCTTTTTATTTTGCATCAAAACTCACCTTAACTCGATTCACAAGACATTGCTATATACACAAAGGTTCTTTCGAGTTCAATAATATCAGAATGAGAGCTGAAATCAACCTTTGCTTCAACTCTTAAAAGCTTCTGTTACATCTTTCATCTCAATCAAACCTTACATCCTTTTAAGTCAACCTTATCAATGACTTCAAGATCTATGAGAAGTCCTTTACGAATTTCTTATAATATCTTGCTAATCTAAGAAAACTTTTTACTTCTGTAATAGTAGTGAGTTGTTTCCATTCAACTATTGCTTTAATCTTTGTTAGATCCACTGATATGTCTTCTCCAGATATAACATGCCTTAAGAAAGCCACTTGATCCATCCAAAATTTGCATTTCAAAAATTTCGCATATAAGTAGTGTTTCTTTAATACTTCTAAGGAAATTCTTAGGTGTTCCTCATGCTTTTGATTGGTCTTGGAGTAAATTAGAATATCATCAATAAAGACTACCATGAATTTTTCTAAGAATAGAAAAGATTTGGTTCATGAGGTCCATGAATGCAATTAGAACATTTGTTAATTCAAATGGCATCACTAAAAACTCATAGTGTCTATATCTAGTTTGAAAGATTGTTTTGGGTATATCTTCTAGCTTAATTTTTAACCGGTGGCAACCGGATCATAAATCAATTAGGGAAAACACGCTTGCTCCATGTATTTGATTAAATAAATCATCAATTCTCGACAAAAGGTATTTATTTTTAACGATCGCCTAATTTAACTCTTGGTAATTGATGCATAATCTTATAGATCCATCTTTCTTCTTCATGAACAATATTAGAGCTCCCCAAGGTGAAACATTTGAATGAATGAATCTCTTCTCTATTAACTCTTGCAATTGAATTTTTAATTCTTTTAACTCAATTGGGGCTATTTGATAAGTTGCTTTGGAGATCGGTTTGGTACTAGGCTTTACTTTAATAGTGAAGTCCATCTCTCTCGAAGGAGGTAACCTTAGCAATTTCTTAGGAAATACTTCAAAGTAGTTATTTGCTATGGGTATTTCCTCCAATCTAAGTAGCTCTAAATCCGTTTCTATCGCGCTTATCAAGCACATGTCCTAACCTCCAGAGTCTTCTCCTTCTACTTACAAGACACCAGTGGAAACTTCTAAATTCCTTCTTGATTGTCCCTAATACACCATGGTCTTCATACCCGACTTACTTAGTAGCACTTCTTTTTTCTTACAACCCACATTGGTGAAATGCTTAGACAACCAATCCATCCCCAAAATTGCTTCATAACCTCTCAAAGACAAAACAATTAAGTCTGTAGGCATATTTCTTCCATGAATTTCAACTAAGCGGTCTTTTATTATCTCTTTAGTAATCACTTTCTCTTTGATAGGGATACTAATCCTCAAAGTCTTTGGAGAATGTTAAACTTTCAACTTCCTTTGTTGTGCTACAATCGAGCTTATAAAAGAATGCGTAGCTCCTGTATCGAAAATGATAATGTTTGGTTGGGTGGTGATTAGAATGGATCCTAAGAGTTACGTAGTATTAAGGTTAAGTTCTAACTTTTATCTTTTTGAATCTTTTAGTAGTGAGTCTTTTATAATTCTTGACTTTTCAATTAATTTCCCTAATCAAATCTCATATATATAAAATATTATACAAAGACAAGTTTGGTTCTATGTACTTGTTACTACATCTTCTTCATCCTTATATCTCATGGCTGCTAAGACAATCATCGAGCTCTCACTCACCTTGGTCTTATTTTCTTTTAAAGCACGAAATAATCTTTGGGTTATTGAGTTAAGTTGATTTCCTCACCTAAAATTCAAGAAAAAGAGTATCATTATTCACTATTCATACTAGGATCACTTTAACTCCTATATTTCTAGTTTTTCCCATTATTTCTTATACTTAAAAACCCTGGTATTATATTATTAAAATTGTATTCAAATTTTGGAGTTGAAAATTTACTCTACAAGTGGGGTCTAGTTTCGTAGAGTTCACTTCAAGAATTACATTGGTGATCCAGATTGAAATTTGGAGTTAGTATGTAAAAGTTATGGATTCTTTTTTGTTTTTGTTTTGAAAATTTAAAAAAGTCAGCTTTCATACGGGGAACGGAAAAAGAAAGGAAAAAAAAAACGAAAAAGAAAAGGGAAGGCTATGGGAAAGAGGAAAGGTGATGCAATTTATACATGGGAAAAATTTTGAATTCTCTAAATTCGTTAAATATGTATGTGATAATTTTAATTAATAATGTTAATTAAAATATTTTTTATATAAAATTTTATGATTCAATTAAATAAATTATTTTAAATTTAAATATTTACTTAATATTTTTATTTAATTATTCTAATTTTATGGCTTTAATTTATTTAAATAAACTATTAAATAACTATTTTTTCTAATTTAAAATTATAAAATTTAAAAAATAATTATTAAACTAATTTAGTATTAAGTTTTAGTTACATTATGGCTTTCACATTTACTATGATATACAATTTTCTTGGATATTATTGGCATCTTCAGGGATTTTCTCTCGTTGAAAAGATTGCATCCCTTGTTTGACAAGATTTTCTATGGATGGATACAAAAGTCCAACGTTAATGTTAGAGCTGGGAATGATGGCCAAACGAGCTGGCCTACGGGTCGAAGTGGACCAGCTCACATTGGTCCGCACATGTTGTGGTCCAAAAATCTGGCCTGCCCGGCTCGTGGGATAATGCGGATCGGCCAGCCCCACATAGATTTTTTTAATAAAATAAAAAATTATTTTTATCATCGATTCTTTTTTTATTTATTGTTTTTTTATAGCTATTTAATTTGTTTAACTTTAAGGTAATGTTAAACTTTTTTTTTTTTTTTATATTCTAGTGGCGATGACTACTTAAGCAAAATCACAGTTTGAATATAGAAGTTTCGTATTGTGTTTATGTGTTGCATCTTTTTTTTTAGTTGTTATTTTTATCTTTTAGTTTATTTACATATTTTACTTTTAGTTTTACTATTGATATTGAATAGCTTAGTAAACTAATTTTATTTTATTTTATTTTTTGAAAGTGGTGCGACCCAACCAACACCCAAGTGAGTTAGCTTGCCCTCGACCCACGGGTCACGTAGGTATTGACCAAAATTTTTTGTCTACTCCACAAAATTTTTGCAGGCTCCGCAGGCCAACCCGTCAGCCCGCTTTACATTCCCGGCTCTAGTTAACGTCATCTGCCTCTTTACTTTTCTGTCCCCATCATCCCATTTTTCCATCTATCCCTGAGAAAGTCAAGGTCAAGAGATAAAAACAAAAAAAATATCTCTAAGACTTTTCCAGCCCCAAGTCCGACCACTTATCTGCAAAGTAGGACAGCCATCGAAAGGTTTTGGTGATTAATTACTTTCCATTGGAAATACATATGTCTTTTAGGTCGTTTTCGTGTGTCCAACACGCATAATATAGACTGCAATTGTTCCAGCTACCTCTCATTAATCCTCTGTCCTGTAACTCGTAGTTGTTTGTGATCAGATCAGTAATTTTTATCAAAATTTTCATGTAAATTTCTTCATCTTTTACATCTGCATGGAGATTTTGATCCATGAAGTATTATTCTTAGCTGTCTTTGGCTTCTTGGTAAACTTGTTTACTATTACTAAAGCTGCACCAAGTTATGTGGACCGCTCTTGTGGAAACACCACCACCTTCACTTCTAACAGCACTTTCCAAAGAAATCTGGACTCCCTTTTCACTTCTCTTTCTTCCACTGCTGCCGGCAGGGGATTTTACAACTCCTCCGCAGGTGAAGGCCAAGAAGACACTGCCTATGGCATCTTCCTCTGCCGTGGTGACATCAGCAACGACACGTGTCAGGATTGTGTTAAAACTGCAACCAATGATATAATCCAGAGATGTTCCAGAGATAAAGTTGCTTACATATGGTACGAGGACATCGATACTTGAGTAAATGATGCATTTTTAGGATTTACTCTTGCTATTTGATATCTCTTTGCTAGTGTTTTGTTATGTTATTTATCCCTTTAAAAGTAGATGGATTTCTTTATTTTTCCTGTTCTGGAAACACTTGTTTCATGATCATGAAAGATGGGCATTTTGTGTACTTAGAGTAAGCAAATAGTTGGACGATCACGAAACCACTAATTAAAAGTTGCACGGTAATCACAATATTAAAAGAAACAGCATCAATAGACGCGTATTAGATGTGGATTATTAGTTATTTTCCTATTTCTTTGTAGCGAGTTGCTCATATAAATACCTCTGAGGAGATTTGTAATGAACAAGCAAGAAGATTATTATCAATTAGTTTAAAAGTAATTTGTTTTAGCTTAGGAGATCGGAGGGTTCTTTCTTAGCGAGTCCTCAAACCAAATTTCATCACAGGGATAGGCCGGAACACTAACAAGGACAAACCGATCCTAACTAACGATTTTTTCTTACGCCGACCTGTGACTAGATCCATGACCCGGGCTCATAACACAAAGAGGGATGTTTCAGATACTAGTAAGAAATTAGGCATCAAGTCCTACTAAATTTCTTTAGTTTTTGTTGCCTACTAAATTTGATGCCTAAATCTAGGGCCTAATTTCATCTAAAGAGGGATATTTCTTTCAAGTTGCCACAAAAGAGGGGCTTCACCATTGTTATCATCGAGTCGTTTTATGGTAATTTCTTTTAGTGTCTATTGGCAGGTATGATGAATGCATCTTTCGTTACACAAATAAGTTTGCTTTCTCTACCTTTGAGAGAGAGCCTTGGATCCCCATACCCGGTTCAAGTGACATTAGTGAGCCTTCTCTGTTTGTACCAGTGCTGAGGAAAACATTGCAAGAATTGGTTCAAAAGACAGTGAATGATGCATCATCCAATAATAAGTTTGCTGCTGGAAAAGCCAATGTGACAAGTACAGAAACATTGTATGCACTAACGCAATGCACTCCAGATTTGCTAAAAGAAGATTGTTATATATGTCTTGAATCTGCTATCTCGAGCCTGGATGAATATAAGCGAGGAGGGAAATGCTATACCCCAAGTTGCCTTGTTGTGTTTGAACTGTACCCCTTTTTTAATACAAGTTTTGGTGGGTTAGTATGGGACTATACACCAACCGTATATCCTCCTCCACCTACTGCTGTGGCTGGCCCAGGTTCAAGGACAGGTAAGTAAATATTACGTACTGTTGAACTAAAGCTTACTATAAAACTAGGGTCACCCAACTTTGCATGGAAGATGTTATTTTGTATGTAACAACTAACAAGTCCAGTTAGGGCTTGATCAAATCAATGAAGGCAATATTATATGAATAGGTTTATGTCATTTTCATGAATAAGATTCAACTGTTTCTTGGTAGAGTCAGAAACCAGAAGTGTAAGTTTTTTTAGGTCTCTATCAACACTTTTGCTCAGGCTCGTTCTGACTTGGTGTTTAGATAAACCAGATTATAATGCACATACCTGTGAGCAATAGTTAAAGCACATCTTGAAAGTTGTCAAACTCATGGTTTCGCTTGGCAGGAAAAAGCAATGTCTCTTCTGTGACGATCATTGCTGCCACAACTTCCATTTCAGTCTTGGTTGTGCTTTCATTCATTGGATTTTGTTTCCTTAAAAGGAGACTAGGCAAGAAACATGGGTTACCAGACACGAGAGGTAAGGAATATCTATATCCCCTTTCTTTTAGTTAATTCTTTGGTAATTCTCATGAAAATGAAAATACTGTTTCATTTGGTCCTACAGTTGGAAATGAAATTATTAAAGTTGAGTCTCTGCAATTCGACTTGGGTACAATACAAGCTGCAACAAACAATTTTGCACATGACAACGAATTGGGTGAAGGTGGATTCGGCAAAGTTTACAAGGTGCAAAAAGGTTACGCTGAGCAAGTGCCATAAATTCAGTCACTTTATCGTGTAATGCGTAAGCCCTGATGCTAAAGTTTTTGAATATCTGCAGGGCACGTTGCCTAATGGGAAGGACATAGCTGTGAAGAGACTGTCCAGAAGCTCTGCACAAGGTGTAAACGAATTCAAGAATGAAGTCGTCTTGGTAGCAAAGCTTGAACATAGAAATTTAGTGCGCTTGCTTGGATTCTGCCTGGAAAGGGAAGAGAAATTACTTGTATATGAATTTGTTCCCAACAAAAGCCTAGACTTCTTTTTATTTGGTATGCTCTCTTAACTTATTGTATTTCATCTTTTGGTCAGTTTTTGAGACTCACAGCTTGATTTTTTGAATTTGCAGCTGCGGAAAAGAAAGCACAATTGGATTGGTCTACACGTTTTAGAATAATTTATGGGATTGCTCGTGGGATGCTCTACCTTCATGAAGATTCTAGGCTCCGAATCATTCATCGTGATCTCAAGACAAGCAATATATTACTAGATGCTGATTTGAATCCAAAGATTTCCGATTTTGGCATGGCAAAAACGTTTGGGATTGATCAAACTAGAGGAATCACCAAAAGGATTGCTGGAACATAGTAAGTTTCAACAATAATTATGCAAACACTCTGCTCAGTTGGTTATAAAATTAAATCATTGGTTTTACGCATCAGTTGTGTACATCATGTGCTTTCAGATTTTTTTTTCCCTTCGTTTTAAACCTCTCTTTTATTTACACGTATATTTTCATCCTAATCATTATGCTTTGATTTTCAAGTGGTTACATGCCTCCAGAATATGCAATCCATGGACAGTTCTCCATAAAGTCCGATGTCTACAGTTTTGGAATCATACTACTTGAGATTATAAGTGGCAAGAAAAATAACTTGATGTACCAATCCGACCAACCTGAGGATCTTCCAAACTATGTAAGTTTGCTCAAATTACTCCTCCTTTGCATTCTGTTACTGTCAAGCATAAATTTATGGAATTTTGCATCTTTTACGTTCCTGTCTAGGCTTGGAGACATTGGAGGAAAGGAACGCCGTTGCAATTTTTAGATCCTTCATTAAGAAACTCATTTTCGAAACACGAAGTCCTAAGATGTATCCATATCAGCCTATTATGTGCTCAGGAAGATCCGGCTGATAGGCCGACTATGGCGAAAATAATCCTTATGCTCAACAGCTCCTCCATTACTCTACCCTCCCCGGGAGATCCAGCATTCCATCTTCACAGTCGAATAAAGCATCGCTCGGAAGAATCTACTGGCACAACTAGACCTTCAATCAATGATTTTTCGATTACGGAAGTATACCCGCGATAGTGTTGAAAAGATATATGATAATGCCAGCTAGAACATATTTCTATCCTTATCCAATTAATTAAATTAGTTAGGATACGGAAATACTATAAATAGAATATTTTTGAACTACAATTAATTTAGTTAGATTTTCAGAATTGAGAAAAAGATTTACTTTTCTCTGGAAATCATTTTTTCAAGAATTGTATCAATTGAAATACTGAAATATAATCATTTTCTTTTCTATCAAGTTGCAACGACATCAATGTTCATCCATGTATTCTTCATCAACATAGAGTACTTTTGGTTGTAAAACGTTGCGACAATATGGTTGTTGCGAACTTATCTTGGTTCGACTTTGTTTCTTTGACATTCGTCTGCTATCGTACTAAAAATTCCTCATATGTTATTAGAGTAGGTTATATTGGAAATCATTATGAAGAACAAGTGTTATTTGATCTGTATTATATCTCTACATCAGATAATCTCAATATGGTAATTGGAAATGTTATTTTTTATGGCAAGAACTACCTATCTTGGAGTAGGTTGATCAAGATTGGACTTGTGGCAAAATTTAAGTAGAGATTTATTGATGGAACTATAAAGAAACCTGATGAAGCCTTGATTGATATGATCTGATGGATGCATTGTGATTATATGGTCAGGAGCTAGATTCTAAATTTCATAGTTGTAGAATTTTCACAAAACTTTTTGTATACACAATTTGCAAAAGAATTGTGATGAGAAGTCAAGGAACAATATAAACATTCTAGTGGACCTTTGGAATTTTAGATTCAACAAGAAATATGCAATCTTGTACAGGGAAACTCAACAATAGGAATCTATTTTAACAACTAAAGAAATTATGAGATAAGCCGCATATGCTAAAAACTAGTTCTGTTTGTACTTATGGGATAATGACTTATTGCATGTGAACTAAAAGAAAAGCTTGATGAATATGAATCAAGGTCCAAATTAATACAGTTTTTGATAGGGTTATCAGATTCGTATGAGTCAATTATAAGCCAAATTTTGAGCATGGATCCATTGCCAAATGTTAATCGTGCTTTTTTATTTTGTTCAACAAGTGAAAAAGCAAAAAGAAGTGACCTCAGTTGCAGTAAATGATTCTAATATGGCTGTGTATTTTGTGAACAAGAAAGAGATGAATAAGGGTGTAATGGATAAAAGAAGAGGAAAAGAAAATGCCAAAGTCTTTTGTAGGTATAATAAAATAGAAGGTCACACTATTTAAAATTGTTTTCAATTAATTGGGTATCTAGATTGGTATAAAGGGAAGAAAGGCCAAAAGGCGTTATGGATGGTAGCTGCTTGTAGTAATGAAGATATGAATTCAAATTTATATGCTCTGGTTGATTTACCTATTGAAATTGATAGTGATTCTTGCAAGTCGAGAGGATAATACCAATTTGAATAGAAGATGGTTTAGTTGTTGTGCCGGGAAAGAATGAGAATGGTAAAAGAAAAGAAATCCTCACTAGAGTTTGCATATGTGATCAATATGGTCAGATTTGCAGGTATTGCTCAAATCTATTCCTGCAATATTGAACTTAATAATAATTGTGATGATTATTGGATAGTAGATACAGGTTCCACTGACCATATGACTCCACATAAACATCGACTTACAAATTTAAAAAAACTTTCCAAACCAGTTACGATCAAATTACTTGATGGACAATGTAAAACGATTCTTTTCAAAGGAAAATTCAAAGTTAACACATCATTAGTTCTCCATGATTTACTATATGTTCCGAATTTCAAACACAATCTACTCTCCATAAATAAAGTTTTAAGGGACAATGACTTAATTACTAGAATTGATTCATTGTATTTTCAATTTCGAGACCTGAAAGCCGAAGTAAGAATAGCACCAGCAAAGGGACATAGAGGGTTGTACATGTTGCAATCTAAACCCAAGAGAAAAGCTTTTACTTAATTAGATGACATAGCATAGAAAGTGGTGATGAATACTTGTAATAAGATAGACTCTTTGCAATTTATACATGCTAGGCTAGGTCATTCTTCAATGTCAAAGCTTAGGCATCTTAGTTTTTGTAAGAATTTTGAAAATTCTAATTTTATATGTGATGTTTGCCACAAAGAAAAATCTCACCGACTTCCTTTTACTCATAGCAATAAACATGCTATGTTTCCTTTCCAATTTCTCCACATAGATATATGGGGGCCGTATCATGTTTCATCCTTAACAAGAGCAGATTATTTTCTCATGATCCTAGATGATTGTACTAGATGCACTTGGACATACTTAATGAATAACAAGTCTCCAGTAGTTACCTTACTAGAAAAGTATTTCTATTATGTAAGTAATCATTTTAATGCTACACCAACAACTGTTCGAATTGACAATGGGATTGAATTTTTTATCTAAAGCTTGTCAGTCCTTGTTTGATAAAATAGGAATAGTTCATTAATAAGCAATGGTTTACACTCACTCCACAACAAAATGGAAGGGTAGATAGGCATCTTGTAGAAACGGCTAGAGCACTAAGGTTACATGCTAATCTACTAAAACAATTTTGGGTAGATTGTTTGCTTATTGCTACATATCTAATCAATATGATGCCTAGTTCAAAACTTAAATGGAAAACACTTAATGAACTATTATTTGGTCATCGCCCAGATTATAGCCATTTGAAAGTCATGGGATGTCTTTATTTCATATTAAATGTTTAGCCTAATAAGGATAAGTTTAAAGCTAGAGGTAATAAGTGTTTTTTTCTAGGATATGTTTTGGACAAAAAAAGGTATAAGGTGTATGATATTTTAACCATAAAATATATATAAGTAGGGATGTATGAAAAAGAGTTTCCATTTTAGACATCTTCATTTGACAGTGAAAGTAATTTTCATAAGGACTTTGTTAGACATATGCCCTGCTTGTTCAATGATGATATCCCATTTATTCTTGCTACATGTCATGATCTAAACTTATCATTAGATGTATCTAATTCCATTTAAGCCATTTTAGTAGACATTCTCGAGTTAAGGAAGTTTATGTGCGATAGAAAAACTCCCTCATGGTTAGAGGATTATGTTATCAATAATGTGTCATCTTTAGATTTAGATTCATCTAAACATATACAATCTACTACACCTCTTATCCATACTTAAATTCCAATTCCTTGACACAACTACCTCATGATTATGCATCTTCTTTAGTACATGTATTAACTAACAAAGAACCTCACAATTATATGCAAGCTTCAAAATGGCAAGATTGGATAGATGCCATGAATAAGGAAATTGAAGCTCTTGAATTGAATAATACACGGGAACTAACAACTTTACCTCCAAGAAAGAAAGCACTAGGTTGTAAATGGGTATATAAAACGGAGTATAAAGTTGATGGACCAATTGAGAGATACCAAGCTAGATTGGCTGCTGAAGGATACAACCAAGTAACAGGAGAAGACTGCCACAATATGTTCTCACCTATGGAAAATCTAAGAACATTCCTAATTCTGATTGCTATTGTTGCATCACAATCATGGCCATTGTATCAAGTTGATGTTAATAACACATTTCTATATGGATTTTTAGATGAAGAGATATATATGTTACCAGTAGAGGGATATCATAAAGCCAGGCCAAATCAAGTTTTTAAAATGATTCATTCATTACATGGACTAAACTAAGCATCAAGACAATGGAATGTTGAAATTAGTCAGTTTTTGCTTCAATAAGGATATTCAATCTAAGAACGATTTCTCACTTTTTATGCCCCAAATAGAAAAAGGATTTGTAGTAATATTGTTGTATGTGGACGATATGCTAATTATTGGTATAGATGAAGGAGCAATGTCTAACTTGAAGATCAAATTACATGATAAATTTATAATCAAAGATCTTAGGAATGTAAGGCTCTTTTTGGGAATAGAATTATGTAGACATGAAGCTAGAATCTTAATAAATAAGAGGAAGTTTATTTTAGACATATTAACATATGTTGGGTTGACTACAGTAAAGCCTACTCATACTCTTTTTTCCATTTGGTATTAAATTGCATAACATCAATGGTGAAGTTCTTGATCAACCTCTAGTTTATAGACGCATTGTAGGTCGCTTACTATATCTTACATTAATCAAACTAGACATATCTTACATAGTTTAGAGACTTAGCCAATTCATGTTTAATCCACAAATGACACATTTACATGCTACTTACCATCTATTACATTATCTAAAGGGTAGTCATTCATTGGGATTATTCTATTCATTAGATAATTCTATCAATGTGGTTGGATACAATGATTTAGATTAGGGGTCATATCCCGTGGATTGAAAGTCTCTTGGTGGTTATTGCATCTTACTTAGGGATTCCTTGATCTCATGGAAAATGAAGAAGGAACCAACTGTTAACACATCCACTACTAAAGTAGAATATCTTGCTATGGCCTTAGCAACCAAGAAGTTGATTTAGATTTCATCCATTCTTCAAGATTTAGGAAGATGTTCCACTTCTTGTCTCTCTTTGTTGTGACAACAAATCTATCTAAATGCTTGCTGCAAATCCTATTTTGCATTCGAGAACAAAACACTTGGAGATTGATACTCACTTCACAAGAGATTAGATTTAAAAAGGTTTTCTAGTTACTCGACATGTTCCTTCAAAGCTCCAATTTGCTGACATGCTTACAGAGTTAGTAACCAAAGCACAATTGCATTTTATCTCTGGCAAGTTGGAACTTCGAGAAGTTCCACCTTGAGGGAGGGATGAAAAGATATAAGATGGTGCCAAGTGGAACATATTTCTATCCTTATCCAATTGATTAAATTAGTTAAGATACAAAAATACCAAAAATAGAATATTTTTGAAATATAGTTAATTTAGTTAGATTTTTAGAATGGAGAAAAAGATATACTCCTCTCTAGAAATCATTCTTCAGGAATTGTATCAACTGAAACATTGTAATAAAATCATTTTCTTTTTTATCAGGTTGCAATGACATCATTGTTCATTCGTGTATTGTTCATCAACACAGAGTACTTCCGGTTATAAAACGTTGCAGCAACATTACTATTCATTTGAGTGTTTTGCATCAACATAGACTACTTCCAGGTTATTGTAAACTTATCGTCACTTGCTTCGATTCTATTTCTTCGACATTCGTCTGCTGTCCTACTACAAATTCCTCACAAGTGTGGATGATTTTTTATTTTTTTTTTTAAGTTCAACAAGATCCTCGATGATCAAGTTTCCTGTACAAGTTCGCACAATTTAGTAAGTTTATACTCATACTATAACATCTTTTAAGTTTGTGTTCGATCATAATGATAAAGAAAAAAAAATGAGGTTTTGGATTAAGTTTTCTGAAAAATTCATGATTCACTTATTGTGCATCGTGGTCTTGAACCAAAATCAAGCCCATGCATCCAAGTAGATCCTCACAGCTTCATTAGGGATCAAATTTAAAATCATCTTAGAACGATTGGTCAAATACATGTTTAAATAACCTGAAAATTTCAATTGCGCGCAAGGTGAGATCAAGAGAACTACATTTGTTTGATATTTGATGAAAATGGGGGCCTTGAATCTGAGATCATTTCCTCAAAAAATAAAAAAGAAAAAAGGGAGGAAAAGAAAAAGAGAAAAAAAATTGAGCTTATGACTAGCAAAATTACTTATTTAGTCTTTAAAATTTGTGTACTTTTTATTTTTTAACTTTTGATTTTTTTTTCTATTTGAATCATTAAGTCATTAAAATCCATTAAAAGTTAACACGTGCAACTTCTAATTGGCTCACAATAAATAATTTAATAAAATATTATTATTAAATATATCAAGTTGAAAAATATAATTAAAAAATTTGATAAATTAAAAGAAAGAATATATATATAATATATATATATATATATATGGTCACCAAGGCCAGGGTGGGGATTGAGTTCAGCATATCTCGCAAGTGTGAACCCTATGAAGATTGTTAGTCAGGGTATACACACCTCAATTTAGATTTATTGGAAATATATTCTCAAATTTATGAAGAGTATACAAAAATTAGATAAAGTGACCAATAAACTTTGATTTTCAAAATGAATTAACTAAAATACTGTTATAGCAATAAACCTATATTTATAGCTATGATTTGTTATTGAAAATTGAAAATTTGACATATAACAAAATGCGAAAGATAAATTATTTAGCCTATAAAGATAACAATACGGAATGAATATGTGGCTAAAGAGTATAAGAATTGGTCTTAATGCACATATATTAACATAATGACTAAATATAGGTGAATTATACCCCTAAAACCCTATAGCTAATCAATTAAAAGAAATCGGACTCTTAACTTATCACTTGATCATGCATGTGCCGAAGATTGACGGCAAATCACGGATATTTGGGAACTAAGCTCACTAGGAATAAGTAGTAAAAATATTACAAAACATTATTTGACACTTAATATAAATATTTGCTCAACTTTCTATTGACATTATAAAATAACTTCAAATTAGGACCAATTTTCCGTTCCAAAAAGTGGCTTATATCTTCCTTACCATCCTTATACCAACACAGCTTTAAGTTTCCCATTCTGTGTATTCAACCTGTAAAATGAGTCTATTAATAGCGAGATTTATCCCTTCTTCTTAGTATCAGGCAAGTAAGGATTATACAGTAAATATGAGTGTCATGAAGAGTGTACATTTTATGGAAATTGACTCAATGTAAAAAGGGAAATACATGAAGAAGAAGCCCAAGAAATGCGAAGAATAAAACCAGTGGTAAAGGGAGAGAAATGGAAGGTTCAATGGATAAAGGTTTCGATTTAACTAATTACTAACTGTGTGTGTCATGAGAAGTGTTTGGTTGATGGGAGGTAGATTATTCAGTAAAGATGAATTCCTTGTTTTTTTTTTTTTTTCGTAGGGTTGTTGGTTTGAGATCAACATATACTTAACAAGGATTGCTAAAGTCCAACAGTATAGAAGTCATCTTAGTGGTGGTAGATTGTCTAAGCATGTATGGCCATTTTATTGGCTTTACATTCCCGTACATTGCTTCGTAGGTCGCTTTGGCATTCCTAGAGAACGTGTACAAATTACATGGTTTACTCGAGAGCATTTTGAGCAATAGGGATTCCATATTTGTGAACTCATTTTGGTAAGATTTCTTTAAGTTATAGGGGTAGAGTTAAAGCTCTGGACTTCCTATCATCCCCATACTGATGAGCAAATGAATGTGTCGAGATATATTTTAGTTGTATGACCAGTGAACATTTTAGAAGGTAAAGTTAATGTCTGGCTTAGGCTAAGTGGCGCTATAGCACTGATCATCGTACTAGCACCAAATTAACTCCTTTGAGATATTATATGGTTACCACCCATCGCTATATTTACCTTTCGTTCTTAGATATTCAAGAAACGTTTTGGTTGACTCGCTAAGTAAGTGAATAGAAAGAATACAGTCAGAATGCTTAAATTCCATCTTAAGCATGCAAAGAATAGGATATAAAAGGTGGCTGATAGGAAGAGGAGTGACAAAGTTTTTGAGACTGAAGCTGGGATTTTATTAAAGCTACAGCCCTAAAGGCAGAGGAGCTTGAAGACTTAACTCAGTATGCTAATATGGTCCTTACAGAATAATATACAAATTTGGAAGAGTAGCTCATAAGTTAGACTGACCGGAGCAAGCGGCTGTACATCCAATGCTCCATGATTCCCAACTTGGGCATTATGTGGGTACTATATAAAGCTACTTCCATCTAGTTGTGTAATGTATAGGAGGAAATAGATCAGCGACCATCGGATGCTACTTGGGATTTTGTCTCTAATTTGTGGTTGCAGTTTCCCAGTTCTTCCTTGTGGACAAGGGATTTTCGGGGAGGGGGAGATGAAGTAAGGAAGGAGGGGTTCTAAATCAATTTGGGAAATTTCATTTTCAAAGACAGCAGTAAGTCAATAATGGTTCAAACTACATTAAACCTATGAACATTGAGGTTGACAGTGCTTGGGCTACGGCTAACAATATGGGTTTAAAGCAGGCCTACTGTCGCAAGGCCTAATCCAAGACATTATATGAGTTAGATTGATCTAATAGCATTACTACACTAATCCCTGCGTACTTATTTACTGTAATACATTTAGTTAACTACTATAGCTACAGTCTATGTGCTCAACAGATTATGGTGATGTGTCATCCACCCACCATGTGAGCAAGGAACATTTTAACATCTTACTAAGAATACAATATATATAATATACAAGAGATACAGCAAATAAACACACACACACAAAAAAAAAAAAAAAAAAAAATTCTCCCAAGCTTAGCTTGCGCTCGAGCTGGAGGGTCCGTATTTAGGCCTTCTTCCTGCATTTCTCTTCATTAATATTCCTTATTTCCTTTGCTCTTTCTTTACATGAAATCACTTGTTGAGATGGTCCTACATGTCTTTTCATGCTTCGTCGTCCTTTTTTGTAATATTTAGCTTTACTATTGGATGCCACATATTTGCGTGACCGGTAAATTTTATAGGAAATTGACTCAATTATCAACTTGGAGATGAAATCCAACTTATTGACTACGAAAGATTTAGTTACGCTAATTAACTGTTACCAAAGTTCTGTCGCAAAAAAATATCCACCACGTTTATTTTGTAAACGTCGCTAAAGGTAAAAACATAACTAAATGTGTTATATTGAGCGACGTTTAAACGTTGTAAAATGACAATTACAATTTTAAAAGCTAAAAAAAAGTATAATAAATCAGTACTACAGGTGACGTTTAAACATAATAAAAGATTATCATTAGCAACGTTTAAATGTTGCTAAAATAAATAGGATCTGCAACGTTTAAACGTAGTAGTAGCATAGTTAAATAATTATTGGACACAAAGAGTGCAACAAATGAGCAATATTGGCGACGTTTAAACGTAGTAAAAAACTACCATTAGCAAAGTTTAAACGTAACTGGCAGTTATGATAGGCGATGTTTAAATATAGTAAAAGAATACCATTAGCAACGTTTAAACGTAACTAAAAGTTATGATAGGTGACGTTTAAACATAGTTAAACTACAATTTTGCCATATTAGCAACATTTAAATGTAGTAATGATTTGAGATGCATTGATTTCAACCTGTATTCATAATCTTCATATCTGTGAAAATGCACTTGTTTAGTTATACACAATTGTATATACCTTACAAAATTCTTTTCCACATATTCAAATAAACTCCTCCATAAACATGATGCTTTCACATCAAGAAAACTTGCAAGGATAATCTTAACAAAACAAATCCACATAAGATGAAAAAACATCAAACTTCAATAGGTTCCACCTTAAACATTACATAAACTCGTCTAACATCCTATTTCTCACATAAGTCCCCATCCTTGTCTTCACTACTTTCATCATCTTCGCTATCACATTTTTCTTCACCACTTGATATATCATCACTAGTAGATGTACTTGGTGAATGAACAAGGTCTTCTGCATTTTTTGTTCCCGTCACAAAATATACAACCATTAAACAAGACAAGCATACAATTATATCTTTTTTTTTTTTAAATTAATACAGAGAGAGAGTAGGGGACAATATACTGTCACATTTTATGATTATTTACCTAAAGTACTTGGAAAATTCCTAGCAAGCCGTACCACTGCTTGAGAAAGCTCAAATAGTTGTAAGACATTCACAAAGTACTCACATATTCATCCTCAACATGCAAGCAAAACATTAATATTCTACAATATTTGCGCAAAGGAATTATAACCATGCCGAAGCTTCAATATTCTAGAATATTGTCCCTTAACACCTACATGACAACACATATTGCAGAAGTATGGACAACATTGCTCCTTACATCATCTAAACCTACAATAATCCAACTTTATACATAAAAGCAATATGCATGCATTTACATTGTAACACATATACCTTTAACTCAAAAGTATAAGTTTAAACTAACCTCTTGTGCTTGGGTGATACGTAGATCCCTTTCTTCTTGAAGCATTGACAACAGTTGTTGATGTTGATTATTGAACTTTCCTTCCAGTTGTTCACGTTTTTGTTTTTCCTCTTTAAGCTTTCCCTATGTCTCTTGCAACACTACTTTCATCTTTTTCATATAAATTCGTGTATGTGTACCTTTCCCAATGGCTTCGTATCCTTTACCAGGATGATAGTTAGTTCACGTGTTTGCACCCATAAATTCATCAACTGTCTCCTTCGCAGTCTTAGGCTTGTCTAAAGATTGAGATTCTTGATATATCTTGACCATATCCTCTTAAAGTAACGATGACAACAATATACAATGCAAACATAATAGAAATGTATATACAAACATAAACCATGGTTGAAGTGCTTATTTGTAAATTAACTCATCAACTTACATAATTCTGGCAAGCCTATTGGGAAATCAAACCGCCACCACCATCAAACCTTGGCTCACTGTATTAGGTGGCCTTAAAGAACTCGATTGCATCTAGTGGTTCGTGATTCCTTTCAATCTAATTACACAATATGCATAAAGTTAAGGACTTCATCAATTTAAGTGTTATAAAATTAAATGAAATGAAATACTCACATATTCATTCCTCCTACTCTCAAATGATCTAGATCCCAACCTGTGTAAATATTTTACTTTCCTACGTGCAACCTTCCCACTCATTGCCCTAGTCTTTTATTTATCAAGACATCATGAAGTTAATGACATCATATAGTCAAAACCTTAAGAAAACATGACTAAATTATTATTACCTTTGTAGATGGATCTCCCGATTGTTGAATCTCCTTCTCTTCTGCAATCTCTCTCCTCCATTCATTTGTTTTCTATTTCCAATCATCATCACTTGATCCCTTAGGTCAGATTGCATCACTAATATTTATCCATGCACTTTTAGTTTTACTTCGATGATTTCTATGGATATTTCCTATCCATCGATCAGTAGCACGAAATTTTTTAGGATTTTTTGTGATGTCATCAAAATTTAGACAATTCTACAAAAAGAAAAATGGGTTAAGGATGTAATATACATGTTAGAAACACCATGCAATGGGTTATGATAAGAAGGAAAATGACAGTTTGACATTGACTTGTTATTGAGAAAATTATTGAAATAGAGAGACAAGAAAAATTAGTTGTTGCTTTCACCTATACTCTTTCCCAAGCACGTTGTTTTTATGATAAATCAAATTTTCTCCAATCCTCAATACAGAGTGGTAGCAAATCCTGACAAGCCTTCCCTATTTCCAATGCCATCTTGGCTTATTGGTCTAGTGTTAATGGATGACCACCACATGTCGTGAATTGAATGACCATTTTACTCATTCGTCTTCTATTTTCTCTTTCTAATGCTTGTCCCCGATATGCACTCCTCTTGCCTATATATGACATTGAGCTCGCTGCTAGTGCAAATATTTGAAAAACAAGTCCATCATAATTGAGGCAAACATAATAGAAACTGCAATATCTAGTTAAATGTACATAGTTACGTTAATTACCTGAGGTTCGAGTAGGGTCAAAGGGAATGTCACCGGCCTCTATGGACACATCAACCGCATTATTAGCGGGAGCATCATTTTGTGTCGGTGCATTTGGTGTGGCATGTTCCTCAGCTGAATTTTTGGGCTCCCTTTCTTGATTTATGGAGGTATTTGTCACAGCATTACCATAAACCTTGCTATCACTATGGTGTGAATCCGATTCATCTCTAATTACACGTTGAGTGTCTTGACTAACCTTTCCTCTCCTTCTTTGGGTCTTCCTTTGTCGCCCCGCCATTAAAGTTCTATAAAATACAGTGAAAGCATGTATGATAAAGCTTATGTGAATAAAATCAAAATATTACAAATTTTATGCAAAAGAAAAATAAGTAACATTCATTCATACAATCATTGTCAGTCGTATCATATTCAACAAGTGTATCATCAAGTGCCTTGCCTACATCCTCATCATCATTAGCTTCGATATTAGCATCATGCTACAAGCCACTAGTGCTTCAACTTTCCTTTCTACAAATTCTCCTTGGATCGTATCAGGACGCATATCGGTTCTTAATAGCACATCAACATCACCATCGACAGCTGAATGTCACTCATATCCTCTTCCCCCATCCTCGATGATTAGATCATCTAGGCTCTCATCTGCCAATTGAGCCTCCACATCGGTGAACAACTTTATGTTACCAATTAAATAGTCCATATTGTAAATATGACGGTGCTCAAAACATTGCACCACACTTGAATCAGCACCTAACTTCATGTCCTCTAAGTAATATACTTGTTTTGCTTGTGATGCTAACACATATGGGTCATTTACATACCAAGTATGAGTGACCTTAATACTCTTAATGCTATTCTCAATTCTAACGTTATGATGTCGACTATCTGTGTCCCACCACTTACATTTAAGTAAGAACACTCTCTTGTTCTGTATGTAACTGAACTTATATATATCTGTAACAATCCTATAAAATTCTATTGATGCCTGCACATCCCTATGATTCCCCTCTATAAGAACTCTATTGTTCTGAGTCTTCTTCCTATTATCAAACTTTGATGTGTGAAACTGAACACCATTATATATCAGCTTGTTGTATCTCTTGTAGCAGGAATCGAGCCCTATGGACAATGCATATAATGCATTAAGCATTGGGTTAGAAAAGTGAATGCTTATCTTAAAAAAGTTAACTTCTCAATTAGACACAACATTATATTATTGTGTTTACCTTATCCATAAACCATTGACGAAATTCCCTTTTATGGGTGTCATCTATGTTGTCACCATATTGTGCTCTTAAAATGATCTTATGTTCCCTACATTACAGTTTTCAACTTAGGTTAGTTATTAATTCATAGCAATCTTGTAAAATTTGAGAAGCTCCTATTCACACTTACTCTATATAAGGCTGGATTTCATGACAGTTGTTGATGATATACCATGTCATGACTTCAACCTCCTTGTTTGATAACACAATATATGTAGGAGGGGATATGAGGCCAACTCTGTTGGTGAAAACATCAATACCGCCTTCTTCTAAGGTATCAAAATTCTTATCTGGACAATTAAATGTTGTTTCAATGTCTTCTAAGTGAAGCGAGCACCAAGTCAAGCACTTGTTAACAACATATACTTCTGCAATGGAGCCTTCTGGATAAGTTCTATTTCTAACAAATTACTTTAACGAACCTAAGTACCTACACTCATTAATTTACATAGAGTGTCAGAAGGTATAATAATACTAACACATAACTGGTGAATATGAAAACCAATATCATACCTCTCAATGGGATACATCCATCGATAAGCAACTGGTTTAGCCAACAATGCTTCTCCAGGCAAGTGGATAGCTAGATGCACCATAATGTCAAAAAAAGTAAGGGGAAAGATCAACTCTAGCTTACATAGTATGGTGACAATATCGCTTTGCATCTTTTGTACCTCTTCCACATTTAGAATGTGTTTACATAGCTTTTGAAAAAAAGGTTCTAAGCTCAGTTATGGCCATGGTGACTTCTTTAGGCAATATGCCATGAATACCTATAGGTAACAACCTTCCAAAATAGCATGACAATCGTAGCTCTTCAGACCAGAAAGCTTTGAGTTTGAATTATTGACACACTGACCAATATGCGATGCATAACCATCGAGTAATCTAACTCCCTTTATAAATTGACAAAACGATCTCCTCTCGCTAGTGCTCAATGAATAACTAGCACATGGCATGGAATACTTAGCATCGGGCCGCTTTAACAAATGTAAGTCCTTCTTAATGCCAAAGTCTTCTAGATCAAGCTGAGCCTTGTAAGTTTCTTTTGTTTTACCCTTAACCCCAAGAACTGTATTAAGAACATTCTCACAAATATTCTTCTCAATATGCATAACATCTAATTATGCCTAAGAATCAACTTTGACCAATATGGCAACTGAAAGAATATTGACCTTTTTGTCCAGTTAAACCCATCAGTGTAATGGATTCTTTTAACTTTGTTGGGATGCTTTCCTATAGGCACATTTGTTATAGATTGTAATCGGTGAAGAATATCATTACTACTATATTCTTTAAGGGCTTTACGATAATCACGCATTCCATCGAATTTTAAGTTGCGCCTCCACCGATGGTCATTCAGTAACCACATTATATGACCAACATACCTAATCTTGTTGTTAAGCTTTATTGACGGTGTTTGGTCTTTGCATACTAGATAAGCACTGTAGCCTTTTGTACTCCACCCAGACAAGTTCCCATAGGTTGGAAAGTCATTGATGGTCTACAACAAAGCGGCATGCATTTTGAAAGAAGACTTTGAATATGAATCATATGTCCATAATCTATTAACCCAAAGATCATTAAGTTCATCGATTAGAGGTTGCAAGTAGACATCAATCTCATTCCCTAGCGCTTTAGGTCCTAGGATTAATAATGACATCATCAAGAACTCTTTCTTCATACACATCCAAGGTGGCAAGTTATATTTAAGTAGAACCACAAGCCACATGCTGTATGATTGGCTCATAGATCCAAAGGGATTGAACCCATCACTAGCTAGCCTTAACTTGACATTACGAGAGTCCTTGGAAAACTCAAGGAATTAAATGTCAAAATTGACCTAAGATAGCCCATCTACAGGATGACCCATATAGTTCTCTTGTTTTTTATGTTCCTCTTTATGCCAATGCATTTTTTGAGTGACTTTTGCCTTCATGAAAAGGTGTTACAACTTTGGTTTCACAGGAAAGTAACACAAAACCTTTTAAGGAATACCTTTCCTAGATCCACCACACACCTTATACCTTGAGGTACTACATGTGGGGTATTGTGTGAGGTGCTTGTTACTACCCCAAAACAAGCAACAGTCATATTTGCATGCATGGATGTAATGGCAACCCATGCCCAATCCCCATAAGTACTTGTTTGCATGATAGTATGACTTAGAAAGTGACTCTCCATTAGGGATGACATCATGAAGAAGTTGGAGAAGCATATCAAAAGACTTATTACTCCACTTGTTGTACACCTTTAAGTGAAGTAGCTTCACGATAAATGAGAATTTTGATAACTTATACCCCGAATAAAGCTCTTGTTGTGAGTCAACTCATAGCCCATCAAAAAAATTGGGTGGGAAATCAAATCCATCCGTAGGAGTTGGACCTTCAGCCTGATTGTCAATAAATGCCTCTAAATCTTCTAGCATCGCATCAAGTCCGTCTATGTCGTCATCATTTCCCTCATTGAACCCTTTGCTTCTATATGTTCTAAAATCATATTCTTCATGACGAATCCTACCTCGAGTTCTCCTTGGCAATTCAATGGTCGACTCCTTACTATGGTATATCCAACAATGGTAAGTTATATCTATCCCATCAACAAGTGTAAACACCCCATTTTTGCCCTAATGATCAATAATAATCAACCACAATTAATTTCCAATTTTTTCTATTTTTTTCTATAATTTAGAAAAAATAGGAAAAACATTCAAAAAATAAAATAAATAGGAAAAATACATCAATTTTGGAAAATAATTGCAGAAATGGCAATAAAAAGGATTACATAATTTTTACAAATTTTTGAAATTTCAAAAAATACAAAAAATAAAAATAAAAATCGCATTGCATATATGTAAATTGCGAAAATAATAAAATCATGAAAGTGGGCTAGCCCAACTGGTCCGGACCAGGGTTAGGTGTGCACGAGAGTGGACTCGGTCAGGGGTTCGAAACGCGGGGGAAGCAGAATCTGCGTTTTGCAAAATTTTTCTTTTCCCGGGACACGTGTCAGCATTCGATTGGCTAGAGCGAACGTACGTGCCAGGCGCGTGATCGTCTTCAACATCCATTCGAGATCGCTGGCGAGAAGAAAAATTCGAATTTTGTCGTTTTGATTTGATTTTTTTGCACAAATCCAACAGATCTTCAACAGAAATAAGATAAACATCATCCAATTGGAATCAAATCACAACAAATTAATGGATTTGCATAAATCGGAGATGGGTTTTTTAACCGCAAATCTGATTTGCTTCAATCGGTGGAAATCCGAGCTGATCCAGCTCGATTTCTTACGCCTATAAATAGAGGATGAAGTGGAGAGGCAGAAGCACGGATCAAAAGGGAGAAAAAGAGAGAATCGAAGCCTCGTCGGAGTTCTTCAACCCGCAACCACCGATCAAGCGTCGAGCAGCCACCAGGAGGCATTTCTGAAGCAAACCACCACTACAATTGAGTTCCTCACCCCCGAAAACCTAAGAATCGACACCTCAACCGCTTCAAAAGGCCACCAGAATGTCATCAACAAGCATCCCCAGCCGCTGCATCCGATCGACCCGACCTGACCCGCGCACTGACCCGGATCCAAGTAAGTCGGATTTTCTGATTTTTTGTATTTATTTTATTTATTTAGTAGTTATTTTATTTATTTTGAATTAATTTATTTACTTATTTGTTATTTATAATTTGAAAAAATAGAAAAAATGTTAGAAATTAGATTATTTTTTAAAGATGAATGATAAAAATAAAAATAATAATTATAATAATAAATAATAAAAATTTAGAAAATTTATAAATAAAATAATAAAATATTAGAAAATAATAATAATAAAAATTTAGATTTTTGAATAGGATAAATGAAAAATCTAGGAGAAAAATTTCATTAAAAATAATAAAAATTAACAAAAAATCAATGAAAGTTTATAATAATAGAAATGAGTGGAAAAATAGAAAAATGGAATTTTTATCATTTAGAAAAATCATTTTCTTAAATAAATCCAAAATTAGTTTTTCCTTAAAAATATCATTTTCAAAAACCAAATTATCAAGCTTAGGCTTAGATTTTTTTAGAAAAAATCCTAAAATGGTAAAAACATAAATAAAAAGAAATTTCATAATTAAAATCCACAAACACACTAAAGTTTTTCAGGAAAAGCGAACTACGATGAGTTTGATCCTGAATAGCAGGTACGTAGGCACCTATTTGGGGCAACCCTTGAAAAGAATAAAAAAATCATTTTCTTAGAATAATTCACTCAAAAACACAATAAAAGACAACAAAAATAAAATAAAAGACATTTATAGATAAGGTTTAGATTTTAGGAGATTAGGGTGGTAATCTTGTGGTTTTAATAGGTTAGCATCCGAACTTAGAAACTCTGGTTTTTCCCATTTCCTCTTTTCACAAAAAATGAGAAGAGGAAATCACGATGACTAGTGGTTCAAATTAGGACTAATCTGCTCAATTAGTCCTAATTCAATCTTTCCCAACAACAATTGGGTGGCGACTCCAAAACAAAACGAAATTCCTAACTCAAGTCGAGGATCTACATTAGATGAGCATAGGATCTAATATAGATCGGATTAGGAATGGGAAATAAAAAAATTAGACTCGACAACAAGCAAGTGTGCTCTTATTATATTCATAGTGTGCACAGACACATTTAAGCATTTCCTACATAGATAACTTAACCTCTTGTCCATTTCATACTTCATGTGCAAGTATGCAATGAAAAACTCAACACCTTGCTGGTACTCTTCACTTCCAATATTATAATTCATCCAACTCTTATCCATAACTGTAAAAGAATCCCATAGCAAATCAATCATGTTTGACACACATATAATGAAAACATTAGTTCTTAAATGGAAAACATATAATGAACTTTATTTTAAAGTAAAGTAGATGTGAAATTATAAACATATAAGCATTTAAAACGTGAACTTGTAAGTTTACTTATTCTGGAAATATAAGGGCCCTAAATTATAAGTGTACTTAATGTCCACTAGGCACAACAATAGCACCTGTTACACTATGCTTACCAAACAACACTCCTAGCATACGAATGGCAAAAACAACAACACTCCTAACTCAGATGAAACAATGCTCCTAACATTGTCGACATCAATGCATTACCTAGAGTGTTTCCAATAGAAATTGGATAGCAATCATATTTGCTATCTTTGTAAATTGTATAGCTGTTCAAGGTAAAGATCAATTAAGATAGAGCCAAGATGAATAAATGTTTCAAAAAATAGCTTTATGCTTCTTTTTTTTTTTTTAAATATAAAATGTAATGATTATACAAAAGAGAACAAACTTGTAGCCTTAATGGATGTTGAAAATTACCCCACGAATTTGACTACTGGTTGTCTTCTAAAGTTGCTCTAGCTTCTTAAACACACCACCAATGATATCCCATGCTTTTAAAAAGCCAACTTCTTGATGGCTTATTTTCAATAAAAAATAAAAATATTTTATTATTTGTTAAACACACCACCAATGAAATTTCCAATCAATAATTAAAATGGAAGCAAATGAAGATCATTATGCCAAGCATAATTTTTAGTAGAATACTTTCTTTACTACTTATCATGACAGATGTTTAACATATTACAAAAGCAAGCATAAATAGAATAAAATAAATGAACCAAGTAGATAACAATGATGATGATAAGGCAATTGTAACAAATCAAGTAGGATCGAAGAATTGAAAAAATGCCTTTATTAACTACTAGCAAAACTCTGAGTCATGCAAAACTTTAGCGTCATAGTCCACTTTCCCATCCCAGTTACCACAACAAAACACTAAAAGCATGATCTCATGAATTAGAATTCCATAGATTGATGAAGATTTTGAATAACAACTATAATAGAAAGATAGGATAATGAAAATGAAATAAAAATCTTTTCCTAGATACATAATGTCAACATAATCGCTTAATGATTGCTTAGCCCATTTTATTCCTTATATGACTAATGAGGATGAAGTTTTTAAAAAGGGAGAAAAAAACCTAATCCTTGTAAAAGAAAGCCATATGTATATGATAGGAAATGAAATTGTTGGCAATGTGGAAAAAGGAAAAATGCATTCTGTACTATGCTAAGTTCAACCTCTTATTTCTCCTTTTGCATTCAATAAATTTCAATTCTGCAAACTCGCATAAGAATCCAAATGGCACTAACTTTGTAACGACACTAACAATTCATCCTGAAGCTATCCTTAGTAGTTTTAAATGAGCAAAGAACTACGCAACAACCTAAAAACTATTTCAATTAAATGCAAGGAAGCCAAGGTGACAAGGACATTTCAGTGATGGATGAAAAGGGGCCAAAGAAAAATCATGTTACATTATATAAAACCTAATTGTTTGGATGCTTGACACTAGCTGCAAAGCATCCCTTATACCTTTAGTTGCATGCTTTGAACACAAAAACAGGGATTTTATGGGCATCTAGTGATTGCGCATGAGCAACCATAACACCATAGAACGCCATTATCGGAACAAAATAGAGCAGCATTATAACTATTTTGATAATTCAATTTTTTTGAAACCTATTTACCCAAAAAAAGACGATTTACCCAAAAAAAATTCTTCAAACCCTAATTTTAATGAATGCTTAGGAACAAAAATCTCACCTTGATACAAATAGAAGACTATGGTTTGAAGATGATGGTTCCTTGCAGGTGATGATGTGAGGTTTCAAAGTAAATTTCTTCGTTCCTCAAGCGGTAGACATTGTTAACGTTATCGCAACACGAGAGACATTCTTCAAGTGAGTGTCATAAAGAGAAAGATGTATAGAGATAAAGTGATGTTAGGGAGGGTGAAATTACTAATGGCAAAACATTTTTAAGGTATAAAAGTCGGGGTTGAGCACTGTATAAAAGGCGGGGTTTTGATTTTCTTTTCACCAATGTTGTTTTGTTTTTTAATAATTTATAATGTCCTAATAACTGAAAAAAAATTAATTATTAAAAAAAACCTAAATTTTTTTTAATATTTTTATTAAGTGGAAAAAAGTTATAGGAAAAAAAAATCAAGTCTTATAATAAAAAATTTATTATTGAATTTGAGTTTATACCTTTAACTTTAATCATAAACATCACTAATAATATATTTTGTGCAATGTTTAACAAACATAACTAAAATACATTAGAATTGGCGACGTTTGTAAAATATATGTAAAAATTCTTGTAGTGTATATATATGATATGTATTATTGACTATGAAGAAGCTATGTCGCTAGTTTAAATTAGTTTTGGAAACCATGTCCTTAAGAGATTTTACGGCGACTTGGATCCATTTCAAAGCATCTTACCTTTCTTTCCTTTTTTACCATACATATTATAACTTTTGGGGTGGAAAAATGGAATAGGATTTATCCTTTGAGAAATCAATATTCATTATCACTATGTTACAATGGCTTTAACCAAAGCACCCTACCTTAGTTTACAATTTTCAACATCTTTATATTTTATAAGATTACAAAATTACAGTTACTAAATAATAAAAGATACTGAAAATAATTGGGAAATAAAAAAAAAGGAACAGAAATGAAGAAGAACAATAGCCAAAGGTTACCCTTGCTGTAAAAAAAAAAAAAGATTTATTAGATATGTACATGTAAAATATAAATATCAATAAAATTTTCACTATGATTCTAGAATAGAAAATTTCTAAAATAACTGATAACTGTATGTTTTGTATACATAATATATGTTATAATTTTATTGATATATATATATATTTATATATCTCACTTATACACAATATGTAACATTTAATACTTGTTGAATCTTTTCTCCCCTTGATGGTCTTTCGTGTGCAGTTGTCAATAGATTTCTTTTTTTTTTTTAAAAAAAAGGTACGATATCTGGTTAGTATTCTCATAGGATTGTAATTGTGGTTTCTTGTATGATTCTCCTTTTATATCTTGTGTAACCCTTTAATATTCCACATACATGCTTAAAAGTTTCATAAATTTGCCGACAATTTTCCCTAGTAAAATTCCGCATGATTGGTGGCTCTACTTTTTAAAAAGAAATCTATAGTAATTCACAAAAGTTCTATTATATTATATTGTCCACATATTTGTCCGCAAATTTGTGATTCACGTCATTTCTCATGGAAAAGTTTGTAACTCCATTACAAATCACATAAGTGTGTCCAATAATACATATTTATACATATTTTTCAAATATTTACTCAAAATTGTAATTGTCCTTAAATTGTGTAATTTTTTTTTTTGGTATTTATCCTATTGGAAAAATGTAACTCCCCCATCGTCACGAAATTTTTTTGTAATAGTAGAAAATCTCTAAAGATTTGTAATCATATTGTGAAAATTTAAAAGTGCTCAATAGCTTGTAATTTAACCTATTTTATAATTCAGCTGTAAAATTGTAAATCTACTCAAATTGTAATATCATTTCATCTCCTAATTACGTTGTAAACTTATAATAGTACTAACAACCTTGTAACAAAATTTTTGCAAATCTTATAGCAAAGTTATAAAGAAGCTGTTCTCTAAAATCCATAGTTATGTTTTTCTTGCATATTTTTCCTGATTTTTCGTGATGATGGTTAATATCTTTTAAAGATACTAAAAAATAATGAGAACAGAAATTAATGCACAATCATTAAAATTGATTCTAGGCACCATAATGTTTTCGTTTGCCAAATGCACTTTCACTGCCATATGCATTCTTTAAAGAAACATATCTACCATATAGAGATTTTGTGGGTTCATATAGCGTTATTTTAGTACAATCTCCTATTGTCTCTTAAAAAATCAGGTGGGCTTTTATCCCTGTTTAGCCAAGTAGGCAATGTATCCAAAATGAATACATGGAAATGGAGAAGATCCAAATCTTGATACCCGTGGTTGATGTTGACCTTATTTCCAAACAAGTATAATTAACTGCCGAAATTAACATTTGTTTTTGCTAAATTTTATTTTGAAGATAAACATTAATGAAGATAGATTAAGAATCATCATCCGAAGTTTAACCTTCAAGATGTGGAGCAAGGAGGCTTGTAAGAAGGTCGTGGACGTTTGCTTGTAGCTACAGTTGTTCCATTTTTCATTATTAGGACAATGCTCACACCCCAGGTCTTGTGCCTTGTGAAATGGCAATGCATAAACCATACGCCTATATGCATATTCTTACATTATATTAGGACTACTCTCCTTATGAGGAAAGAGCAGCATGCAAGTAACAACATTCATTATCGAATACATAAGAATAACTTACAACAAAGAGAACTTCCTACTCTGATTAGATCCAGTCTATTTGGATAGTTAGATCTATGAGATCCACCACCTTTTTATCCAGGTGGCATAGGTTTTAAAGGCTAAAGTACCTAATTTATCTTATGTCAAATCATGTTATGCTAAAAACAGGAAGTTATTCCATATAATACACCCACTTAACCATAAAAGTGGAATAATAACAAAAGTACCTGGGTTATCGGCGATGAATCTAATGGTTAACCAACCATTTTTAGGAATTCCAATGGTGTGGCTAGAGGGGTATCAACCAAATTATAAGATGGTGGATCTTTGGAAATGTTAAAATTACCAAATCCCGTGCCGACAGCATAGAAACTGTACCCATGGAGATGCATAGGATGATTCCTGCTCGCTCCGACATCCATCCCCTAAATCACTATCTCAACCGATTCATTGTAGTCTATCATCTTCACCTTTGTGGCTACAAAGGGATAGAGTGTATTGTTCCCCACTTCTCCTGTGAAATTGAACCAATATGGAGGACTTCTTGGAAAGTCGTATAAACATTGATGAAATTCCTACGCATAGGATTGGTATGGGGTTAATTAATTAAATAACTTCACTTGCAAAGATAAGCAATAATTTTAATTATAACCCTAAAACAACTGGTCAAATACAAATAGATCTTTAACTGCCAAAATGTAATTTTACCTAGCTATAACTCTTATAAACAAGCACACAAGCCCAAACTCATCAGTAAAGCCTTGAAATTATAGTAAATAGCAACAGTTTTAGAGCTTTAATAATGGTTTAAAGACCGTGGCATATGTTTAAAAGTTAAGGAAATATGATGGCTTGTTTTGAAAGATTAAGGGGCCTATCAATCGGCACATTATCAATAGTTGAAGTGCATATTTACAATTTACCTCGAAAATAAATTCATTGGTAGAAAGCATACAGCTAGTAATACGCTTGCAGTATATCAATATTTTGTGTCGCAAAACCGATGTTATTAATCTTGCAGAGAGCTTGGTATTCTTTCTTGGACCATTGCAAGTCTCGTTTTCTCCACAAGCTAGTGGATTAGCCGAGACCGTGATGAACATTCTTTCCGTGACGTTGCCTGGGTTTTCAATGCTATTTATGCTTCTTAATAAGTTGACGAATTTTGTCGTAGCATATATGTCATCGATCGCTGGAAGACTTAGGAATGTTAGTATTGATGGTGGAGTATAAATGCCACTCTATTAGAGAATTCCAGTGGTTGTGCTATTGTTTTATGGAACTTGGGTATCTACATATTGAGTTGCAGCAATGTACCAGTAACTAGGGGTTTGGTTTGCAATCAATATGACATCCATGGTTTGTCCTGGGCCGATCATTATGTAATCCACTGGATTGGCTTTGATTATGCACCGTCGCTTCCAACCACAGCGATGGAATGGTTGGCTATTCCAAAGAACATTTCTTCACTTATCCCGGCGTGAATTATTCTAAGCAGGTCCGTCTTCCCGTAGTCCACCAACAATTTATATATGTGATCGAGGAAAATGGAAAAACAAGACAAGTTCAAAAAGATGTTTCATGTACTTTCACTTAGCACAACGAAATAGAGATGAAATTATTCTTTTTTATAGTTTATGCTTATAACTTAACCCCCCTAAAAAAAGAAAAAAGAAAAAAGAAAAGAACAGAAAAGAAAAACCTTATAGTAGTTTTATTTTAATTTACATTGGATCAAATATGTTTTATAGTTTCTACATTTTTTGGAACAAAGGCTTAGCATTGAAACCTGCTTGACCCTAAAAACTATTTGACCGTACATGATTAAATACATGATTCCAAAATTCTTTGTATCTATATTCATATGATATTGCACAAGACCTCTACCAATCCTAAATCCAATATAGAAAATTCGTTATAGTGTAGGTTTTAAATTATAGAGTACTATGTAATTCTTAATATGAGGATATTAATACAATGCCTTGACCTACACACTATGTATTATTTGGTTTTGAAGCAGTACAAAATAAGAAAAATAGCATAACATAACACAAGGAGAATAGTGCTAATCAAGCTTTTTGACAATATTTGATCTACTAAGTGCAGTACAAGATTTTCTTATGTTTTTTTTTTGGAAAATTATAAGTAAGTGGATCAATATTTAAGATTAAGTTTGAATAGAGAATCAATATTATACTAAGTGATTAAAATAGAAAATCAAACTTTTAAGTGATTAAAATAAATAATCAACATTATGTTAAGTGATCTAAACAAATGATCCATTATTATCTTATAAACATGTTTTTTTTTTTTTTTGTAGGGAGGGATGGTTAAAAAGTCTAGTAAACATGTCATATAATCTTAATTTAACAATGTTGTAATAGGATCTACTATATGAACCATTTGGTATAATATTGATAATTTATTTTAATTTTTTAAATTTCGATCCTTTATTTGAGTTTAATTGCATAAATCAATCCCTTTATTTGTAATTTCCACTTTGTTATGTGTTACACACAAGAATTATTTGAGAAGCCGTTTTGATAGTTACGTTATGTTTTTATATAACCCTAGATTTACTTTAATTACGCTTTCTCATCCCATCACTATTACCATTGTCATTATTGTTGCCACTACCACTACTATACTATAAACACCACCACCACCACCACCACTATTGACTTATAACCAATAACAAAGCATCATTCTAATAGTAGTGGTATGCTTTGATACATTACTAATAATGATGATAATGGGAGGTGATGGTAAGGATAATAGCGACAATAATGGTGTAGTATAGTAGAAGATGTTAGTAATGTCGCAATTTTAGTGGTTGCAACTATTGTAGTGGTGGTGAAGTTGGGGCAAATAATGATGGTTTGTAGTATAGTGATAATGGTGGTATATGAGGTTTTTGAGGTGATAATGATGGCAATAAAGGTTGCATACTACATATGAAATGTAGTTCCATTTGAATTTTGTGAAAGAATCGATATTGATTTATAAGAACAAGTGATTTATAATATGTAAACATTAATTAGAAACTTTTGGTCCAAGTGGTTAAAAAAATGTCCATTAGTACTTATTAGCTACTTTTAACATAGGGCATTACAAATTGAATCAGAGCCAACCTATTAGTAAGTGTTCGATTTGGGGAGAATAAAAAATGAGGAAGAATTGGGCCTAATTGTAAAGTTTCACGATGAGAACATCAAATGATTAAGGGAGGGAGATTGTGATACTCTATATGAAATGTAGTTCTATATGGATTATGAGAGAGAATTAATGCTGATTTATAAGATTAAGTAGAAAATAATATATAAACATTAGATAGAAACATTTGAGTCAAGTAGTTGAAAAATGTCCATTAATATTTGTTGACTTATTTATTGATTACTTTTGACATAGGGCATTATAAAGATGATGTAATAGTGGTGGTACAAGGGATATTAGTACATTGGTAATAATATTGTGAAGAATGGTGGTGATTTAATATTAGTATTGTGTTGGTGGTGGTAGCATTAGTGGTGATGGTGGCAAGAGAAGTGTTCATTGTAGTAGTAAAGTTTAGGTAGTGATGATGAGGTGGTGGCAGTAGTAGTCGTAGTGGTGTTGGTAAGGTAGTGATTGAAAAAAAAATATTACTTTCAATTTTGGTTTAAGAATTTCATATATATCTTAGATATATATTTTTTTTTTAATACTAAACTTTGTAATCCAATCATATGACATAAAAGGATTTGCTCTATCCTATCTCGGCAGAATCAGGGATATAGACTGAGGTCAAGCTTTTTAGACTGAGGAGATTATCTTAATTTGTGGTTGTAAGATTGTAATAGTATTAGTGGTCATTAAAACTTGTTAAACCTTATACGATTAGTATGTTTTAGGATAAATCTTCAATGTCATGCGATGGTTTCGCTTCTAGATCTTCAAAATAAGCTGGCACAACATAAGGCGATTGTCAGAATATGAACTTTCTTATATCGTGAAACTTGCTCAAAACATGAATCTTTATATTGGATAGGATTCAAATAACTAAGGCCTCGTGTTTTACCATTATAATATGTATGATCTATGTACCATACATAGCCTATATATAATATCCTTGACAAATGGAATTAAATTTGAAAATACTCAGTAACATAACCCACAACATCCAAAAAATAAAAAAAGAGGTCATTGCTCTTTATCAAATCGCTTAGTCATGCTTGCTCATACAATGGATAAATAAAAGCTCACAAAAATAACATATTACTAGAAATTGGAGTTTATTTCTTTTAACTAATATTGGATTTATATTTTCAAGAAAAATATTAATTTAGGTATAAACCCAAATAAAATGTTCAAGCTATTTTTTTTTTCAAATGAAAATAGTGTATGCAATATAATATTTTAATCAATTAAAGAAATTCGTATGTGAAAAAATAATCAACAATGGAATCAGAAGACTCTTTTTCTCTCCTTGATCTTTTCCATAACTCATGTCTAAATATATATACATCAACATGATATCTTTCCATATCTTTTCCAAGTAACTAAATCTTACAAACTAGAAAAACAAAACCAAATCCTACAAACTAGGGAAACAAATCTTCCTCTACTAAAGAAATAAAATACAAAATATACATGTCATATTTACAAAATAAATCACAGAACAAACACTCAATATTTATGGTCGTGTAACATGGCCATGCCTTTTAAGCGTGTATTAGGCCGTGTATGTTTCTGGGAGCTACCTAACATAACACACGGTCGTGCCTTTTGGCCATGTATCAGGTCGTGTATGTTTCTGGGAGCTTCCTGACACAATAAACGGCCGTGCCTTTTGATCGTGTATTAGGTCGTGTATGTGTTTGGAAGCTACCTGACATAATACACGGCTGTGCCTTCGAGCCGTGTATGTTTCTGAGCTTCCAAACACAATACCCCCCCTCAAGTTGGAGCATGGAGATTACAAATGCCCAACTTCCATAAAAGGATATCATACTCGCGTTTCCCTAATGCTTTGGTAAAAATATCAGCAAGTTATCTCATTGTAGGAACAAAAGTAGGATAAATCGTCTCATCAAGTAATGCATCTCGAATGAAGTGACAATCCACTTTGATGTGTTTGGTGCGCTCATGAAATACGGGATTGTGAGATATATGAAGAGCAGCCTGACTATCACAAAATAGCGTTGCTGGCTGCGGATGAATAACGCCAAGATCAGATAAAACACTCTTCAACCACTTGACTTCACAAGTGGTCATGGCCATTGAATGGTATTCTGCTTCGGTAGATGATCGAGACACAATATGCTGTTTCTTTGTCTTCCGTGAGATGGGAGACAAACCTAAAAACACCAACCATCCAGTAAGGGAATGACGAGTCAATGGACATCCTGCCCAATCTGCATCACACCAACCAGTCAAAGTGAGATCGCCCGTACTACGCAATAAAATACCCTGACCTGGTTTGGATTTGAGATACCAAACAATGCGTAATGCTGCATCCCAGTGATCTTTCTGTGGCTGCTGCATAAATTGAGACAAGACATGTACACAATAAGACAATTCGGGCCTGGTAAAACATAGATAAATCAATCGGCCAATAAGATGTCGATAAGGCTCTGGATTATCCAACAAAGGGCTGGTTGACAACGCCAATCGATGGTGTTGCTTCATCGAAACTCCCACGGGCTTTGCCCCTATCAAACTTGCTTTTGAAATAATATCTAGGGCATATTTGCGCTGACACAAGAAGAACCCTTCGGGACTACGAGCCACTTCCACTCTAAGAAAATATTTAAGAACACCCAGATCTTTCATGGAAAAACAGGTGCTCAAGTAATCCTTAAACTTTTGAATTGCTGCACTATCATTCCCAGAAACAATCAAGTCACCAACATAAACCAAGATGTTTAGTCGTGCCTCGCCTTGTTGCAGAGTAAACAAAGAGTAGTCCGCATAGGATTGTGTGAAACCATAGATTTTTAAAGCAGCAGACAGTTTTGTGAACCAACATCGAGGGGCTTGTTTAAGCCCATATAAGGACTTATGCAATTTGCACACCTTATCTCATCTTGCAACTCGAAAACTAGGGGGTAACTACATATACACATCCTCCTGTAGATCTCCATAGAGAAATGCATTATGGACATCCATCTGGTGAACTTCCCAATTCTTAATTGCAGCAACGGCCAAGAAAACACGAACAGTAACCATCTTTGCGACATGGGCAAATGTCTCTATATAGTCTACTCCTTCCTTCTAGTGATTTCCAAGTATAACCAAACGTGCTTTATAGCGTTCCACCGTACCATCGGATCGATATTTGACTTTGTATACTCATTTACACCCCAAGGCCTTCTTATTAGGTGGTAGATTAGTAATACGCCATGTTGCATTGTTTTCAAGGGCATCAATTTCTTGCTACATCGCAATCCATCATTTTTCATGTCGAACTGCTTAAGAATAACTAGTAGGTTCCTGTTCATCATGTAAAGTTGCAAGAAAACCTTTGTGCTGCACAGAACATCTATCACAATTCACATAGTGTACAATGGGATAAGGGTTACCTGAGGCATGCTGTGTTGCGGGATCCGGTAGGGATGGACTCAATTTGCGAACCGTATGAGTAACAAAGTCTCATAGCATTACTAAAGTCTTACGATTTTGGTGGCCACGTCCCAATAAGTCTTCATCACTAGGGACATTGTTTTCCTTACTTTCATCTTCAGTTGTAGAAGAGAGAGATGTTAATACTGTTGTCCTATCACTTTGCTCAACTGGCACAGTTTCAACATTGGAAGAAATGGTTGCAGTTTCTTAATCATAGGGTCTAGAACGAGAGTTGTCTACAATCTCCCTTCTTTTAGTCAGACCCTCTTGGATACCGAAGGCATCATTAGTGAGGTCTACATCCCATGTAAACTTAGATTCTACTGGGTGTTGTGATGAAGACAACGTTTGAAAAGGAAACTCGTTCTCAAAAAATTTTACATCTTTAGACATGAAAAAAACATGTTTTTCAAGATCATATAATCGCCATCCTTTCTATCCATACGGATAGCCCATGAAAACACATTTTTGACTTCTACTTTCAAATTTATCTCCTAATCGTCCTTACTTGTGGGCATAGCACAAAGACCCAAAAACTTTCAGGTGATCATAATTTAGAGTTTGTCCATACAACACATGATAAGGCGTCTTTCCTTCTAAAACACTAGAAGGTGTTCTATTAATCAAATATCCTGTGGTTAGCACACATTCTCCCCAAAACTCAATGGGCAAATGTCCTTGAAAACGCAAGGCTCTAGCCACATTGAGAATGTGTTGGTGTTTTCTCTCGACCCGCCCATTTTGTTGAGGGGTACCAACGTATGAAGTTTGAAAAATAACACCCTTTTCACAAAAATAATTTTTTAATTTTTGAAACTCCGTTCCATTATCACTCCTCACAATTTTAACTCTTTTGTTAAATTGTGTTTCCACCATAGCAAAGAAGTTCCTTAGAGTTTGAGCTACCTCAGTTTTGTCAATTAGTAGAAATATCCAAACAGCATGGGAAAAATCATCTACTACAGTAAAAAAATATGAAGCACCGCATGAGGACAAAATCCGGTAAAGACCCCACAAATCACAGTGTACAAGTTCAAATATATCAGAAGCATGATAATGACTAACAGAAAATGGATCTCTAGATTGTTTTGCTCGTAGACAAATATCGCAACATTTATTCTTACTATCACTATCTTTATTATGACTCACACTAGACACTAACTTAGTCACTTTTAATAACGGATGTCCCAATCGCTGATGCCATATCTCCAAACTCCCTTCACTTTCAATCTTCATTGCTTGAGCTTGTGGCACTCCCTTGTAGTAGTAGAGTCCATCTCGTCTTTCACCCGCACCAATCAGCATCCTCGAAGTGGGGTCTTGCATTACACACATGGAATTGGTGAAATAAACAATACATTTAGATGAATCAACAAGTTGTGATACCGAAATCAAATTGCAATCTAGTCCAGGAACAAAGAGAACATTTGTGATACACAAATCTCCATCAAGAACAAGTTGTCCTTCCTTCTTTGCCATAGTCTTGCTCCCATCCAGAAGTCCAATAGAACACGGATTGATATTTCGCACTTTCTTCATTTCGTGCATACTTTCCGTTATGTGATGCGAAGCCCCTATATCAATTATCCAATTGGAGAGCTTACCACTCAGTGTTTCAATAGTGTTTTTCTAACTATTGATTAGCTTCATCAATGAGGTCCACTGCTCCTGATCGAGACCGAGACTTGTCTTTATATCATTCCCAGTTGCTGCTGTTACTGCAGGTCCTTTGTCCTTCACGCAAGTGCTGCTGCTGGATACGTTATTTGCCTTTGCTGTTTCATGCCATCGTCCAAAGCTTGCTTGATTTTGGCGCTGTTGAGTGCTGTTGAAGCCTCGTCCCCGTCCTCGTCCTCGTCCTATACTCTTTCCATTTCCCTTTGGTCGATCACCCCACCACTTAGGATATCCGAGGAGAGCGAAGCAACTATCTGCTTCGTGTCCTATACGTTTGCAGTGGGTACAATACAACCCACTTTTGTTTCTTGTTTCTCCTTTTCCTCTTATCGAAAATGCCATGACATTTTGCCTCTCCTCTTTAGTTCGGGTTATGGTCCTAACCCTTTCCTCAGCAATCAGCATGGAATATGCCCAATTAACATTGGGAAGTGGATCTTGGGCTAAGATATTACTCCTCACCGTGCCATAGATATTTTCGTCCAACCCCATGAGCAGAGCATGAACTCGTTATTCCTCTCTTTTCTTTTCAAATTCTGTTGCGAGATTGCATGTACACATACCGCACTTACATGATAGAATCTGATCATAGTTAGCTAGTTCATCCCATATTTGCTTCAATCCCCCTTTATTTGCATTCTGCTAATTCACTTCGCAGTTGTTGAATGCGTGGACCATTAGCTATTGAGAATCTGTTCCTAATGTCATTCCATAAATGTTCAGCTATTTCTTCGTGAGAAATAGTAGACCAAAGTGAGGATTCGATTGTATTACGAATCCATGATATCAATAGAGAATTAATCATCCACCAATCTTCAAGATCAGATGAATTATCATTAGGTTTTTTGATTGTACCATCAAGAAAACCATATTTTTTCCGACCTCGTAGAGCCGTTCTCACAGACCGTGCCCATTCATCATAGTTTTCTCCTCTCAACTGTACTTGAGTAATCACCAATCATGGATTATCTAATGAGGTAATATCGTAAGGAGAGATTGTTTTTCTTTGAGGAAGGATTTCTTCTTTGACCTCACTTGTTTGTGATCCAACCATTGTTTTGTGTTTACAATGGCTTTGATACCATGAAAAAATAATCAACAATGGAATCGAAAGACTCTTTTTCTCTCCTTGATCTTTTCCATAACTCATGTCTAAATATATATACATCAGGGGGATATCTTTCCATATCTTTTCCAAGCAACTAAATTTTACAAACTAGGAAAACAAAACCAAATCCTATAAACTAGGGAAACAAATCTTCTTCTACCAAAGAAATAAAATACAAAATATACATGCTATATTTACAAAATAAATCACAGAACAAACATCTCAATATTTATGACCGTGTAACACGGCTGTGCCTTTTAGGCATGTATCAGGCCGTGTATGTTTCTGGAAGCTACCTGACACAACACACGGCCGTGCCTTCTGGCCGTGTATCAGGCCGTGTATGTTTCTAGGAGCTTCCTGACATAATACACAACCATGTATCAGGCCGTATATGTGTCTGGTAGCTACCTGACACAATACACAACCATGCCTTCTGGTCGTATATTCAGTCGTGTATGTTTCCGAGCTTCTAGACACAATAGTATACTCTAGAGATACTCCACAAAATTTAAATCTCATAAAACAAGGTTTAATATCTACTTAATTCTAGGATGGTTTTAAAATATTACAAATAAGTTTCGATTTTAGATTCACTCGAAACTAAAGGGTTTTAGTGTATACCCACCGTGGACTCAATAATATGTGCTAGCAGAATATTATGGTTAGTGTATGCTATATATAGTTACCGGTGGAACAATTGAACGAATCTGCATATTGATTATTGCCAACTAAGCCATTGATTGTATAAGCGTTCGACTTGTTGGAAAATCTTCCAGTCCCTCGGGCACTCACGACTCCTGACCATTCATCTTCAGGGTTTAATCCATCACCAAGAAGCATAACATAAGATGTTTGTTAGTGATGTTACAATACCTATAATTTGAACTAAGATAGATATTCAATGATAAAGAAAGCGTTAAAAGCAAAACAAATTTTAAAATCCTTCTTTTTTTATTTTTTATTTTTTGTTAAGTATATCACTCATAATGAATCTTTTTTTCCTAATGCAAAATGAAGAAGATAACGATTAGTTAAAAATAGTTCTAGTTAATAAGTAGATTAAACTAATTATAAGGATATCTATGTTAATGGGACCAAAATGAAATAGAAAAAGACATCAAACTAATGTACCTAATATAATGGTTTCCTTCACATGGGGATTAGTATATATTGGATACGTAGTTCCGTCAACAGGATAAATGATGACAGCTCCATGAACAGTTGCCAGAGTCCAATCACTATGAGCGTGCCACCAAAGTGCTCCTTCCTCGCCCGCAATGTAATTTCCAGAGTAAAACTGGTACCTGCTGGAATAGGGCACTGGGTGACATTTTCAGGACCATCAGACCATGGATTCCTTGGCTGCTTCACACCATGCCCTCAGAAAACAAAAAGGTTGTTTTCATCAAATACCTTGCGGAACGATAATATAATAGATGCAGATACCAAACAGAAATCAGGGATACAATTATTGCAAATGAACACCCAAACTATTAATCTCACACGGATTGGCCTTATAAACTTTTACTACGTGCTTTCAACTCCAATAATTTCAACAGTTAATAAATAGAAAGACACACACACACATAGAGAGAGAGAGAGTGTGTGTTTGTACCGATGAATAGTTACACTATATGTTCCATTCAGGGGCAGATTTAGGGGGAGCTAAAGGGGGCCTTGGTCCAATTTGGAAAAAGATAATTATAATTAATTATAAATTTTTAAAAATTATATATATAATGTATATTTTAAGAAAAAATATTAATAAAATATAATATATGGCTTAGTGTTTAATGTAAAGGTATTTATTTATATTAGAGGATATGGATTCAATTCTCATAATAATTATTTTAGTTTTTCTCAAGTTGTATTATTATTTTAATGGTATTTTTTTCTTACTTCTTTCTTTTATTTTTTTTCTTCACAAGAACTAATAGCATTAAACTTTATTTATTATTAAATTATAATAAACTAACTAAATTATCTTAAGTTTTTATATATTTATTAGCAATAATCATAAATAGCAATTACATTAATACTACAAATATTTTAACCTTATTTGATAAAATACTAGTAAATAATAGCAATCATATCACTTGATATATATATATATATATATATATATCACAATTTATATCATGGAAATGAATGTGAATTTTAAATGATTGATTACGTAATTAATCATATAAAATTAATAATTTTTATAGCATTGTTAATGATATAATTTTTTAAATTTATTGTTCCAAATATATATATATTTATATTTATATCATGTTATTCTTTTAGTTTTATTTATAATTTTTTATTTAAATATTTTTATGTTATATTTACATTAATAATAATTTTTATTAAATATTAAAAAATATTATATCACTTATAAAATGTCTCTTTATGCATAATATATATATGTTATAATTTAAATTTAAAGATGATAAATATAACACCATGTATCTGTGTTTACCCGTGATTCGATTCTTGTGCACCGTGACAAAAACAGTATCGCCTCTGTTAGCTCGAATGACGGGTCCAGGAAAACTGTCATTGACAGTCAACATGCTCTTTGTTCTACAGTCTCGTGAAGTTACTCTCCTTAACCTGCCATAGTTTATTAAAAAAAAAAAAGGAAATATATGTTAGAAATCATCGCAGTTGATGAACCTAATGATGATAGTGGGGCTTTCATTAATTTCCATCAAAGCATTTATCAATACACAATTTTTTCAACAATAATTATTCAATTCATTAGAAAGTAAGCATATAAAAAGATAAAAAGCCTGTTTATTTAATACCCAAAGTACCTATTTTCATTGTTCAATCACCTGTTCCTCGTAGTAAGTATAAAAAATTCTGCATATCCACGACCACGAATGGGTATGTAGTGGTGAAAAAGAATCTCATAGTACTTACTAGAAAGTCATAATAGTGGATCCTGGCATGGGCCGACTAAGTTAGGAATAGAAAATAGAAAGCGCCGATTCCAACTTGCAAATTGGCTCAAATTGGTTTGGTCGGTTTAAATTTGTAAATCGATTTAGGAAAACTGGTTTAATTTAGTATTTGATCTATTGGATCGACGGATGTAAATCAGTTTAATAGGTAAATCAAAAAAATTATATAAGAAAAACAAAAAAAAAAAAATTTAAGGATCAATGCACGGATCAGTTTCGATCCATCCCTTACCAACTCATGACTTGATAAATTAGAGTTGGTTTTGAACTAGCTTGATGTCTAGCTAGGAAGGTTACCACAAAAGCTAACGGCAAAAACCTATCATGAAAACCCATCACGCGACTACTCTTTCGCCGTTCAGAAGGAAGTGTTGCTGTGGATGCTGTGTCAAATAATTGCATTTGCACCTCGGTATTTATAGGCTCATTCTCGTACTTTCACTTGAAACAAGACAACCAAGTCATCTTGAACGTGTGTGAAGAGGATTATGTTAATCACAATATCTATCAGAAAAGAAAAATTAAATTATGGTAAATAGGCTTAAAACTTTTTTAACCATAAAAGTGCTAATCATTTTTTATATATATTTTTCGTTAAAATTCTTTTTTTAGCTTTACTGACATGTTTTTAGTGTCTATGATGTTAAGTATTCATGAACCATACAACTTGTCCCACACAAATTTGATAAATATTCACATGTTGTATCTATTAATATGCAATGCCTAGATTCTCATATTGTGAAATTGTTCAACTTTTACTTTATATTTTATAGCATATCTCTAAAATTCCTTCTACATGTTTTAACAAAGAACTATTTATTATTCATATTGCTAAAATGCTTGATGATTTGTTAGTGATGTTCATACAGACAATAAATATACATGCTCATGCTATTAGATAGATGAATTTGAACCATGAGATTATGAGTAATATGAATGGTTGTATAAAAACAATTATAATATTTTGTGCTTCCCCATTACCCAAAATCCCAGCTCAATAACCAGGAAGACTCATTTTATTTCCATGTTAATTTTGGCCAAGTTTAGATCATTTATGCATGGTCTAGACCCACAACGTTATGTTTATATCACATTTCTTTTCCATAAATGAACTTCCACCTTTCAGTTCTATTCTATAAATGACAAACATTCATTATTTGGTTCATAAAATCCTTATACCAGTCATCCTAAGAACTTGTATTCGCACATAATACGTTCGAATAACCATTTCAAGCTTCTTTTGGAATAGCTTCTTATGAAAACGACCGCAACAAATATAAAATATATATAAGTAACTAATGTTATATTATTTATTTTTTAATAATAATATATATCCACTCTATGATATTAGCTATCCTCTCAACTTGTATCACAAATATGATTTGCACAAGGTGCTTAAGACTATATTACTCTAAACATGTTAATTAGCAGAAACTCATGCTATAGTGGAAGTATTAATTAGTAATTATATATACATATTAAAACTCAATGTTAAGTCATGTCTAGCCTCTATCAAATTAAATTTATAGCTGTATATGCCAAGCAGGTTAGATTCTTTTTGTGTTATTGAATTCTATATATATAGATTACATTTTGATAAACAGTGAAAATGAATCATAATAGATCTATACCATCATAGTATTGCTAACTCTCACTTAATATTATAGATAATATATAAATATATATTTAATTTTCCTACTCTTAACAATAATCAATAATAGTCAAAGTTTATTATTTATATTATATCACTTAGTTAGTAGTATCTAAATATATATATATATATATATATATATATATATAAAGACTAGCATTAATTTTAATTGATCATCATGCATATCATGAGGGTAGCTAATAAATGATGAACATATATATATACAACTCATAAGGGGAGCTAAAACTTTATCACTAGGTTTCAACAATTATTTTTATATGCAATAATAATTAAAAATAATCATGTCTAACTAATTTAATAATAGATGGATATTGTGGTTTCCATTTACAAAAAAAATGTAAGTACCAATAAGGTGATTAAGTATTGCAGTTAATAATACAGATTATTTGAGATTTAATTTCAAGATCTTGAACATAAGAATAAAAATAGAAATAAATAAAGCATAAATAACGTTGTGGAGAGTGAAAAATAAATTATTATTGATGCAGCGCGGAAAGCGAAACTAAACAAATCCGAATATGGATTGGTTTCACACAACAAAGAAACACTATTTGATGCAAATCTGATTGCGCACAACCGGGAAAAGGGGGAAAATTCTCTCACGAAATGTATTTCAAGAATAAAATAAGACGTAACCCTAATATGTCTAACAAAAGAGTATTTATACTTCCCCGTAAAATACCTAAAAGGGGAAAATCTAAGCGTACACGTGGAAATAAATAATAATATACGCGTCTGGAATCTATCGCATACACGGCCGTGCCTCTAGCCGTATATGTCTCTAGGCATGTGACGAGTGCAGTACATGGCCGTGTCCCAAGCCGTGTCTTAACCCGTGTAAGCTTCTGTGAAAGTTCTGCAAGCCGTGTCGCAAGCCGTGCCCGAAACCGTGTCAGAGTCTGTGACAGTCCTTCAGGCCGTATCTCAAGCCGTGCCCGGAACCGTGTCAGCGTCTATGTCCTCTACTATGTCCAGGCCGTGTCTCAAGCCATGCCTGAACCCGTGTCAGAGCTGTGACAGTCCTTCAGGCCGTGTCTCAAGCCGTGCCCGGAACTGTGTTAACGTCTGTGTGCTCTACTATATCCAGGCCGTGTCTTAAGCCATGCCTAAACCCGTGTCAGAGTCTGTGACAGTCCTTCAGGCCGTGTCTCAAGCCGTGCCCGGAACCGTGTCAGCGTCTGTGTCCTCTACTATGTCCAGGCCGTGTCTCAAGCCATGCCTGAACCCGTGTCAGCCTCTGTCCTCCACCATGTCCGCATCATTCTCTCCCACCTGCAAAGAACTCGACCCCGAGTTCTCCATCATTCTCTCCCATCGGCAAAGAACTCGACCCCGAGTTCTCCATCAATTATTTTCATATAGATAGTGATGCCATTGAAATATGAGATTTAATTTTTCTTTGATGCATATCTTAATCAGATTAAAAACTAAAATCATATAGAACAAAACTTAATGAAGAAAATATTCTTATTAATGTAAGCTTAATTATATATTTCTATATATTAAAAAAATGAATAAATAATAATAATTTTTATACATGATAGCATATAATTAGATAAGAGAAATATGTAAAGGAAGAGCCTATGCTTATGTAGTCAAGGGTGTCTAGATTTTTTATCATATGTTTAGGGGTTTATGTTTATAAGTTATTATCATTTTAGGGTTTTAGTCTATGCCATGTAAAATTCCATTATTAGTAGATAGACAGGGACTTTAAAATGAGAATAATTTATAAATACAAGCCCTTAAATGCATAACAAAAAAATCTATTTTTTTTTTTTTTTACAAAAATTGTACAAATGTAGGCCCTTTCTCTATAATTTTTTCCCCTTAATAATTTAATTAATTCCAAGGGCAAAATGAAAAAAAAATAATAATAAATCAATATTTTCTAAATTCTTCCACTTTTTTTCCAGGACCTATAAATTTTTTTCCACACTAATTTTATTCCATTCTAATTCTCCATCTAACCATACATTAAAAAATGGTTTAAATTCCACCCAATTCCATCCCTTTCAATTCGTTACCCCACCTTTCCTTTCCATATTCCTTGCTTTGTCTTGACTCGCAGAAGCATGCACCACATGGCTATTTTTATATGCTACAAGATTCGCTGTCCATAATGAATCGAACCTTTCAATATAGCCAGGCGTCATCTTAGATCTAAAGGACAAAGCGAAGTTACATTTTCTTTGACCTCGTAATTACAAAGTGTGCTTAACTTGATAAAGGAAAGTAACAGAAACCCAGAAAAAAAAATGTGGGTTACATGACAAGGGATAAAGGAAAACACGTTTTAAAGTTATTTGCACTCTCCATAAGATTGCAACTTCTTTTCAATATCACCATTTTCATCCAAACAATGGATATAGATGAAATAAAATTATATCGTTATATAACAACAGAGACGAGTTTACTGATGCGGACATGGTGGAGGACAGAGGCTGACACCGGTTCAAGCATGGCTTGAGACACGGCCTGAACATAGTAGAGGACACAGACGCTGACACGGTTCCGGGCACGGCTTGAGACACGGCCTGAAGGACTGTCACAGACTCTGACACGGGTACAGGCATGGCTTGAGACATGGCCTGGACATAGTAGAGGACACAGACGCTGACACGGTTCCAGGAACGCCTTAAGACACGGCCTGAAGGACTATCACAGACTCTGACACGGGTTCAGGCATGGCTTGAGACACGGCCTGGACATAGTAGAGGACACAAACGCTGACACGGTTCCGGGCACGGCTTGCAACACGGCTTGCAGAACTTTCACAGAAGCTTACACGGGTTAAAACACGGCTTGGGACACGGCCGTGTACTGCACTCGTTACATGCCCAGAGACATACACGGCTAGAGGCACGACCGTGTATGCGATAGATTCCAGACGCGTATATTATTATTTATTTCCACGTGTACGCTTAGATTTTCCCCTTTTAGGTATTTTACGGGGAAGTATAAATACTCTTTTATCAGACATATTAGGGTTACGTCTTATTTTATTGTTGAAATACATTTCGTGAGAGACTTCTCGCCTTTAACGGTTGTGCGCAACCATTGTGTGTTTGAGAGATTCATTCGTTCAGTGATTCTCTAGGTTTTCTTCGCTAACTCACTGCGTCAGTTGGTATCAGAGCAAGGAAAATTTCCTGCGGAGATGTCGGCTAACGACGGTGTTGACGGCGGTCGTATTCTTGACGGTGTTCGAGGTACGGAAGTCCTACGTTACGGGCAACCAATACGAAGGGCGGTAGAGGAGACCATGGATTAGAAAATCCGGCGAGAGGAACAGCGTCTTGAAGCCCTGATCTATCGATCCAATACCAACAGTAGCAAGCAGGTCTATTGGAGACGACCGGAAGGTGATCCAAGGAACAGTTCTATTACTTATGATACGGATGATGAAGACGAGATTTTTAATAATCTTCCTAGGAGAAGAGGCCATGGTAACACAAGACGGTACAACAGATGTAACTACAGGTATAAAGATGAAATCTTTTCTCAATTTAAATATGTTGTATCGGAGTTTGATGGTTCCGAGAGTCTGAATGAGTTTTGGGTTTGGGTAGAGGACATAGAAAGATTCTTTGACCATATGAGGGTTTTAGAGGGAATGAAGATAGAGTTAGTGGAGAATCGTTTGTAGGGTGATACATTGTATTGGTGGGAACGACTTCGGGGAGTAAGACACCTTGAGGGTAAGGATCCGGTGAGGACTTGGTTTATGATGCAATACTTGCTAGAACAAAAGTTCTTTTCCCTTGATTACAAGCGAATCCTCCCTCAAGAAATTCCACAAACACCTAAGCCAGTAAATTTAATTCCGGAAGTGTTTAAAGAGGAGATGGCCAAACAAGAGGAAAACTCGACCCTTAACGATCATAGTACCTTGATTGTTGATGGTGGGGGCAATGGAAAAGCAATTGAAGCGTATGAAAATTGCGTTGGTGAGGAAGCTATTGTGGACTTGCCATTGTTGAATGACGAGCAGGTGATGGTGGTAACTGAAGAGTCGAAGACTGAGGATACTCTAAGCCAATTCACCGCACCAACGGGGGAGATTAAGGATGTAGAGTTTAGTGCTTTGCAAAAAAAACTTATATTTCAATCCAGAGGAAGCGCTAGAGGTAATAAGTGCAACTGTTCTATTACTTCCTAGTGACACAGGCGGTGATTATCCCATTAATACTCTAATCCATCCGGATTATGCGCAAATAAATTTAATAGAAAATTCGGTGACAAGTGTTACTCTGGGTGTGGTAGTTGATGTAGTGCGAATCATGATCAAGCGACGAGATAAATGGGATAAATCAAGACGATTCAAAGAGAGGGAACGACGTGGAAAGTGTATTCACAAGAAGAGAACTCGGGGTCGAGTTCTGTATAGGTGGGAGAGAATGATGGAGAACTCGGGGTCGAGTTCTTTGCAGGTGGGACAGAATGATGCGGACATGGTGGAGGACAGAGGCTGACACGGGTTCAGGCATGGCTTGAGACACGGCCTGAAGGATTGTCACAGACTCTGACACGGGTTCAGGCATGCCTTGAGACACGGCCTGGACATAGTAAAGGACACAGACGCTGACACGGTTCTAGGCACGACTTGAGACACGGCCTGAAGGACTGTCACAGACTCTGACACGGGTTCAGGCATGGCTTGAGACACGGCCTGGATATAGTAGAGGATACAGACGCTGACACGGTTCAGGGCACAGCTTGAGACACGGCCTGAAGGACTGTCACAGACTCTAACACGGTTCCGGGCACGGCTTGCGACATGGCTTGCAGAACTTTCACAGAAGCTTACACGGGTTAAGACACGGCTTGGGACACGGCCTTGTACTGCACTCGTCACATGCCCAGAGACATACACGGCTAGAGGCACGGCCGTGTATGCGATAGATTCCAAACGCGTATATTATTATTTATTTCCACGTGTACGCTTAGATTTTCCCCTTTTAGGTATTTTACGGGGAAGTATAAATACTCTTTTGTCAGACATATTAGGGTTACGTTTTGTTTTATTATCAAATACATTTCGTGAGAGAATTTTCTCCCTTTTCCCGGTTGTACGCAATCAGATTTGCGTCAAAGAGTGTTTTTTTGTTGTGTGAAACCAATCCATATTCGGATTCGTTTCATTTCGCTTTCTGCGCTGCATCATTTACACACCAAAAAAATATAGATATTGACGACCAACAACGTGTTTTTCAAGTATGAGTGGTTCCTCAAATTGATACTCATATATCGTTATTATTAGCAAAATGGACAAAATGTGTACGCAACATGGGTTGATGAAGCAAGAAGAAGGCATATTATATATGATAGAGAATCAATGCCCACGGTTTATTATTATTATAAGTGTGCTATTTTCAGGTGGCATTTTAATTTACTATCTTTTGTGATTTAAAATAACTTTTTTTCTATCACTGTTTGCTTTTTCTTCCCTCTTGTATTAATAACGCGGGGATTGATTTCACTATTGCCCATACCAAATTTTTGTTTTAACAGCGCCTAAAATACCATGATATTAAATATTATAATACTAAGAAATTCTTTTCCACAGTGAGTTAGAAAATCAACATTTATATCACTAGCTTGCCCCAAGACTAAGCAATTTTAATATTAATACTAAGCAATTGTTTATGCATGAATATTTGTTTCTCTTTAGAGTAGGGAATATCCTAAGGTCCATGCAAAGGATATAATAGAACCAATGTCCACGGTTTCATCATATTCAGTCCAGATATCACCACGTAGCATTTTATTTAGGGAAAATTACCAAAAAATAAAATAAATCTTTTGTATATTGGCTCTAAGAAACTTAATATTTGTATTTTTTTTTTCTTTTGTAACACTGCTCAAGGTATACGTATTAGTTTATAATTAGTTTAAAATAATTAACTTAATAAAATAACACTATTAAATAAATTGAATCGAATAATAATAAAATAATAGAAATAAATATACTAAAAAAAAGAAAGAAAAAGTACCAAAAAGGGGTAAACATCCAATAGAAATCCCCGCCGATTGATTTCACTACGCCAAACATTGGTTTTAGGAGTGCCTAAAGTATTATAACATTAATTGTAACAAAGCTAAGCAATTGTTTATATGTGAACTTTTTTTTTTCTTTTTTCTTTTGATCCTCAATTCTATAGGATAGTAATAAAAATTAAGGAAAATTGCCCCCCCAAAAAAGTGATATAGATTTTACTACTTTTATAAATAAGTGACCTTTGTTTTAATTTTTTTTATAAAAATGTGACCTATGTTAATTGATTTTGTGTTAATGACATAGAGGGACACATGTTAGTATCTTATTGGTTTAAATATTATTAAATTATTTAACAAAATAATATAAATAAAAAACTATTAGAATAATATAGAAAGTAAAAAAAGAAAGAAAAAATAGGGAAAAAAAAGAGAGAAAAGCCTTGCAACCCAACTTTTTCCTAGCCACCCCAAGGTCCGAGGTTGGGGTGGTCAGCGCCCACATTGGTGGAGAGGGGAAGGAGGAAAGATATGACAACACAAATAGCCAACGAAAAGTGTAGGTTGTGACCTACCAATCAAGATAGGTTGTATAGCTTATATATAGTGATAGATGGTCACCCATCACCAAAATAATTTTTTTTAAAAAGAGACAAGTGCAAAAATCTCAATGGGTCACAGTTAGTTCATGAAATCCAACCTCGTCCCATTGAGGTTTTTGCACTTGATTCTATTTCTAAAAGAAGAAGAAGAAGAATTTACCATGCTAGGTAGCTGCCCACACCACATATGGGATACATAACCTACCTTTAGTGGTGAGTTGCAACTTACACTTCTTTTTAGTTATTTTCTGGCCATCCCAAGTCTAAAGGATAGTAACTACCTTAGGGGTTTACATTACCCACACCTAGGTAGAGGCTGGCCACCTCTTAATTTTTAGGTAGCTAGAAAATAGCATAGTTGCAAGGCTTTTTTTATTTTATTTTCTATTTTTCTATTTTCTATATCATTTTAATAATTTTCATTTATATTATTTAGTGAAATAATTTAATAATATTTTGAACCAATGATATATCGATAGGTGCTCCCTCCTTATCATTAATGCAAAGTTAAAAAACACGAATAAAGTATTTGTTAAATAAATAAAAGTATCAAAACACTACTCACTTTTTTGTAATTTTTCCTAAATGCTATGAGCTTGGTTTTTATATGTCATTTTTGTTAATTGGAAAATTATTATTCATCCATTATTTTTTTTCATTTTTTAATTTTTGAAAGACTCATATGAAGCAAACATAACTAAAATTGGAAAATGATTAATTAAATAAAAGTGCGAGTTATGATATCTTTCAAATAGAAGTTGATGGAATTATAATCATCGATGTGCCTTTTGGTGTAGTAGGCTGGAGTTCATCAAAACTCTAAGGTTAAATGTATTCAACCTAGAGCACTCCTAAGATGGGTGACCCCTTAGGAAGCAACTATCCCAAGAGACAAAGCAATGTGGTGTAACACACTAAACCGAACAATACCTTGGTGGAAGGAATTCTGCTCGGGGTATTACACAAGTAATAAAGTAATCCTCCATAACTCTTGATGGAGACAGGGGACACACGGCCTGAACACACGGCCGTGCTATAAATGATGGAGCCAGGGCACGGCTTGAGAAACGGCCTGGACATAGTAGGGTTTGGACATAGTGGAGGACAGAGGCTGACACGGTTCCGGGCACGGAATGATGGAGACAGGGGACACACGGCCGTGCTATAAATGATGGAGCTAGGGCACGGCTTAAGAAACGGCCTGGACATAGTAGGGTTTGGACATATTGGAGGACAGAGGATGACACGGTTCCGGGCACGGCTTGAGACACGGCCTGGGCATAGTAGGGTTTGGACATAGTGGAGGACAGAGGCTGACACCGTTCCGGGCACGGTTTGAGACACGGCTTGCAGAACTGTCACAGACTCTGACACGGTTCCAGGCACGGCTTGCAGAACTTTCACAGAAGCTTACACGGCTTGGGACACGGCCGTGTACTGCACTCGTCACATGCCCAGACGCGTATATTATTATTTATTTCCACATGTACGTTTAGATTTTCCCCCTTTTTAGGTATTTTACGGGTCCATATAAATACTCTTTCGTCAGATAGATTAGGGTTACGTTTTAATATACATTTGAATACACTTTGAGAGAGAGTTTTCTCCAATTTCCGGGTTGTGCGCAACCTAATTTGCATCAAAGCGTGTGTCTTTGTTGTGTGAAACCAATCCAATTTTGGATTCGTTTCGTTTTAGCTTCCACGCTGCGTCAGTTGGTATCAGAGCAAGGTTATTTCCTGCGGAGATGTCGGCTAATGACGGTGTTCAAGATGCGAGGTTTCAAGGGAACCATCAATGGGTTCCTAGGGCAGAGTTCGACGCAATGCATCAGAAGGTCGGGCGTATGGAACGGCGCCTTGATGAACTGATCGAGCGTTTCGATGCTCTGGTGGTTGACCCCAATAGGGTTGGGGGCGCTAGCAGAAATCCACCACGTGCGGTGGAGGAATTCGGGGGACGCGTGATCCGACCTGTCGTTGAGAACAGGTGGGGGCGTGTGGAGAGTGAAGAGTCCAGCGAAGAGAGTGATGATACGTACGGAAGTAGACCGCGGCGAGGACGTGGTGGAAGAGGCGGTGGTCATCGGATGGCTCCTCATGGAAACTATCCTAGAGAATTTGATCACAGGAGGAACCGTGGGGGTTATGATCACGGGGATAGCGGAGACTACCGGTTGAAGGTTGATATTCCTTGGTTCGATGGTAGTCTCAACATCGAAGGCGTCCTGGATTGGTTGGCGGAAGTGGACCGGTTCTTCGACTACATGGAAATTCCCGAGGACCGTCGGGTAAGGCTGGTGGCGTGCAGGTTGAAGAGTGGTGCTTTGGCATGGTGGGAGAGATTGCAAAGTAGGAGGCAGCGGGAAGAAAGGCACCCGGTAAGGTCATGGTATCGCATGAAGCAGCTGCTGCAACATGACTTCCTCCCGCCGGATTACGAGCAGATATTGTTCCAACAATATCAGCGGTGCCGCCAAGGACAACGTTCCGTGCATGAGTATACGGCGGAGTTCATGAGGCTGGCAGAACGGAATGATTTGAGGGAGAGCGAGGGTCAGCAAGTTGCGAGGTATGTAGAAGGGCTAAAATTACAAATCAAAGATAAGATTGGGGTGACGATGGTGAGAACCCTTGTTGAAGCAAAGAACTTGGCTCTCCAAGTCGAGCTTGTGTTGCAGGAGCAAAGGAGTAGATACGGGGGAGGACGGAAAGGGTATGTAGGCGAAGCTATAGGTGGTGGTAATCGACCGATACTTGAGAAAAGTCGAGTTACACCATACAAACCAACGGAGGACATGTCTAGGAGGGAGGAGAAAAGTGAGGGGAAGAAGCCGATGGAGCCGAAAGGAGTTCCAAGACAGAACAACCCCTATGCCAAACCCATATTAGGCAAGTGTTTCCGATACAACCAACCGGGTCATCGATCAAACGAATGCCCGGCGAGGAAGAGCGTCAACATCCTCGATAGGGAAGATGATGAGGAAATTTGTTGTGAGCCCGATGGAGAGGGAGAGTACTATGAGGAAGAAGAAGAAGCAACGGAGCCATCATATGTAATTCGGCGTTTGATGCTCACTCCAAAGCAGGAAGAGTTCACGCAGAGGTACCAATTGTTTCGTACACAGTGTACGATCATGGGGAAGCTATTTGAGTTGATAGTAGACAGCGGCAATTGCGAGAACATCATAGGAAGGGAGGTTGTAACACAACTGCAGCTACCCGTTGAGAAGCACCCGAATCCTTATACTATTGGCTGGATCAAGGCCGCCGAGAAAATTGAAGTTAAGGAGAGATGCAGGGTACCTTTCTCAATAGGGAAGTACCGGGATGAAGCATTCTGCGACATTGTAGACATGGATGCTTGCCACATCTTGTTTGGGAGGCCATGGCAGTTTGACGTGGACGCGCAACATGCGGGCAAAGAAAATGTCTACCGGTTAGAGAAGGAGGGTGTAAAGTACACCTTATTACCATTGAAAAGGGAAGGACGTGCTAAAGGGAAGAAGGTTGAGAGTAGCTCATTCTTAACTGTCACTCAATCCGAGAAGGAAGTGATGGACGACTTGAGGGAATCGCGAGTAGTACACGCCCTCATCGTGAAAGGAGTGATCAAAGGAGGGGAGGAACTTGATAGAGAAGTGCTAGGGGCGGTGAAGGATCTTCTTGAAGAGTTCAAGGAAGTGATCCCAGACGACCTACCCGAGAGACTACCTCCTTTGAGGGATATTCAACACCAGATTGACCTGGTGCCCGGGGCTAGTCTCCCAAACCTCCCGCATTACAGCATGAGTCCCAAGGAAGCCGGGATTCTCCAGGAGAAGGTCCAAGAGCTTTTGGACAAAGGTTTCATCCGGGATAGCCTAAGCCCATGTGCGGTTCCGGCATTGTTAACTCCCAAGAAAGATGGGAGTTGGAGGATGTGTGTTGATAGCCGAGCTATCAACAAGATTACCATAGGGTATAAATTCCCTATACCCCACATTAAGGATATGTTGGACCGTTTGAGTGGCGCTACTATTTTCTCCAAGATAGACTTGCGGAGTGGGTATCACCAGATTCGAATCTGTCCTGGAGACGAGTGGAAAACGGCATTTAAGACCAAGGAGGGGCTGTATGAGTGGCTAGTGATGCCATTTGGGCTGAGTAACGCACCGAGCACCTTCATGAGAGTAATGAACCAGGTATTGAAACCTTTCAATGGTCGTTTTCTTGTAGTGTACTTTGACGATATTCTGATATACAGTAAATCCGAAGAAGAACACTTAGAACATCTAAGGTGTGTGTTATCTACATTAAAGGTGAATAAGTTGTTCGCTAATCTTAAAAAGTGCACCTTTATGTCAAGACGACTGTTGTTCCTAGGGTTTGTTGTTAGTAGTGAGGGAGTGATGGTAGATGACGAGAAGGTAAAAGCAATTAGGGAATGGCCTGTTCCAAGAACCGTAACGGAATTGAGAAGCTTCCTCGGCTTAGCCAGTTTCTACAGAAGGTTCATTAGGCACTTTAGTACTGTTGCTGCACCCTTGACCGAATGCCTAAAGAAGGGAAAGTTCCAATGGGGCGAAGAATCTAACTTGAGCTTCATGAACCTGAAGCAGAGATTGTGTAGCGCGCCTGTACTAGCTCTACCAGACTTTGAAAAATTGTTCGAAGTGGATTGCAATGCTAGTGGGGTCGGAGTAGGTGCAGTACTATCACAGGAGAAGAGACCAATAGCCTTTTACAGTGAGAAGCTGTGCGAAGCAAGGAGGACTTGGTCTACCTATGATAAGGAGTTCTACGCCGTGGTAAGGGCCCTTAAAGTGTGGGAACACTACCTGGTCGGGAAAGAGTTCGTTTTGTATTCGGATTGTGGGGCTCTTAAACATTTGAGTGGTCAGACCCGAATTAGTAAGGATATGCACGCCAGGTGGATTGAGTTTTTGCAGAGGTTTCCTTTCAGGTTGATGCACAAGTCAGGTGTGCAAAACAAAGTCGCGGACGCCCTGAGTAGAAGAGCGAATGTCCTGCTTACTTTGAGTACAGACATTGTCGGCTTTGAAAAGCTAAAGGAACTGTACAAGAACGATGGCGACTTTAAGGACACTTGGATTAAGTGTGCCAATAGGGAACCGTGTGACGATTACCATATACATGAGGCATATTTGATGAAAGGGAACCAGTTGTGCATTCCCAAATCTTCTTTGCGGGAAAAGCTTATCAGGGACTTGCATGGTGGAGGACTGGCGGGACATATGGGTAGAGATAAGACATTAGCTGCAGTTACCGCCAGATACTTTTGGCCTCAGTTAAGGAGGGATGTGTACCGGATTGTGGAAAGGTGCTACATTTGTCAAGTGTCTAAGGGGCAATCCCAAAACACTGGTTTATACACTCCTCTCCCCGTGCCTTCAAACATTTGGGAGGATTTGTCGATGGACTTCATACTGGGTTTGCCTCGTACCCAACGAGGTGCTGACTCTGTGTTTGTTGTAGTTGACAGGTTCTCCAAGATGGCTCATTTCATCCCATGCAGGAAGACCGCCGACGCACGGGCTATTGCACGGTTGTTCTTCAAGGAAGTGGTGCGGTTGCATGGAGTCCCAAAGTCTATCACATCAGATAGGGATAGCAAATTCCTTAGTCACTTTTGGAAGACCCTCTGGTTTATGTTTGACTCCTCCCTGAATTACAGCAGCACCGCTCATCCTCAAACCGACGGACAGACCGAGGTGACTAACAGAACCCTCGGAAACCTCATCAGAAGCATCTGCGGTGAGAAACCGGGACAGTGGGATCAATCATTGGCTCAAGCCGAATTCGCTTACAACAGTTCTGTCCACCGAACTATTGGAAGGTCTCCATTCTCGGTGGTATACACAAAAACACCACAACATGCGCTAGACTTGCTCAAATTACCCAAGGACATGGTGGGCGATGTAGCAGCTAAACATATGGCGGAGCAACACCAAGCCACTACTGAAGAAGTTAAGCGAAAGATAGAGGAATCCAACACACGGTACAAAGGGGATGCAGATAAGCATAGACGGCAGAAGCTCTTTGCAGTTGGCAATCAGGTAATGGTTTACCTTCGGAAGGAGCGATTCCTTGTAGGGAAGTATGGGAAACTTCAACCCAGGAAGTACGGTCCCTATGAAGTTTTACGCAAGATCAATGACAACGCATATGTTGTACAACTCCCGAAAGATATGAATATATCTTGCACTTTCAATGTAGCGGACTTGTCACCTTTTCATGCTGATGATACTCCTCTATATCCGGATGAGAACTCGGGGTCGAGTTCTCCATTGGTGGGGGAGAATGATGGAGACAGGGGACACACGACCTGAACACACGGCCGTGCTATAAATGATGGAGCCAGGGCACGGCTTGAGAAACGGCCTGGACATAGTAGGGTTTGGACATAGTAGAGGACAGAGGCTGACACGGTTCCGGGCACGGCTTGAGACACGGCCTGGGCATAGTAGGGTTTGGACATAGTGGAGGACAGAGGCTGACACGGTTCCGGGCACGGCTTGAGACACGGCTTGCAGAACTGTCACAGACTCTGACACGGTTCCGGGCACGGCTTGGGATACGGCTTGCAGAACTTTCACAGAAGCTTACACGGCTTGGGACACGGCCGTGTACTGCACTCGTCACATGCCCAGACGCGTATATTATTATTTATTTCCACGTGTACGTTTAGATTTTCCCCCTTTTTAAGTATTTTACGGGTCCATATAAATACTATTTTGTCAGATAGATTAGGGTTACGTTTTAATATACATTTGAATACACTTTGAGAGAGAGTTTTCTCCAATTTCCGGGTTGTGCGCAACCTAATTTGCATCAAAGCGTGTGTCTTTGTTGTGTGAAACCAATCCAATTTCGGATTCATTTCGTTTTAGCTTCCGCGCTGCGTCAACTCTTTATGTCTATTGATAATAACTTGTAATAACCATGAAATAAAATATCATAGAAATTATAAATGATTAAATACTATTTATAAACCATAAGATGATAAAAGTGTAAAGAGAAGGATAAGGGTAACAAACTATTATGCCCTAGAGCCAATGATGTAAGAACTCTACCAAATATTCATAGCATAGTATATGTAATACACAATTTACATACATATATATATAATCATAATTATGAAATAAAATAATAATATGATATAACATAAGACTAAGGATGATTTCATAAATAAGACAATTGTATAGGGGCAATTTTGTCTTTTCTTAATAGAACTATAAAAATTATACTAACCTAAGGTTTTCCTCAATTGCATATCTTCTAACAGTTTCCTAAAGAGAGAGAGAGAGAGAGAGAGACTACAAAATAACTTAAGGCGACCTAGAGGAGAATCACATGGTGAATCCAATAGGTAAGCGTGTAAATTGTTTATGTGCTTATCTATGATGAGGGATGTAGGATCTGAAATATAATTATCCTTGTAATAATAGGAATTGAGTCAAAAGATGGATTGGATAAGCGAGGGATAAACTAAATTGGGAGTTCCAAGTGCAGTCTAAGTCAAGTATTTTAGAACCCAATTTACATTAGAATTAGTGAATATAATAATCAATTAAGCTTGGAATCACGTACATTAGGCTTAGGAATGTATTGGAGAAGGAAAAATTAGGTTTCATGATGAGCAGCGAGGTATACAGTTAAGTACATGACCATTTACCTAGGTATGTTAAGATGTTAATGTTTACAGTAGGGTATACGACTACAAGCATGGCCATATACTTGGGCATGTTGAAGTGAGAATGTACATGACCACAAGCATGGCTATGTACTTAGGCGTGTTAAATTAAAAATCTTATAGAAGGATACATGGCCATTAGCCCGACCATGCTTTAAGTCGTGCTCCTCTATACGATTACTTTCTTGACAGTATTAAGCAAGAATATATTCTATTTTATTGTAATTTATTTATTCTTATTCTAAAGTACAAATTAAACATGAAGATACCTCAGGGAAGGGATGACTAAAATACAAAGTAAATTAAGTAAACCTAGATTACTTGTAAGATTGAACTAAATGTAGTTCCTTGTAATTGAACATGGTTTGGGTTACCTTTGTTGGAGACAAGCAGGATTGTAATAAGAACATTTGTATAGGTATGTGTTTACCTTATGTTGCTGTATGTGATTTTTAAGTAGATGTTCATTACAAATTATGTGTTGAAATGTTTATTAAAAGTATAAAGAACTTGATTGTATAATTGCTCGTGATTGGCTCTATCTAGGGGTCTACACCGGCAATTCTTTAGGGGAGCACCTCGATGATTAGTATGCTTTGTTGTTCTTAGTAAAACCATGTATCAAAATGATTTAAGGTAGATTAGGGTTAGATGGAACCTATAGTGGTAGTTCCTACTATGACTATATCTATGTAAATATCGTATGTGTATCGTGATCTTGAGTACCCCTATAATGTACATTGGTTAATGATAAAATATAATATGATGAATGGATGCATTATATGTTATTTTTGCATATATGCCAATGAGATTGATATTGTGTGACACGTGTATGTAGGTGCGATATTCACATACCGAGCTTACGCTCATCCTCCCTATTTTTTATTTTTTTTTTACTTGCAGGTGAAAATGATGAGTAACTAGATTATTATGACAATTGAAATTTGGTGGGACATTATGTTGATAAAAATGGGAGAGAGCATTACTATTATGTGGATGAAGAGTGATGGAGAATTTAAGAAGATCCATGATTAGACTTTTTCGTTTTTGAACTGAGAACATGAAAATAATAATAGACTTCTAGTTATGTGAAGTATTATATGAGAATAGATGTTTAACTTAAGATTATTTATTTTTTATTTAAATGATTGAGTATTGGAATGACTCACCTGAGAGTCATTTGTTTATTTTATTGAGTTTATTTTGGTATCCATGTAAATGAAGATGAATAGGTTTAAAGTAATATGGAGTTTTAGAGCCTTAGCGTGTCGTTATGGAATAATGACAAGTAGCTGGTTATGATGCTCTAAGTTTTGAAGCGTTACAGCTGGTATCAAAGCTTAGATTTGATGATCCTCAGAACTTAGGTTATGATCAAATGGAGATTAGGTTGATGGTTCCTAGAATTAAGTGATGATTAATAAGTACAAGGTTCAATTAATAAAAAGTAAGTAGAAGTCACTAAAAGATTAAGTACTTGATTTGTAGAACCATACGAAATAAAAAGAGTGGGTAAAGTATGGGATGATTGGTGATTGTATTTTATTGTATTGTAATTATTTTATATATACAATTGTATCTTCTTTTAAAATTCTATTTTATTTATGAATATACATGTAAGTATGTTTAGACTTGAGTATACATTAGTGTATACTATCATTAACTTTCCTTACTAATTTTAACTTTGAAATCATTCTCTTGTCTCAATTTATATAGAATGCCTCTAAGGAGAAATGTTGTTCAAGGTTCATCTAGTGTTGAATAGGGTGGAGATGCCCTAGAGGATAGGAACTCTCAAAAACCACCTCAACAAGGAGCCCTAGAGTAGGTTAATGTCACAATTGCCTAATTGCCACAGATGGTCAATGCTCTAATGGGAATGTTGGCACAACAGCAACAATAGTAGGCTATGAGACTTGTCAAGCCTATGGAAGAACCTTGTAGGTTAGATAAATTTGTGAGAGTGGTTAAGGAATTTCACCCAAAGATTGATGATCTACTAGTGGCTGAGTATTAGATTAATGAGATTGAGAAGACTTTTGAGGCTTTCATGGTTCTTGAAGATAGGAAAGTGAGGTTTGATGCTTATATGTTGAAGGGAGTAGCTATAGACTAGTGGATTAGTACGTCCAAGTTGACAGAAGCTCTAACCTAGTGGCAAAGGTTTAAGGAGTTTTTCTAAGAAAATTACTTTCCTAGCAACATCAGAGATAAGATGGAGGCGAAGTATTATAATTGCCAGCAAAGTAGTAGATTTATGGAGGCTTATGAAGCAGAGTTGAACCACTTGAGCAAATTCTTACCAAAATCAATGCGAGTAAATGATGCCTTAACAACAAGACAATTTATGAAAGGCTTGGAGCCTCTTCTCCAGCATGAAGTGGGAGCTTTTTAATTGACTACTTATGCAAAGGTAGTTGATAAGATGAATTATTTAGAGTAAAGTAAGAAGAGGATTGAAGAACAATTGTCCTATAGATCGAAAACTACTTTAGGAAACAGGCCTGCCTTTAGTATACCATATGCAAATAAAGGGAAGAGGCTAGTAACATATCAAGCTAAACTTATGGCTTATGTACCCAAACCTCTCTAGACTAGGCCAACACTTTTGGCATTACTTGTACCACCATAGGTAGGATAGGGGAGGAGATGTCCTAGGTGTTTGGGACCATACGATCTTCAGTAATGTAGTTGGATTGAAGGGGCATGTTTCTCCTATGGTAAGATAGGACACACTAATTAGAACTACACAAAAAGAACCCTCCCTCAGACTTTCTAATATACCGGTAAGCAAAGAGGACATAGATCATTTAAGTGTAGTGCTCTTCAAAACTAGATAGCTGCACCTTAATAAGCATAGTAACCAATAAGAACTACACCTAGAGGACCACTAGGCAGACATCAAAATGTTGGACCAAGATAGAGGGCACTCGGTAGAGTGTTTGCAATGCAACAACGGTAGTAGCAGGATGCCCTTGATCAGGATATTATTTCTAGTACACTACTTATAAACATAAACACTACTTATGTATTATTTAACATGGATGCAATGCATTCTTACATATTACCTGTTTTTATGAATGTATATAGATTGAAACTTGTTATGTTGAGTGGTGCTATAGTTGTAAATACTCCTTTTGGAGTGAGAGGGAAATTAGATCAAATATGTAAGGATATAGAGACTGAAACACAAAGCAAAAAATGCCAATAGAGTTGTTTGTAATAGAGATGATAGAATTTGATTTAATTCTAAGAGTGAACCGGTTGTCTAAGTATTATGCCACTATAGATTATCACAATCTAATGGTTCATTTTAACTTCCCTTGTGAAGAAAAAATTGTATTCCAATTAGATCTAAAAAGGCTTACAACTCTCTTTACATATGAGTTGTGGAATAAAGGGAGACTTTCAACTTTGTTAGTAGAGGCAAGACAAGCTAGTTAACTGGAAGATGTATATGTAGTGAATGAATTTATAGATGTCTTTCTAAAGAATTTATCAGGCATACCACCAGTTAGAAAGACAAAGTTTTGCATTGATCTAGTATTAGGAACAACACCCATATCTAAAAAAACCTTATAGAATGACACCTAGTGAGTTGTTTGAATTGAAGACTCAACTTTAGGAGTTACAAGATAGTGAATTTATCAAACCAAGCATTTCACCATGGGGTACTCCAGTATTGTTTGTCAAGAAAAAGGATTGAAGTATGAGGCTGTATATAGACTATAGGAAGCTGAACTAAGTCACAATCAAGAACAAATATCCTCTCTCTAGGATTGATAACTTATTTGATCAACTATAGGGAGCTTAAGTTTTCCCTAAAATTGACTTGAGATTAGGGTACAATTAGTTGAGAATTAAGGAGAAAGGCATACAAAAGATTGCTTTTAAGACTTGGTATAGGCATTATGAGTTTCTGGTGATGCCTTTTGAATTGACAAATGCTTCAGCAGCCTTTATAAACCTAATGAACAGAGTGCTGAAAGACTAACTAGATTAGTTAGTGGTAATTTTCATAAATGATATCTTCATTTATTCTAAAAGTAAAGAAGAACATGAAGCACATTTCATAATAGTACTAAAAAGACTCAGGGAAGAGAAGTTATATGCTAAATTCAGTAAGTGTGAGTTTTGGCTAGAATAGGTATCCTTCTTAGAGCATGTGGTAAATAAAGATGGCATATCAATAGATCTTAGGAAGGTAAAAGTAGTGAGTGACTGGCTAAGACTGAGAATTGTAATAGAGGTCAGGAGTTTTTTAGGATTAGCTGGGTATTATAGACGCTTTGTAGAAGGGTTCTCCCAGCTAGCAACTCTTTTAACACAATTGACAAAAAAGAAGGCCAAGTTTATATAGAATGAAGATTGTGAAAGCAACTTTACAATACTGAAGGATAAATTGATGATAGCTCCTATGTTAGCCTTGTTAAGAAAAGAAGAAGAATTTGAAGTGTTTAGTGATACATCTAATTAAGGCTTAGGGTATGTACTTATGCAGAGTGGGAGAGTCATTACATATGCCTTTCGCCAGTTGAAACCTTATGAGAGGAATTACCCCACACATGATCTAAAACTAATGGCTATGATCTTCGTTGAAATTATAGAGACACTATCTTTATGGTGAGAAGTGTAAAATTTTTACAGATCATAAAAAATTGAAGTATTTGTCTACTTAAAAAGGTATGAATATAGGGCAAAGTAGGTGTCTAAAATTGATGTTTAACTATGATGTAGAAATTCAATATTACCTTGGAAAAGCAAACATGGTTGTAGATGCTCTAAGCTGGAAGAAACAGATGAATCTTATAGCATTAGTCACATCTTAAAGACGAATAGTAGAAGACATAAGTAAGCTAGAATTGAAGATGGTGACATAAGAAGTGGGAAATAGGTTAGCTACATTCAGTATCCAACCCAGCATCATTGATTAGATTAAAACTACATAAATTGGAGATCCTAGAATTCAAAAAATAAAGAACAAAATAGAATAGGGTGAAGTCATATAATTTGAGGTAAATGTTAAAGGGGTATTCAAGTATGGCATAAGATGGTGTGCTCTATATGACATGGAGTTAAAGAAGAAAATCTTGAGAGAAGCTCATTACTCAAGATATACAGTACACCTAAGAAGCACCAAGATGTACAAGGATCTCAAGAAAAATTATTGATGGAAAAATATGGAGTTAGAGATAGCTGAATATGTATCCAAATGTCTGACCTATCAACAAATCAGGATTGAGCATAAAAAACCAGTTAGTGAGTTACAACCACTTCCTATACATAAATGGAAGTGGGAACATTTAACTATGGATTTGTGACAACCCTCCTAAGGACCAAGGAAAAGTATGATGCAATCTAGGTAATAGTAGATAGGTTGACTAAATCTGCCCATTTCCTACCAATTAAGGTGGACTACATATTAGAGAAGCTTGCTCAACTGTACATTAGGAAGATTGTCAAATTATATGGTGTATCAGCTATTATCATATTTGATAGAGATATTCGGTTTGTGAGTAGGTTCTAAAAAAGTCTACATGAGGCCTTAGGAACTAAACTCTAGTTTAGTACTGCATTTCATCCTTAGATAGATGGGCAGTTTGAGAGAACTATTCAAATTCTAAAAGATTTACTATGAGCTTGTGCATTAGATCATGGGGGTAATTGAAGTGATCACTTACCCTTAGTAGAATTTACATGCAATAATAGTTAATAGGCTATTATCCAGATGACTCCATATGAAGCATTGTATGGTTGGAAATGCAGATCTCTCTTACATTAGGATGAAGTGGGAGAAAGATAGATAATGGGGCAGAGATGGTGCAAGAAGCAATAAAGTCAAAGTAATAAAGCAGCAGATTCTATCAACCTAAAGTTGCCAAAAGAGTTATGTAGATAAACAACGATGCCCCTTAGAATTTCAGGTTGGGGATAAAGTTTTACTAAAGATATCTCCAATTAAAGGGGTAATTAGGTTTGGATTGTGGGCCTAGCTAAATCAAAGATATATGAGTCCATTCATAATTCTAAAAAGAGTTGAAACAATCAATTACGGGTTGGCTTTACCACCAAGTCTAGCTACGGTACATGATGTGTTTCATTTATTAATGTTAAGGAAATTCATACCAAACCTAAACCAAATAGTAGCTTTAGAACCTTTGAAGGTACAACCAGATTTATCATCTATTGAGAGACTTGTAAAAATAGTGGACATGAAAGTGTCAGTGTTAAGGAGAAGAAAAATTCCCTATGTCAAAGTACAATGGACGAATCAAATAGATGGGGAAGTAACATGGGAATTAGAAAAAAAAATGAAGAAGAAGCATCTAGAACTCTTTTTAATTCTAAGTAACTTTTGAAAATGAAAGTTTTTAATAAGGGGAAGAGAATGTAATACATGGTTTAAAAATATATATATATAATCATAATTATGAAGTAAAATAATAATATGATATAATATAAGACTAAGGATGATTTCGTAAATAAGACAATGGGAAATGGACATTTTTGTCTTTTCTTAATGGAACCATAAAAACTACATTAACCTAGGGTTTTCCTCTTTTCCTCATTTGCACATTTGCTAACAATTTCTTAGAGAGAGAGAAACCCTATAGAAAAACCTATGGCAACCTAAAGGAGAATCATGCTATGAATCTAACAGGTAAGTGTGTGAATTGTTTATGTGCATATCTATGATGAGAAATGAGGAATTTGAAATGTAATTATCCTTGTAACAATAGGAATCAGATTAAAGGATGGATTGGAACAAGTGAAGAATCAATTGAATTAGGAGTTCAAAGTGCAATCTAAGTCAAGTAAGTATTTTAGAACCCAATTTACATTAAAATTAGTCAATACAATAATCAATTAGGCTTATAATCACATACATTAGGCTCAAGAACAATTGGAGAAGGAAAAAATTAGGGTTTATGATGAACAACGAGGTACATAGTCAAGTACATAATTATTTACCTAAGTGTGTTGAGATGTTAGTGTTTACAGTAAGGTATATAGCCACAAGCATGGCCATGTACTTAGGTGTGTTAAAGTGGGAATGTACATTGCCACAAGCACAGCCGTGTTCTTGAGCATGTTAAATTAAAAATCTTACAAAAGGATACATGGCCATTAACATGACCATGCTCTAAGTTGTGCTCCTTTACATGGTTACTTTCTTGACTATGTTAAGCAAGAACATATTCTATTTAATTCTAATTTATTTTATTCTTATTCTAATGTACAAATTAAACATGAAGATACCTTAGGGAAGGGAATTATGTGACTAAAATACAAAGTAAATTAAGTAAACCTAGATTACTTGTAGGATTGAACTAAGTGCAGTTTGTTGTAATTGAATAGGGTTTAGGCTACTTACTCTTGTTAGAGATGAGCAAGATTGTAATAGAAACATCTGTATAGGTAAGTGTTTACCTTGTGTGGCTGTATGTGATTGTTAGGTGGATGTTCATTACAAATTAAGTTGAAATGTTGATTAAGAGTATAGGGAAATTAATTGTATGATTGCTTATACTTGGCTCAATCTAAGGGCCCATAGTGGCAATTCCCTAGGGGGGGCACCTTGATGATCAGTTTGCCGCATTGTCCCTAGTGGAGTCATCTATCAAAATGATCTAAGATAGATTAAGGTTAGATAAGGTCTGCAGTGACAGTTTCCATTAAGATTATATCTATGTAAATATTATATGTGTATCGAGGTCATGAGTACCCCTATAGTGTATGTTGGTTAATGATAATATAATTTGATGAATGGATCCATTATAGGTTATTACTGCATATATGCCTATGAGATTGATATTGTTTAACATGTGAATGTAGGTGTGGTATTCACGTACTGTGCTTAGGCTCATCTCCCTTCCCATTTTTTTTTTTTTTAGTTGTAGGTGAGAATGATAAGCAAGTAAATTATGATGAGAATGGAAACTTGGTGGGACTTATGTGAATGAAAATGAGAGAGAGCATTACTATTATGTGGATGAAGAGTGATGGAGAATTTAAGAACTATGATTAGACATTTTAGTTTTTGGATTGAAAATATGAAAATAATAATAGACTTCTAGTTATGTAAAGTATTATATGAGAATAGATGTTTAACTTGAGGTTATTTGTTTCTAATTTAAATGATTGAGGATTGGAATGACTCACATAAGAGTCATTTATTTATTTTATTGAGTATATTTTGGTATGCATGTAGATGGAGATGAGTAAATTTGAAGTGGTATAGAGTTTTAGAGCCTTAGCATGTTACTATGGATAGTGACATATGGTGGGTTATGATACTTCAAGTTATGGGACATTACAGTAAATGAAGTTGTTTGTGTGATTGTGGATAGACTAATAGAGTCAACACACTTCTTACACCCTAAAAGTTAAGTGTTCCTTAGAAAGGATGGCATATCTCTACATAAGAGAGATTATTAAGCTGAATGTTATACCAATATCAATCATATTAGATAGACATTCATGTTTTGTGAGCAAATTTTAGAAGAGTTTACATCAGGCCTTACAAATGAAGGAGCAGTTCAATATTGTTTTTCATCCCCAAATAGATGAGAAGTTTGAGATGATGATTTAAATGTTAGAAAATATGTTGAGGGCATATGCTTTAGATTTTTGAAGAAAATGGGAAAATTATCTGCCACATACAAAAGACACATGCAACAATAGTTGTTAAGCCACAATACCAATGGTATTATACGAGGCCTTGTATGAGAAGGAAGTATTGAACTCCTATTCATTGGGACAAAGTGGGTAAGAGGGCACTTTTGGGACTAGAATTAGTGCATCAAGCACTTGACAAAGTATAGGTGATTAAGTCTAGAATTTTGGCTACACAAAACTAATACAGGAGTTGCATTGATAATAAGAGAAGGCCTTTGGAATTTGAAGTTAGTGAGCATATGTTTCTTATGGTGTCACTAACAAAAGGTGTTTTCCTATTTGGAATGAAAGGAAAGTTGAATCTATGATACATCAGCCCATTTAACAATTAAGAGAGAGTTAAACCTGTTGCCTACTATTTAACTTTACACTAGAGCCTATTCAGAGTTCATAACATCTTCCATGTCTTTCTTCTAAGGAAGTATATATACCAAATTCATATACAATTGTTGAATTGGCTCTGCTAAACGTTCAACCGGATTTGAATTCAATAAAACAATTGACTAAGATAGAAGATGAAAAAGAGAAGATCTTGAGAAGAAGAAAGGTCATTAAATATGTCAAGGTCCAGTAGAGTGGCCAGATAGAGATAAAGGCAACATTTGAGTTAGAAGAAGACAGGCAAAGTAAGTAATAAGAGTTATTCTAAACTTCAAGAAAATTTTGAGAATGAAATTTCTTTTAAGGAAGGAGAGTGAAACAACCCAAAAATCAAGGTTAATTAAATTAAATAAAAAAAGTAGGGATCAAAGATTTATTTAGGGCTTCTATTTCGATAATTTTAAATTTGTAATTTTAAAGTAGTAAACTAACATTGGCCTCATTTATAAATTGGTGGCCTTACTTCAAAGATGACAAAAGATAGGAAGATAATACAGTCACCACCATACTCCTATGTTGATAATGTGTATAGAGTATTTTGAAAGACGAAAGATCAATTTTACTATATATTGATTGAACCATATTTCTTGAAATTGGTGAGAGATCAAATTCGAGTACTATTTAGGCTTGGTTCTTTGAAAATTCTAGCATGTTTATGAAAATGGAATGTATTACCTTGATGAAAATTATGTTAAACTAATGTTACTTTTAGTACTTTTAGGCTTGATTAATGATGTGGACATCATATGAAGTATATGTGTCCAATAACATTACTAGATTATTGTGAATTAGTGAAAGATTGAATAAAATGAAACAAAGGAGCAATCTTTTTAAACATTTTGGCATGTTGCTTGATTTGGAATATATTGTAATGTTCATGATAACGATGACATGATGTTTATGTAATAAGCAAATGTTATCCTTACTTTGCATTTTACCTTATATTTAGGTTAACAACTTTTTCCTTATAGATCTAACTATGTGAATTGCATCTTGATGATCATTGATTCCAAAATCAAGATGTATAAACCTAAATCAAAAAATCAAAATTCAAGATCAAACTTTTAAATTTTCTTTATTTGATATTTCTTAAGCACCTAATATAGTAAAAAAAGTTGTTTGTCAACCAAACAAGGAAAATAGGGTATGAAACATAATTTGGATAGTAATAAATTAAAGAACTTGAGTTAACTTTGGACTAAATTGTCACACTCCTAAACATCTAGTTCGCTATGTATCCTACTTAAGTAGAAATACAATAAAGCTTAAGACTATTAACTATGTGATTTTTAAATCCAATTTTAGTGTATGAAATCATTATTATTATTTCTAGAAAAATCATTTGATTTAGTAAACATTGTAGCAATGGAATAGTATACCAAAAGATACTAAAACTAACAACAAATCCACTAGGGCAACATGGCCCAAAAACCAAGTCCAAAGTCCAACATAAAATCTATGAATAAGTCTAAGATCAAAATCCGATAACAAAGTCTATAAAAGTCCAAACAACCTAAATGAATAGTAAAAATGGGAATGAGTAACAAGTACTCAAGATAAAATAGCAAACACATCCTTGTATGTCATGTATACCTAATTCTAATGCATCAGTACAGATTCGTCAAGTTAATTAAATTAAAGCAAAGCAAGTAGTATGGGAGTACTTATGACTTTGGGCACTCTTAGGAACAGAAGGAATTTGTCCCCACTTGATAGGTGTGATGTGCTCAAAACCAAGTTCAAGCACAATCAAATGACTCAAGAAACAATTCACAAATCAATTACAAAAACCGATCCAATGTGGATGACAATTTACGTGAAACCCTTTGAGATTTGATGGAAAAACCAAAGATCAAATGATATAATTACAATCCCTATTTGTAATATTCACCAAGTAACAACAAAATGGATTGAGCTCCATGTGAAAATCATATCAAAAGGAAGCAACAAATCCATGATTTCCACTTTTCCTCCAATTCCAATTCACGCCAACACTAAATTAAGATATAGTTCAAGTACTAAAGGAACAATCAATCTTAACAAGACAATTGTTCATGAATTACACTCACAAATAATTCCAAGAAAGCTTCAAATCCACCCTAGATATGACTCACTAAAGAAGAAATGAAAAACAACAAAGAAGAAATTGATATGACTCACAATTTTCCTTTGTTGCATTCGCCACAATTCCAATTCTTGGGTTGAAATTGATAAGAGATTTTTAAACTAGGATGAACCCTAATTCTCACACGTGAAGTGCTATGTTTAATCTGCAAAAATGGCCTCCTCAAACCCTACAATAAGCAAGTATTTATACTTGCTACTCTTAGGGTTAGAAAATGGTTAAAATTACAAGTTTGCCACTTTTAAGGTGGCTAGTCCTAAATGAAAATTACAATCAAAATAAAAGTGTTCCAAAATGACTATAACATAAATAGTCCATGCAAATGAAAAATATATAAAAGAAATCGGTCTTCAAGATGCCAGTCTTCTATAGGATTCATCGGCCCAACTCATTGTCGGTTTAGGTCGGTCCATGGATAACCCACAAGCTGAGTCTGAGTGAGTTTGTCCATTGCCCTATAAAATATGATAAGTGTGCCTGTTGGAAAACACAATACAAGAATAATAGAAAAGAGGTTAATTTATAAATAATTCTGGGGTCGATCTGCTCAAAATGGGCCTTCAACGCCAAAATTCGAATTCCTTTAGTTCTTGCCTTAATGATAAGTCTTATCGGATTTTGATTCCTATCAAGGTGTCAAGGGACTATCATGGTATATTTAGCTATTGTAACTAAAACCATAACTGATACCGAAACCGTTAACTAAAATAAAGTAGTCTCGTCTAGGCGTTCACTCTAAACGCTAGACTTACCACTTTAGTTGCAATTCATTCCAACTATCCCGTATAAGATCTAAATCTTGTATGGCATTTTTTCGACTTCTCTCCACTTCCATGACTGCTTCACATGAGTACTAAGTACTGATCCTAGCGACTACCTACCACATCACTTTTGTGATCTAAGCACCTATTCTACTTTTGTTACCCTACAGATAAGGTAACCATGCACAAGAAGTATTACAAATATTTAGGTCAATTTTAAGTATTAATTCATTTTAGGCTTCCTAGTTCTAACACATAACACACAACTATCCCATACATAGACAAGTGGAGCCACAACACAATCTTCAATTAGTTAATCTTCCAACTTAATTAGAAGATAATATGTAATTAAGAATACAAATATTAATTAGTATTAATGTTTAATTAATTTGATTAAACATATTTACTTATTCAATTATATTTAACTACCATTTAGGTCCATGGATATCGACTTAGTACAGAACTAAGTGTAAACCCATTTAAATTAGTAGGCCTATATAGAAGTTCTAGATAAGCACACTATTTTAAACCGATTATTAATCTCACATTTCCTTTAATTAATTAGTGAATCAATTTGTTAATTGAACTAGTTTAAAGGTTGTGAACAAATTAAGATAATATTGAATTGATTAGAGATAATTAGATTCGGTTCATCTTTTAGGGGTTTGGCCATCATCTTTTTTATTTTAATTTTAGTTTATTATTTATTTATTTTTATTTTTCTAGATTTCTAGGTTTAGACTAGTTTAGGTGAACTAGTTGACAGGGAACTAGTTTTGTTCAAAAGAACTAGATTTGCACTAATACAGTCCTCTCAAGGGTAGCCTAATCCTTGTAAAATTTTTTCCTAAATAAACTATTCATTAAGAAGGTCCAACTTGTTTATTAGGTGTAATTTGGTATTAAGTCCAAACACTATAAATTAAGCCCATTTTGCTACTTTAACTCATTAACACATTTTGGAATTGGTTATCCTATTCATGAAGATCAAATACATTTTTGAAATAATCTTAATCCAAAAATTTTTAAATAATCTTACAAGAATTTTTGTCCTTGAAAATTACCTAAATCAATGAAGAGTTCTAGGTATCTTCTTCTCATCTCTTCTTCTAGTTCCTAAGTTGCTTTTCTTTCGATTTGATTACTCCATTATACCTTGACATACTTGATAACTCGTCTTCTTAAAGTTTTCTCTTTAGTATTCACAATTCTAATGGGTCTTTCCAGAGTTGTGAGATTTAGTTGCACTAGTAGAGGTTCCAGTGTAGTGATTTGATCTGGGTTTGGCACATGTTTCCTTAGCATGGAAATGTGAAATACATTGTTTACTTCAGCCAGACTTGGTAACAATGTTAGTCTATATGCCACCGGTCCAAGTTTCTCTAAGATTTCAAAGGGTCCCACATAAGGTTCAATTTCCCCCTTAATCTAAATTGTACCACTCTCATCATAGGTGAAATCTTCAATAACCCATGATCTCCCACTTAAAACTCTAATGGGCATCTTCTATTGTTACATATGACTTTTGGTGGCTTTAGGCTGATTGCATTCTTTGCTTGATTAATTTCACTTTATTTACTGCATCTTGTATTAGATTAGTTCCCACTATTTGTTTCTCACTCACTTCATCCCAAGGTAACAGTGATCGGCACTTTCTTCCATACAACACCTTATATGGTGCCATTTAGATGGTAGCTTGATAACTATTGTTGTAAGCAAATTTCACTAAGGGCAAATGTTCAACTCAATTTCCACCAAGGTCTACTACACACGCCCTCAGCATATCCTCCAATATCTGAATCATTCGCTCTGATTAACCATCCTTTTGTGGTGAAAAGTCATACTAAATTGTAGTTTTGTCCCTAAAACTCTATGCAAACTATTTTAAAACCTCCCCACAAATCTTGTATCTCTGTTTGACGCTATGGAAACCGATATCCCATACAACCTTACAATTTATTTGATGTAAATTTCTCCTAACTTCTCTAGTTTATACCCAATACCTATTGGTATGAAGTGTGCTGATTTTATAAGTTAATCAACAATTACCCAAATTGTGTCCAATTTAGTCACCAATCGAGGTAGTCCTGTGACAAAGTCCATGATCATATGTTCCCATTTCCACTCTAGTATAGGTAAATGTTGTAGCATGCCAACAAGCTTCTAATGTTCTATCTTAATCTGTTAGCAAGTCATAGACTTAAATACATAATCAGCCCTTTTCTCTTCATATTCATCCACAAATAATAGTTCTTTAGGTCTATACATCTGGTTACTTCTAGGGTGTATAAAGTACCTAGAATAGTGTACCTCTTTCGATATATCTTTCTTCAGTTCATTTATACTTGGCACACCTAGCCTATGACCATACCTCAACAGCCTCTCTACATCTTTAATAAATTCTACAACTCTTCTCTCTTCTATTCTTTTCTTTATTTCTTGTATTCCCTCATCTCTAGCTTGTGCAACCTTTATTCTATCGATTAACACTGGCTATATTTATAGGCTGGCGAGTCTAGCTCTAATTTCATGAGCCACAATCTCTAAGTCTAATTTCTATATATCTTCTAATTTTTTCTTTTGAGTTGTAATCATCGTTACTAGATTACCATGCTTCTAATTTCTATTATAGTCTTTGGCTTGGGCCATTCATTTATAGCTCTTATCTTCTCAAGATCTATAGATAATCCATCTTTACTAATCATATGTCCCAAAAAGGTGACTTGCTTCAACCAAAACTTACATTTCTTAAACTTGGTGTATAACTTTTCTACTTGCAATCTACTCAATACTACTCTCAAATGCTGCTCGTGATCTTCATTTCTAGAGTATATTAAAATGTCATCTATGAACACGATGACAAACTCGTCCAAGTATTCCTTGAATATGCAATTCATTAAATCCATGAAAGTCGCTAGTGTATTTGTAAGTCCAAAAGGCATTACTTGGAACTCATAATGCCCGTATTTAGTTCTAAACGCAGTCTTCCGGATGTCCTCCTCCTTGATCATCAATTGATGGTACCCAAATCTCAAGTCTATCTTTGAGAAGACTTGAGCTCCTTATAACTAATCAAACGTGTCGTCAATCCTAGGGAGAAGGTATTTATTTTTAATTATAACCCTATTCAACTCCCAATAGTCTATACATAACCGCATACTATTGTCTTTCTTCTTTACAAATAGTACCAATGCACCCTAAGGTGAGACACTCGATATAATAAATTTCTTGTTTAATAGCTCTTGTATCTAGTCTTTCAATTCCTTCAATTTTGTAGGTGCCATATGGTAAGGTGCTTTAGATATTGGAGTTGTACCAAACACTATATTTATACTAAATTCAATCTCCCTTGTTAAGGGTAAACTTTGCAGATGATCTAGAAATACTTCAATAAACTCTTTCATTACCCTCACTCTATCAATTTTCATTAAATCTTTAGCCTCAACTACTATAGAGGCTATCATACTTTTATCCTATAGTTTATATGTCGGCAATCTTGTTGGCTTATGTGCTTTCAATTTAAAACTAAATTGTTCTCCTTATGTTGTATGGGAAATATTGCTCACACAACAACTCCTTAAACATTTCCGATGTGATTACTCTTAGGTTAAGTTAGAAACACTTAACCACCATTCAAAAGCCGAGCCTTTCAATAAATAAACAGCATATTTTACCTTCTTATCGTTAGGAATTCCCAGTGCCTCAATGTCTTTTCTAACTCATCGACCCACTACTCAACATCCATTAGATCATTTACGTTAGGTTTAAACTCTTTCACCATTTTTTTTCTGGGACAATAAGGTCTAAACCCACTTCCTTAATTAGTCTCTCTCTTCCTTTAATTTCGCCCATCATCTATGCATGTCTTATACTTTGCATTTGCATCTTTTGTATTTATTGTTGTTTTCATGCCACCATTCTTACTAGAGTATTAATGGCCTCTAGCATCTCTGTAGCAATGATTTCATTCTCTCTCTATTCATGTTAAGGAGGTCTGGGTAACTTTTATTATCAAAAGCATCACCTCCAACTCTTAAGATTAACCTTGGTCTTGAGATTCTCCTAGACATTCTATTAAATACATTAAAGCTTTAAGGAAAGATATAAGAATATATACATTTCCTCAAAGTATGGGATACTTAAACATGTCATTTTAAATATTACTGAAGGGGGTTCACTAATAAGTAATATCGGTCTCATTTTCCAACCACTCTTAATATATATCTTCATCTTACAGATTCGATGTCCAATTTATTCAAAGGTTATGGCTTACTTTTTATTATTTAGAACTTATAATATTGATCCTCACTCATTTCTAAAGATCATTAAGCCTAGGTAGTTTATAAATTCATCAACCTAAACTCTAAAGATCACAAACTTACATTCTTTTGATCAAAACCTAAGCTTCTAAGGACCATCAACTTATGCTCTGATACCACTTAAGCTATAATGCCCTAAAATCCGGGTACGCTATAGCCCACCACGTGTCTTCATTTCCTAAAGACACACAATGGCTCAATCACCACTATTTTTCAAATACTTTCATTCATGTACTCTTAATAATAGTTATAAATCATCTACTATATAACAGAGATTAATGAAATTTTCCATCCTCAATAATAAGTTATCAACATTCTTCTCAAATCAAATAGCGGAAGTAATTAACATTCACTTACAATAGAAATTCTCAAAATGACTAAATAAAATTTAACATGTCTTTCCTTAATCTATCAACTAGTCATCATAATAGACATATTCTACATTCTCTTCATGTTTCTGATCTTGAGTTATTTCCCCCAAGTTTTTAACATATCCCACAATTTCTCTTATAGCATTTACACCTAAAAAAATTTCCCATAAGAGGTGAGCTAACGCCTAATACAGTATATACCTACACACGCACACGCATGCGATGCTAAAAACAATAACACATGCAAGAATGCATCATAGTATTCATTCACAATTTTTATTTATCTTTCACAATCTTTAGCCAATACACAATCACAATATAAACATTCCCACACATAACATTCCTAAACATCCTTTCACAATCCATCCACAAACAACATATACATATGTATGTATGATAAAGGTAATCATTTGTTTATAAGTCTCTTACCATACATAAAAATTATATATATATGACAATGAGTACATATATGACAGTGGGTACTCCCCACTATCCATGAGTCCATACACTACAACTTATCACAATACATGTCACAATCTTCCACATCATAACATTTCACAACACAACCTTCCACATAAGACCTAGATTATTTCGGCACACGACTCCACTAGGGACAACGTCACATACCGATCATCAGGGTGCCACCCCAAGAACACTGACCTACACTCAGTTTCTTGGACCCAGCAATTCACAATCACATGCACATTTAATTCGATTCATTTACAATGTCACTAAACCTACACCAAAAATCTAATTTATCAAGCACAAGCAACAAATATGGTATGCACGTACTTAACTCATAATACTTAGTTTGTCTTATACCTTCTAGCTTCACAATTCTTCCAAATCTATACATGATTTAAATTATTTGCTTTTAGATTTGTATTCCTATAAATATCAAAAAGAGACTAGTCGTGTTTCAACTCAACATGGTCACATTAGGACCCGTATAGTTGAGTGCGGGTTAGTACATGACCGTTCCAAAGGCCGTATAATTTTTTTTTTTACATGGTCATTTTGAGAGGTATGTTGTTTTTTTCTTTTTAATTTAATTTAATTTTATTTTTCTTTTCTAACATGGTCTCAACATGGTCATATATCTCTCTCTATTCACTACGTCATTTTTTTTTTATAACATTGTCTCGACATGGTCATGTATCTCTCTCTATTCACTACGTCGGTTTTTTTTTTTTTCAACATGGTCTTAACATGGCCATGTTGAGAGGCCATGTATCTTTCTACTCACTATTCATCAACACGACCTTAACATGGTCATGTTAATGCGTTATGTTGAAAATTTTTTTTTTTAACACGATCTTGTTAAGAGGTCATATATCTCTTTGTTCACCTTTCAATTTCAATATGGTCTTCAACACGGTCCTGTTAGGAGGCCTTATACCTCACTATATGCCTCATAAATCGATCCATCTACTTGGTTTCTATTCAATTTAACCTAGTTGATCCATCTAATATAAAATCTATAATGTAATATACTAATAGATACACTTACTTAACTCGAATTGTTATTGTGATAAGTGAATCGCTTGTTTTATTCCTTATGTATTACGAATTGATCTAGATCTATAAACCTCCATATGTTAATTCTCACTTTATGATATACATGAATTCAAAGATCAATTGTTATTGATCAATCTACTCACCTTAAACTATTTGGCGAATCCTAGTACTTGCTTGTCCTTTAATCTCTTCGAATTTCTACAAAGTGTATCTAAGGTTCTACGATTTATTCAAATGAGGGAAAAAGTGTTAACCCTAGGTAAAAGAAACTTATATACTTAGGTCGCGAAATGATTATCTTATCTCTAATCATAATTCTTATTTTCCATATTATTCTTGATAGATTTTTTATTATTATTAATTACACACCTATATATAAAATATTACTCAGGTATTTACAGTTTTAATATTGATGTCTTATATAATATTAAACATGTGAAAGTATATTAATGATAAAGATGAGATTAAAAAATAGTTTGATTATGAAACCCACGACAAAGTGCAAGAGCTAACTTCTAACCATAAAAATATAAATATTAAATACCCATCATAATCAGTCAACATTCCCCAAAAATTAGCATGAAATTGAAGTTGAAATTAAAGAAAATAAAAATTGAAATTGGAATACGAGCATTTGAATAATTTTACATTATAAACATGTTATATGTGTGGTACATAAGAAATTTCAACCATCACACGGTAAGTTGAAAAGGACATGATCTTTAAACTGTTAGACAAATTTATAGTAGACGAGGATATATTAAATCAACAATGCATGATGGTAAGACGTCAAACAACTGTGGTCCATTTTATGTCGACAAAAAACAGTAATCTATATATATATATATATATAACACTAGAGCGTGCCGCCTCACGAAACCTCAAAAAATTAAACACAACATTCACATTAAAGCATCTTTCAATAAATAATAGCCAACACCAACCTAGCACTGATTTTCCATGCTTTGTCGTGGCTTCCAGATTAATCATGCACCTCGTGGACATGCATGAAGAGGAATATAATAGAAGGCCAGACTCAGTGAATTGTATCGTGATTCCATTATTCGCTGTTCCCATGAAAATTCACTCACAGCGTGATTCATTACAAGTGATATTCTATTTCTAGAATTCAATATCGTTAAGAAAATTAATAAGCTTTTCATATATTAAAATAAATGGTTTTGATTTATTATGTACTGGAGTTGAAAAACTAAACATACTTTTTCGATTTAATTTTTATTTACATATGACATGGGTACTATTAATTGCTCATGGTGGGCTTGATATTTTCTGACTAGGTGGGAAGTGGAAGAAAGAAAATTTGATTTGGCTAAAGGAAAGAGCGTGTTTTTTCTTCCTAACGAAACACTTTCCTGCATTCAAAATATCAAAAATAGATATTTATAAACAATAAATATCTATTTTTCTTTATTTTGGAAACAATAAATATGTAAATATCATTTTCTGGAAATAATTTTCAATTTCTTAAAAGAATCTAAATTTTCTAAGGAAATATCGGAAAATAACAGTAGGTTATAATAATAAAAAAAAAGTAAAAGAAAAATACCCAGATAAAAACACAAAAAGAGGAATGGTTAATAAAAATTGGACAACCAAATAGAAACTTTGAAGACTAAAGCTTTCGAGTTTGAGCTGCTATGCAATTCGATACTTATAGCTACTAGCAAAAGGGACATAATGTGTACTCAACATGAGTTGATGAAGTACAAATGTACTGCATTATGAAGGCATATAAAATGATGAAATCATTGTCCATGGTTTTTCATTCTTATAAGTCCAGTTATCCTTAGGTAGCATTTTAATTTACTGTCTTCTATGATTCAAAACAACTTTCTTTCTATCAATATTTGCATTTTTTTTTCCTACCATATTAATAACCAAGAGATTGATTACACCAAAAGTTCTTATACCCCCTTTTTTTATACGGTTCATTATCTATCTAATAAAAATTTAGGTAATATTGCCAGTCAAATTGAAAGCATGCACATCATGTAAATTTAGATACTAAATTATCAAACAATGAAAATACAAGCATGTGTGATGAAATTATTTATTTCATGATTTCACTATACCAAACTTTGATTTTTAAGGGTGTTTTAATTATTTTTTCTGCCAAACATGAAAATATTTTATTCATATATTACTTATTATCAACTTGGGCTATTATAGTATTTCGAGAAAGAGTACCAATACTAGTACTACTATCACCTTTGATGAGCTTTAAAAAAAAGAGATTGAGTGGTCAGCCACCAATTTTAAAAAAGATATCTCTCTTCTAGTTTTTGAAGCCACCCAATCACCAACACAATGTACTTTTAAACTTACAAATGATAAGGAAATGACTATCCGGGGCTACAGCCAGTATTCAACCCAATATTAATTGTTGTTTGTTTTGCTTTGATTTGTATTTTTTTTTTCTCAACAATTCTAAATATGATACCAAGTATTTACAAAGGGATGATGCAAGAAGACAAATAGGAAAAGGGTGATGGGAACGAGCTCTTAACCGTAATCAAAAGCATAGAATTCGAAGAAATAATGATGCATGAAAGTTATGAAAACACACAGGTATCATGCAAAAACAAGTATGGTGAAAGACAAAGTAACTGCTTTACTAACAATCACCCTAAAAATAAAGAAAAAGATCAAATATAAGATTATATTATTAGAATGAACAGATGTAAAGATTATGATATGATTCATCAGAAGTGATATATCATAAAATTTAGTAATAAGATGCCACATGTAGAAAATTAATAAGATTTTAATATGTTAAAATAAATAATTTTAATTGATTATGTTTTCAAACTGAAAAATAAAATATGTTTTTTCAATCTATTTTTTATTTACACGTACTCACCCTAGGTAGTTAATTAATATACCATACCAATCCCACAAAGACTTATCTTCTCGATTCTTTTCAAAACGAACGCATTTTAGTAGGGAAAAACTAATTATAGGATTCAGGAAATTTCGTTTTTAAGCCTAGGAAGAGAAGGGAGAGGAGGTACCTTTAGCTTTGCCAAGGAATCAAAACGTAGACAGTAGCCAGCCATTCATAATTGTTAAAGGAATCACTTAGTCTCATGATATGACATGGGTATTATATCATTAATTACGCATGGCGTGGGGTTAATATTTTATCACTAAGTGGAAGAAAGAAAATTAACTTGGCTAAAGGAAAGAGTTTCTTATCTGTAGCAACACTTTGCGACATTCAAGATATCCTTTCATAAGAATAGACTACATGTGATTACATATAAAAAATAGATATTTATAAACTATATATATATATATATCTTTATTATTAAAATAATAATAAATGTGTAAATATCATCTTCTAAAAATAATTTTCAATTTCTTAAAAGAATCTAAGGAAATATTGGGAAATAAGAGTAGGTTATTGAAAAAAAAAAGACAAGACAAGACCAGATAAAAACATAAAAAAGAGTGGTTAATAAAAATTGGACATCCAAAATAGGAACTCTAAAGAATAAAGTTTTCGAGTTTGAGTGGCTCTGCAATTTGATAGTAGTTACTATCAGCAAAGTAGACATAATGTGTACTCAACACGAGTTGATGAAGTATACATGTATTGCATTTTTTTAGTATTGTCACTCTAGATATTTTCAGGTAACATTTTAAATTTATTATCTTTTGTGATTCAAAAGAACATTTTTCTCAATTGCATTTTTTTCTTTTTATATTATTAATGACCTAGGGATTGATTTCATAGGATAAATACCTCACAAAGTGCTTGTACTTTTTTTTATACGTTTTATTTGCTTTTATTTGAATTTTTTTTTATTTTTCAACTATTCTATACTAGGTATTTACAAAGAGATAATGCAAGAATGAATCGACAAATAGGACAAGAGATGGAAATGAGCTTATCACCGTAATCAAAAGCTTGGGATTAGGTGAAATGATTCATCGAACTTATGAAAACACACAGGTATCATGAAAAAATATAGGAATGGTGGAAGAGAAAATAACTATTTTACTAATAAATTTCTTAGTTTGGCCCAATCTCCTAATAAGAGAAATACTATCTTTCTAGGAAGCTAGAGAGAGACTAATTAAAACCATTCACACGAGTGCTTTAAATATGATGGCATTAAGTACAACAAATCTAAGCAATTGTGAAAGTAATAATTAAAATTATGAACCTAATTTTTATATAACATTTTATTTATGTAAAAATTATTATGCAACCATTATATTTCAGTCTTTAATTTTAAAAAAAGTCTCTTCTGTAAAGCAAACATACCATAAATTAAAAAATATTTAATCCAAATGGAAGCACAAGAAATATAGTAATCCTCTATAAGTTTTTTTGTTTATTGATAATAAATGATAAGAACCATGAAATAGAATATTATAGAAATGATGAATGATTGGATACAATTCACAGAAGATGACAAGAGCCTAACGAGAAGGATAAGGCTAGCGAACCATATATAAAAGAACCTAAAATAATCAAGAAAAACAAGTACTATGTAGCATTTAGTCGAGATGTATTTGAAGTTTTCCAAAAGCCCTAATATGAATTTTAGTTTGAAGCTACTTCATCAAATTAAGTAAAATCAACCGTAAAGAGGGGAATAAAAAAGTTAAACTATTCATGAGTTACTCGACTTCAAGTCAATGTTTACTAAATTTTGACTCCAGAACAATCGAGTCTAACTCGAGTTCAAGCTCAAGCTCAAGCTAAAGTTAATTAAGTAATTAACTGAGTCAAGCTTGAGCATTATAATAGATGGCTGGACTTGCTCACGATCCTAATCAAGCTCAAATTGAATATCAATACTAATTAAATTCAAGTTATATTTTGATATTAATATTATTATTATTAGAATATGTATATATATATATTCTTTTAGATAAATTAATAAGTTTAAAGTCGAACTCAATCGAGTTTGAGCTCAAATGTAACATTATATTATCTCGACTCAACTTATATACAAAACTTATAAAGGAAATGTAGCAAGTTAATCTAAAGAAAATGAAAGGAAAAACACAAATAAAGCCTAAGCATTGATCTCAATATGATAATATCTCCGATTTAAAAAATAGATTACAAATTGGCAAATAATCACAAGAGATTACAAATAACCCATAATATTTTACCTTGGTGTGGATACAACCCCAAGCTCATCAACATGTACTTTCATACTCCTTAAGTTTTGACCTTGATCCTCTTTTTCTTACACAAAAATAAATGTCCTTTAACATTGCTAATTTATAAGAATTTGGGGAAATTAAAATATATTTTATAAGTTTAGGATTGTATCCCCATTGATGAGGTCAATTGCAATTTAAAAAGAAAAAGAAAAGAAAAAAAGAAAACAAAAGAAAGATGATGATGATGATTTTATGCAGTGTAGCATCAATACTTAAGGTAAATGAAATTCATGTTGGTACATTAAGTTTACTAAATGGGACTTATGTTCATATCACTATTTTCCTAACTATTAGGAATTTTCTTTTCTCCATGTACTGAATCATTTTTTTGTTCACATTTGACGTAGATAAGTTAAATTTGCAAGTTATGGAACTATTCAATTATCAGAAGCATCAAAATCAAAAGATAATTAGTTACATTTGAAGGTTGGAATTTGAAAGTCATTCAAAAACAATGTTAGCAAAATTCCAAAGGAGTTAGAGATTATTGGAAACCATCGATAGACATCAAGAGTTGCTTTATCTAATGAGAAGGTTTGATGTAAGAAACTCAATTTTGAAGAATTGTAACTTTATATTTATATGAAAGTAATTGCTTTACTAAAAATCACCCTAAAGGAAAGAAGAAGACATTGTGTTTACACTACTAGAAGGAACAAATGAAAAGACCATGCCATGATTCAATCGAAGTTGTATGTTATTACTAAAATTTAGTAATGAGATGCCATATTGAAAAAATTTATAAGGTTTTTATATGTCAAAATAAACGGTTTCAATTGATTGTATTTTAAAATTAAAAAACTAAATGTGCTTTTTCAATCTAATTTTTATTTATACATAGTTAGCACTTAGTCATTAATTAATATACTATATCTATCTCAATAAGAACTTTTTTTTTTTGTTTTTTTTTTTTTTTGGATTCTTTTCACAACGAACGCATTTTAGTTGGGGAAAAAGTAATGATAGGATACAGGAAAATTCTGCTTTTAAGCCAAGAAAGAGAGGAGAGAGACGGAATCAAACGTGGACAATAGTCAGCCATGCATAATCACTTAGTCGCATGATATGACATGGGTATTGTTAATTGCTCATGGTGGGGTCGATATCTTTTGACTAAGTGGAAGAAAGAAAATTAATTTGGCTAATGAAAAGAGCGTGATTCTTATATGTAAAAAAACACTTTCCTACTTCGTTCAAGATATCCTTCGATAAAAATAGTGTAATACTGAAAAATTTTAATTATTTTTTTATTTTAAGATATATATTATCACAAAGAATAAAGAATAAGGACGGAAATTTTAGAAAATTAGATGAACAATTTAAACATTTCACGAAAGAGAGTATTTATTCCCAAATAACCTAACGTTCCTCATTTTTCACCCCCTCACAGTAAAAATACAGACAAAGGAGAGGCTCTCTTGGAATAAACCCTAAGACGATGAAAGGAAAAAGGAGTGACATAATTTCAAATACAAAAGGTAAGGAATCTTATACAAAAGTTTCAATTTCGATTATTGGATGTAGAGTGCATGAATTTCGTGTGCGCATCAGGACTCGAGATTTGAGAAGGGACGATACGAGAATGGGGAATCAACAGCTCAATGATACGATTTGTGGAATTTTTGAAGTAAATAATCTAATTCATGTAATTTATTTATAATTACACGTTTTAAAGATTTAATCAAGCTTAAGAATAGAGAGAATTGGGTTGAGGAGAAATTGGTATGAAGGGTTAAGAGTTCATGGAGATTGCCGAGGATAATACGACCTACCAACACAGTCGTATTTTAACCGTGTTGAATTCGAAAGTTATACTAAGAGATATATGGTCATATTTCGACCGTATTGAGTCAAGGATAACACGATCGTGTTTCGATCATGTTAAGTGTGAAAGTTATACCGAGAGATACACGACCTCTCAATACGGTCATGTTTCAACCGTATTGAATTAAGAAGAACATGACCTCCCAACATAGTCATGTTCCAACCATGTTGAAGCCAAACTTTACATCGAAAGATACACGACCCTTAACACAATCGTGCTCCTACCCGTGTTGAGCAACACGGTTTCCAACATAGCAGTGTTGAATAAAGTATAACGTAATTATATATTCATTTAACTTCAAATTTAATTAATTTCCACACAACTTAGATAGCTAATAAGGCCCTAGAGAAATTAAATAAATAGAATCAAGAGAAATAAGAGAATGGTATTAATCTTATATTAAGTACTAAGAAGAGCTTATTAATGTGTACAAATTTCAATTTAGCTTAAGTCCAAGATCGGAAGTGCTTAAGGTTAGAATTTAAGGTATGTGTAACTTGTGTATTGATTTGTGCTTGTTTAAGTTAGTATATGCATTGAAATTGATTAAGTTAAATGATTTGAGTTAAGTGTTTAAGTTGTATGTTGTATGTGCTTGGCTCAACCTAAGGGACTGTAGTAGCAAATCCTTATGGGAAACCCCAATGATCCTTATGTAAAGTTGTCCTTAATGGAGTCGTGCTTAGAAATGATCAAGGCTAAATGTTGGTTAAGAAGTTTAAGTGGATATGGTTGTGGGACCCACAGTGGCAGTTCCCATCACCAGGTTTAAGTGAACATAGGTGTAGGGTCCATAGTGACAATTCCCATCACCAAATCATGCTCCAGTGTGTTAAGGATGTTAAGGAGATCATGAGTATCCTGTTATTGCTTATGGGTGTAAATTATATTATGAAACGATTGTCTGTGTTTAAGTACTGTATAATGTGTCTGATACTTGATCATGTTTGTTCATGTGTGTGCATTTTTGTTACACGTACTAAGCATTAGCTCACCCTTCGAGGAATATTTTTAGATGCAAGTGTTAAGGGAGATAAAAACCCAGAAGATAACTTGGGTTTGGGTGAACCATAGAGAGAGGAAAACGAAGATTACCATTATTATTATGGTAATTAGGATTTGGTAGATTTATGTTATTTAACTGTAATAAACAGCATATTTTGAAGAATGATTTTTTTTTTTCAAAGACTTGATATGGTTTATGAAATTATTTCAATTTTGGGGATGTATAAAATGTTTTTATGTAGGAGTTACAAGTTAAAATGTATTAGAGTTGACACAAAGTTTTAACGTGTTCTTGTGAGATAAAGACACATAACGGGCAGTAGTGCGACTTGAGTTTCAAGGCGTTAAAACTAAGGTGGTATCAAAGCCTGAGGTTTATGATCTTTAGGGACTTATGATTAAATCTATAGAGAATAGGCGATAATCTTTATAACCTAAATTTTGATCTATAAAGCATAGGTTATTGATCTTGAGGAGCTTAGGTAATGATCATTAGGACTAAAAGATGATCAATAGACATAACTTTTAAACAATAGAGCTTAAGATATGATCTTTAAAGGAGTTAAGCACCGTCTTCGTAAGATAGTGAGACATGACGAGAATAGGTAAAATATGAGACGTTTACTTAATTATGTAATTATTTTCTTGAATTATTACTTTACTTGCATTATTCTAACTGCTAAGTTATATATATATGAGTAGACCCATGTATAGTGGTATATGTGTTTATACTTACACACTATGAAACTGACCATAATTGATCTTAACTTAAGTAGATTCGGTTGTCTCTTCTTAAAAAGAATGCCTCCAAGAAGAATCACCAGATCAAGAGTCGAAAGGGGTACTGGATGTGATAACCCTAATGAGGAGGAAGTTTAAAACCCACAACCACAAAGGGAAAGAGGTCAGATGGCTGAAGAGACAGTTTAGCTACTGCATCCTGTGAACCACCTAGTGAGACTACTGGCACAACAATACCAACCCCCCCAATGTCCCACAGTACAGGAATGTCAATGAACCTATCAAATTTGATAGGTTCATAAGAGTAGCTAAGAAAATTAACCCTAGAGTAGATGACCCAATCGAAGCTAAGGATTGGGTATAGGAAATTAAGAAGACTTTCGCTGCCTTCCAGATACAAGAAAATAGGAAAGTAAATTATGTTGCATTCATGTGAAAGGAACTACATTAAAATGGTGGGTTTCGGTTCCTAGACTTGCAAGGGAATGCATGAACTGGGCTGTATTTAAGAAGTTGTTTTATCAGAGATACTCCCTTAACAACTCTAAAGACAAAATGGAGAATGAATACTACAGTTGTGAACAAGGGAACTGAATAGTTGAAGAGTATAGGCAGAACTGAATTGCCTCATTCAGTTCCTTCCTAAAAATGTACGCAATGATGATAGGTCTTAAGCCAAAAGGTTCCTTAGAGGATTGGAATTAGACCTAGAACTTGCAATAAGGGCCTTTCAGCTAAATACATATGTTGAAATGGTTGACAAAGCAAATTACCTTGAGTAGAATAAGAAGATCCTAAAAGAATAGAGGAGCCACAAAGTAGTTATAGCTCTGGGAAAAAGATCTGTCTCTAGTGGAATAGGGCAAGATAAGGATAAAAGACATTACTTGCTACAAAGTAAAACACCAAGAGTTGTAATCCATCCTCTCTAGATCAAACTAGTGCCCTTAGCACACACTACAACAAGCTTAAATGTTAAATGTCCCAGATGTTACAAACCTCATGAGTTAAGAGAGTGTAGATGGCCAAATAGGGCATTTCTCTTGTGGGAAGACTGGGCACATTAACAGGTATTGCACTGAGGGGATAGTTCTCCTAATCTTCTGTCATGTATGCAACCAGAGGGGACACAAGGTAGTCAATTGCCATCAGGGAAAAACAAGAAATCAAATAGGGCTCGTTCGATAGGTAGCTAGACCTCCAGTGAGAAGATAGGGAGGTAAACCACAAGCAAGAGGTCCTAGACAAAGAGTTCTTACCAGAGTATTTGCCATTCATCAACAGCAGCACTAGGATATTCTGGATGTGGACAACATTCCAGGTATGCTTCCAATACACTCCTACAATGCATATGTGTTGTTCGATATTGGTGCGTTTGTATCCTATGTGTTTGAAAATTTTGATTGTGAATGTGCTTTAAATGTTGAAAATAGAAATGACTACCTAGCTGTTAGTACTCCTTTGGGAGTATGAGGAAGAATAAGTAGGATATGTAAATGAGTGAGAATAGAAATACATGGTAAGGTGATGCTAGCAAACCTCCTGGTATTAGAAATGATAGAGTTTGACATTATATTGGGTATCAACTGCCTATCAAAATATTATGCCACCATTGACTGTCACAACATAGTGCTGTAGTTTAATATACCAAGGGATGGATATTTTGAATACAAGTTAGAGTGTAGAGACCCACTAGATTGCCTACCTATGAGATTTGGGGAAAAAGTGTACTGGCAACTATATCCGTTGAAGCTGATGAAAAAGTTAAGATAGAAGGAGTACTAATAGTGAGAGAATTTCCTAATGTGTTTCTAGAAGATCTTCTTGGTTTACCCCCATCCAGGGAAATAGAATTTAACATCGACTTAATATAGGGTATAGTACCCATATCACAACCAGTCTACAGGACAGCACCAATAGAATTGGAAGAATTAAGGAAACAATTACAGGAGCTACAAAATAATGGTTTTATAAGACCTAGTGTCTCTCCTTGGGGAACATCAGTCCTATTTATGAAGAAGAAGGATGGAAGCATGAGACTCTATAAGAGTACAGGGAGTTAAACAAGGTCATAATAAAAAACAAATATCCTCTTCTCAAGATAGATGACCTATTTAACCAATTGCAAGGAGCTTAAGTGTTCTCCAAAGTAGACCTGAGATCAAGCTATCATCAACTAAGAATTAAAGAAGAGGACATTCAGAAAACAGCATTTCAAACTAGGTATGGGCACTACAAGTTTTTGGTAATGCCCTTTGGACTAATGAATGCACTAGCTGCATTCATGGATTTATTGAATAGAGTAATCAGGGATTTTTTAGATAATTTTGTAATTGTTTTTATAAATGATATCCTGATATAATCTAAAAGCACTAAAGAGCATGAAGAACACTTAAGACTAGTATTAGGTAGGTTAAAAGATAAGAAGTTGTATGTCAAATTTAGTAAATGTGAATTCTAGCTAGAACAAGTAGTCTTCTTAGGCCATGTGGTTAACAGAGATGGGATATCTGTAGACCCAGAAAAGGTGAGAGCAATAGTAGACTGGCACAGACCGAAGATAGTTATAGAGGTAAGAAGCTTCTTGGGTCTAGCAGGCTACTACAAGAGTTTTGTAGAAGGGTTTTCCAAAATAGCATCTCCTCTCACCATATTGACAAAAAAGAATGTGAAATTCGAATGAGATGATAGATGTGAAGCCGGTTTTCAAATGCTTAAAGAGAAACTTGTGTCGATGCCAGTTTTGACTTTGCCCAAGAGTGGAGAAGAGTTTATAGTGTATAGTGATGCATTAGTTCAAGGGTTAGGGTGTGTATTGATGTAAGGGGGTGAAGTAATAGCTTATGCATCTTAACAATTGAAGTCGTATGAAAAGAACTACCTAACTCATGACTTAGAATTGGCAATTGTAGTACTAGCTTTAGAGCTATGGAGGCATTACTTATATGGAGAAAAGTGTAAAATTTTCACTAACCATAGAAGTTTAAAGTACATATTTAAGCAGAAAGAGCAGAATATGAGACAAATGAGATGGTTAGAGTTAATCAAAGATTACAACCTAGAGATACAATATGTGTTGGCAAATGCCCTTAGCAGAAAGAAACAAGACAATATAACCACTCTCATCACTTCACATAAGGAGTTATTAGAAGACATGCGCAAATTGGAGCTAAAAATTTTAACACAAAAAGTAAGAGCAAAAATGACTACCTTAAGGATTCAGCCAACCATAATGGATATAATTAAAACTGGTCAGATGGAAGATAAAGACATACAAGAGATCAAGAGTAGAATGGAACAAGGTAAGGCACTAGAACTCAACTTAAATGAAGAAGGGACTTTAAGGTATAAAACGAGACTATATGTGCTAAAGGATGCAGAATTGAAGAGAGAGATAATGAAAGAGGCACATCACTCCACCTACACAATACATCCTAGAAGTTCCAAAATGTATAAGGAGATGAAGAGTTTTTATTGGTGGAGAAACTTGAAGAGAGAAATAGCAAAATATGTAGCTAAATGCCTTACATGCCAGTAGATTAGAATAGAACATCAGAGACCAACTAAAGAGTTACAACCCTCCTAAACACTAGGGAGAAGCAGGATACAATTTAGGTTATAGTAGATAGATTAACCAAGTCTACTCATTTCATACCTATCAAAGTAGGATACAAATTAGAGAAATTGGCTCAAGTATATATACAGGAGATAGTCAAACTACATAAAGTGCCAATGACAATCACTTCTGATAGAAACACAAGGTTTGTAAGTAGATTCTGGAACAACCTACATGAAGCATTGGGCACCAAACTGCAGTTCAGCACAACATTCCATCCATGGAAAGATTTCAATCTAAAACAACTATATAAATATTGGAAATTTTGCTCATGGTATATGCATTAGATTTAGGAGGAAATTGGAATGAGCATATACCTTAATATATCTTTCCTATTCCCATCATCATTCTGGGCTATGAACCATACTTCTAACTCGTCCATCCGTATACAGTACCCGTTGCAGTTTGCTAAGGCCTAGTTGATTGTTGTCTTGTGAATACCTAGAAGTCTATTGAAAATACCAGTTAACCTAACCTAGAGATCTGGCACATATATCTCGCTAGTAAGTGATGGGGCCTACAAAAGTTAGGTATATTCTTCCAGGGTCGGTGTAATCTCATGCGGCCTAATAAAGAAAGCTACGGGCTTAATTTCCCAGAGGTGTAAGATAGCCCTAATCAAAGGTAGGTTCACTTCCATCTTCATTAGTGACAAAATGGGTCCTGTCCTTTCTTGGATGAAAGCCTGTTCCTTAGGGTCATACAGAGTGAACTAGTGGTCCAATACCAATTTTGGATCCAAAGGTTTGCAAACCCGAATTTCCTTACGAAGGAGGCGGTCGATTATGGGACTAGCCATCTATTACAATAGAAATTTCTAATTTCAAAAAGTCCTTACAAAGTACAAATGATACTATTACAGGTAAATGTATCTGAACTCTAGAAAAGGAATGAAAGAATTACATCATTAACCAATTGCCAGCCCATGACTTCATGTATGTAGATAGGTGAGTTCTAACAGGTCCCTAAGCTCTATGGCATCTTGTATTCTCGAAGAAATGGATCTCAAGCTATATCGAAGCATTGGGTGGGGTAGCCTAATAAGCCCTGAACAGTGATTACATCACTTTGCCTTAAACCTACACAATGGACCCCCGTCTTAGGGTCCTAAGATGGCCTGGGTTTGACCGTATCTAATCACACAATTACATGCATGCTGACTCAATAGTAGTAAATAAACAAACCCTAAATTTCACTAAATCCCTAAAAGGTTAGCATTAGTAATACAACAATCAAAAGACATTTTGGAAATGGTGATTTCAGAAGATTTAGGTTTCTAGCCTACTAAGGTCCCTAGTGAAGTCGCTATCCTATCAAGTCTAATTATATATATATATATATATATTCCTAATTCGATCTATACTAGATCCTATGCTCATCTAATATAAATCCTCAACTTGAACTCAGAATTTTATTTTATTTTAGAGTCGCCACCTAACTGAAGCTAAGAAAAATTATTGAATTAGAACTAATTGAGCAAATTAATACTAATTTGGACAACTCATTGACGATATTTCCTCTTCTCATTTTTCTAAAAGAGGGAAAGAAAACCAAAGTTTCTGAATTTGGGGGCTAACCTATCAAAACCTTAAAGTTACCATCTTATCCTTCTAAAATCTAAACCATATTCTAATATCTTTTCTTTCTTATTTTATTGCTATTTATTCTATTATATTTATTAATTAAAAAAAAACTTATTCTAATTTGGAAAATGATTTTTTTTTTCTTTTTAGAGTTGCCCCATAAGGGTGCCTACGTACTGGCTATTCAAGATCATACAAGCCGTAGTTCGCTTTTTATAAAAGCTTTAATGGATTAGTTTAAGTTTTAATTGTGAAAATATGCTGGTTTACGTTCATTATCATTTTCAAAGTTTTTGGAAAAAAATCTAAGCCCAAGCTTTATTATTTTATTTTCTAAAATTTTAATTTAAGAGAAACCGGTTTTAGATTTATTTTGAAAAAGGATTTTTCTAAGTAATAAAACGATCCATTATTAATTCATGTTATTATCCCAACTAATTATTTAATTTTAAAATATTTATTTATTTTTTCTCATTATTTATTTTTTACTTTTTTATATTTTTTTATTATTTATTATTTTTATATTAAACTAAACGTATCTATTCTAAAAAAAAACCCCACATTATTATTTATATTTTTTTAGAATTATAAATTTCTAATAAAATAAATATCTAAGTAAAATAAATAAATAAATACGAAAAAATAAATAAGATAAAATAAATAATAAAAAATAAAAAAATCAGCTTACCTGGGTACGAGTCGTAGTTCGCGGGTCGAGTCTGGTCGAATCGGGTCGTGGGTGAGAACGTAGGCAGCGGCTGGGATAGTTGCCGACGGTCATCTCCGATGGTTGTGGAAGCACAGAAAAGCATCGATCTAAGCTTGGCTGGGACAGGAAACCTAATGGCTATGGTGTTTCTTCTCAAAAACCACTTGAAGGCAATGGTTCATGGCTATGACGAGGATTTAAGAGAGAGAGAGAGAGAGAGAGCTCCAGCGCGTTTTCTTCTTTCTTTCTTTTTGTTCATGTGTTTCACTTCCCCTCTTCTTACTTCCGATTCCCTCTCTTTCTTTTTCTTCCTCCCCCCGCCTTCCCCTCCGACCTCTATTTATAGGTGTCGAAGCTCAGAGGTGGATGAATGCGAATCCCAACCATGATGGATGATTTGTTCTTATCTTCGAAAATTGATGTAAATCCTTATATTAGAGTCCTTTTTGGGATTTATCCTGTTTGTTTTCGTGATATATCCAAAAAGATTCGAAAAAATTCGTTTAATCTTGCCTAGATTTGCTCCGTTTTTTCTTCTGTTCCTAGTGTTACTATTGTTGTCTAAAGGAAGGAGAAGGTCACGAAATGTTGTTCCTAAGTTCTGAACCCACGACGCATCCCCCTTTCCCTTGTTTCAGGTACACACACGAAAATCTCAATTTAAGTTTATACGAATATTATACTTAATCGTAGCCATTTTTATTAATTTTATATTATTTTGAAATTCTAAAAATTTGCAAAAATTATTTAATTCATTTTATTACCATTTCTATTTTTTTTTTCCAAAATTGATATATTTTCCCTATTTATTTTATTTTTCGAATATTTTTCCTTTATTTTTGCTAAATTAGAAGAAAAATTAAAAAATAAAAAAAAATTGAAAATTGACTATTATTAAGTATTAGGGCCAAAAATTGGGTGTTTACAATCCCTAATCTGATTCATATTAGATCTTATGCTCATCCAATATAAATCCTTAACTTGAATTGGAGTCATTACCCAATCGAAGTTGGGAAAAATTATTGAATTAGAATTAATTGAGTGGATTAATTCTAATCTGAACAACTAGTCGACGAAATCTCCCTCTTTTAGAAAAAAAAAAAAAAAGAAGAAGAAGAAAGAAAAACCAGAGATTCTCGACTCGATGGGCTATCTTATTAAGACCCTAAAGTTATCACCTTATCCTTCTAAAATCTGAATTATGTTATGATATCTTTTTTAGCATTAAAAAGAAGAAATTAGAAAAATGATACAACGATTACACTAAGGGTGCCCACGTAAGGGTTCCCACGTACTTGCTATTCGAGATCAAACAGGCTATAGTTCGTTTTTTATAAAACTTTAGTGGATTAGTTAATTTTAATTACGAAAACATGTCAGGTTTATGTTTATTACCATTTAAATTTATTTAAAGAATTTTTTAAAAACTAAAAATTCTAATTTTGAAAAACATCAATTATTTTCATTCATTTATTTCATGAAAAGAAGTTTTCTAAGTGATAAAAATATTTATGATTATTATTAATTAATTTTAAATTTTTATTATTAATCTAAATTTTATTAATTTTTATTAATTTTTTTTTAATTATCTATTAATTATAGTAGACATATATTAAAACTCTAAACCTAATTCTAATAAAAAAACATTATTTTATTATTTTTTCATTTCATTTTTTATTTTTATAATAGTAAATGAATAAATAAATAAATAAAAATAATAATTAAAAAAAAGAGTGATCCGACTAACCTAGACGCGGGTCAAATCGGATCGGCTTAGATCGGCTCAAGTTAGGTCGAATCACTCACGACGATCGGAGGCCTTCGACGGTGGCGTTCCAATGGCTGTTGAAGGCTGTTAAGGAGTCGAAACCGAGGTTCTCAAGGGTGTAGGGTCAAGTGGTGGTGTCACTTTGCACTAAGGATTGCTCTTGGTGGCAATTCTAATGGTGGCTGACAGTGGGGCTTGAGAGAGAAAGGAAGAAGTCTGGCAAAGGCTTTGGCTTACATATTTCTCTCTCTTTTTTTCCCTTATGATTGCTTGTGGAACCTCCTCTCGTCGAGTCCTATTTATAGACTCCCAAAACCAAGCTTGATAAGCTCGGATCTCCTTCACCGTTGAGATCCATCCTCATCCGTTTTTTTTTAATCTTGATTGGTGTTAATCTTTGATTTTTGTTAAGATTGATGTTAATTTGATGGTGTTTATCCTATTTTAGTTAAAAAAATCTGTTGGATTTGAGCAAAAAATCAAATCAAAACGGTTGGATTCCACTTCTCCCGCGTCGACGCTGATCTCGGACTGAGTTAGGAGATGAGCACTCGCTAGGCGCGGGCGCTCATGTCATCCAATCACGTGTTGCCACGTAGCAGTTGAAAGGAAAACAAATTGCCAAACGGCACAAAGTGCCTCCCCTAAGTTTCGAACCCGTGACCCGACCACTCCCCCCCCCCTCCCCCACGCACATGAGGCCAACGACCAAACCAGCTGGGCTAGCCCATTTCTCAGTTTTCTATTGCATGCAAATTGTATATACGCATGGCAATTTTTATTAATTTTATATTATTTTGAAATTCTAAAATTTTATAAAAGTTCCTTAATGTCTTTTATTGTTATTTCTACCTTCATTTTCCAAAATTGGTGTATTATTCCTATTTATTTTAATTTTTGTCATTATTTATCCTTCATTTCTAAAAAATAGAAGAAAAATTAAAAAAAAAACATTAATTATGATTAGAGGGCAAAAATGTGGTATTTACAACCTTTATGGGGCAACTCTAAAAAAATAATATAAATATATATATATTTAAATCATTATTAGTATAATCATTATTTTGTTTTATATTTTTTTTAGTATTTTCTTTTGTGCTACAAAGGATATCATAAAATAAAAATTTCAAAAAATTAAGGTAGTAACTTATGATTTTAATAGGATGGCCCCCAAGTCAAGAATCTCTAGTTTTTCTGTTTTTTTTTTTTAAAACCGCTTCATTTACTAATGTTAAAATTAGAATTAATCCACTCAATTAATTCTAACTTAACAATTTTTTTCCTAACTCTAGTTAGGTAGCAACTCCAAATAAATGATGAAAATCAATTTTTTTTTCTAGTTCAAGTCAAAGGTTTGTATTAGACGAGCATAGAATCTAATATAAATCGAATTAGGAAAATGATAAAAAAATTTAAATTAGACTCGACAATGACTAAGCTTTAGCCTGTGTTCCTCTAGATGACCTCTCTCACAACCATGTTGTCTTGGAACACTTATACTTTAATTCTAAATTGTATTACCATGATTCTAAACTATGATAGATGCATGATAAGACCTCAGGGAAAGGAATTACACAATTAAAGTATACCTAATCAATTAATAAACTTAGATTAATTGTAGAATAGAACTAATTATATTTTTTTTATACTTGAATAAGTCTACATCCTATTCTTAGAGACATAAGAGACGATAGTGCAAACAACCTTTCAAGTACGTGTTTACCATGTTTTGCTGGTTGTGTTTACTGGGTTGTTGTTTAATAAATTGTATGTAGTTTAATGATTTTAAAGGTTAAATGAACTTAATTGTGCATGTTGCTTATGCTTGGCCCAACCTAGAGGCTTGTAGTGGCAAATCCTTAAGGAGCACCTCAATGATCGATATATCGCATTATTGATAGTGAAGTCATGCATCGAAATGATCTGAGATAGATTAAAATTAGACGAGACCTGTAGTGACAGTTCCCATTAGAATTGTATATATGTAAATACTATATGTGTATTGGGATCATAAGTACCCTTGTGTTGATTGTAGATTAATTTATTATAAATAATTTAATGATTTGATGTATTAAGTATTATTATTACATATATGTATGTGATATTGTTGTTCTGTGGTACACGCATGTATGTGTGATATTCACATACTAAGCATTAGCTCACTCCGTTTAAGGAAATTTTTTCAGGTATATCAGATTTTGCGAGCAGGTTCAATGCTAGAGTATTGAGACATAATAAATTAAGCTATTATATGATACTTTTGAGTAAATTAAATTTGATTTTAGATTATCTAGAAGATTTTAGAATTATGTGCATTGATAAATAAAGAGATATGTATTTGTGATATTTGAGAATTTGATTATTTATTTTATACTATGTAAATATACAGACATTGTAGTTTTAAACAAATTAAGAGCCATAGCATGTCGTTATTTAGTAATGACACATGGTGAGCTGTTGCATCCCAAGTTCTAGGGCATTACGGCTAACTGCTATCAAAGCTTAGGTTTATGATCAACATCATGTAGGTTTACTAGGTTTATAAGCAATAGAGTATAGGCTTATGATCCATAGAACTTAGATATATGATTAGTTAGAGTTTAAGTTTATGATTTAAAAACTTAGGTTGAGGATCATTAGAACTTATGCTTATAGTCCATAAGAGTAATATTTATAATCAATAAATCTAGGTTATGATCCCTAGAAAACTTAGGTAGTAAACCTATAAGACTGTGAGATGTGAAGAGAGTGGTAGAATTATGGCCTAGTGCTATTATGAAATAGTAAATATTTTTACTTTATTCTTATATGTGTTGTTTCATTTAAAATGCAATATTTTACTTTTCCATGTGTATATAATCTCTTATTTCTTTCTATATTATCCTTTAATTTACCATTTGTATTCATGTGTTTCTTTTGCTCTCTTCCCTTGTGGAAAATATAGTAAATAAAAGATTGACGTATATATATATATAACAAATTAATAAAAGACGTTCATCCTTATCTGATACAGTATATCTATTAATCCTTACCATATAGAGTATACTTATATAAAGTAATTTAGTTATCATTAAATGAATCTCATAGCTATAAGTTACAAGCGACAAGCTTACAATAAAAACATGGTAAAAAAAAAAAACCATCTTAAAAAAGGCCGTCTTGACCACCTCACCTAAATATGGCAATGCTTGATAATAAAATAAAGATAATAGATAATAATAATGGTACTAGTAGCCTTATTAATAATTATTATAAAACTAATTCCAAAAGTAAAATAATTGTCTCACTACTCCTCATAGTGAGATGAATCGCTAATAATAATAGAATAATTATACATAATTATAGCAACTAATGATGATAAAAAAAAAGTTTTTACAACTAATCATAAACTAAATTAAGAGAAGATATTAATTCTTATCCTAAAGGGGATACTTATATAAGGTAATTCAATTATCATTAAATAAATTCAATAGCCAAAAATTATAGATGATAAGATTATAATCAAAACGTATAGTCATAAAGGCACATTTAAATGTAGATGACCCCAAAAAAAAAAAAAGGTAGACTAGTAAAATTACAAATTAAGAATTTAATAAATGAAAAAATAATGAATATAGACTTAAAAATAATATAAGAAATAATGTCAAATGAAAAAAAATATAAATAATCTTGTAATGAATACACGTTCATGAACTTCCAAAAGAAAAAAAAAATAACCTTGGCAACTTTAGGTTAACTAAAATATCCAATATATTAGCAAAGTCAACACATCATCGAAATAGAATTCAAATTTTCTATAAACGAATGAAAATCCATATTGATCACCTTCCTTAACAAAATGCTACCTTAACAACATAATGATAATAAATAATAATAACAAATAACAATAAAAACGGTTTTAGACAAAATACTTATTTTGTATCTCCAAAAGTAAAATAATTATCTTACTAAAATATCATAATGAAAGAAGCAAAAATTAAATAAATAAAATAAAATAAACCAGCATACCGTTACAACTAATGAAGATGAATAGAGTAATAGGAACAACAACAACAATAATAGTAAACAAATATATGAATGTGTGAAAATAAATGATCGAACAAATTAATGATAACAGTAATAGTAATAAATAAATAATAGGTAAAATGATTATATATACAATATGAGCTTATCGTCATAACACATATAAAAGAAAGAAAATGAAACACACAATTATTCAAGATATGAAAGTAAAAATAAAAAAATAAAAAAGAAGAAGAGGAAAAGATCTTATTTCAATAACATTGACTTATATAAATATAAGATGGGAATGGCAAATTCATGTTTCTTTTTGTATAAATGCCTTGTCATGTTATGTCGTGTCATGTTGTGTTATGTTGTGTCGTGTCATGTCATGTGATGCCGTGTCCTATTATGTCTTGTTGTCTCATCTCTTGTCATGTCGTGTCACATTGTATCACATCATGTCTCATTAAGTCAAGTCTTTAGTCATGTTATGTCATGTCTAAATTCACTACCCCTGCCTATATAAATATATGGACAAAGTTTTATAAACAACTATTATAAAATTCAACAAGATATATTATAATGTCATATATCTAACAACAAAAATAACACTAAATTTAATAATAATAAAATAGTAACAAAAATAATGATGATAACAACAACAAGGAACTAGTAATATATTATCATAACAAGACAACGAGCATATATACATTTAAATACAGTAAATAACTATAAGTGCACAAAAATATAATAATAATAATAAAAAGTGTGATAATCAACTCATTGTATGCCCAAAATGAATAGAAAAAGGGGAAAAGAAGAGATAGATCCTAATGATTTGACAAAAATAAATAACATATGATATTAGATTATAAAATAACTACATATGATATGTATAGATGGCTATAAGAGTCTAATAATAAAATTGTACATATAGAATGAAATTTATAAGAAATATATAAAATAGTAATTACGTAAAATAGCATAACATATACATGTACACATATACAAGTATTTGCCTATCAAACATGTAAAAGATATAATGCAATACATATAATTAGTTACATCTTGACAACTTCCCAATAGATTAATAGCAATTAAAAAGTGACATTTAATAAAGAAACAAATTAAAATTAATAATAGATAATGACAATTACTATATTAAGGTGAATAACAATTTAGTGGAAAAATAAAACTATATGCGACAATAATAATCAATCGCAAAGATAATTAGAAAATAAGTACATAAAGGATATAATATACATACATGTACATAATATTCCTTAAAATGGTGAAAAAGTAAATAATATAGTAAAAGCTATCATAACTTCAATAACAATAAATCTAAGAATAGTATTTGAAAAACACTAAACATATTTATGATTATTAATTAACTAAACAAAATATTTATACACTAAAAGTTATGATAGTAACAACGATGACAATGACAATGACGATGACGATGACTATACAACAATAATAAATTTAATGATAGTATGTATATATAAAAAAAAATTAAACATTTTTTTATACATATTTACAACAAGTAATTAACACAACAAAACAAGTACATACTTAAAATAAAGACAAGGATAATAACAATGACTTCTCAAGATACCAAGTACAATGCATTAAGAATATAAGTTGCAATAATACTAGTTTCACCAATCTTGAGATTTAAAGGAGGTCTTGGATAAAGTGTCCCACACACACACACATATAAAAGGAAAAGATAATAGGGGCATTGGAAAATGAGTAAAGTTTTCAAAGCCTTAACTATGTTAATTCGAGAAGAATTTAGAGATAATCTTAAAGAGAATTAAAATGCATAGAAGAGTAATTAGAAGTGTGATTGGAGAAGGGATGCTATAGGATTGAATATTCGATTATGAATTACAAGACATATGAAAAGGCAATTTGTAAGTTATTGGAGAGTAGAATACAAATTTGATTAGGGACGTAGAGTTAAAGTATGATTGAGGAAAAGAATCTTTAGGATTTAATCATAGACTAAAGTTTTGCATGTGCTAAAAAAAAGTATGAGTTGGATGGAATTATATTATAAAATTTATTTTAGGAGACAATAGTTATAACATAGTAGTATTAAAAAATGATCCAAATAAACGTGGGCTTTTTTGGTTGAGTGAATCAAAGGATAAAAGCGACACGAGTAATGGTATGATTGAAGAATGGTCTTTGGAAATCTAAGAGTCTTAATTAAATGAAAATATAAAATCCTAATGGTGAAGGAGTCTTAGAGAATTGAGTTTCAAATTGAGGATTTATGAAATAAATGGAATGAAAAGAATGAAGAAAAAATTTGTGGACAAAAATTGGATGGAAACATATAACTATAGCATCATTTCTGGGAGATCTTAGTTTAATTTAGTGGTATTAGGAAATTGATCCAAGTTTGAGACATGCAAGTTAATAGTAGACAAAAGGATCAAAGTGGAATAAATATTGATGTGATTGGAGAATAGTTATAATCTAATTATTTATTATAATCCGAGTAACGTAGCAAAAGGCAACATAAAAGAAAAGCATTAAGTAGTTAAAGATTTACATAAAATATTGGGAGAAATCAGTAGACAACAAGAAGGCATTTGTTGGAGAGATTTAGAATTAGTTAGGAATGAATTAATGATGGGATAGACAATAAAATGCAACAGAGAAAATTTTAAGGAAGAGAAGTAATCAACTATGTTAAGGCTCAATGGGAGTAACCACACAATGAGCAGAAAGATATAAGGAGTTATGAAAAGAGATGACGATCAAGTATTCAAGGCTATTTTAGTGTATGAAATCATTATTATTATTTCTAGATAAATCATTTGATTTGGTAAACATTGTAGTAGTGGAACAATATACTAAGAGATACTAAAACCAACAACAAATCCACTAGAGCAATAGGGCCCAAAAACCAAGTCCAAAGTCTAACAAATTTGAGATCAAAATATGATAACAAAGTCCATAAAAATCCAAACAACCCAAATGAATAGTAAAAATGGGAATGAGTAACAAGTACTCAGCACAAAATAACCAAACACATTCTTGCATGTCATGTACACCTGATTCTAATGCATCAATATAGATTCATTAAGTTAATTAAATTAAAGCAAGGCAAGTAGCACGGGAGTACTCATGACTCCAAGCACTCTTAGGAACGAAAAGGGTCTAACCCTACTCAATAGGCATTAAGAGACTATCACGGTATATCTAACTATCATGACTAAAACCATAATCAATACCAAAACCGTTAACTAAAATAAAGCAGTCTCATCTAAGCGTTCGCTCTAAATGCTAAACTCACCACTATGGTCACAATTCATTCCTACTGTCCCATACAAGATCTAAATCCCATACGACATTTGTTCGACTTCTCTCCACTTCCATAACTGCTTCATGTGATTACTCATCTTATCAACTACCCACTACACCACTTTTATGGTCTAAGCACCTATTCTACTTTTGTTAACCTCTAGGTCAGGTAATTAAGCACAAGAAGTGTTACAAATTTTTAGGTCAATTGCAAGTATTAATTCATTTTAGGTTTCCTAATTCTTACACGCAACACACAACTATCTTGTACCTAAAAAGGTAGACCCACAAGACGCTCTCCCATTAGATCTTCCAACTCAATTAGAAGATAATATTTAATTAAGAACACAATCATTAATTAGTATTAGTGCTTAATTAATTTAATTGAACATGTTTACTAATTCAATTATATGTAATTACCATTTGGGTCCATGGATATCGACTTAGTATAGAAGTAAGTGTAAACCCATTTAGATTAGTAGGCTTATATAGAAGTTCTAGATAAGCCCACTATTTTAATCTAATTATTAATCTCACATTTCCCATAATTAATTAGTAAATCGATTTGTTAATTAAACCAATTCAAAGGCTGTGAACCAATTAAGATAATATTGAACCGATTCATTTTTAGGGGTTCGGTCATAATCTATTTTATTTAAATTTTAGTTTGTTATTTATTTATTTTTATTTTTCTTAACTTCTAGGTTTATATTAGTTTAGGTGAACTGGCTGAGAGGGAATAAGTTTAGTTCAAGAGAATTGGATTTAGACTGGTACGGTCCTCTCAAGGGTGGCCTAATCCTTTTTTAAATTTTTCCTAAGTAAACTATTCATTATAAAGGCCCAACTTGTTCATTAAGTGTAATTTGATTTTAAGTCCAAATATTATAAATTAAGCCCATTTTTCTACTTCAACCCATAAACAAATTTTGGCATTGGTTATCTTATTCATGAAGATCAAATACATTCTTAAAACAAGCTTAATCCAAAACTTTAATCATTTGTTGTGTAAAAATGGTTTTAATTTTGATAAAATACTTTGTGAAAATTTAATCTTGAAGTAAATCTTTACATAGAAAAGTGATTAGCTCAAAATTAATTCGGAAACGTGTTTTTTTATTATTTTACATGAAGAAATTAGATCAAGTTGAATTTTATGAAGAATAGTTTGAATATCATGAAGAACACAATAATATATTTAAAGGCGTTTAATTATAATTCAGTGAGTTAAGTTATAAGTCAACTCGCTTAAATAACTTCTATTAATGAATCAATCATTATAATGTACCAAACACACCAAAAGATGAACATTCAATTAGAAAATCTTCTAAATTTATCGTTCTCATTATATCTCACTCAAACTTCATTAAATCTACTACAATTAATTAACAAAATTTGCAAATTTTGATTTCCATACACATACTTCACTAAATCAAATATAACTTACTCATTTCAACTCCAAATCATGTTTAAAAAAATCCAATTAATTCCTAACTCATTCCCCTATCAATTTCTTCAAGAATTTCCAAATTTTATGTAAATTAAACATCCTTAAACTACCTCTAATTTCTAGTTACAAATTGTAACTTCTAAAAATTATATCTTACTCATTTTAACTCTGAATCACTTTAAACCAAAGCCAAAATTTTCTAAATCTCATTCCCTTTTCAAATAAACACTTAAACTTCATTTTAGCATGATAATATCAATTCATATTTCCATATTATTTCCATAAATGAACCAAAATTTCAACTCATCTATGCTTGCTCGTTTCTTCACCAATCATCATCAGTATAATTCCTTACATCTTATTATCATTCCCAAATCAAATTTCACCAAATATCACTTATTCTAAATCATTAAAACATTATTTTTAATATTCAAAATACCCATTTAATATTGTTCAATTCGGCTATAACATGAATCACATCCATATCATCAATTCTCTTTCAATAACATATTCCAATCAACTATACTTCTTATCAAAAGATCAATTAGACATTTCTTATCATCCTTTCTCCAAAATTAATTAAGAACATACTCAAATCCACAATCAAATCCCATGGTTAATAGACTCTTCATAATTATCATCTTAAAATTGCAAACATTCATCTACTTCCATTACAACCTAAACCATTTATCCCATTATCAAAACATAATAATTCATCAAATCAAACATTTCTCATATTCACCCATACATCCATGCCATACATATATACACCTATGCTTAATTCCACTTCAATTATTTATCAATCACATTTTAAACTTCAAATTAAACAAATAATTGAATATTTACCTTACTCATTAACTCTTGTAATCTTCTAATAACACTTAAACTTCAAGATCAACCGTCCTACTTCAAAATCACCTCCATAAACCCAAAATTACTTATTATTATCTTTACGAAACTTATAGATCGATTGATGCTCTATAACATATCTCAATCCTAAATCCATTACCATGCTCCAATGATCTTCAACACTAAATTAGAGCTTCCATGTTGCAAAATAACAATTAAAAGCCTAAATTAATACACCAGACTATGGATCACAAGAATCTATACATCATATCTAATTTTTATAATTTAAAATTGTAATTTACCTAAGTGTAAGTCACAATCACCTTTGGATCTTCCTAACCTCCACTTGTTCTTCACTTCCTTGTATAATTTCCTTGATTAAACACCAAATTAAGCTTATAATCAACCTTAATTGAATTTTTGAGATTATAACTCAACTCCAAAAGCTTGTTTACTTACCCAATTGATCTCTAAATCTTGCAATTAGCTAGAATTATGTAAGAAATCCACTAGTCTAACCATAGGAATCAATCAGTGAGCTTAGGTGAACTTAGAAATGTGTTTAGGTATGAAAATTGGAAGAGACTAAGAGAGACAGGGAGATTAGATGAGAGAGAGTGTGTCTTGGTTAAGTAGGAGAGGGAAATTAGGGTTCTAGAATTTCTCTAAGCTTAAATACCCTCTAACTCAAATTATAAACCCCTCCTTAACCAATGTTACTTAAAGGAAATTGAGTAAAAACTAACTAAATATCTTGGTTATCTAAATTACTATCTTGCCCTCCACACTTAATTACTAAAGTAAGGTTAAATTAGTAATTCTATTTATAAAGTTTTAATTTTACCCTTAATTAACTTTAATTATTACTTGAATTTTAGTTCAACTATTTTTTAGTTATTTTACGAATAATCGATTTAACTTGCAAGCCTAAAGTGTAAGCTCAAACTAATAACCATTAAACCATCATCCCCAAACCGGTTTACCCCTAAACTAGCCCACTTCAAATACCCTAAACTTAACCAGTTTGCTAGCCTTCAACACTTACTAAATTTAATTTAAATAAGCTAAAATGATTAAATGATGTACTTAATTCTAAAACAAAATCAAGCAATTTCCAATCCAAACTGACAATCCACAATAATCGAATCCAACAATCAAATAACGAACAATAACACAAGATAAACCCTAAACCTTTACCGGATATAACGCACCATCAAGAAAATAGTCCTAGCACAGATTTATTGATATGATGCACAACAAGCCCGATACTGTCACTCACCACAATCCACAAGATTGATAAAAGTATATGAAGTAAAACTCCACTTTATAAATTCTCAAATGCCAAAAGTCTAAAGTCCTTTTACATTACAAAAATATTTATAGGACTAAGGATAACAAAATCGAAATTACATAAAAACAACCAGTTTAAGGAAGTAAGCTATCGGCCTTAAAAGGAGTAAGTCACTAACTTTAAGAAAGGAAGGCCACCAACTTTAGGAAGGGAAGGCCACCGGCTTGAGTGGTAAAGCTACCAACCTTAATGGTCGGCCTATCTCCTACACCACTAACCTTGAGGGCCGACTTAAAGGGATAAGCCACTAGCCTTGTGATTTAATTCTTCCATCAAATGAATTTATAATGGACATGATTTAATTCCCATCATCTCCTCAGACCTATGGAAGATTTGCCCTCAAATTTGATGGTTTGTTTGTTTTAGATGAAAATTTCTAAGAGTCACTTGGACTAAAAATCTTGGTCTGCATATGTTTGTTGCCCTAGAGTCATGGATGCCCTTGAGTTTTCCTAAAATGTTTAGAAGTCTTTTGGTGAAGCTTCTGAATTTCTTGGGACTGTTTCATTCTATTCAAGTTGTCTTCCAGTTCCTTCTGTCCCACTAATGAAGACTTCTTTCTAGTGGTTTTATTGATCTGTCCTTAGGCTTCGTGCACCTCAATTGGTGACATAGGATTCAAAACAATTTGTTCACCATTCTTCTGAAACACATAGGTGTTCTTAAATCCATCATACAACATTCTACTATCAAATAACCACGGTCTACCAAGTAGTATATGTGATGCGTACATAAGAAGAACATTACAAAAAATTTCATCTTGGTACTTTTCCCCTATGCTGATTGGAACTATAGCCCTTTAAGTGACATGCAAACTATCTTGTTCACTTAACCAGTGCAATTTATAGGGTTTAGGATGTAGGGTAGTGACTAGTTGCAATTTATTTACTAGTACAGTAGCTACTATATTGGTGCAACTACCACCATCAATAAGAAGAGCACAAAGATTACCTTGAACCCTGTAGAAAATACGAAATAGGTTTTCCCTTTATACATCCACAATAGCTGGAAAGGTAGTCATTACCCTATGCAACACATTAATAGCTAAATACTAATCATTTTCCTTGTCTTCATGTGCCTCAGCATCTACATCCTTATAATACTCCTTTAGCACTGCTAACAAATCTGTTGGCTCTTGTCTCTTCCTCGCTATCCTTACTCTCCACCTCCATAGCAGTCATTACCCTTTTGTTTGGACATTGAGCAGTCATGTGTCCAAAACCCAAACATTTGAAACATTAAATTTAACAAGTCTTCCCACCTGATGGCCTAGACACTATCTATCTAATGTCAGCCCCAGCAACTGCTTTCCCTTTTTCAAAAAATTCTTTCGCCCCTCTAACATCAGTAACAACTGCATTCTTTTCCACAATCTTGTCAATTCCCCCTTTGTTAACCGATTTACTATCTGACCCATATAGCTTAATAGAGGATCCATACATGTTACTCGCTGTTCTATACGGATTAGAACGCCTTTATGGAAACTAAATGACCTCATCAAAGGAGTCATATCGCTGTAACTCTACTATATAAACAATCTCATATTTTAGACCAGATACAAATTGTGTCATAGTTTGTTCAAGAGGTTCGGCTGCTCCACATCAAATCGTCAGTGTCTCAAACTCTTGGACATACTTATCCATGGTTTTGCCTCCCTGTCTTAGTGTTTGGAGATGTATGAACAGCTCATGTTTGTAATGTTCTGGAATAAACCTCTTCCTCAAAACTCTTTTCATCTCCTGCCAAGTACAAATCTCAACATCACCATCTCTCCCCCTATTGGCCATAAGGTTCTTCTACCACGAGGTGACATACCTTGTAGATTTGACTACTGCCAAACGTACTCGAGTTTGGTCATTGATCTCATAACATTCGAAGAGTCCTTTTACCTTGTCTTCCCAATCAAGATATTCTTCTGCAAATCCCCTTCCAATAAGACATATGCAATTTCACATATTCCAAACCCTTAGGCGGCCTGATCTCACGATTAAGATAAATATCTTCCTCAAAGTTATCATCCCTTTCCTCCCAATAAGCATGATACTCTCTTCCAACCGTTTGCCCCTGTTTCCTCCTAATGCTCTTTCTCTACCTACAGCTTTAAGGGCAACCTGAGGTAGGGATGCCTATAGATTTGCCACTAGCTATTCAGGTAACATCATTTGATCTACCTGTGTTGCTAGGTTAGCGAAAACAATAATTAAGTCCTACAATTTTTCTTCCAAAGTTCTCTTACCACCCACAGCACGATGTCCCTGACCTCCTCCTCCAACCTGACTGTTGGCCTCATTCCCATTTCCTCCATTAACACTGTCATTCGACATGCTTCGCTAAAATTGCAGACTTAATACAGGAGTTCACAAATCACAATCACACGCCGCAATAATCCCCAATGACACAATCCCAATTTCAACCTCCGCTTAATCTCCAATTCAACTCCAATCAAAGATAACACAACAAACAATACAAACCCTAACTTCAATACACACAAACAATAACACAACCCCTGATTATCAATCTTTGCCTAATCTCTAAATTAGAATCACACAACCCACAACAACAACCACAGTATAAACCCTAATTCTCAATTCACTATCAATAACCAAGGAACAAGCCCTAATTTAATCACAAATAATAGCAACACAACCCAATCGACAACCAATGTTCAATACTAATTTAACCTCAATCAACCACAACACAATTCACAATATAAAAACCTTAATTGTTCAAATGAAAATCAATAGCCATGTCACAATCCCATCTCTATACCGAATGCTCTGATACTAAAAGTTGATGTGTCTAATTCTAGAACAAAATCAAGTAAATCCCAATCCAAACTGACAATCTACAATAACCGATTCCAACAATCAAATAACAAACAATAACACAAGATAAACCCTAAACTCTTACTAGATATGACGCACCAGTAAGAGAATAGTCCTAACACGGATTTGTTGATATGATGCACAACAAGCCTAATGCCATCACTCGTCACAATCCACAAGATTGATAAGAGTATATGAATTAAAACACCACTTTGTAAATTCTCAAATGCTAAAAGCCTAAAGTCTTTTTACATTACAAAGGTATTTATAAGACTAAGGATAACAAACTCGAAATTACATGAAAACAACTAGTTTAAGGAAGTAATCGATCGACCTTAGGGCTTACACCGTCTGCCTTAAGGGCCAGCTTAAGTGGCAAAGCCGTTGGCTTTGATGGTCGGCCTATCTCCTACACCACTAGCCTTGAGGGTCGACCTAAAGGGATAAGCCGCCGGCCTTTATGGCCAGCCTAAATGGGTCCACCACTAATTCTTGTGATTTGATTCTTCCATCAAATGAATTTTTAATGAACATGATTTGATTCCCATCATTAAATGATAATACAATTTAATAATAATAGGTTATTTATTAGAAATTAATTAGTTAAACAACCACTTGATAGAATTGGACAAATTTAGTCTAAGACTAATTAAGCCTATTACCGTTATGGCCTATAATCCTAATGGACCCTATTAAGATTGGTAACCAAGTACTTAGCAATAATAAATAGCTAACCTCTAAATATTATTAAACGATGCACAAGTGGAAAAAATTAGAAAATTATGAAACTTCAGTTGGAAATTGCAATGGTATAAGTATGTTGTAACCTTGTGTGTTAGGATAGAACTCTAAACCAGACTAATATGTGAGCTTGACCTAATAATTGAGTGTTTTTTGTGCTCGTTCATCTCAATCTAGCGAGCAATACCCTTGGACTATGTTACTTCTATGGGCATAGGCTTTAGAATGATATAGTAGTGAGTGTTTAGACCATTGTGGATAGCTCAGCGAGTAATTGATAAGAGAAAACTATGTTAGGATAACAATTATTAAAAGAGGAGAGAATTTACAATAAGTGTTGAACAATGTTATGAAACACAAGTGTAATATGTTATAAATGGATGTTGATTGATGATAGTTGTATGTTAGCCGGTAACCTTCAAAGGAGCTAATTTTTAGTTTTGAATGTGGTTTAGGTGGCAATTTGAAATGTTCTCCCAACCCAGTAACCTACTAAGATCAAACCACTCTATTTTCTATTTTATTGCTTAGAGTCATGAGTACCCTTATGTTTATTATACTTCTATAATCCTGGAGGTATGTTAGCTGCCTCTCTAAAATTTAAATAACTTGATGAATTTGTCTTACTATATTAGTTTTAGGCCTAGTGGCATGTATGTGACTACAATAATTGTTTGTACTAAGTTCTTTGTAGCTTACTTTTATAATTTTTTAGGTCAAAGTTACTATGCAGACTTTGTGTACTTAAATTTAAATAACTTAATGAATTTTTCTTGCTATATTAGTTTTTAGGCCTGTATGCGAGTGACATGTATGTGATTACAGTAATTGATTGTATTGAGTTCTTTGTAGCTCACTTTCATAATTTTTTAGGTCAAGGTTACTATGTAGACTTTGAATATAATTTAGCAGGCTGCAAACTTGATAATCTATTGGGAGCTAGCGGGGATGATCTTCTCTTTGACAATTAGTTGTGAGACTATATTTGAGAAAAACTTCATATCTATTTTATTTGACTTCCAATGCTTTTATACCCATACTATTAGAGTCACCATCTTTTGGGACGTTATCATGAACTATTAACTTGCACAATGATCTAACCCAAACGTCTTTCAAAGACTAAATGAATGATTTCGCAATATAAAATTCGGTTGAGTTACCCCCATTAAGTATAGGAAACCCTAGCATATTTCACTTAAGTGAATTATGTGGTGAATTGTTATCGCCCATTGGTTTTAGGAAGTGACAAGTACATATGTATATGCATTATTGATTTAGAACTTTTAAGTTGACATATTATTTTTACTTGCTAAATGCATTTTTTCCACTTTCAATATTCTTTTAAGAAACTAATTTATGGGGGTAGAGATTTTTTTCAATTCATGTAGTATTACCATTAAAGTCTTGTGTTGTCTCAAAAAAATTTTCCATGAGATCCTCATTAAACATATTGAGCCATTCACTCTATTGTTGAGGATGGGTATCCGAGTTTCTTATCACTTTCTTATAGACATTACACGAAGCATACGTATTTGCTTGAGCTTTTCAATTTATCAACTAGCTTGTTTCTTTTGGTTTAAAGTATATGAACTCAAATTCATGGTTAGTGGCATAAACAATGACAAGAGATTATTGAAATTTGAATCTAACCAAAGATCCTACCATTATAAATAATTAAGCCACACAATCAAAATAATGGAAATTTGCTTACTTTGATGTTTCCAAAACATGATATATGTGGTTAACCTTAACCTCTATAATTAATTGCTAGGATTAATGAACTTTTATTTTTGGCATTTATATTTTGAAGATTCATAATGTTGATACAATGATAAGCGTCACTAAAAATTTCATTTTCAAGATGTAGAGCAGGGAGGTATGTAATAAGATTTGTTTAGATTAATTAATTAAATAACTTCACTTGCAAAAATAATTGATAATTATGGGTATAATCCCAAAACATTAGACAAATATGCATAGATCCTAAAAGCCCAAATGGTAGTTTTAACCTATCATAACTTTTGAAAGCATGCATTTAAACCTAAACCATCGGTAAAGCTCCAAATCATCATAAGTAGATTGTAGAGCTTTAATGACAATGTAGAAGCTATGGCAGTATCTTTAAAACTTATACAAAAAAACTAAATGCATGCTTAGAGAATTTAAGAGTTTTTATTAATATGTGACCTACAATTCTTGTTGTATTTGCAATTTGCACCGAAAACAATGTCATCAACAGAAAGCATACTAGTAATGATATGCCTACAATATATCAATAGTTGACATCTCAAAGTTGATGTTGTTCGAGCTTACAGAGAGCTTATTTCCTTCTAGACCATTGTAAGAAGCATTTTCGTCACAAAGTAGTTAATTAACTAAGACCGTGATGCATAATCTTTTTGTAACATTCTTGGGGACATTGCTTGGATGTTCATCGCTATTTAAGCTTCTAAGTAAGGTGACAAAGTTTTTTGTAACACCAATGTCATTAACCATTAGAAAACTTAGTAATGTTTGTGTTGGTGTGATGTATAATTGTCACTATATTAGACTATTCCTATGGTAGTTGTCTCATCTTTTGGAGCCTTGGTATGTGCATATCGGCTTGTAGCCATGTAGTTGTAACTAGGTGTTTGGTTTTAAAATGTTATAAGTTTTTTATTTCAAATTTTGAAAATCTATATATATAGAGTACACCTTACCTATTAGTGGCGCTCAGCATTACCTCACATGTTCCCTCATTTACCATAAAATAAGTTTTGTATATACCCCAATTACCTTTAACCTAATATCTATCATTAAACTTATAACTTCTTTTAATTGTTCCATCATCACTCTTTCTTCTTATTCTATGATACAAAAGTTAAGAATGGGAAAGGCAATTAGTGGAGGGTATGAATCTCATGCGCTATATTATATAGATTTAACACCAGTTGCCATTGTTTCCTTAGCTACTATATATACTAGATCTTATGGAAATGCATTACTAGTTTAATCATCCATCCCCCAAAATTCTTCATCTATGTGTCTTGGTTTATAGTCTTGTCTTAATCTCTAGTGTTAGTCATGTCAATTAAGCAAATTAAAAAGGGCTTCATTTGATCCAGGAGTCAAGCGAGCTATTTCTCCCTTTGATTTAGTTCATTATGATATATGGGACCTACTTATGTTAATTCTTGTAATAATTTCAAATAATTTATTAGACTTCATTACTAAAGAATGATATGGTTATATTTAATTAAAAATATCAAGTTGAATTATTTGATTTGTTTTGTGCATTTGTTATGACTTTAAAATCAATTTAATTCTTTCATTCATGTTTTTCAAACGGATATTGCCAAAAAATACATGTCTAATTCCTTTCAATAATATATATAAAAGCATAGTTTTATTCATCAAATTTAATGTTCTCATACTCCACAATTTAATGAGCTGTTGAGTAGAAGAATTGACGTTCATTAAAATTGTTAGGACGTTGACATTAGTGTACCTCTTCTCATAAATAGAATGCCATATACAGTGTATGACAATGTTCTGTTGTATCTTCTTCTTCCTAACCAATTGCTTTTTCCTTTGTCACCTCTTGTCTTTAGTTAATTATGTTTTGTTCGTCACCTTCTTTCTATATAATTTTCTAGAAGTAGACTTTGACGTTTATTTGTATGTATTATCGTTTATCACAATTGTCAATCTTTGTAGGTTTGAGATCACGTCTTGTTCATCTGTCATTTTTGTGCCCGTTGTACTAGTGCTTCTTTTTATTGTTTGTGTAGAGATTCACGATGCTTGTTTCTTTTTTTAGTAAAGATGTTTAGCATCCTCATGTAGGCTCTATTGACTGTGAATAAGTTGTATTGATATTTTCAATCGGTCCTCGAAACTGTCTTTGAAAGATTTTATGATAGTGTTGATCCATTTTAAAGCACTTACCTTAGTTTACAATTTTTAATATCTCTCCATATATTTTTTACAAAATTATTAAAAAAAAAAGATTGCTAAATAATAAACATATTGAAAATATTTGGAAAATAAAATGAGCATAAACGAAGAGGTGATTAAAGACTGAATATTTGAATTTGACAAAACCTGCAACCATTATAAATAGCTAAAACCCATGCAATCAAAATATTGGAAAGTGGCCTGCACTATAATGTTAATGATACATGTGGTCAACTTTGACCTTCTTGCCAAACAAGTATAATTAATTGCTGGGACTAACATTTATTTTTGTGAAATCTTACTTAGAAGACAAACCAATGTGGATACATTGAGAAACATCACCGAAAATTTAATCTTCAAGATGTGGAGCAGGGAGGCATGTAAGCAGGTGGTGGACGTATGCTTGTTTCTGCGGTTGTTCCGTTTTTTACTATTATGACGGTATCCATCCCCCAAGTTGCATGCCTTTCTAAATGGCAATGCATAAACCATACACCTGCAATGCATATTTACATAATATTAAGACTACTCTCTTTACGAGGAAATGGTAACATGGTAGTAACAACATTCATTATCATGCAGTACATAAACATTCGAATTTTCTCCTAAGAAGAAGAATTCATTTAAAAGTACTGTGCGCATATCAATCCTATTAAGTAAAAATTAATTGTTATGGATATCTTGCAGTGTATAAAAAAGTGTATTATCATGAGAACAAACACACTATAAGATATAAATATTAGTGATCATATTCAAATAAAAACTAATACTATTTCAACCATAAAAGTATAAGAAAAACAAAAATACCTGGGTTATCGGCGATGAATCTAATGGTTAACCAACCATTTTTAGGAACTCCATAGGTGTTAACTAGAGGGGGGTCGACAAGATTATAAGATAATGGATCTGTCACGTTGTTAAAATTACCAAAACCCATGCCAACAACATAGAAACTATAGCCATGGAGATGCATTGGATGATTCTCGGCAGCTCCGACATTCGTCCCCTGGAACACTATCTCAACAGATGCATTGTAATCAATCATCTTTGCCCTTGTGTCTACAAGCGGATAAAGCGTGTTGTTCCCTACATCTCCCGTGAAGTTGAACCAATATGAAGGAACTCTCGGAAAGTTTGGTGTATAAACACTGCTCAAATTCCTACAAATAACATCATTTGTTTTAGGTCAATTAATTAAATACCTTCACCAGAAAAAAAAAAAAAGCAATAATTGCAAAAACAACCCAAAATTATTATTTAGGTGTACATAGACACCTAAACCCCCAAATCATACTTTCACATTATTATAACTTTTGAAAACATACATGTAAGCCCAAATCATCGACAAAGGCCCCAAATCATCATAAACAACAACAATTTTAGGGCTTTAGTCATGATATAGAGACCATGAAATATTTTCAAAAGTTGTGTGAAGATGAGAACATGCTTTGGAAGTTTAAATGGATTGATCCATATGTGAGTAAAAAATGTTTTTGGGTGTGTTTGCAATTTATCTCAAAAATAAATTCATTGGTAGAAAGCATACTGGTAATATGCCTGCAATATATCAATAGTTTGCGTCTCAAAACTGATGTTATTCAAGCTTGCACCTGCCCTATTTCCTTCTGGACCATTGCAAGTAGCATTTTCTTCACAAGGTATTTGATTAACCGAGACTGTCATGAATATCCTTTTTGTGACATTTTTGGGGACGTTGCTGGGATGTTCATCACTATTTAAGCTTCTGAGTGAGGTGGAGAAGTTTGTTGCAGAATCTGTGTCATTGATCTCTGGAAGACTTGGTAATGTTAGTGTTGATGGTGGAGTGTAATTGCCACTATATTGGACAATTCCTGTGGTGGTGGTCTCGTCAGATGGTGCATTGGTATCTGCATATGGACTTGCAGCCATGTAATAGTAACTAGGTGTTTGGTTTGCTGTCAGTAAGACATCCATGGTTTGTCCTGGGGAGATCATTATGTAATCAACTGTAATTGGTTTTAAGTATGCACCGTCAGTTCCAACCAAAGTGATGGTGTGGTTTGTTATTCCAAAGAACATTTCTTCATTCATCCCCGCATGGACTATTCTAAGGAGGTATGTCTTCCCATAATCCACCAACAATTTGTATATGGAATCTGCAAAATGGAAAAACAGAGCAAGTTCAAGTGATGTTTCTTTTTTTTCTTTTTCCATTAAGCACAATGGTTTAGAGAAGAAGTTCCGAAGAACATTTCAACGTTCCTAGTTTACTAGTTTCTACATTGTTTGGAGACATGGATCGATAATTTGAAGGTCCTTATGATCTATAGGAGGGATGAATATAGGAATTTGTTCCACCCTAGAACCTACCAGAGTTCGCATAATTGAATAGTTTTTATGGTAAGTATTATATGTGATATAATAGATTTTGGCTCAAAAACTCATTAGGTATGATACAAGTTTTGAACCGCTATCTATCCTATGTCTGAAACATTATTTAAAGACTTTTCAATAATGTTTTCCAAATGTTTAGACTAGTATGATAATCCACTGAGGCTTTCTCGTTAGAGTTAAGGATACATACAGAAGATTCAGCTAAACTAATTTAGTGAATATCTAAGCAATTTAACATATGTTCATGTCCATTCAATTTAGAATAAGAAAGTTCCTTTTCTTTTTCTTTTTCTTTTTTTTTTTTTTCAAATTTTGAGGTTGTAAGTATATGCCGGCACAAGGCAAGTTACAAAATATGACTTTTTATACACTTTAGAATCTGCTTGCAAGATTTAAGTATCTAAGACCTATGTTTTATTATTATATGTAAGTTATACTATACAAAATTAATAAAACAAAAATAAAATCACATGAGATATTCAGTAACCTAAGTCCTATAAAATCTAAATTCTAAGATGGTTTTAAAATTTTATAAATGAGTTTTTTATTTTAGATTTTGAAAACCCATATATATAAAATAGGATATAAGATAAAAAGCTAATATCGATTATAGACTCTATGAAAATGTGCTAACATATTTTTGATAGTGTGTATATATAATTACCGGTGGAACAATTGAACGAATCAACATATTGATCGCCAACGAAGCCATTGATCGTATAAGCATCTGATAGATTGGGATCTGCTCCGGTCGCCGTGGCTTCAGTAATTATCTCCATCACGTCTCCTGTATACCATTCGCCTGTATGGTTTGATCCAACACCAAGCGTTAAGGTAAGATGTTATTCACGTTACAATACTTTAAAATTGATATTCAATAATTGAAAAAGGAGTTAAAAGAATAATGATAACAATAAATTGTAGATTGGAAGTTTCTTAAAATGATAACCCGTTACTATAAGAAACTCAAAGACTATATCCTTAGTTTATATATATATATATATATATATATAGGTCCCACACTTTATATGAACCATAAGGGTCCATATAAGATTTCCTATTTTTTAATAAATATTTCAATTTCGCTAAGTTTAATAAAAGAAAACTTATTTACCTTTATCAAAACTTGTGGGCACACTTTATAAAAAGAGAAATTTCATAAAAATCAATAAAAGTTCTAATTTTTTTTAATAAATTCTAGTGCTAACCAGACAACTATAAACATTTTCCTTTAGATTCAATGCAAGAGTGCCTTATCGATTATTCTGAGCTGTATTGAAGAAGAAGAAGAAGAAGAAGAAGCAAACAGACAAATCACGTACGGGTTTGCTGAAATGGAAATCAAACTCAACAGAACCGAACACTAAAATTCGGGAGATCACCAAACCAGGTAACTTCTGTCGGGTTCAATTTCCACGACAGTTCTCTGCCTTTTTCTGTTTTCCATTTCTTGGACCCAACAACACAACAAAGATCCGGAGTAATTAATAACAGTATCGCTACAAAGAGAACAAAAATCATTCATATTTGCAGCCATTCATCTAAAAATGAATCCTTTTTTTACAAAATTGAGAGTGATTAAAACATAAAGTTGAAGTACCTAGTACAATAGTTTCCTCCGCATCTGGAGTAGCAAATGGATACGTTGTTCCATTAACAGGATGAATTACGATAGCCCCATGAACAGTCGCCCGAGTCCAATCACTATGAGCGTGCCACCAAAGAGTTCCTTCCTCATCCGAGAAAATGAGTTCCTGTGTAAAGCTGGTTCCGACAGGAATAGGACATTGGGTAATGTTTTCTGGACCATCCGACCATGGATTCCTCGGCTGCTTCACACCATGCCTTCAAGAAAAAGAAAAAAATTCCGCTTAATATCTTAGCAAACGATAAATATAAGCGAGTCTCAGATGATACCGCTCGAAATTTGAAAAGCTTTTTATGTGTAAATATAATATTAGCTCATATAAGCCGTAGAACAATTTTCCAGCAAAATCCTCTACAGGATTTGAGACGGGTTAGTACTGAAAATGTTGAGTTTGATGTCGTGAGCCGTATATATAAAACACGAATCTGAAATGACTATTGTAAATACACTCCAAACTATTGATCCAATCCGAATGAATCTATTAACTTTCAAAACGTATTTTTACATTCTCTTACTTTTGAAAGTATGCACATTTTTCTGAACGATTGCTACAACCAAAATGAACAAGAGAGAGAGAGAGTTTGTACCAATGGATAGTTACACCATAATCTCCTTTGTTGTGCACCGTAACGAAGACAGTATCACCTTTGTTAACCTCAATAACAGGTCCAGGAAAACTTGCATTGACAGTCAACATGCTCTTTGTTTGACATAGTCTTGTGAAGTTACTTTCCATAAGCTGCCATAATCCAAAAGGAAAAAACGAGAAAATAAATAAATAAATAAAAGAAAAGGGAAATATGATAGAAATCATCCCATGTTATGACCCTAATGATGATGACGGGCTTTTACATATTTCTACTGTTTAAAGCATTTTTCTTACCAAACAAAATGGATCTCGTTAACAGATTAAAGAAGAAATATTTCATATATCTAACTACAAATACACATTTTATAAAAATAAATAAATAAATTTAGCAACATTTTCTATTGCAGATGAGACATAAAAAAAATAAAACCGGTATATAAAAACCATATTCTTATATATTATATACATTCTTAATGGAGAAAATTGTTAAAATAAATATATCTAACCGTGGTTATCATTTTTCATAAAATGATATTGGCATCCACGCACACAATAGGAAAGGTAGATGCAAAAAAGAATCTTACCACATAGTCATAGTAGTGGACCGCGGCATCAGCCATGAAAACAAGAAAAGCTCCAGCAAGAGCTAACAACAAACATATATTATTAAATCCCATCGTGCGACTACGTACTCTTTTCACCTATTTCAGAAGGGAGGTGTGTTGCTGTGAATGATGCTGTCAACTAAATGAAACTCCATATTTATAGGTTCATTCTCACAACGTTCCGTGGAAACTAGACAACAAAGTCATTTTGAACGTGTGTGAAAAATTGATTATGTTAATCACAACATTATCTGTCGAGAAAAGCATGGCACATAGAAAAAGGAAGAATCCTAGACCCACAACCATCAGTGTAAATGTGCTAATATCACACGTCATATATCTCGATCGATTTAGTCGACACAGGTTCGGGTTATACTTTATTCATCATATTACAATTAAAGTAGAAAATACAGGAAAAAAATTCGTGGACTGTGGAACAAAGTTGAGGATTGAAATTAATAATTTATCTGCACTCGGTATAAATGCATGGAATAGTAGAATCCTTTTCGCCTTAATGAGGCATTAGTAAGTATTTAAATTTAGGATCAAGTAATTGTGCCTACATCAGGCTATTCTTTTAATATAAGCTCGGAACAACAACCATTAACCATCATCTTTTGGCTGTCCGTCATTAAACCATCCAATGTGAGTGATCATTGATCATTAGAAAAATCTAATCTTTGGACCTTCTCTTTTTTTTTTTTTTTGCAGAATGGTGTCTAAAGTTTAGAATGTTAAAAAAATAATAATAATAAAACTTAGTGTCTCAACTTTGAAAATTAAAAAAAGAATAAAAAAATGAAAAGAAAAAGAAAAGTGAAAGAGTGTCACCATTAGCGTGAGGGATAATGGTCATTAGAAAATCTAATCTTTGGACCTTCTCCTTTTTTTTGCAGCATGGTGTATAAAGATTAGAATGTTAAAAAAATAAAACTTAGTGTCTCAACTTTAAAAATAAAAATAAAAAGAAACAGAAAAGTGAAGGAGTGTCACCTTTAGTGTGAGTGATAATGGTCATTAAAAAAATCTAACGTAGTAAAGCTAAAAGAGGGACCACATCAGTGAAAGTTTTTCAAATTTGCAAAACGATGTCTCATCTGTCTAAATTTTGCAAAATGGTGTCTCATCGTTTATGGCATTGAATTCTGATTTTACATAACCTTTGCAGATGACATCCTCTCAAGTGGAGGTCATTTTTGGATGGTACGCTAGATTTTTCAATGTGGTCATTTTCAATTAATAAAATATGGACCTGGCAAGTTACTTTCAATTATGCTATTTTTATCGAATGTAATATTTGCAAAACTTTTAGAAATAATATCGTAAACTTTAGAATATGTTAGGTTCTTTCTATTTTTTACAAAATTCTTAAAGATAATATTGCATTTGATAGATAAACTTTAAGGGATAAATCTACGGGATAAAGTCAAGTGGGTTATTCCGGTTTAAAGCTAGAAATCAAGCATGCATTCTATTTAGGAATACTTCCGTATTAACGCACAAAAATCAACTCAACCGTAAATGTTGGGTTTGTGGGGCAGCTGAATGAATGGCTATCTGAGCACAATTGTAAACGACAAATGAGGGAAGCATTTCAAGATTCTCACGGCAACTCGCTCAAGCAAAATTGCATCATACCTACAAAAATTAAGCATGAACAAATTCCAGCAACAAAGATAAGAACAGATTGCAATGAATTAAAACACAAGAGAAGCTAAACTAAAATCACCATCAGCAACTTGACATTGTCAAGTGGCACTCTTTTTCTACCAACCGCGTAAGAAAAACTTGACACTGGTTCCATTAAAACCAATTTTACCATACAAGCCCACAATGGTCAATCAAAGTGGAGTTTTCAAAATTTTATAAAACCCAAAAGGCAAATCCAAGGTGAACCTCAGGGAACGATGTTGACAACACCACTAAGTTATTGTCTTTCTTGATCTAGCAAATGAACAGTGGAATATCCATATAAACAGTGAAAATCCAACTAAATTGGAACTTAAATTACACAAAATTAGATTTTTACTAAAACAAGGATTATGCTTCACTTCCACTAGCATCAATTATAGGTATTACACTTCATAAAATTGGTTCTGTAGTAGGGATGGCTAAAAAAATTGACCGAACCATGAATCAATTTGAACTGAATCAAATTGAACTGTAAATTAGATTTAAACCGTCTTTTTAGGTTTAAAAAAAATTACAAACCAAACCGTTTCAAATTGAACTGAACCACGAAAAGTTAAAAAAAAAATAGCAATGAAAATTTAGAAAATACATGACTAAAGAAGAATATTCAATGTTACTTATTCTATTCTTCCTCTTATTTGGATTTTATTAACTTACTATTTTTTTCTTATTAATTAAAATAGAAACTATAATTATTTTCAAAGAGATAATAAAAATCTCCTTAAATATATTAAATAGGCATTGAAGATGGTGAATAATATTAGAGAAATAATAATAAATTAAAAAAAATTAACCAAATATAATTTTTCATAACTTATTGACTTGTATGTAAAAAAAAATTAATAACATGTATAAAAATAATTCAAACCATGAACCGAACCCCTTTTTTTTTAGGTTCAAAAAAAGTTACAAACTAAACCATACATTTAGGTTCAATTTAGGGGAAAAATGAACTATAATATATAGTTTGGTTCAATTTGATGGATGAACCATATCAAATAGAACTACGCCCACCCCTATTTTGTAGAAATTGTGTTCTTAACTCTTAATTGTTTCTACCATTCACTAAATTATCAAATCACTCCCTCTTTGACTAAAGCCGACTAATTTAGACAACAATAACACCTGGCATGAGAGATGGTAAAGAACTATTATCTAACCACACCAAGATCCCAGGAATTAAAAAAGAGTGAGAGAGAGGGAGAGAGTTAGCTAGAGGTGGGTGAAGATCAAATTGGTTCAATTTTTCTTTTAAGCCAAACCAAATCATAAAAATACAGTCTGATTTTATCACTTCAAACCGAATTATATGGTTCTGATTCTTATTTTTTCCAAACCATAAAATTTCAATTTTGTTTAGTTTAATTTACGAATTAAACCATATTTTGTTTTATAAAAGTTTATTTGCTTAATATATAATCTCATGTGAATAGTATTAAATCCATTTAATAATAACATGTATTAATATCATATAAGAGATTGAAATAATCAATATCCAAGCAACTAAAAAAATTAACTAATACATTTCTCAAACTAACATATGATATGAAATTTGAGTCAACTTATGTACATATTTATTAAATTATAGTCATAAAATTTAAATACATATACTTTTCAATAAAAATAAATTAAAAATCTTTTAAATATTATGTTATAATAAAAGAATTTTTTTTAATTATAAGTAAAATATCTTTATATTTTTTTCAAAACAATTTGGCATTTAGTTTTATAATTTGGTTCAAATTATCCCTTCAAACCAACCATAAATTTTTTGTTTGATTCAAATTGGAAATTTTCCAAACTAAACTGCAAAAAAAGAAAAAAAAACATATTTTCGGCTTAGGTTTATTCAATTTACAAATTGGTTCAATTTGCTCAATTTTTTGCCCACTCCTAGCGTTAGCATAGGTGCTTAGGTATTCACATCCACGTCAACACCATGTAAAGAGAATTATTGGGCTTACATAATTACTCACCCTTGGATTTTGTAAAAAGGGTCCAAAATTTTACATGTTTGGCTAAAAATAAGAAAATGCTCCGAATGTTAGTTTTCTTAAAAACTCGTAAGGTATTCAAGAAACACAATTGAAATTATGTTTTTTTTTTTTTCATCGCAACACTATCCCAACTAGATTTAGTTACCCATAAACTTAAGGGGAAAAAAGAAGGAATAAACCCATAGCAAATAAAGTGCATTACTACGAATTTTGAATAACAATATTATATGTTAGAAATGGATAAAAATAAGAAGTTACTCAAGTTTACAATTGAAATACAAAGTAGCAATGTAAAATCCGCAAAAATTTAGTTGTATATAATATCGGAATAATTAAAAGATCGTACTAAAAGCTTTAAATATACTCCACATAAAATTATATTAAAAGAAATAATCACATAAAAAGCAAACCATAAAAAGTTATTGATTAAATGATAAAATAAATTAAAATCATAGATTTAGGATTATCAAATGGAAATTCCGAATAAATAATTACACTTGAAATAGTCAAATTAATTTAAACGTAAAGTTTCGTAATAAAATACTAAAATTTCAAAATCTATAAATACCATTATGCGTGCAAAGATACACTAAGAATTTATAAAGCCTAACCATAATAATAATAATAATAATAATATGTGTGTGGACGAGCCATGGAGGACCTACGGCCACAAAAAAAAAAAAAAAAAAAAAAAAAAAAAAAAAAGCAAAGAAAACCAAAAGAGAAAAAGAGAGGAGATAGAGGTGAGGAAACAGAGTAGAGGACCCACAAGAAGAAAATGAAAAGAAAGAAAAAAAAGAAAAACGAACAAAAAATCCATATCTTACACATTTGACCTCCAATCGACGATCCAAGACTACCTGCATGTTCCTCGAGGTGAGTGAACTCAACTAGACCAATTTTTCGTAAAATGGAGTTAATTTCTAAAAGTTAGATACAAATATCAAATAAGTATAAAAATTAGTATTTAGCCTAAAATTTATTATAATAGTTAGAAAAACATTAGATATGACGATATAGACCATGAATAGTATGTAATGATGTATTTTTTTCTAATTTTTTAGGTGAAGAAAATTTTAACTCGAAAATACTCGAAGACTACTTCGACTAAAATTGAGAAAAATGAGATTCAGGTGAGTACGATTCCATAACGTATTGTATTGTATATATATTGTTGATTACGTGTGCTTATTTGGGAAATTTGTGCTATATATATATATATATATATATATATGTATATGTGTGTGTGTATGTGTGGTACAAGACCGTTGGAGCCTCTCGTTGCACAAGTGTGTGTGGAAATTTTTTATCTTGCTGCCTACAGCATATATGGAGTACTTATGCTTACCGGATGCCTCCGTGGTGCGTGTGTGCATGGAAATTTTTTTTTTTTAATTTTGCTAACTACAATAATTGACCTTATATGTACATATATATGCGTAGAAGGTGGCATTGTGATTGAGCTGGATGAGTGGGATTTCCCTCCGTGGTGCGTTTATGTGAAGTTCCTCCCAGTAGCTATAGCGAATGACACACACACACATATATATAGTACATGGTGATTGTTGGTCCTTCTCCTCTTCAACTATGAGTGTGCTTACTGTAGTAAACATATTTATATGTATATGTGTTTAGATTGTTGGGACACCTTGCTATGCCACCATGAATAAGTAGACATATATATGTATCGATATGCTGCTGGGGAGTATATTGTAAAATATAGGTATATATGTATAGGTGGATACGTGCACCTGGGTGGGCTTCCATTGTGATTGTGGCTTTGTTTTTTTTTCTTCCTTTTTGCTGGCTATTATATACATAAATATATATCTATATAGAACATAGTAGGTTGCTGGTCTTTTGTTTTCTTCCACGTGAGTGGGTAGGTAACAGCTTCATTGCTAGCTTTGTGGTTTGTAAATATATATGTATATGTTAAGGATATTGCTGGGAAATGGGAAGAAGGGAAGCCTCCAAAGTCTTGTGCGGGTTACAAATAGATACGTATATATACATGATGGTTGGAGGTTGGAAACATTATGTGTATATCTTGTATGTGCACCTTATTGGATTAGAAGGCTAGTAGGGAATGTTATATATGTATATGTTTATATGCAGTATGGTTAAAGCGGAAATGGAAGCTCAACTTGAGAATGCAAGCTATAAGATGAAATGGGGGTAGGAGTTAAGATTATATTGATGTTAGTTTTCTTGTGAGCTCGTATGTTGGGGAATTGGAAGGAGGGTGGAAACCCATGAATGAGGATGCAAGGAAACATGTATAGGCATATAGATGTTGAATCTTTTCCTTAATATGAGTTTGCATGATTTTGCTAGCAGGAGGAAAGGAATATATCATGGCATGTGTGTTGTTGCGGGTTGTGGAGGTTAATGTGGAGAACATAGACCTATGACAAAATGGAAAAGGTTCAAAGTGAAGGCTAGAAAAAAGAGAAATCCAATAAGTCGATCCAAACCACATGTATAAATATACATTACAAATTGTAAGGGAGGAATTAAGTCTCCAATAACCTAGTCCTTACACATGTATGTACATATGTTATATGTAAGTGAGAGGGAAGAATAAGATGTTGCAAATGATATAAGCCATAGTTATATAGGTTATATAAGGGTAAGGGAGGAAGTTATTCTTACATGACCATAAACAATGCATACATATACATATGTCTTGTATATGGCTAAAAGAGAGATGGGAAGTTAACTCAACCTCTATATGCTATAGGTATATATTTATATATCCAAGGATAAGACATATAATTATACTTATGAATGCAACTTATATGAATGAGAGAGGAAAGGGATTTGTAACAAACGTAGTTGAAGTAGAACTCCATTGCTTAATGATTTCTTGCTTTAATCATATAGAAGTTGTTCCCTTATGGATGTTACGGATATGCCTTACTTCTTGAAATGATTGAGTGTGTTATGAATAGGATGTTGACATGATTGATGCTTGCATATGTGCTTGACCTTGGATAATCACCCTTAAACCTTAACTAATTATTAAACCTAATTAAGAACCCGGCATGCATTGCATGAATATTGCATTGTTCAAGGCCATCACAGCTATAGGGCGTACCGGAAGTAATTAGAGGATCACTGTTCCACCAAGTGCGAACTAAGTGACTAGGGGATTGTCGCGCCTTGATAGTTTCGAGTCTAACCTATCTCTTGAGGGTGTGTAAATGATCAGTATATAAGAGACCCTTGAGCTTATATCACTAAAGCTAAGATACAGTCATAATAATGTGATAAGAGTAATTAAATTGGGTATAAGACCCGAGTTCCGATGGTGGCTTCGGAATCCCTAACCCAAGGTCAAGGAGAGCGTAAACCCTATACTTCACATCGGTTACCAGAAAATCACCTGAGATGCTACATTCATAAGATTGCCCATGCATAACATTTGTTTTGACAACTCATTTGAAATTATTTGTGTTTATTATAACACTGAGAGATTGCATCCTATCTCACTAAGCTTTTAGCTTATTCTCCTATAATTTTTTTCTTACAGGTCGAGACTACCAAAATTTCCTTATGAAGCGGCAAACCAAGGTAAGTACTTGTCGCATAACTAAGGGCAAGGTTCGTGGGAAGGAATTGCAAGGACTAGATTGATGTAGATATCGCTAAACTTAACTCTGTAATAGTTGTAAATGCCTGTAAGTGATCCAATAGGATCTTGGGTGTACTTGTGATTGTGTAATGGGACCCATTAGAGGCCTTCTGATCAAGGTTGTCAAAATCGCGATTTTACGTAGAATTGCTAAGGGGTCCGTAGAATCGAAATATAGAAACGGAACATAGAAACGTAAGTTTCTACAACCTATGTAAAATAGCTTTTAAATATTATAAATTTACTTAAAATAATTATTAAAAAATATAATAAATAATAGAAATAAGAAAATTCAGCATTTATTTTAGTCATAAATTGCAAATTTGCAATAAAAGTCAAATATAGATAATCAAGCATAAGTTGTATAATATAGATATTTTATTTCTAAAATGATAAATCATGTATAAAGCAAGTTTTGCCTAGTTATATATACAAAAGCTAAAAGATAATAGATAAAATTTAAAAATCAATTGTGAATTTAAGAAATTACTAATAAATAAAAGTTGATAACGAAGATATACCATTAGAAAGGAGTAATATAAAAAAATGACAAATAACTTCTAACCAAAAGTAAATAATAAAGAAGATACTATAACAAGAAAAACCTTCAAAATTATGTATTACTAAGTAAATTTTTGCACTATTCATAATTATTAATTCAAAATATATTTATTTAACAATATCTCATATTTACTTAACTATGAGATATTGAAAACATAAAAATATAAATACATTTATACATTTCCTATAAAATTAAAAATCTAAAAAATTCTTATAAAGTTAAAGTTATTTACCCTTTATTTTATTTACTATTACAAAAATATTAATTAAAATAAGGAAAGTTGCAGCAATCAAACATGGGTGCTTTAACACGAACATGATCACAAATAGGAACAAGAAGACTGACAATCGACGAACACAAACACAAAGACTTCAATGTAACGCAACACACTGACAAGAAAGGAGTGATGACAAACAAACATGTTGGAGTATAGCTCATACTCCCCTACGATAAGAAAGCACGTGGGTTCCGAGAAGCCGCCCGGCAGGGGTCTCAAGGGGGTAGCGCCCCCTGGACACCAAAGGGCTTTTAGGAATTAAGTCCATATTTGTTCACTAAAAGTTTAGGCTTGGGCTATAAATAGCTATTATTACATATTTGTTCATTCGGATGGCTGAAATTTTACTTAGTTGTGCAATATTATGGAATCAGTTGAAATGTGCAAAATCACTATTTTGAACGATTTTATTGTTCAAAATCGCAATTCTATTACGATTTTGCTTCTCCCCGATTTTGTATGCAAGTTAACTAGAAATATGTATACAAACTCATAAAATCGTTGAATCGTACAAGTTAACTCGCAATTTTAACAACTATGCTTGTGATAATATACTTGTTGAATGCTTCCATTGAATAGGGAAAGTTATTATTGTCACCTTAAGTATCATGTCTGTTAATCACAATAATAACATTCCCTATTATTGTGATTAACAGGCACGACGCTTTGCAGTTGCTTAACGGGAGATTAGGCAATCGTGGTGGGTTGTCACGTAAAACACTTAAAGTGGGGCGTGACAAGCAATCTATTAAATCTACCAAGAATCACTTTAATATATGCTAAAATGTGATCAATCAACTCTAATCTAGGCAAAATGCAGCAAAAAATGACATAAGTTTTAGCCCAATTCTATATGTAATAGGCTAAGGAGGCTAAACTTACTCAGATTTTCATAAATCCTAGTATTTATAAAATCGTAGAATGCCTATATAGCATCCATATACTACAAGAATTATTACAAAATGTGAGAATTTTTTTTTCCATGCAAAAGCTCTAAAAATCATTTCATTAGGCCGATTGCGAGAATTTGCATTCACATAAACAAATTATCATAGTAGCACCATCAACTTTGTGATATTATGAGGAAGGATTTCTTACAGGGCATTTCCAAGAATTGAAAAAGTTGTCACAATAGATATAGTATTTGCGAAAAAAAACAATTCCCGCTAAGTGTGTGATAGAAGTCAAATGATGGGCATTTGCGAGAAAAGATATCTCGCAATAGAGCAACTATGCGAGAATTTGATTCTCACAATGATGGGTATTCATGAGGAAGGAAATCTCATAATAGCGGTGATACCTAATATTTGCAAAAATTAAATTCTTGCAAAATATAATTTTTTTCTCCTCTCAACATACAATTAGCGTTACATTGATTGTATTCGCTATGAGAACCTGTGAGATACAATTTACAACAACAAAAGTAATACAAGTTTTCAAATGAGACATTCTTGAATAGCCAGAAAAAAAAATTCTATCCTAACTTGCCACAAATATGTTAATGCGCTGTCAACATTATTTATTAAATCAAATGAAATATTAAGTGTAAAGATCATTCCTAGTACTTGTAATCCTGCAATAATTTTCACACATTTACACAAATAAAGTTTCTTATTCCAAGAAAAATTACATATTTCACTTGACCACATAAGAATATTCCAATGAAGATGCCAAACAAGGCAAGGGTTTGAATAATACAATCATTTCATTCCAGAGTATTCCCAAAATAACCGATCAATTATCGTTCCACAAGTATCCATCAAAGCATCAAAAATAAACAAATCGCATGATATCTAGCTAACAAAAAAAGAGCAACATGATATCTAGCCAACAAAAAAAAAAAAAAGTCACTTGATAAATGCAAAAGACAGCTAATATAGGCCACATTAATCATATACTACATAGATAACCGAATCAATCACTGATGTCTGTCTATTGGAGGTTACAGTTGTTGTTGTTAGACATTAAGGAAACTATAGAATGAAGCTAGAAAGAAATATTGTAGATGCCTAACCTATGGTTGTATCGAGGATTAGGAGTGTGATGGTTGTTATGGGGTCTACCTAGTGGTGTAATTAGTGAAGGTAATGGCATATTCCTAGTGCCAAACCTACCAAAAAAGGGTGATGATTGGAATGATAATTAGGTTGGTTGTATTGTTAGTGAGGTGCCTGATATATATGAAAACCACTACTATTGCAAAGCAAAAAAAAAAAAAAAATGTTGTTGTTGTGCCATAAAATGGTCAAGTCATTGCTTCTATTGAGCATTAATATCTTCCAAAGTAAATATTTTGTTCTCCAATCTTACTACTTGTTTGTTGGATGCCATAGGTGCAAAATGGCAAAGAAAAGGGATCTAAGAACAGGATGAAAGTGATTTAGGGCCACCACAACCCAAACAATGGCTATATCTAGGCTTATGACCAAAGATCTCTCTCATGATCTCAACTTGTGTCTTTGGCATCTAACGGGATGATTGTGATTGTTGCAAATTATGCTCATATGATTCCCCCATAACTCTCTACATCATGTTAAATATAGTTACTTGCAAGACAAATAATGGGATATGAAAAAAAAGAAAGAAAGAATCTTTAGTAAATTATAATGGTTTAAAAAGAACTCCAAATAATCGTTGATAGATAACTAACATGTTTATCTTCTACTATAGAATTCACCTATTCAGTTGATTCACCTTTTCTTTTCTTATGGGTGTGTTCAAATGTCCCCATCTTTGATAATCCCTAATATTGTAATAAAACAAGTTAATACTAAGATATAAGTTATATCAATTACCAAATATAAATAATAATCTTGAAAACAAATGGTCATATCATTCGTAATAATAACAAGCAAATAGGGATCTTTTACATTTGTGAGAATTCACTTCTCACAAAATAATTTCTCACTTTTACTCATTTTTGTTGTAGTGATATAAACTAATCCATTTTTTTTCCCAGTTACATACCACTTTATCTACATCTTATAGGGTAAGATTCAAATAAACTTATTTTGCAAGGAACACGACTGGACACGAGATTTCTAGAATGGAGGACATTGTTCAAAGTGTGTAGAATTGTTCAACTTTAATCCCTAAGGGGCTCTTTTAAAGCTTCTACCTTCATTTAGATAGTCCCTCTCTACTCTTGTACTCTTCTTCTACTACAAGAGATTCATATTGTAACTAAATAATATGTTGGTGGATGATCATAGTGACAAGACACACTTGAGTGAGTTTATTAATAAAGGGATTTTTATATCTATTGGATGCTTTTCTGCTGGAACTAATCTATGATGAAGCTTCATGAGATTAACATATGATATTGGGTTAAGTATAATTAGTCATCTATAAGGATTCATTGATATAACATTAAATAAAGGGATTTTCATATCTATTAGATGCTTTTCTACTGGAACTAATCCATGACAAAGCTTCATGAGAATGACATATGATACTAAGTTGGATGTAATTGTCATCTATAAGGGTTTGTTGTTGTTACATTAATGTTACAACATGATCAAGTAAGTGTCTTGAAGAAAATAGGCATAAAATCATAGCGTATATTGATCCTAAGTTGTAGTCATTGATTAAGTGACTAGGATAAGGAATGGTTGACATATAGAAGCTTAAGTTAATGAGTAACTCAACACAATGCGATCTCTTAAGGAACACCACATTTAAGCTCATCGATTCCTTCCCTAGATAACTCATGCAATCAATCATTAGATTGAGATCATCATGTACTCTATTCATGGATAGTTGTGCTTCAATGCCCATAAACATGGCTCCTGCATAGGTTATTATGAAGATGGTAATTGAGTAAGACTCGAAGCACTTAAGAGGGTCAAGAGTAACACACATATATAAACATATATACATATGTACATACTTGAATCATCAAAACTCATCAAAGCTATTATTTGACATAGACTTCCCAAATTATAGTAAAAAAGATGAGCATGTAGATAGGAGATTCTCTAGGAGAAATTGATTTAATGTTAGTGAATATATAATTTGGTGAGCAATGCTACAAATTTGTTGATGTTTATTTAGAGGTAATATACATAGAGGAACATTATATAGATAGTGGATTTAGCCACACCTTATTTCCAATAACAAGCTTTTAACCATTCCGCTTCTTTATGGGTTAAAGAAAGAGCTATAAACTCAATCTTTACTGTCTATGTGATATATATGTCTATTTTTTTTTTTTATGCCTAACTAATGGTTGTGGCTCCAAGACATACACCATCAATAAGTTGAACTTTGGGAGAAATCTACTAAAATAATGCAATTTAAAAAAAAAATCACGAAATAGGGTATTCAGTAAACTTACTCCCAAAATAAATAGCTTGTACTAAATGCACATTTCGGGTACATGCTTTCAGTACAAGCAAATCACATTGTTTTTTTTTTAATTGATTTAATAGCCAATAGAACATGAAAACATGCCAATTTAATCCTTAAAAAAAAAAAAAAAAAGCAAATGGCATAGTGGTTTGATCTCAACTATAGTAGACTCAAATTAGTCTTTTCTATATATTATAAGCTTTGTAACTCCATGCAAGCAAAAAGTTATAACTCTTTAAAGTTGGAAAAAAAATCGTATCAGTTTTTTTTTCTTCTTTTTTTTCATATATTATAAGATAAAAGAGGGTGAAAAAAATAATAAATTTTAAATCAATTTTTATAATTTTTAAATTTATGAAAATTATTTTTTTATTATTCTTATGTAAACTTTTAAATTTTTAAAAAAATAATAATAATTTTCTTTACATGATTTTTCATAAAAAAAAATTCAATGATAAATTTTCTCAAATTAAAAAAAAAAAATTGCGATACATACTGAAGATACGTACCCAAAATGTACCTTCAATACACTTTCATAACCTATTTTAAAAATAAATTTTTCGGGTAATCTATTTTGTGATTATTAAAATAAAAAATAGTATTATATTAGTTGATTTCCCTAAACTTTGGTCACTAGAGTTTGTTTATCTAACCGCTATGAATAATCGTCCGATACGGTTGAAATTTAACTTGATCTAAATTGCAAAAATCCTTACGAAACAACTAAAGACTCAGGATTCAACTTTCAAATGCTCTATACTAAAATTATTTGCAAACCCTGACAATTTACCAACAGCATTAGCAAAATCATGTCTTGTACAACGTTAAACATACATTGGACTCTATGTCCTACATGGGTTCTTATCCAGCTTGAAGTGGGATCAAAAGAACTAATAAACATTTTCTTAATTAAATGTTTAACTTTTTATCCAAATTCTTCTCAAAAAATAAGATTGGATCGACACAATACCTTTATTATATTTTAAAACTTTTATTTGTAGTATTGTATCTACTTATAGTGAAACGACTTTACAAACTTACAAACTTCTTCTCATATTTAGAGAAAACAAATCCTTTCAATTGTTTTCGTATAAGTTTGTTCCTCAAGTTCATCATTCAGGTTGAGCATTTTAACATCTCATTTGACGCATACATACAATATATATATATATATATATATATATATATATATATATATCAAGTTCATCATTCAGGTTGGTCATTTTAACATCTCATTTGATACATACATACAACATATATATATATCCCATTGGCTGTTAATCTCAGTTTGAGGGTTGGTTAGCTACCATCTATGTTATGCTTCCTCTTAGACAACAAAAAAAAACAAACAAACAAACGCGTTTGACCAGTATGGCAAATCCACTTGGACCACGTATTATTTGACAATACAGGGCTCATTTCATCATTGAAAGTGTTGCATCTCTGAAGGCGCCGAATCCCCACAAGTTCTCATGTCACTATCAACCGTAAAACTATGGGAAGAGCCTATCAGAGTCTCTAATGTCACTTGCCTGGAAGGTAAGAACCTTACGAGTCAATGAAATCGGGTGCTAGATCGTTACATTTTCTAGGTTCTATAAAGGTACTATTGACAGTTGAGTATCTTCTCTTACTTGATTACCTTAGAATTTATACTTTGAAAAAAAAAAATTACATCCCTAATTTCTGGTTTCCACATTAATATTTGAATGCAAAGTCTTATGTGAATTAAGAGCACAATCTACGGAGGCTCTTTTTGACGCCCTGGTACTAAACCTGGTTCTCTTAATAGTCAAAAACTCTCTAATACGCTACGCGCTCCCAGACTTAAATATAGTTTAAAGTGGATTTCCTTCCGCGTTCCATTTTTTTTTTTTTTTTATGGAGCAAAATCAATCTTCTACACTGAATTCTACTTAACATATGACACAAAGTTAACAAATCTTCTCTTTATAATTTTTATGCTCCGGTAGTCCATTTTTTTTTTTTAATTTTATTAGTGTGAAGGGTGTAAAACATTCATAAATATAAATATGCTTATTATTCATATTGTTAATCCATCAAAATGTTTTGACGAAAAATATAAGTAAAAAACTACTTATTATTCATATTGTTAATATGCTTAATTATTTATTATGGACATTTAAATTAATAAATATGTTTGTTTATGCTATATTGAAGCCGAACATTGAGATTACGGGTAAATCAAAACGGTTGTATGAAAAATACCATAGTGTTACTGCTTCCAAATTACCTTAAGTCCCAACATCATCATATTCAGGAGGACTTATTTTATTCCCGTTTTAATTTTTTTTTCCAAATTTAAATCTTATGGCTTAGACGCGAAACACTATTTTAATCTCGTATTTTGTCTCTACAATTGAACTTCCGCCTTCCGAGTCTAGTATGTCAACTTATATTGCATTTGGTTCAAGATGATAGGCTAGCCTTGGAATAGAATTAGGGATGTCATCCAGTGGATTTTCATAGGATATTCAACTTGCTACTATGCTAATTACTCTATAGATTTAAGATAAGTTTGAATATTACTTTAAAATTCTATAAGATTTTACGTCGAGTTTTAGGTTTTTGAAAAAAAAAAATCAATGGAATTACATCATAAACTTGTAAGAATATATGATTGATTGATTAAACTTTATTTGATTTAGAATCTAGATAAATATCTATATAGTATATTAAACTTCTTATTCAGTAGCTTTCAAGTATAATTTAATAAAGTTCATTTTATTGAACTTCAAGTTTTCAAATATAATTTAATAATATCTCTATGTGATTATTTTATGAGAATTGCAATTAAAAATGGTCATATTTAATATAGTTGTTCTTCTATAAATAATTTATATCATATATAGCATATTATTACTTTACTTCTAATATATATTTCTATAAATAGCAAAAACAAGTTATCTTTTTATTTTGCATAAAGGTGTTTTGCACAAATTATAATGGCAGGTTAGCACATTGGATCGTGGCTTTATAGTACTCTTGATCAAATATAATAGCTATTTCAAGCTTCTTAGACGGCTTCTTACAAAAATGCACCCAACAAATATATGATGTATGATGTTATATATATAATTGAACTAGTGTTATATCATTTAGTATTTAATAATAATATAACTTACGGTCTTAGTTATTATAAAGAAATCTAATATTATACATAATGATATATATTGTAATGGGTAAATTACATCATCACTATTTGAAAAATATTAAAATTACAGAAACATCTACAATTTCTAATATACTACATTTATACGCTTCGAATATGCTAACACTGGAAAAAAAAAATGTCTTATAATACCACTTCAATCTTTTGTACCGGTATATGATTGCAGTTATCTTCTAAAATCAAATTATTACCTAATTTATCAGGTATTAACCGATGAAATATTGACTAAGTCAACAAGACACTTATATCAAATGTTCGATTTCCCATATATATATATATATATAATAATGACAAGAGTATATTTATATAAAAGATTAACTTGATACTATAATGGTGGAATTTTTTTCAAATAACATAAGTGTAGTATTTTAGAATTTTAGGGTTAGTTTGTATTTTAAATAGTTTTCAACGATACTATTGTAATTTACCCATTGTAATAATTTTTAACATGAACTATAATATGATAACATTATCGATATAGATTTATAATTAGTAATTTTAGTATTATAGTTTAGTATTATATATTATAAATTAATAATTGTATATTGTAATAAATAATAAATATAACTAAATATAACATATTATCATATATGGTTAATAATACATCACAGTGAATATAATAAATGCTTGATAATGGTACTTATTTGCGATACAATTAATGGTATAAATAATAACAATATGTGTAGGGGTGTGTGTATATGTATATAAACTAGTGTAATACATATTAATTATCAATTTAATATAATAATGTTATTAATAAAAGTATACAATATATTTAATATATAACATTTATGTATAAAAATTAAAATATTATATATTGTAACATATAAATAATTAGAAACTACAACCGTATAACTTATTAATCATATTTATTTTATATTTATATAATAAATGGCACAATATATATATATATTAAATATAACAAATATGATAAATATATATGATATAGAATCTAATAATATTTCATTACAATATAATTTATGGAGCATTATTATACTTAAAATAAATATTCTAAGAGTAATGATAAATAGTGAGAAAAATTGTTGAGAATGTTTTTTGAAAATTTAAAATGAACCAATAATTTTTCTAAATTTTATTGTTTAAAAAATGTAAGAAAAATGATCCAATCCTTATAAAACACATATTTTTTAACAAACGTTTTATCATTTTTCATATTCTAGTGATCAAAATGCAATTGCTACTTTGTTTGATTCACTAGAATGGAATTATCGTTCTACTCTTATTACTTAAGGAATGGTAATTCCCTTGTTTGGTTTGCAAAAAACTAAACTATAAGCAATGTACATTTCGTATAGTGTGAAATAAATAAAGAATTTATATTCTTTTCATTCAGTAAAGGAATTATTATTCCTTTCTAGCCTTATATCATTGCAACAAAAATAACCAGGTGAACCTCTCTTCTATAAGCCACTCAAACATAGAGAGATTAGGGAGTGACTAGCCAACCCTCCCTACTAATAAAAATAGTTACATAATTTAGCAAGTATATTAATATAATTTAATAATACTAATGATATTTAATATACTTGTTTTGTTGTAGTAACAATATAATCATATTAATAACATTCTTATTTTTATTATAACAATATTTCTATATTCAAATATAATTATATTATCACTATAGTAAATTTAGTAATATAATTACTAATATGATGTTTATACTGTTAATACAACCACTTATAGTGCCCCCATGCTTTTTTTCTTTTTATGAACCCATCTTTTAATGAAATGCTATATTTAGATGTATTTTAGATATTTCAACCATAATCCTTGATTTTTTTTTCTACATGGCATTCTTTCAATTAAGCAATGTAATGAGTATTTGACAACTATTTCATTCCACTAAACCAAATCTATAACTAGGGTTGGCAATTTAGTTACCGACATGATACAATTACAAATGGGTTCAAGTTAGCAAAAATCGATACAAATAATATATAGGTTAGACTTGAAAACAACACGTTAAAATTCGTATCCACATTTGAGTCTTGCACATAGATCCATTTATCAACCCATTTATTCAGTAGGACTCATAAATAAGTCACGAGTTCAACGCATGTGATATTAATAATATTTTAAATGTACTTAATCTATATTATTTTCTTTAAAAGTTTATTCCATTTCATAATACACTTTCAAGTTTCATAGTTTTACTATAGAGTTTAGGGTTTCCTTTCATTATTTTACTCTTATTTTCATCTATCTCTTTCTCGGTTTCTCTCAATAGCAGTACAACATAAACAAAAATGTTGATAGAACAACTTAGGTTATGCCCCAGGGTCCATGTTAGCCCGCTTAGGCTCTCATCCAAGTCCTTATGCCTATGCCAACCTCTTTCAACCTAGAATTACACAATTTAGCTCTAAATCGGGAGTTCTCGACCTCCTCCTCCATATCAAATTCCTATAACTATTCCCACAATGGATAAACAAGTGAGAACAATACAAATAAGGAAAGAGAATTGGTCAAAGATACGTCCCATCCATGTTAGAAGAAGATTTCACGAATTAATGCACCTTCCAAGTTAGGATCATCCAAAACGCTTATGAATAGAAAGGATAAGAATGATTGGATAAAGGAGTTTTGAACTCTCAAATTCTTGGTGTTCTTATTATTCTTCTCTTGTGCTAACTTAAGTATTAAAGTAACCACGTCAAAACAAACTTCAGTACCCCCATAGCCTAATTTTTTTTTCTGCCTTACAAGCAATTCAACCACCCTCTAGAAACCTAACACAACAAAAAGCAATCATATCATTTCACTTTTAGGTAAAAATCTCTTTCTTAGTTTCATTTATTCTCTTGTTGACTCAGCATCATGTAGTTTTATCATCTATTCTCTCTCATATCATTTCACCTCTTAAGTAAAAATCTCATTTCATTCACCATTCATCCCTAATATTCACTACTTCACTACTTTTGCTATTACATTGGGATCCATGATATAAACTTAATTTTGTTGAGTGAAGTTTTCAAAGAATTTATGGTGATGACTAAAATGAGTCTATGAAAGTCAAAAAAGCATTATTCTCTCTCTTTGATGAATATGTGAAAAAAGATAGAGTAATTTCAAATCAAAATAGTGGTTGTAGTAAGTCAAAAGCCAAAAAAAAAACTATTATTAATGAACAGGGTGATAACTTGTAGGTAAATTTTATTTTCTTTACGACTATGTATATTTTTTTTACACTTTTGAAGTTAATTTCATTTCTTATGATGCTTACATTTTTTTTATCTCATGCATTTATCTTAAAGGAATTTCAATCTTTTGAAGTATGCAAATCCTTAAGGGTGCTATCAAATCTAAACTAGAGTTATATTTGGATCAGGAACGGCATGTAATGGTTGAATTGGATGTATTAAGTTATTAGAAACCAATTAATTCCGATATCCTCAAGTTGCAAGAATAGCACATGATATATTTGATAGCTTTCGAATCCGCATTTATTACTGAAAGTTGAATCCTCGATCAACATCGTAGATACTAAGCTAGAAATTGTAGAAGGTCTTTTATGTAGAAAGGATTGACTCTATAGAGAATGACATAATAAACTAAACTTTTGTTTTATTTTTTAATGTCATATTATATATTTTCATTGATATCATTCTTTTTTATGTATGCATTCTTTAACTGCTTCTCTTGATAATCTAATAAACAATGTGATGAATTTGTAAATCACCACTACTGATAATGTTCATTCAAATCATGGTTCAACTTAATTCAAAGTTACTATGCAACTAATGAATTTTACTATTTGTTATATTTGATGAGACTTGCTTCACTAAAACTATTGTTTGAGTTGTAATTTTATGTTAATGATTAAGACTCGATGATATTAAAATATGTTACAATCTCATGATTTCTAGTTGTCGTATTGTTTTATGTCTTGTATATTATTAAACATGTGTAAAGTATATTAATGATAAAGATGAGATTAAAAAAATAATTTGATTATGAAACCCACGACAAAGTGCAAGAGCCAACGTCTAACCATAAAAATATAAGTATTGGATACCCATCATAATCAGTCACGATTCCCAAAAATCTTAGCCCTAATTTCCGGTCCGTCCTTCATTTTCCGCGTTCTGAGCTTCTAGCAACATTTCCAAACGCATAATCTCCAAGCGTATTGACTTACAAGCACCGACAGGATTGTCCAACCAAGGCCCTCCGGTCCTCATTGAATGATTATAGCTGGAATTTGATTTGTGGTTTTGGTTATGTATTCTTGAAAACTTGCCAAATTTAATTTGCATTGGTATACTATTTGTGAGGCTTCAACACGCTCCTTATACTTTCAAAGTGGTGTTGAAAATATGCATGTAGATCTCATACAATAAGCAAAACCTTGGAATTTTTTGGGCTTTAACAGCTGTGTGGAGATTACTTATACATTTTGACAATTTATACAAAAGTATGAAATCAAAATTTGAAAGTTTAAGAAGTCTAAAACATGGGATTAAGTGTATATAAAATAAATATAAATAAACATTAAATGTTATAGAAATTGTACTTTATATATTTAATTCTCTAAATGAATCTAAAATTAAACAAAATGAATATTGGAATTGAAATACGAGCATTTGGATAATTTTATATTATAAACATGTTATATGCGTGGTACATAAGAAATGTCGGTAGGATATTTTATATTTTCTCAAATGTTGCAACTTTTGGTCCTTAAAATTGATTCGATCAGTATATATATAATACAAGAAATTTAGGAAATTTTTTCACACTGTAAGTTGAAAAAGGACACGATCATTAAATGTATAGGAGATGAGGATATATTAAATCAACAATGCATGATTGTAAGACGACAAACAACTGTGGTCCATTTTATATTGATATATGTATATAAAACTATAGTGTACCGCCCCACGAAACCCCAAAAGATTAAGCACGACATTCACATTAAAGCATCTTTCGATAAATAATAGCCGACACCAACCTGGCACTGCATTTTCATGATTTGTCGTGGCTTCCAGATCAATAATGCACCACATGGACATGCATGAAGACGAATATAATAGAAGGCCAGACTCAATGAATTGTACGGTGATTCCATTATTTGCTGTCCCCATGAAAATTCAACCACAGCGTGATTCATTAAAATAAAATGGTTTTGTTTTGTTATGTACTGGAAATGAAAAACTAAACATGCTTTTTCGGTTTAATTTTTATTTATATATACTTACTACTGGGTAGTTAATATGTCTTATCACCCTGCAAAAATGCAATTATAGAATACAGGAAATTTTGCTTCCAAGGATTAAAAGAGAAGAGATAGAAGGTACCTTAAGCTTTGACCATAATCAGCCATGCATAATCATAGGTTTTCTCGTCTATTAATCATTTAGTCTCATGATATGAATATCTATATTTCTTTATTGTGAAAACAATAAATATGTGAATATCGTTTTCGGGAAATAATTTTCAATCTCCTAAAAGAACCTAAATTTTCTATTAAAAAATCAGAAAATAAGAGTACGTTAAAAAAAAAAAAAAGATAAAAACACAAAAAGAGGAGTGGTTAATAAAAATTGGACAACCAAATAGAAACTTTAAAGACTAAAGCTTTCGAGTTTGAGTGGCTCTGCAATTCGATACTTATAGTTACTGGCAAAAGGGACATAATGTGTACTCAACATGAGTTGATGAAGTACAAATGTACTGCATTATGAAGGCATATCTAATGATGAAATCATTGTCCATGGTTTTTTATTGTTTTAAGTCCATTTATTTTTTAGGTAGCATTTTAATTTACTGTCTTCTATGATTCAAAACACCTTTCTTTCTATCAATATTTGCATTTTTTTTTTCCTCCCATATTAATAAACAAGAGATTGATTGAACCATAAGTTCTTATACCTTTTATATATATGTATATATACAATTCACTATCTATGTCTATACTTTCAGCTTAATTACAATTTAATAAAAATTTAGATACTATTGCCAATCAAATTGAAAGCAAGTACATCAAATTATATATTCAAATAAATTTAGATATTAAATTATCAAACAATGAAAATACATGCATTTGTGAAGTATTTATTTATCTCATGACTTCACTATACCAAACTTTGATTTTAAGAGTGCTTTAATTTATTTTTTTTCCTACCAAACACGTAAATATGTTATTCATATATTACCTATTATCAAATTGGGCTATCATAGTACTTTCAAAAAGAGTACTACCACTAGTACTACTATCATCTTTGATGAGCTTTAGGAAAAGGGATCGGGTGCTCAGCCACCAATTTCAAAGATATATCTCTCTTCTAGTTTTTGAAGCCACCCAATCACCAACACAATATACTTTTCAACTTACTAATGATAGGGAAAAGACTATCCTGGGCTAAAGCCTCTATTCAACCCAATATTAATTGTTGTTTGTTTTGCTTTGATTTTTTGTTTTTTCTCAACTCTTCTAAATATGATACTAGGTATTTACAAAGGGATGATACAAGAAGACAAATAGGAAAAGAGAGATGGGAATGAGCTTTTAACAGTAATGAAAAGCATGGAATTCGGTGAAAATAAGGATGCATGAAAGTTATGAAAACACACAGGTATCATGCAAAAACAAGTATGGTGAAAGACAAACTGCTTTACTAACGGTCACCCTAAAAATAAAGAAAAAGAGTAAATATAAGGTTAAATTACTAGAATAAATAGATGTAGAGACCATAACATGATTCATGTTAGGATCGGAGTACAATAACGAAGTAAAGTATAAAATGAAAAAAGAAGAAATCGAAACACGATATTTTATCCTGATTCACCCTTAAACTAAGGTTACGTCTAACAGAGAATTTCACTATAATTAGCACTTCGCATCTATTGTTATATCACTCAATTATAAGCGAAAAAGAAAATATATATAACAACTATTTATGAACCTAAGACCGAACTACTAATAAAAAAATATGGGTTTAAATCCTAAAAATCCTCTGGTGTTTAAGGGCATTGCCCCCACCGAGATGGTTCCTCCATACCCCTACCGGCTCAGCATGGAGCAGGACCCACGTACTTTCCTATCGTAGTGGAGTATAAACTATACCCAATAATTTATTAAAAGTGATATGTTGTTCGTAAATTTTAGAAATGAGATGCCACGTCAAGAAAATAATTAAGGCTTTAATATATTAAAATAAATGTTTTTAATTGATTATATTTTCAAACTGAAAAATGAAATCTTCTTTTTCAATCTAATTTTTATTTATACGTACTCACCCTAGGTAGTTAATTATCATACCATACCAATCCCACTAAGACTTTTCTTCTCGATTTTTTTTTTTTTCAAAACGAGCGCATTTCAGTAGGGAAAAAGCAATTATAGGATTCGGGAAATATTGCTTTTAAGCCTAGAAAGAAACGAGAGAGGAGGTATCTTTGGCTTTGCCAAGGCATCAAAACGTAGACAGTGGTCAGCCATTCATAATCGTGAAAGGAATCAATTAGTCTCATGAAATGACATGGGTATTATATCATCAATTGCGCATGGTGTGGAGTTGATATTTTGTCACTAAGTGGAAGAAAGAAAATCAATTTGGCTAAAGGAAAGGTATCCTTTCATAAGAATAGACTACATGAGATTACATATCAAAAATAGATATTTATAAATATATATATATATATATTTCTTTATTGTAAAAATAATAATAAATATGTAAATATCATCTTCTAAAAATAATTTTCAATTTCTTAAAAGAATCTAAAGAAATATTGGTTATTGAAAAAAAAAAAAAAGGACAAGACCAGATAAAAACACAAAAGGAGGATTGGTTAATAAAAATTAGACGTCCAAAATAGGAACTCTAAAAAAATAAAGTTTTCCAGTTTGAGTGGCTCTGCAGTTTGATACTTACAGTTACTATTAGCATAATGGACATAACGTGTACTCAACATGAGTTGATGAAGTACACATGTGTATGGCATTATGAAGGCATATATATATAATGAAAATCAATGTCCATGGCTTTTTATTATTATTATTACTCTAGATATTTTCAAGTAGCATTTTAAATTTACTATCTTTTGCGATTCAAAAGAACTTTTTTCCAATCAATATTTATATTTTTTTTTCTTTTTATATTATTAATAACCGAGGGATTGATTTCATAGGATAAATGCATCACAAAGTACTTGTACTATTTTTTTTCTTTTTATAATACAATATCTAAACTTTTGTTTCTTTGCAATTTAGTATATGTACTTTGATTTAGTAACAATTTAACAGAAATTTAGATAATAAATTGCCAATCAAATTAAAAACATGCTCACTCAATTGCGATTAAACTAAATGTACAAGACTAAGTTAAAAAGAAAAGCATATATTTAGATAATAAATAATCAAACAATGAAAATACAAGCATTTGTGACATTTATTTCTTGATTTTACTATACCAAACTTTGGTTTTAAGGGTGCCTTTTCTTTCCTTCGCCAAACACGGAAATATTTTATTTATCCATTGCTCAATACCAAAGTTGTCACAGATTTTATAGAAAATGTACCACTACTAGGACAACTATCATCATTAGCAATTAGAAGAAGGCATGGGTGTTCAACACCCATTTGGAGGACATATCCTTTTCAGTGCCATCCCAATCGGTAACATAATTTGGCTTTCCACTAGCAAATGGAAAGGAAAAAACAAACACGCTATCCTAGGCAAAAAGCCTGTATCTAACCGAATATTAATTATTTTTTATTTGAATTTTCTTTTTTTTTTCAACTATTCTAAATATGATACTAGGTATTTACAGATAGATGATGCAAAAACGAATGGACAAATAGGACAAGAGATGGAAATGAGCTTATAACCGTAATCAAAAGCATGGAATTTGGTGAAATGATACAAGGAAATTATGAAAACACACACGTATCATGCAAAAGTATAGGAATGGTGAAAGAGAAAATAACTGTTTTACTAATAAATTTCCTAGGTTTGACCCAATCTCCTAATAAGAGAAATACTTCCTTTCTAGGAGGCTAGAGGGAGACTGATTAAAACTATTTAAATATGATGTCATTCAGCACAACAAATCTAAGCAATTGTGAAAGTAACAATTAAGACTATCAACCTAATGTTTATATAACATTTTATTCATGTGAAAATTATTATGTAACCATTATATTTCAGTCTTTAATTTTAAAAAAGTCTCTTCTATTAAGTAAACACATCATAAATTAAAAAATAATTAATCCAAAAGGAAAGCGGAAATATAGTAATCCTTCGTACCTTTTTATGCTTATTGATGATAAACGATAAGAGCCATGAAATAGAATATTATAGAAATGATGAATGATTGGATACAATTTACAAATCACAAGATGACAAGATCCTAAAAAGAAGGACCATATGTAAAAGAGCCTAAAATAATCATGAAAAACAAGTACTACATAGCATTTAGTCCAGTTGTATTTGAAGTTTGCCATAAGCCCTAATATGAATTTCATATTACAACTACTATATCAAATTAAGTAAAATCAGTTGTAAAGAGAGGAATAAATAAATAAAACTATTCGTGAGTTACTCGATTTCAGCTTAATGTTTACTCAAGTTCTTAAGAATAGTCGAGTTGAGCTTGAGCTCGAGCTCAAGTAATTAATCGAGTTAAGCTCAAACTTTATAATAGTTGATTGGACTTGCTTGCAATCCTAATCAAGCTCAAATTGAATATAAATATTGATTGAATTCAAGTCATATTTGAATATTAATATTATTATAATTAGAATATATATATATATTAGATAAATTAACAAGTTTAAAGTTGAAATTCAGCTCAAAATTCTAAAGTCAATCGAGTTTGAGCTCAAATTTAACATCATATTATTTCAACTCAAATTATTTACAAAACTTATAAAGGAAATGTAGCAAGATAATCCAAAAAAAAAATGAAAGGAAAAACACAAATAAAGCCTAAACATTGATCTTAGTATGATAATATCCCCCATTTACAAAATAGATTTTAACACCCAACTCTTATAAATTGGCAAACAATCACAAGAGATTACAAATAACCCCTAATCTTTTATCGTGGTATGGATACAACCCCAAGCTTATCAACATGTGCTTTCATGCTCTTTAAGTTTTGACCTTGGTTCTTTTTTTTTGAAAATAAATAAATAAATGTTCTTTAATGTTGCTAATTTATAAGAATTTGGGGATGTTAAAATATATTTTTTAAATTTAGGATTGTATCCCCACCAACAAGGTCCATTGCAATTTCAAAAAGAAAAAGGAAAAAAAAAAGAAAGAAAGATGATAATGATTTTATTGTGTGTAGCATCACTACTCGAGGTAAATAAATTCATGTTGATACATTAAGTTTACTAAATTGGACTTATGTTCATATTACTATTTTCCTAACTATTAGGAATATTCTTTTCTCCATGTACTAAATTATTTTTTGTTCACATGTGACATAGATGAGTTAAATTTACACGTTATGGAACTGTTCAATCATCAGAAGCATCAAAATTAGAAGATAACCAAGTACATTTTGAAGATTGGAATTTGAAAGTCATTCACAAACAATATTAGTAAAATTCCAAAGGAGTTAGAGATTATTGGAAACCATCGATAAAAGTTAATAGTTGCTTTATCTAATGAGAAGGTTCCATTTTAAAAACTCAATTTTAAAAAATTATAGCTTTTTATTTATGTGAAAGTAAATGCTTTACTAACAATCACTCTAAAGAAAAGAAAAAGAACAAATATAAGGTTACACTACTAGAAGGAACAAATGAAGTAGAAGTTATATGTTATTCCTAAAATTTAGTAATGATATGCCATTTTTGGCAAAATTAATAAGGTTTCTATATGTCATGATAAATGGTTTCAATTGATTATATTTTATAACTGAAAAATCGAATGTGCTTTTTCAATCTAATTTTTATTTATACATAGTTACCACTGAATAGTTAATTAATATACCGTATCTATCTCAATAAGTTTTTTTTTTTTTTGTGGATTCTTTTCAAATCGAACGCATTCTAATTGGGGAAAAAGTAATTATGGGATACAGGGAAAGTCTGCTTTTAAGCCAAGAAAGAGAGGAGAGAGAAGGAATCAAACGTGGGCAATTGTCAGCCATGCATAATAGTTAAGGAATCACTTAGTCTCATGATATGACATGGGCATTGTTAATTGCTCATGGTGGGGTTGATACTTTTTGACCAAGTGGAAGAAAGAAAATTAATTTGGCTAATGGAAAGAGCGTATTTCTTATGTGTGACAAAACACTTTCCTACTTCATTCAAAATATCCTTGCATAAAAATATGCTACATGTGATTACATATATTATAAAAACAATAATAAATGTGTAAATATCATCTTCGAAATATAATTTTCAATTTCTTAAAAGAATCTAAAGAAATATAAAAAAAATAAGAGTAGGTTATTTAAAAAAAAAAATAATAAAAGACAAGAGTATGCATCATAAAGTATGTGTGTGTGCACGAGTACATGCGAATGCACACGTGTTTATATATATATATATATAATTTTTATGTTGCATTTATTTCTTGATTTCACTATGCCAAACTTTGCTTTTACAGAATTTTTTTTTTCTTTTTTTCCTTAACAAAACACAAAAATATTATATTCATATAACGCTCACTATCAAATTGGATAGTCATATTTATGAAAATAGTACCACTACTAGAGCAATTATCAAGGAGTGGACCGTTCGACCACCAATTTCAAAGGACATGTCCTTTTCTTAGTTATTGAAGCCATTCAGTCGATAACATAATTTGGTTTCCACTAATAAATGAAGAAGGAATGGAGCGTTCAACCACCGATTTCAAGAACATATCTCCTTTTTTTTTTAATTATTAAAGCCATCCAATCGGAAATACAATTTGGATTCCACTAGTAAATGACAAGGAAAAAATAAACACCCCGTACTGGGCTAAAGCCTGATTTGATTTGATTTTTTATATATATATATTTTTCCAACTATTCTAAATGCGATACTTGGTATTTACAAAGAGAATCAATGGACAAATCGGAAAAGAGATGGAAATGAGCTGAAAACCGTACTCAAATGCATGGGATTCGGTGAAATGGGCCATAAAAATTTTGAAATCATCGTCATCCTCATCCTTATCGTTAGGCTCTTTGTCATTTTGTGCCTCGTAAGTTGTACCCAATCATTCCTCATTTCTATGATATTTCTACTTTACGGTTCTTACCGTTTGTCATCAATAAACATAAGTACTTACGAAGGATTACAATCTTTCTTGCGCTTACGTTTGAATTGATCAGTTTTTAAATTTACGTTGTGTTTGTTTAAAGAAGAGACTTCTTAAAATTGGGGTCTAAAATATAATGGATTAATAATAAATTTCCCATAAATAAACTGTTATTTATTACTTTCATATGGACGAGGAGATATTCCGCAGTCTAAAACAAACAAAAATAAAAATAAAAGAATAGTGCTCATCACATATTCCCAATTGCTTAGATTTTTCGTACCGAATGCCATCATATTTAAAGCACTCGTTCGTAGGAATGGTTATAATTAGCCACTCTCTAGCCTCCAAGAGAGGGAAGACTTCTCTCACTAGGAGAATGTAAAAGTAACTCATCAAATTAAGTAAAATTAGTTGTAAATAAGATATAAATAAGTTAAACTATTTATAAATTATTCGACTTCAACTCAATGTATATTCACATTCAACTCAAAAACAATCAAATCAAGTTTGAGCTCAACTCAAGTAATTAATTAAGTTAAGCTCGAGTTTTGTAATAGTTGGCGCAACTTACTCACAATCCTAATCAAGCTCAAATTGAGTATAAATATTAATTCTAAACTCAATTGAGCTTGAGTTTTGAAATTTCAAGTTAAGTTAAAGCTTAAACTTATTATTATATTGTTTTTACTCAACTCATTTATAGACCTTACTATAAAGGAAATATAGCAAGTTAAACCCAAAAAAATGAAAAGAAAAACACAAATAAACCCCAAACATTGATTCATGCGGTGCCTAATTTTCCCAAAAAAACCATCTATTATGATTCAATATATAAAAAATAGTATGCAAGTTACTAACAAATGGATGTGTTTTATACTAGAAAAAGAAAAGGAAAATATATATGAAAACTATCCTTAATAATATATTTATTATATAAATTTTATTTGAATGATTTAGAATCTAAAGTTGTTAAGTGTGAACTTAATACCTAAGTAAGCTTTGCAAAGTTGCTATTCGCCTAACTTCACTTTTTTATGTTAGCAAAGGTGGCATTTTGGGTAGTGTATGTCTTTTAACGCCTAATCAAAATAAACCTCCAAAGGCTTGTCATGTCAGAATTTTTTTAGTTTTCAAAGGGCTCCATCATTAGAAAAGGCCCCGCAATACTACGCTAAACAAGTTACAGGTTGTAGAAAATTGATGTCGCAGGTTTAGATGAGAATGGTCGATTGAAGGTGTAAATCTGAAGCCTAAAACGAATATAAGTAAAACTATCTAAAAAGGGGGTTGCATATTTTCCTAAAAATTGACTGCCGTAGATAAAAATTTATTATTTATGGAGAAGGAAAAATAAAAATACATTTTTTTTATTTTACAAGAGTGGAAAATAAAGATAAGGGAAAGTTTTTTTTTATTTATTTATTTGTGGGATCACTCCCCTTTACTTTCCAATGAGTCAGGATGGTGTTAGGGTGCTAGTGATAAGCTGCCCTGTGTACAAGGAAATTCAAGGAAGATCTCGCATCTGATGGCGCCAATAATTTTCCAGAGTTGGGGCAAAAGGCTCGACAAAAGGAGGGGAATGCAACAATCCAAAATGCCTTTAAGCTATAGATTTGAGAAAATGTGAATTTATATTTTATTAGGCACACAACACTTTAGAGGACCTCAAATTGAAGTGTCGATACATCATACAATTATATTAACTACCCCATAAACTAGTGAGATTTACCCCCAACTACGCAATAATCTGGCTGTCATTGAAATAAAAACTTGGCAAGGTAAGAACGACTTTTACCAATAACAACTTTTTTAGGTGGATAAACTCTAAGCAAGGTAAGAACGACCTTACAAATGACAAAACTGTAGGTCCAAAAAGAAGTCAACAAAACATTTCGACAAAGTTGTGCCAATTGCATCATATTTCTCTTGAAGCTGCCGTAATGTTGATCGCCGCCATCAAACGGTATAGCGGTTCTTCAGCAAAATTACGTTCTTCCATGCCTCAATGAAACAAAAATGAAAGCATTCAGCAAAAACTTTTATCCTTGGTCCCTCATCCACCTAGTAAGACACTTCTCAATCAGAAAAGGTGCACATGCAAAACTTTTAAGCTAGTTCTATTGCATACTTGATATCAATTCTTCCCAATTATGCCACTGAAGGGATAAAGGTGCATTCTTCAATCCAAGTAGCTCCTCTCTATTATATTTCAGCCTTTGATCTGTACAAATCGAAAACTGACATAAATGGTGTCACTAAAGCCAAAGTTGCATGTCCTAATCATACCTGACGCTTACCCACATAGCTTGGAGACGCAGATATTTTTCCTATATCCCGAGTTCCATATGGAGTCTTCAAGGTCCATAAGGGAGATGAACTAGCATGACAAGCTGGTAAAATGTGAACAAGTTCATGCCTCAATTCAATTTGAGGGTGATTTCTAGAAAATAATGCCAAAGCTGCTTCAGTTAAAAGCCAGCAGCCCCTTAGATCCATTACTCCAAGAGTTCTTGGTGGTTCAAATGACTCAAGCCCAAGTGTTGTCAATACAGCATCACGGAAGCCAAGGACTTGGAGCCTTGGAAGGGATGACAATCGGTGCAGGGACACATCTGTGAGCAAACTACTTTGAAGGAACAAGTGCCTTAGCTCTTGGAACTTTGATATGGGGCAAAGCATATCATCTCCCACCAGCGTCTGCTCTATATTTAATCTTTCGATTCTGATGCTTTCCAATGATGCTAAAGAGTGTCGTGGACCGGCTTCAGCATCAGCACTGGCCATAACAGTGAAACCTGCCAACAAGCAGATATCACAAAAGTACTACAAACAAAAACTATAGCTTGTCAATCATTTTAATTAAATGAGATTTTATAGAATCTCACTAGTAGTGATAAGGAAATGTATCTAGGCAAGCAAATGTGACTAATTGTTCTTTATCACTCCCCTTGTAAGAAAATAATAAAATTTATGGCTGCTTCCTCCACTTGATGCAGACCTCGTTAATTTTTAATTTAACAAAACTGTTTTTTCAATACTCGAAAACATGGGATTGAGTTCACTGACAAATTAGCAGATGAGAACTTATAAATCATGAATTATTCACAAGCACACAACCTATAAGTCAAACATATAAGGTAGCTGCCCTTCCTGAGGACTTCACTGAATTGGTGATCTCAATGAATTGAACAGCACATGGTAAGAGGTCAATATATTGCATAACTTTTCTCTACTAGTAAAATAGTATGTTAGAAGGACTGTTGACATAACTTCGAAAATCTAACAGCTACTCCAATGACAAGGAAATCCATTATTTTACCCTCCTCAGCATTTCAAAGAGTATAAGCAAAAACCATCAAGCTAAGAAACTATATTCCTCTGTACATTTTTGCATGACTCTCAGTGCAGAAATGGAAGGGAATGATGCAGATTGCCTATAGGTTATTTCCTAAGATAGTGATTACCAAGAAGATACATGGAACTGTTACTCAGAATACAGAATACTAACATTACATAAGAATATTACCTTCAATATTTGTGTGGCTTAAGTCAATATCCTTCAATGAAGACATTGTGCCAATTAATGGGATAGCTGTATCATTAACGGCTGTATGGGACAGGGAGAAAATTTCAAGATTTGGCACACAACCAACTAGTGCCTCCACACCTGCTGAAGTAACTTTTGTGTTGCTAAGATTGAGATATCTCAAGTTTGCTCCTAAACGTCCAATCAACCCAACTGAATTATCATCAATTCTACTAGAGCTGAGATCCAAATGTTCTATTGCATTCAAGTTAGATAAAAAGTAAAATCCACAAAGATGAGCACCCGCAACATCCAGAAATGAAAGGCAGTTAGTCTCAATATGAGCAAACACTTCAACTTCATCCATTGATGTTCCAGCAATAAGCAGCTTACTCAATGGAGCTCTACTGCCTTTACTCACAAGTACAGAAGTGATTGTACAATTACTCATATTTAGGCATTTGAGGGATGACAAATTTGGTAGCTTTGTAACCTTGGTCCATGCTAAATTCAAGAAACTCAGTTTGGGCAATGTCTTGAGAATAACAGCCCCCTCATTAGATATATTACTTCCCCAAAGGTCAAGATATTGAAGTTTCTTCAGCACCTACAATAAAGAGGAAAATAACTGTTACATATTAGCATAGTTTGGCATTTCACAGAAGAATTATAGATCAGCCAACAGGATTACAGAATAAGACTTCTTAACCAAATGCTAGATGAGTTCTAGATATCAAAAAAGGGATACAGATAACTGTAACAACAGCAAGTTCACATTTGTTTTGAGATGCCACATAACATCAAGAAGTACTTGGAAATTGGATCATACACTAATATTCCCATCTAACTTCTTAGCCCAGCTTAAGAGAAAACTCACATAGCAAGAAGTTGGAGAAAACATTTAGATGGTTGTATATGGCTGATGAAGGGTATTGGCTCTCTGCACAACACAACTATATGTGGTATCATTAATCTTCACAATTGAGGCAGCACAATCAAGAGAAGACTTGGTAGGTAATCATTTTAGCTTAGATGATAGTGAAGCATTACCAAGATAAGGTCATGACATTTTATATTACATTTGGTATACAAAAATGATTTGGGATAGAATGGGAACGCCCGTGGAATGGAATGTGTATATAGTAATGTTTGCCAAAAATGCCCTTAATTATTAAATGTCACAATTAGTTTGAAGTTTAAATAAGTAATTTTTTATTAATAATAATTAATAAGGATGAAATAGAATCGCAATTTTGCTCCTTCAAAGGCAAAATCGAATTCCCCTTTGAAGCCAACATTGACATTTCCAAGAAATCGCAGTTCTACCTTTTTAAAAACACTTCCAAACATGAGAAAGGGAATGAAACTCAAAATTACGATTCTATTCCAAGTCCATTCCCATGTAACAAACGTGACATTAGGACAAAGAAGCAAAATTAACAAGTGTAAACACCCCATTTTTTACCTTAATAATTAATAATGGTCAATTTTCAATTTTTTTACTTTTTACAATTTTTCTTTTAATTTAGCAAAAATAAGAAAAATATTCAAAAAAATAAAATAAATAGGGAAAATACATCAGTTTTGGAAAATAATAATAGGAATAATAAGAAAATGAGTTAAATAATTTTTACAAATTTTTGAAATTTCAAAATAATACAAAAATAATAAAAATTACATTGCATATAAGAAAATTGCCGAAAAAAAAAAAAAAAACTGAGAAGTGAGTTAGCCCAGCTGGTCCAAGCCGTGGTCTAATGCGCACAGGGGGAGGGGTGCGTCATGAGTTCAAATCCCACAAGGAGCACTTGCTGCCGTTTTCATTTTTTTTCTTCCCCAGCTGCCATGTGCCAGCACGCGATAGGCCGGCCCAAATCACATGCGAAGCACGTGACTGTCTTCTTCGCCCGAACAAACGCAAGAGGAAGCCGAAGTGGGTTCGACGGAGCTGGGATCGTCTTTTTTTCCTCGAATCTTTTGGATTACTGTCAATCTTAAGCCAAATCGATTGGACAAATCACAAAAAAACAACGAATTGGCATCAAATCTCCAAGATAGGGTCGAATCCGAAACGGAAAAAATATGGGTTTAACCAAACAACGAATTTGAGCTCATCCGGAGGAGCTTTTGAGTGTCTATAAATAGGACTTGAGGGTAGGAAGCTAGATCACGAATCGGAAGAGCGAAAAGAGAGGAAATTGGAGAGTTTGGAAGCTTCGCCGGAGCCCTCGAGCCGCGACCACCGATCGAGCTCGAAACCACCACCAGAAGGCGATCTTGAAGAAAACCACCGCTACAGTTAGGGTTCCCATCTCCTAAAGGCTCAGAAGCCGCCTTCAAATGCCGTCGAAAGTCGCTGGAACACCACCTATGACAATCTTCGACCATCACCTGATTCGGCCCAACCCGACCCACGCACCGTACCCGGATCTAGATAAGTCGGATTTTCCATTTTTTATTATTTATTTATTGTATTTTATTTACTTATTTATTAGTTTATTTATTTACAATTCAAAAAAAAAAGAGAAAAAAATAAAAATATAATATTAGGAAAAATGGTAGAATTTAGATTAGTTTATTATTTTCATGTTTAGTTTAGAATAGATAAAATAATAAAAAATTATAAAATTATAAAATAAAAATAAAAATAAATAATAATAATAATAATAATTAGAGGTAGGTTAATAATAGGGAAATAAAAATAATTTTTATCACTTAGAAATCCTTTTCTTAAATAAATCCAAAATTAGTTTTTCCTTAAATTAATTTTTTCAAAAAATAAAATAATCAAGCTTAAGCTTAGATTTTTTTCCAAAAAATACTAAAATGATAAAAACGTAAACTAAAATTAATTTCATAATTAAAATTAACAAACCCACTAAAGTTTTTATGAAAAGCGAACCACGACTTGTTTGATCCTGAATAGCAGGTACGTAGGCACCCGTTTGGGATAACCCTAAAAAAAGGAATAAAAAAATCATTTTCCATATTAGAATAAGTTGCTTTTAATAAAAATAATAATAAATAAAAGACATTATAATAGAGTTTAGATTTCAGAAGAATAAGGTGATAACTTTAAGGTTTTAATAGGTTAGCCTTCGAGTCCAGCAACTCTGGTATTCCCTTTCCTCTTTCACAAAAATGAAAAGAGAAGATCCCGTTGACTAGTTATCCAAATTAGGATTAATCTGCTCAATTAGTCATAATTCAATAATACTTTCCAACTCCAGTTGGGTGGCGACTCCAAAATAAGACGAAATTCCTAATTCAAGTCGAGGATCTATATTATATGAGCATAGAGTCTAGTATAAATCGAATTAGGAATGAAAGCGAAAAATCAAAAATTAGACTCGACAACAAGTAAAATGAAAAAGTTCTGAAAGTATTAATAATTATTTAGCTCCATGAAAATAATTACCTGAAGAGATCGCAGAGATGAGTCAGTCACAGGTAAGCCACCTAAATCCAAGAGAGACAGGTTTGAAAGTGAAGCAAGAAGTGAAATCCCATATGATGTGAGGCCAGTTTCTGCAATTCTCAATTTTTCTAAAGTAGATATTGACAGCAGATGCTTGATGCCAGAATCAGTTAACTTCGTGCATCTGGAGAAGTCCAACTCCCTTAAATTACTCATCCCTGGAGACAAGCATTATCCATGCAATGAATAAGGGGACATGCTACAGGCCCAGGGTTAAATTCAAAGTTTTGAAGTCTACCCCACGGATTTTAAAGAGACCAAAAAAGGACTTCAAGAAGAAGAGAAAAAAAAAAGGAAATTAGTACAGAAGTTAAGAGCAAAAAGAAAAAAGTTACATTTTTTAAACTAAGGTGCAACATTCAATCATTTTACAACACTATTTATTAATAGAACTGGCTAGGCTACACTTATTATGCACATAGAATTAAATATCTATTTACACGTTCTGCACTCTCATATTATACCTGTAATTGCCCAAATAGCAGAGCTGGTGACTCTATGACAATTGGCCACATTCAGACAACGCAAGTATTGAAATCCACCTAAATAAGCCATCCATTCTTCATCAACAGAGGCCTCACCACTTAGGTCAACCTCTTCAGCGCAATTTTTGAATACCCTACATGAGCATAATCAATTTTCTATAAGAAGCAGTTTAACTGGCAAGCAGTACTGCAGAAGCAGTTTTAGCTCCCATTTTCCAGTGGCTCATATATCCAAAATCAATCTACACCAAATTCCATATGGGTATGTGTTGAACTAAGCATTCAGTCGCAAGAACTTCTGGTTTCCAGTTTCTCTCCTTGCACAAACGTAAAAGATAGCAATGCAATTCAAGTTGCTTTGCTGCTTCTTTAGCATCAAATGCACCAGACATCCCATATGCAAAATAAGCATATCTTAGGAACCAATACAGAGCTAACAACTAGCTGAGACATAGATAGCGCTAAATCATTTGCTCCAAATTTATAATTGATCTAATGTAAACCATCAAAAATACTCACTAAAAGCCCAACCATTGTTTTATGGTCAACTGCCACACTGTGATGATTCCATATCTGGACTATTACTGCATACATGTAAGTTTCTATTAGTTTAAATCAAAGGCATAAAGGGCACCTTTCTTTAATACAAAAGGAATATAAGAAGCAGACATACTTCCCTTGCTTTTCCCTCACATCGAATATTTTTCATAAATGGAAAGTACTGCAACATAGAAATTGTCAATTACTTAAGTTAAATTCACCATATCAAGCCAATAAATGATCCTTAAATCATCAGAACTTGATCCTGCCAAGCTTAATGAGACATTCATTGGTGATCAGAGTTTTCATTCATACAAACACAAAACAAAAATGACAGGAAATGTCACATTACCACCATGAAAGCTTTGTACTACAATGCCGATCATAAAGAGCATCAATTATGTAGTTCTTTGCCGTTACATGAATAATTATGGTGCCTAACGCTATAGAATTGCTGTTGAAAGAGTAATATTCAAGATCCATAACACTACTTCGCCTAAAATCCTGAAATGAGTGAGAATGCAAAATCCACTTAGGATTAGCATTTTCATAATATCATTTAACCTTCACAAAATTTCATCTCCATACTGAAGTTTTTGGGCTCAAACTAAATGTTTATATTCAAGAATTCAAGAGCATTTCTTTGGTAATTACAAGAACTCAAGAACTAGAGAGTGCCTGCTAGTATTGTTTTTCTACAAGACAGCAAATTCCACATGATCATGCATCGAGGATTCTAGATTCACCCTCGACAATTGACTTTGACCATAGCCAAACGTAAACACATCTCAAATCTCTTACTATCGCTTCAACTTTCACTTTCTCGAGAAGCCATACAAGGATTAGCTAATTCGATACGTTCACTTAACAAGACCACCTTATGCATCTCCAAAATTCAACAAAATTTTCCTCCAATACCTCGAGAATAACAAAATGGAACAAAATATCATATGAAGCCCTAAGCAATCTTCATAGCTAATCTCAGAAATCTAATACACAACAAGACAGATCAAGTTTCTTCCTAGCTTTTGAAGTAGGCAGTATAATAGTAGAAATAGGCGTGAGACTTACTCGAGTAAGGAAGGGAAGAGAAGGCGGCGTTGAAGGAGGCGTTTGATGAGAGCTTCGGCAAGAGGAGAAGGCATGCGATCAAGGGTTCTTCTCTGTCGCCGCCATTTCTCGATGCTCTCTCTGCTACGGCAAGCTGAATCGATGCAAAATCGTATCAATCGGCTCTCTGTTTCCATTACTTTCTCGGAAATTTTCTTGTGAGGATCTCACTGTTAGGGTTTGGAGTTGAGAGTTTCAAAAGAATCAATGCGGAGGAAGAGAAGGAAGAAGAATCAGCTGAGAAATCATCGAGAAAATCCTTTTTTTTAATTTAAAGTTAAGTTTGCTTATTTATTTGTAATATGCGCTTTAATATTCTTATCTAGGACTTTCAATTTTATTTATATCTATGAAATAATTTTACGATTTGTTAATTTCCTTGTATATATTTCGTTCTTATGATTCGAGGACTGCTGTTTTCCCACTGGAACGAGAAAGATTTATGACATCTATTCTATCTAGAAAATATAATATTTATCCATAATTTTAAATAGAGATAAATGTTAAACATGTACACTTTGTTTGCAACTTTCAAGGTAAGTGGAAATAAAAAGGAAGATGTAGAAAGGAAAAGAAATTGAAGGAAATATAAATTTTATATTTGTTTGAATATAAAAAATAAAAATGAATGGAATTTTTTTTATATATATTTAAGCTTATATAAAGGAAATGAAAATAAAAATAAAAATAACATGATAACTTGACTAAATTGCTCCTTATGACTAAATCTAATGGAATGCTTTTGAGGGCATTTTAGTAACTTTAAAAAACTTCTATCTTTTTTTTTTGTTTCTCTCCAAATTTAGAAGAAAAAAAAAAAGGAAAATGCATTCCAAGTAAAAAGACTCATTTCATTTCTACCCCTCATTCAAGTATCTAAACATTCAATTTCCTCCCATTTTCACTCTTTTCCTCTAGTTTCCACCATCCCAAACACAGTGGTAGTTTATAATGGTGAGAAAAACTAGTGTTAACCACCATAGCTCGACATGGATCTATTATGGTTGTTTGAGGGGGTTCAACGTGGTTAGTTAGTTCAGGTCACATGATTTCAAAAGTTGAAGCTAAGTGGTCTATCTTATGAGGATAGATCTAGGTTGTAATAATTAGGTATAAGTAATTTAATCCATGACTTGAATAATGTGCTAAAGACTTATGGATAAAGTAAATATGTGTGGAAAAACCAATGAATAATTATTCTTTTGCTTCAAATAAGGAATTGCAATTATTTGTTTAAGTATAACAAGATTTGGAGGGAATGAACATCTAGTTCTATATTTGTTGATTGAAGTTAGGATCTTCAATATGGGTTCAACATTTGTTCAAAAAATAAAACTAAAATTTCACTTAACCACGTAAGTTTAGTTAGTTTGTAATTTCTACGGCCAACATGCATGTGTCACATAAAGAAAACATTACATTTGACTTGCAACTCTATGTGTCTTCAAGAGACACTTAGTAGTTGCTACAACTATGATTGTCCAAAGCTTCATATCAAAGGTGGAAAAACAGTAGATTCCACAATGCCAAATTTTTAATTAGGTCTTGGCATGCTTTTTGATATTCTATAATTCAATTGAACATTATATGTCGATAAACATGATTGGAACTCTATTCAAATGTTATTATTTAATGTCCAAATATCATAACTCATCCATACTCAAGGCTTAAATATCTACAATGACAAAATTATAATAACAATAAAATTCATTAAGAGTAAGATGTGATGCATAATATTTAATGGTTAATAAAATCCAAAAGAAAAAAAAAAGGAATCATCTATTACGATTAGACAATTACTATGGATAATTATACATGCTTTTACATATTAAATTCTTATTTGTTCTTACCCATGATGTCGTTTACTTCCCATCCAATGATTCAAATGCACCCCTACCCTCCTTTTCTATAAAACTCACAAACAAGTAAATCACTAAACTATCTAAAGAGTTAAATGACAAGAGACGAAGAGAATGTTGGATGATCATCAATTACTACAACCTTTGACATCATCTTCGTATAGTTTATATCAAACCAATAGGTTCATAAAATAATTTTGATGAGAACAAAACTGATTTATATTAAAATGTGAATTAATCACAAAATTGAAGTTAATTGGTAAATCATCTCTACTTAATTACTATAAAATATCAAGACTGTGAGCTCAATTTAAAACATTAAATGAAAAAGGAAGTGATGTGAGGTAAATATACCTATCAAATTTTGTAATATAGTATATTAAATATGAATGTCATCCCATAGAAATTGAGAGTACTAATACTAACTTACACCCTATTATCTAACCGGTAAATTATAAAAATTGATTTATCTAAAAACTATAACAAAATATTAACTAAAGAACTAAGACTTTATTAAAAGACAGAAAAGCAAAACAATTTAAAATTAACTTCAAAATGGTAAAACTAGTCTCTAGACTTTGTTTTCCTTAAGAATTATTATGTAACATTAACAAAAAGTATCCAAATCCTTCTTAAATTTTATTAATTGGTAGAATTTTTAATTTAAGCTAATAACTTTCTTAATCTTATTAACCCTAATCTTAAAATTACCTATTTGAATCTTTTCACAATAATATAATTCAAAAACAGCATTAAAAACAATAAATTCTTGTAACTAAATTAAATAAATTCGGATGTAACTTATCTCTAAGATTATGCCAGTTCTCTTCAAACATGCTAGATTTAATTATACATCAGATTTCTCAATATTAATGTATAATATCAAATAGATGGAATAATACCCTAAAAATATTAATTTAATCAAAACATCAAGAAACATAAAAATTCATTGATTGATAAAAATTCAAATCACATAATAAACCTAAGTTTCACAAGTCTAGATACTAAAGAAAATTAAGCACTAATCATATTGAAAATCAAATTCTTCAATGATGTATAAACATTCATCATCAAGGAAATAAACTAAACAAAGAAAAACCTTAATTTCTTGAAGTGTGGAAAAGTACCCGTCTTATCTTAATTTAAAACCCTAAAACAACTTAGAAAAACGTGTCTTCTTTTTTCTTATAATGTCAAGTCTTCTTCAATTTATATAATGAACATAAAAAAACTTTATGTTTTAGGCCAACACACTATTCAACATGGTCGTGCTTCAAGTCATGTCCAATTCATCGATTAAAATCATGTAAAACATGATGTTCTAGTAGATACGGCTTAGACACAATTGTGTCTAAATCAATTAGATCAAAAAGATACATGACCAAAGAACACGGTCATGTTTAGAAGTCATATCTAAATCTTTTTGAAGCTTTAAATTCAACAAGTTCTAAACATAGTCATGTCTAGGCCATGTTTAGCTTCAAAACTTAATAACTTTTTCGATTTAACTCTGAATTGAGTAAAATTGGATTTTCTTTCTTTCTTTTTAATTCCATTATCCATCAAAGCTTTAAAATCAAAATATTACTCAATTAAAATTTAAACTCTTCAAAAATATGCCAAAATCATAGACAAAACATGTTAAATCTCACTATATATATATATATATATATATATATTGAGCACTTATCAAACTTCCCTACACTTAAGCATTTGCTTAACCTCAAGCAAATTAATCAAATCAAGTCGTAGGATAAGAAATACTTAATCAATATACTATTATTCAAGAAATTAATCAAAATAATTATCATTTAACCCTAAAATAATTTAAGAACCAAACTCTTAATTAACTTACAATTTAAAAAAAAAAAAGATTAACTATAACTCTTATATTTTTCACTTAACCAATTGTCTTAAACATGCAAAAGATTTTAAACTTGAATTATCATCTCCTTAATCAAGAAGAAATCATAGACACTTTACTAACATTTACTAAAATGTATACACCTCCTTCTTTGATTTTACTAAATATTATAATCCAAAATAAATATATCCACTTTTTTTTTTTATCAGATAGTTTCATCGATTAATAAGTCACAGACTAAACGATTTTAAGCTACTAGATTTTAAAATACCCCTTTGAACCATCCACTACTTTCATTTAAAAGAGCTTATTATTTACATTTAACCTTAACATGGACTTTTCTCTTAACATTTTTAGCGAGCTTTCAATCAATAATCTTGAGTTATTCACTCAAGTTAACAAGTGTTATTCCACACAAAGGAAGCACCCTGCAAGCTTAATTACTCGAGTCAATGAGGCCCACAACTAAATTTTATTCAATTTTTTTAATTTCAACTCTAACTATATAAATTTTTCAAGAAATTTTTAAAGGATAAGTATCAACTATTTACTTATCAAAGATTACAGTGCTCTAAAAACATCAAAAGGGAAAATTATACATCAAAGCAAGGACAAAAGAAATCCATAACTAATTCTTAACTTGTGATGCTATTCAATTTTCTAAATCTTCAAGTTCAAAACATTAATCGAGTGTTTTATACTACCTAAAGTGTTATCTTACACAAAATTGCAAGTTAACTTAATGATTTTCAAGTTAAACAAACAAATTTTGATTTCTTAAATAATCACACATTTATAACCCCCTTCCCACAACTTTAAATCGTACAATGTCCACAATGTATGAATAAAAAGAAAAATTAACAAAATAAGAATCAAACAAAACAAAACAAAAAAAAATTAACCAAGTTAGTTGAGAAAAAAATTAGTACTCCTCTGAATATGGCATTTGTTCCATTGCAAATCATGCTCAACGTGTAAAGTAGTTGGTCTTGAACACTCTGAACAAGTAAAGGCTACAAAAAGGTAAAAGGAAACAAAAATCTAAAACAACAGGTAAAAGAAAAGAAATTATTAAAATATAGTTTAGCAAGCCATGTAAATCTTATTAGTACATCAAAGAAAACAAAAAATGTTAATCACTATAATTATGATCATCATCCTCTTCATCTTCCTCGTGTCAGTGCCCTAAAAATAAAATAAGGGTTGCAAGGTTAACACAGTCAAGACACAATCGTGTCTAATAACCATATTTCTAAAAAAAAAATTAAAACAAGTCACATCTGACACAACCTAAGACACAGTCATGTCTAAAGGTCGTGTAACTCTTTATGAACATTTATACTCTTCAGATGTTTTAACACGGCCATGACACGATCGTGTCTAATAGTCATAGAACTCATAGTAAAGATTACAATCAAAGCTCTATTAGACACAACCTAGACATGACCATATCAAAAGGTCATCTAGCTCTCTATAAGAAATTTTTTTTATAATTGATCTTGACTCAACTTTGACATGCTTGTGTCTAATGGTCATGTTACATCCAAAGAATGGTATGATTTCGACACGCCCTTGACATAACCGTGTTAGTAGTCGTGTACAATCATGTCAAACTGCAAAAATTGTGACTCTTTTTTTTACTAGGTATAAAAATGAAAATGAATCTAATTAAAATAAACTAAAATAAGGAAATCTAATAAAATAAAAAACTAAACTTGAGTTGCCTCTCAAGAAACTCTTTTGTTTAACGTCATTAGCTCAAAGCATTTCCCTTTTTCTAGTCAAGTGGATGACCATGAAAATTTTGATGCTTAAATTACTTGAATTTATCCAGGCCCATTTCTCTTACCATGAATGAGATGTTACTAAACTAGGTTTGTATAAATATCATCCTACACACAAGTGAAACCTAGCAAGTTAGATGTATTTAGGAAATAACAGGTATCGTTACTCTTAGAGAGTTGTTGAATCATGTTAGGTATCTTGAAGATTCTTTCTTTATCCTTAACTTTTAGAGTTAATATTTGATTTCTTATATCTATAACTACCCTAGAAGTAGCTAGGAAAGGGTGACCTAAAATTAGTGGTGTTAGAAAAATGAATGTACCTACCTTAATCAACACATCTTTAATAATGCCAATGGGGTACTTAACAGATCTATCAGCTGATTGAATGTTCATATGTGTTAGTTTAGGATTCCCTAATCCTAACTTTTTAAACATATGATGTGCCATTAAATTTATACTTGTGCCTACGTTAGCTAGTGCTCTATTTATTGGTAAATTGCCAATAAGATAAGGTAAAGTAAAACTCTTTGAATCCTTCAATTTTTGTGGAAATTTCTTTTGCATCAACACAAAGCATTCCTCATTTAATGTTGCAATTGATATCTCTTCCAACTTCCTCTTATTCAAGAGTAGTTCTTTCAAATACTTGGCATACTTAGGCATCAATAATAGGGCATCAACAAAAGGTAAGTTAATGTATAATTATTTAAAAATGCCAAGGAACTTGCTAAATTGTTTGTTAAAGCAGTCCTTCTTCAAGTGTTTAGGATAAGATATAGGTGGTCTGTATTCCTTCACTTTTGATAACTCTACTTTCTTTTTCCTTGACTTCTACATCTTTCCTTGCTAACCCTTTTATAGTTTTCTATTCAACTTGCAACTCCCTTTTACTTCTAAGGGTTACTGCTTTTACAGCTCTATAGGGTTTTTATCTCGGTGTTTCCTGGTAGTGTCCCTTGCTTCCTTTTAGCCATTATCTTTGCAAGTAAACCTACTTGATTTATCCAAGTTGCAGATGGAGGCTTCTTAATTCCTTAAAGAAGTTTCTATACTCTACAATCTAGCCTCATTAGTTTGAATATATTTGGTTAAAAGTTCTTTCAAACCTAATGATGGGAATCAAACCCATGCAACCGTAGAATCCATTAACCAAGCAAAGAGCTAGAGGACTACAAAACCTAGCATTGAGAACCCTTCTTGAACAACTGGAATTGAAGGAATTCACAATGTCTTCATTTATTTTATATAATTTTTTGTATTTAATCAAGTACATTTGTCGGTATTACAAGAAGAAGATCAAACACTAGCACTTGGTTGTGAATGATTGATGGTCTATGTTGAACCAAAATGGACTTAGAGGACTGGCCATGTGCTACATAATTTGATCGAAATGGAGCCTAGAAGATTGGCCATGTGTCACCATTTGCACTATGTTTTTTTTTTCCTAATTAGTACTAGTATAAATACTTGTAAAGAGACAACAAAAAGACACTTTTTGGAGATATATTTTGTTGCTTTCTTTGCCGTGAAAAGGGTCTCTCTCTTTCACAAAATCACTCTTATCAATTCAAATTTAGGAATTGTAGCGAGTGGGGCTTGGATTGTTGTGAGTAATATTAACAATTTCAAATTGTTCCTAATTCTGCTAGTGTGTCATATCTGGTAAGAATTTAGAATGTTATTTTGTTCTTGTACATGCCATTAGGGTTCATGTTCAATTAGGGAACACGCCTATTTTGTGGACTTTTATTTAATTGTTTCTTCAATTAGCATTGTGTAATTGAAATTAGACTTAAAGCACATCATAATTTGGTATCAGAGAACGGTTTTGAGGAAAGGAAATCATGATTTTAATTTGGAGATTTAGGGTTCTTGTCGTGACATTAAGATATTGTTGTGTTGAGAAGTGGAATTGAAGACATTGTGTTGATTTATGCGGTAATCACATTGCTTTTGCGGATTGAAGTTGGGGAAATCATATTTGCATTTTTTTTCTTATCGTGAGATCCTTGCTTGGAAGATAGGGAGATCATTTGATTCCATAATTGTACTTGTGCAGTAATAGTGCATTAAATTGCTTTGATTGCAATATTAACTTGAGCATTGAGGAAATTGTGCCATGTAGAGTGAAGTGTGTGTGTGTACCATGAGTGTAAGTGTGTTGTGCTGTGAGTGTGTGGAGTGACAAGTGTATTTTGGGTTAGAAGATATTGGTGTTGTGGAGGTCTGATTGTATATATATATATAAAAAATTGTGTCGGGGAGTGTGTTGTTGTTAGCATGAAGTATGTGTTGTTCTTGTGACGTGAGTGTTGTGAAGTGTGTTGTTGTTGGCGTGGAGTTTGTGTTATTGTTGTGAAGGTGTGACTGTGAGTATAAAAAAAAATTGTCAAAGGTTTAATTCAAAAACAATGTCAAATGATAGTGAGAATGGTGCGACAAGAAATGAGGCCAATGGCCAGGTTAGAGGAGGTTAGGGATGTCGTGCTGCAAGTGGAAGAACTTTAGAAGAACAATCGCAAGATCTTACCACTATTGTTGCTACATTAGTAACACGGGTTGATCAGATGACATTGCCACAACCATTAGTGGCAAATCCATAAGCACCCTTGCTTCAAGTAGCCCCTCAGAATGCATGTAGGGAAGGAGCAGTTGGAGGAAATAAGGGTAGGAGAATGGAAGGAGATTATCATGCTTTTCGGGAGGAAATGGATGATAACTTTAAGAATGCGTCTTATCTTAACCGTGAGTTCAAGCCGCCTCGGGGTCTGGAATATGTAAAGTTGCAGATGCCTTCATTTATTGGAAGGGGTTCTACAGAGGATTATCTAGATTGGGAAGATAAGGTAGAGAGCCTATTTGAGTGTTATGAAATTAATTATCACACTCGAGTTCGTCTTGTAGCAGAAAAGTTTACAGGCTATGCCGCCTTATAGTGGAAGAATCTTGTAGCTAGTAGATGAAGAGATAGTGATGTAGAGATACATACCTAGCAAGAAATGAAATGAGTTATGAGAAGGAGGTTTATACCAGAGCACTACAGACAAGAGTTATTCATGCCTCTTTAGACATTAAGGCAAGGAGGCAAAACTGTTGACGAATATGTACAGGAGTTTAAGACACTAATGATAAGATGTGGGTTAGTCGAACCTCCTGAACAGACCTTAGCGCAATTTATGTCTAGGTTGAAATATGAGATTACATGTATTATAGAGCTGCAGAGGTATGACACCAGTGATGAGGCCATTCGGTTAGCTCTGAAAGTGGAGAGATTTAGATGATTTAATCCATTTTGAGTAGCGAGTTAGAACGACTAATAAGCTGTATAAGTCAAATAGTTAGCAGGTTGAACAGAAGGGAATAGGGGGAATTGATAAGATTGTGGACTCAAATGCAACTATTACTAATAAGGAGAGGGAAATTTCTGGAAAGGGAAAAGCGGTTGTTGGGGCTGATATTCGACAAATAGTACCAGAGTTATCAAGTGGAAAGATGCGTTAAACCCAATGCTTCAAATGCATAGGCTTTGGACACATGGCTGCTCAGTATCCCAACAAAAGGGTGTTAATTGCTATGGAGGTGGAAAATAAGGATTGCAAGGAAGAGATACTTGAGGTAATTGATTTGTCAATAGTGCTACAAGAGTATTATGATGATCCTAATGTTGAGGCACATGAAGACAAGGGAAATGATAAATATCTAGCTATTAATGCGTTGCGTAAGGTAATGACTACATCTCCAAATGTTGAGGATGTATAGAGAGAAAACCTATTCCATATCCCTATTGGGTTTAAGGTAATCTTTGTACTCTTTTTATTGATGATGGTAGTTGCACAAATGTAGTAGTTGTTGCAATAGTAAATAAATTGCAACTAGTCACTAGTCTACAACTTAATCCCTATAAATTACATTGGTTAAGTTTACAAAACAGTCGATATATTACTCAAAGGGCTAAGGTTCCAATCAACATAAGAAAAAATACTAGGATGAAATTGTTTATGATGTTCTTCCCATATGTACATCACATATACTATTGGGTAGACCTTTGTTATTTGATAGGAGAGTGTTGCATGATGGGTTTAGAAACACCTATGTGTTTCAAAAGGATGGTGAACAAGTTGTCTTAACTCCTATGTCACCAACTAAGGTACACTAGTTCTAAGAATCGATCAACAAAACTACTAAGCAATCAAGACTTCAAGGTGACAAGCACATGCAAACCAAGGTTTTTAATCTAAGAAAAGACCCATTAGATTTGAGGGGAAATCTTCCACAAGCCCAAGGAGATGATGGGAATCAAACCCATGTAACCACAAAATCCATTAACTAAGCAAAGAGCTAAAGGACTACAACACTTAGCATTAAGAACCCTTCTTGAACAAATGGAACCGAAGACATTCACATAATGTCTTCATTTATTTTATATAATTGTTTTGTATTTAATCAAGTACATTTGTCGATATTATAGGAAGAAGATGAAACACACTAGCACTTGGTTGTGGATGATTGATGGTCCATGTTGAACCAAAATGGACTTAAAGGACCGGCCATGTGCTACATAATTTGACCGAAATGGAGCCTAGAAGACTGGCCATGTGTCACCATTTGCACTATGTTATTTTTTTTCCTAATTAGTACTATTATAAATACTTGTAAAGAGACAACAAAAAGACACTTTTTGGAGATATATTTTGTTGGCTTCTTTATCGTGAAAAGGGTCTCTCTCTTTCACAAAAACACTCTTATCAATTCAAATTTAAGGATTGTGGCGAGTGTGGCTTGGGTTGTTGTGAGTAATATCAATAATTGCAAGTTATTCCTAATTCTACTAGTGTAACATATATGGTAAGAATTTGGAATGTTATTTTGTTCTTGCACATGCAATTGGGTTCACGTTCAATTAAGGAACATGCCTATTTCGTGGACTTTTGTTTAATTGTTTCTTCAATTAGCATTATGTAATTGAAATTGGACTTGAAGCACATCACCTAATCTCTCTTCATGCGATGGGGGTTGCTGAAATCTTGAGGGAGGTAAGTTCATTCTTTATTGATTTTGATTTCGGTTACTCTAAGAAAAATTCATATGATTTCTCCACCTTGGATTAGAGGTGTTATTAGAGGGGTTGTTTTCTAGCCTAAAGGGGTTTCCTAAATAGTCTGCATATTCCCATTGACCCTATACATCGACTTCTCCCAAGTTGCTTTTGGGATTGATAGAAAGTGCATTCAACTATCTACTAATGGCTATTGGCTAAAGTTGTCACCGCATTTAATTCGTAGATGTCAACTACTCTATTCCTCACCTTAACACCTTCCCCTTTGAGAATTGTTCATAGCCATGTCCTCATTCAAGGATTAAACCTCTTCGAGCATTTTAGTATTTAATGTCCCTCTAGTAGCGGCATTTATTATTTGCCTAGTTAATAAATTCAAACTATTGTAGAAAGTTTAAATCTACATCAAAACGGCTAGGCTATGATGTGGGCATCTTCTCAATAGCTCATTGTATCTCTCTTAAGTGTCATATAAGGTCTCATCCTCTAATTAAGCATAAGATGATATAAGGTTGAATTCGAAAGTTGTTAGCAATAACAAGTGGCCTAACGATACTTGAATTGGCTTTAACTAAAGAGGATTTGAAGTAATTGGGCATAGTTTACTATTGGTTTTAGTTTTCATCACTCATGATTTCCGACTTGTCTTCTTCCTCTTCTACCTTAATTCTCAGAGGAGATCCTTGATTTCATTCCTCTATTGTTTGTCAAACTAGTACCGTAAATGCCTAGCTATCATTTGAATCCCCCCCCCCCAAAAAAAGCACATTTGATGGAGTATTTTTGGTCATACACTACTGAAATAAAAATCAAAAGAACTTGAAAACAAGAAACAAAAAAAAGAAAAAAAAAAGGTTAAATTAATAAAGTGATCAGTGTTCTTAATATCAAAATCCCTGGTAATAGTGCCAAAAACTTGATCTAAGGCAGGTGTATCTATCAAATTTTGTAATATAGTATATTAAATACGAATATCGTTCCATAGGGATTGTGGGTATTAATACTAACATATACCCTATTATCTAACTAATAAATTATAAAAAAATGATTTATCTAAAAACTATAATGGAATATTAACTAAAGAACTAAGACTTTAATGAAAGATAGAAAAGCAAAGCAATTTAGAATTAACTTCAAAATGGTAAAACTAGTATCTAAACTTTGTCTTCCTTAGCAATTATTATGTGACATTAACAAAAATTATTCAAATCATTCTGAAATTTCATTAATTGGGGGACTTTCTAATTTAAGCCGATAACTTTCTCAAGCTTATTACCTCTAATCTTAAAATTACCTATTTGAATCTCTTCACAATAGCATAATTCAAAGATCACATTAAAAACATTAAATTTCCATAAATTAAATAAACCTAGAAGAATTATGTAACTTATTGCTAATATTACATCAATTCTCTTCAAATATACTAGATCTAATTATACATCAAATTTCTCAATCTTAATATATAATATCAAATAGATAGAATAATACACTAAAAATATTAATTTAATCAAAACATCTAGAACAAGTGAATGAATCAAGAAACATAAAAATTCATTGATTGATAAAAATTTAAATCACATAATAAACCTAGGTTCCAAAAGTCTAGATACTAAGGAAAATTAAGCACTAACCATACTAAAAACTGAATTTTTCAATGATGTATAAACATTCATCATCAAGGAAATCAATTAAACAAAGAAAGACCTTAATTTCTTGAAGTGTAGAAAAGTAGTTATCTTATCTTTCTCTAAAACCATAGGATAACTTAGAAAACGCGTCTCCTTTTTTCTTTTGATGTCGAGTCCTCTTCTATTTATACAATTAGTGTCAAAAACTCTATGTTTTAGGCTAATACACTGTCCAACATGGTAGGTCGTGTCCAATTCATCAATTAGAATCGTGTAAAACATGACGTTTTAACAAACACAACCTAAACACGGTCATGTCTATAAGTCATGTCTAAATTAATTAGATCAAAAAGATATATAACCAACAAACATAGTTGTGTCTAGAGGTCGTTTCTAAATCTCTGTAAAGCTTTAAATTCAATACATTCTGAACATGGTCATGTTTAGGCTATATCTAACTTCAAAACTTCATAACTTTTTTTATTCAGCTCCAAATTGAGTAAAATTGGATTCGTTTTCTTCATTTTTTTAATTCTACTATCCATCAAAGCCCTAAAATCAAAATATTATTCAATTAAATTTTAAATTCTTCAAAAACATGCCAAAATCAAGGGAAAAACATGCTAAATCTCACTTTATATATATATATATATAATTGAGCACTTATCAAGAAGAAGAGACAACAGCAAAAAATTGATGAAGGATTATAAAATTATAAATATAAGTCAGATGGCATTTGAGGAATTTTTAATAGAGTTGCATTTTCAATATTACACTTTGTCATCATATTCATTAAGCTTCCTTATCTCTTGTTCATTATTTTGCAAGTTTATTATGTGAGAACTAAGTATAGTACAAGTGAGCTTATATCTTACATATTCTTAAAAGAATACTACACTTGAAATTGTATTTGTTTTTGTGAGAACTTGTGTAGACTTTTGAGCCATTATGTTTAAAATTAATAAAGTAGTGTGTGAAGTCCTCGATTGGAGTCAATTATGTACCATGGAGAGTAAAGGGTAGTCCAAACTCTATGTTATATTTGAGCTTACGCTCTATCCCTATCTCTTTTACTTTTTGCAATTTATTTATTCATTTTTTTCTTAATTTGCTTCGTTTTTAGCATTTTTCCAAGAAATTCCACAAGTTGCATTAGAAAGCCATTAAATACAATTCAACCCCCCGCCCCCCTCAGTTCCTCTCAATTCCTATTGTAGTATTTCATTTGATATTAGAGATAGTCTCTAAGTTCACTTGTTTGGTTAATCACTTCTTAAAGTAAATATCATAGCAACTAATGTGCTATGCTTTTTAAAGGGTCAAACAATAAATAGACCACCTCTATTAACCAATAACAACTATCCTTATTGGAAATGTAGGATGAAGATTCTCATTAAAGCACAATTTCTCCCCCAACTAATCAATGAACAAGGAGGAAACACTCGATGCTAAGCAATGGTAGGCAATGTTAGAGGAGTGAAAGAAAAGGAGAAGGAAACACAAAGTCCATGCTATAGCTCCATATTAGCGAGTGGGAAGAGGAGAACTATGAATGATGTTGTTACAATGGTGGTGGAAGTGGAGAATTTGGGGTCTTATGACTTCTATGCTATGTATGATGGGCATAGTGGTTCAAACATTTCAAATACGTGTTGTGATAGGTTGTACAAGATATTGGCAGTGGAATGTAGGTAGAAGATGGGATGGAAATAGGTGGTAGGTAAGGGTAGACGTGGTTCTATTCAATACGATTTGTCCTTTAAACCAAATCAAATTATATATTAAGGTTTGGTTTTCTTTTTTTCTTAAATTGAACTTAATTGTATAATTTGGTTCTTGATTTTTTCTATCCAAAAAAGAAAAAAAAGGTGTAGTTTAGTTCAATTCACAGTTCAAACTATTTTTACATGTGTTATTAATTTTTTTTCTATATAGTAGTAAAAAAGTTATAGAAAATTGTAATTGACATAAAAATATTTTAATTTATTATTATTTCTTTGATATTACCTACCATGTTCAATACCTATTTGATATATTTAAGGAGATTTTATTACATCTCTTAAGGTAATTATGACTTATATATCAGCCAATAGCAAAAAATATAAAACAAAAAATTAGTAAATTATTTGATGAAAATCGATATAAAGCAAGTGTACCTATGAAATTTTGTAATATAGCATATAAAATACGAATATCATCCCACAAAAATTACAAGTATAAATACTAACCTATACCTTATTAGCTAACCTATAAATTATAAAGTTAACTGATCTAAAAATTATAACAAAATACTAACTAAAGAACTAAGACTTTATTGAAAAATAAAAAAGCAAAGCAATTTAGAATTAACTTCAAGATGATAAAACTAGTATCTAAACCTTGTTTCCCCTAAGAATTATTATGTTACATTAACAAAAATTATTCAAATCCTTCTTAAATTTCATTAACTAGGGGAATTCCTAATTTAATTTATTAACTTTCTCAAGCTTATTAAGCCCTAATCTTAAAATTACCCATTTGAATCTATTTACAATAGTCTAATTCAAAGACCGCATTACAAAGACAATAAATTCTCATAACAAATTTAATTACATCCAAAAGAATTATATAACTTATCTCTAAGATTATATCAACTCTTTTCAAACATGTTATATATAATTATGTATCAGATTTATCAATCTTAATATATAATATCAAATAGATAGAAAAATACTCTAGAAATATTAATCTAATCAAAATATTAAAAACACATGTATAAATCAAGAAACATAAGAATTTATTAAATAATAAAATAGAAATCCCAGTGACATAATAAACCTAGGTTTCAGAAGTCTAAATACTAAGGAAAATTAAGCACTACTCACATTGAGAACCGAATTCTTCAATGATGTATAAACATGCATCATCAAGGAAATCAATTATAATAAAGAAAACCCTAATTTCTTAAATTGTAGAAAAGTAGTCATCTTATCCCTCTCTAAAACTCTAGAACAAGTTAGAAATAATGTCTCCTCCTTTTTATGTAAAGTTCTCTTCTATTTATATGATGAGCATAAAAAAACTCTATGTTTTAGGCCAATACATTATCCAACACGGTTGTACTTCAGGTCATGTCCAATTCGTAACTCAAAATTGTGTAAAAAATAACATTCCAATAGACACAGCCTTATACATGGTCATGTCTAAATCACTTAAATCAAAGAGATACACGACCAACGAACATGGTCGTGTGTAAATTTGTTAGATTAGAAAAATACATGACCTTTCGACATGGTCATGTCTAACTTCATAACTTCTTCAATTTAGCTCCAAATTAAGTAAAATTGGATTCATTTTTTTCCTTTTTAATTCCACTATCCATCAAAGACCTAAAATAAAATATTACTCAAATAAAATTTAAATTCTTTAAAAACATGCCAAAAATCAAGAGAAAAACATGTTAAATCTCACTTAATATATATATATATATATAACTTGCTCACACTTAAGCATTTGCTTGTCCTCAATCAAATTAATCAAATCGAGTAATAGGACAAGAAACACTAAATCAAATTACTATTATTTAAGAAATCAATAATTCTTATTTAACCTCAAAATAGTTTAAGAACCAAATTTTTAATTAACTTGCAGTTTCAAAAGGAGATTAACTATAATTCTTATATGTTTCACTTAACCAATTGTCTTAAACATATAAAAGATTTAAAAGTTGAATTACCATCTCCTTAATTAAGAAAAAATCATAGACATTTTACTAACTCTATTAAAATGTATACACCCCATCTTTAATTTTACTAAGCACTATAATCCAAAATAAATATATCCACTTATCCTTTATTCATTTCTCTATTTTTTTTTTTCTAGGTAGTTTCATTGGTTAGTGAGTCCTAAACCAAATGATCTTAGGCTACTAGGTTTTAAGATACCCCTCCGAGCCATCCACTACCTTTATTTGATAGAGTTTATGACTTACATTTAATCTTAACATAAACTTTTCTCTTGATCCTTTTAGCGAGCTTTCAACCGATAATCTCAAATTCTTCACTCATGTTGACAAGTGTTATTCTACACGAAGGAAGCACCTTATATGCTTAATTACTTGGGTCAACAAAACCTACAGTTAAATTTTATTCAATTGTTTTAATTTCATCTCAACTATATTAATTTTTCAAGATATTTTCAAAAGATAAATATTAACTATTTATTTATCAAAGATTATAGTGTTCTAAAAATATCAAAAGAGAAAATATACATCAAAATGAAGTAAAAAGAAATCCATGACTAATTCCTAACAAGTAATGTTATTCAATTTCTAACTCTTCAAGTTCAAAACTTTGATCAAGTGTTCTATATTTCCAAAATAGTTTTTTTTTTCAAAATTGCAAGTTAACTTTATGATTTTCAGGTTAAATAAATAATTTTTTTATTTGTTAAATAATTACACATAGAACTCCCTTCCCCACACTTTAAATTGTACAATGTTCTCAATGCATGAATAAAAAGAAAAATGAACAAAATAAGAATCAAAGAAAACACAAAAACAATTACGGAAGATAGTGGAGAAAAGAACCAATACTTCTCTAAACATGGCGTCTATCCCATTGCGAAAGGAGCTCAATGTGTACAATGTTTATTCTTGAATGCTCTTAAACATGTAAAGCTACAAAAAGGCAAAGAGGAATAGAAACTAAAAAAACAAAACAAAACTTGAGTTACCTCCCAAGAAGCATTGTTGTTTAACATCGTTAATTCAACGCACTTATCTTTTTCTAGTCCAGTCGATGACCATGAAAATTTTGGCACTCAACTTGCATGAACTTATCCAAACTCTTTCACTTGCAATGAATAAGACGTTGCAAAACTGGATTTGTATAAATACCACATCGCACACCAGTGGAACCAAGTAAGTTAGATGTATTTAAGAAATAACAAGTATTGTTACTTTTAAGGGGTTATTGAATTGTGTAAGGCGTCTTAAAAGTTCTTTCTTCATCCCTAACTTTTAAGGTTAATGTTTTATTTCTTACATCTATAACTGCCTTGGAAGTAACTAGGAAAGGGAGACTTAAAATTAGTAATGCCCGATGTCCTCATTTGTATCTAAGATTACAAAATCCACTGAAAAAATGAATGTACCTACCTTAGCTAACACATCTTCAATAATGTCGATAAGGTACTTAACGGATCTATCGGCTAATTGAATGCTCATATATGTTGGTTTAGGGTTCATTAATCCTAACTTTTTAAACATATAATATGGAATTAAATTTATACTTACACATAGGTCAGCTAGAACTTCATTTATTGATAAATTGCTAATAAGACAAGGTAAAGGAAAACTCCTTATAACCTTTAAATTTCTTGGCAACTTATTTTGCATTAGTGCCAAGCGTTCCTCATTTAATGTCACAGTTGATATCTCCTCTAACTTCCTCTTGTTTGAGAGTAGTTGCTTTAAGTACTTAGCATATTTAGGCATCTATGATAAGGCATTAACAAAAGCTAAGTTAATATATAACTACTTAAAAATTTCAAGGAACTTACTGAATTGTTTGTTAGAGCAGTCTTTCTTAAGGCATTTAGGATAAGGTATGGGTGGTTTCTATTCCTTCACTTTTAGTGGTTCACTCTCTTTTTCCTTGGCTTCCTCTTCATTCCTTATTGACCCTTCTATAGTTTTCTATTCAACCTCTAAATCCTTTTTACTTTTAAAGGTTACTACTTTCACATGCTCTATAGAATTTGTCTTGATGCTTCCTAGCAGTGTCCTTTGTTAGCTTTCAGTCATTATCTTTACAAGTTATTTCACTTGATTTTCTAGGTTGTAGATGGAAGCTTCTTGGTTTCTTAAAGAAGTCTTAGTATTCTACAATCTAGCTTCATTAGTTTGAATATATTTAGTTAAAAGTTCTTTCAAACTTGATTTCTTCTCTTATGGTGGGGGTCACTAAAATCCTAGTGGAGGCAAGTTCATTCTTTGTTGATTTTGATTTTGGTTACTCTAAGAGAAATTCATATGATTTTTACATCTTAGATTGTAGTTGTTACTATAGCGGTTATTTTGTGGTCTAGAGAAGTTTCCTAAATAGTCCACCTATTCGCACTGACCATCTGCATCCACTTCTCTCAAGTTGCACTTGGGATTGATGAAAAGTGCATTCAGCTTTCTACTAATGGCATCAACCTTATTGACTAGAGTTGTCACTATGTCTAATTCGTAGATGCTCGCAACTCTGCTCCTCACCCTAGCACCTTCCCATTGAAAGATGTTCATAGTTATGTCCTCAATTAAGAATTGAACCTCTTCAAGTGTCTTAGTGTTCAATGTTCCTCCTATAGCGGCATCTATTATTTATCTTGTTGATATATTTAAACCATTGTAGAAAGTTTGAATTTGCATCTAAAGGGGTAGGCCATGATGTGGGCATCTTCTTAATAAATCCTTATACCTCTCCTAAGGGTCATATAAGGTCTAGGCCTCCAATTGAGCATAGGCTAATATGTCCTTCTTAAACTTGGCGGTTTTAATAAGTGGAAAGTATTTTTTTCAGAAACTTTTCAACCATGTCACCCTAAGTAGTGGTAGATTCTCTTGGGAGTGAATTCAGCCATTGTTTTGCTTGACCTCTTAGCAAAACGAGAAAGAGTCACAATTTTGCCGCATTATATAAAGCTCCATTGATTTTAAAAGTGTCATAAATCTCCAAAAAGTTAGATATGTGAGCATTGGGGTCCTCATTGTGTAATCCATCAAAGTGGACAACCTGCTACACCATTTACATAATATGAGGTTAAATTTGAAAGTTGTTATCAGCAATAGGTAGCTTGATGATACTTTTGCCAGCTTCGACTAAAGAGGGTTTTAAGTAATCAAACAGTCCATTATTAGTTCTAGTGTTCATCATCATGATTTCCAACTCACCCTCTTCCTCTTTTGTCTTAATTCTTACAAGAGATCCTTAATTTAGTTCCTCCACGGTTTGCCAAACTGTTCCTCGTAACTGCTTAGCTGTCCTTTCAAGTTTTAGATAAAAAATCAACACATCTGATGAATTAATTCTAGTCATGCACTACAAAAAGAGAAAAAAAAAAAACAAGAAGAAAAAAATGGTTAAATTAATAAAGTGATTAGTGTTCTTAATATCAAAATCCTCGATAACAGTGCCAAAAACTTGATGTGAAGCCAACATACCTATCAAATTTCGTAATATAATATATAAAATATGGATATCGTTCTATAAAGATTATGAGTACTATTACTAACTTACACTTTATTATCTAACCAGTAAATTATAGAGTTGATTAATCTAAAAACTATAACGAAATACTAACTAGGAAAACTAAGAATTTATTGAAAGACAGAAAAGCAAAGAAATTTAGAATTAATTTTAAGATAATAAAACTAGTATTTAGACTTTGTTTCCCCTATGAATTATTATGTGACATTAACAAAAATTGTTTTAATTCTTCTTAAATTTCATTGACTAGAGGAATCCCTAATTTGGTTTAATAACTTTCTCAAGTTTATTAAACCCTAATCTTAAAATTACTTATTTGAATCTCTTCACAATAGCATAATTCAAAGACCACATTACAAAAAAAAAAATTCCCATAACAAATTTAATTAAATTCGGAAGAATTATGTAACTTATTTCTAATATTATATTAACTCTTTTCAAACATGCTATATCTAATTATAAATCAAATTTCTCAATCTTAATGTATAATATCAAATAAATAGAAAAATACCTTAGAAATGTTAATCTAATCAAAACATCAAAAACACATGTATGAATCAAGAAACATAAGAATTTATTGAATAATAAAATAAAAATCCTAGTCACATAATAACCTAGGTTTCATATAGGGATGTAACCAGGATAGGTCCTAATAGGATACTCACATCGATCGACTTGATAAAAACCCCATAAGGTTTAAGGTCGAGTTACCGGATTTAGAAAAAAAACCTAATGAGAAAACCTGACTTGATTTTTTAAAAAGAATAATAAATTAATATTATAATTTATAATCGGTATATTTTATTTTATTATTTTTATATTTTTAATCAGTATATTTTTATATTTAATTTCTCTTTTCTTTCCATCACAAATAGATTAATAATAAATTAAAAAATGACATATGAAAAAAAAATTAATCATCATTCATGTCGAGCTCGAGTCGAGTTTAGGTCACATCATTTGTTAATCGGGTCGAGTTTAAAAAAAAAAACCTATCAAGTCAAGGCAGGTTTTTAGGCATAAACATTCTTTACCAAATCGAGTTCGAGTTTCAATAAACCCGTCCCAAACTCAATTTGTTTACATCCCTAGTTCCACAAGCTTAGATACTAAGGAAAATTAAACACTACTCACAGTGAAAACCAAATTCTTCAATGGTCTATAAACATGCATCATCAAGGAAATCAACTAGAATAAAAAAAAAAAAAACCCTAATTTCTTGAATTGTAGAAAAGTAGCCATCTTATCCCCTCTAAAACTCTAGAACAACTTAGAAATAATGTCTCCTCCTTTTTATAGAAAGTCCTCTTCCATTTATATACTGAGCATAAAAAACTTTATGTTTTAGGCCAACACGTTATTTAATATGGTTGTACTTTGGGTCATGTCCAATTCGTAACTCAAAATCGTGTAAAACATGATGTTCCAGTAGGCACGGCCTTAGACTTAGACACGATCGTATTTATAGGTTCTGTCTAAATTACTCATATCAAATGGATACACGATCAACAAACACGGTTGTGTCTAAATCTATTAGATCAGGAAGATACACGACCTTTAGACATGGTCATATCTATAAGTCGTGTCTAACTTTAAAACTTCATAACTACTTCAATTTAGCTCCAAATTGAATAAAATTATATTTGTTTTCTTCTTTTTTAATTCCATTATCTATCAAAGCACTAAAATCAAAATATTACTCAATTAAAATTAAAATTCTTTAAAAGCATGCCAAAATCAAGAAAAAAAAATCTTAAATCCCACTTAATATATATATGTGATTGAGCACTTATCAAAAACCAAATAAGAGAAAGAATAGAATCCTCTTTTTTAGTCATACATTCTCTAGATTTTCACCACTATTTTCTTTTTTCTTTTACTCCTCACGGTTCAATTCAATTTGAAATGATTTGGTTCAATTCGTAATTTTTTCGACCTTAAGAAAAAAAAGTTCAATTTGATTCGCAATTTTTTTCAAATTTAAAAAAACTTTCTAAAGCTAATTTATAGCCTGGTTTGATTCACAATTTGATCAATTTTTTTGCTCACCCTTAATAGTAGATTTAATTAGGAGAAGATAATGAAGAGGTGTTTTAAGAAAATGGATTAAGAGGTGAAAAGAAGAGAAGCTAAGAAAAGTGGAAGATCGATAACTATAGCAGTGTGGATTAGACGTGTACAAGTGGGTTAAATAAATCGACCCAGCTTAGCCCACTTTAGCTCGAAGGTTAAATGGGTTAACTTATAACGACCCATTTAACAAACAAGCTAGAATTTGTTGGTCTTAACTCAGTACGCATGAATTGGTGAGTTAAACAGGCTAATCCACTAAGTTAGTCCATTTAACACATTTATACTTTTTAATGAGTTAAATAGGCCAATACAATCCATTTAACCCATTTAAGCATTTTAGTGGGTCATATGAGTTAACTCACAATCCATTAAGAATAGATTTTATTTTTTATTTAAAATTATACAAAATATAAAGTTTATAGCAACCATGTATTGTTTATATAACAGCACAATGAATTGACTTAATATTTTATATCATAATGTGGATGTTATAATTACAACATGTTTATAATATGAATATAACAAAATAATGAAAAAAATTAAGGAATGAAACCAATGAAGAAGATGAATGATAATATGTAGCTTGACTTTTGTAGTTTATTATATTAAGTTTAAAAATAAAGTAAAATAGTGATTCAATGTTACATCATAAGTATAATATGTAGTTAGGGGTAAGTTACGTTGAATTTTTTTTTTTTTTACTTGGGTTAATGGGTTGATCCACTTTAACTTGTTGATTAAATAGGCAGGGTTTGTTTAGCTCACTTTTTAAACAAATTGAAAATGTCAATCTTAATTCATTTCTTAAGCGCGTTAAATAAGTCAATGTGTGAGTTGTGTAAATGGGGAAAGAAAAAGATGTGATAGACAATTGTGGGGACTCAAGGGCCGTTTTATGTTGTAATGGTGTTGCTATACCGTTGTCCAATGATCATAAGGTGAGGTGAGGTAAATTTGATTTCTTTCTTATAAAATATTCTTATCGAGACTTTCAGAGCATTTGGTAAGTGGAACTGTGGAAGAAAGTAGTATGCCACGCAAATTAGTTATGCTGATAAATACCAATTTCACATTTATGATAGTTTTTGTCATCGTTCATGATAAATTTAGGTTGATGCTTTGCCTAGCTTATATATATATAAATATATACTGAGAATGGATCCAACTTTTCTTCATATATTTTCTTCGAATTGTTTTCACCATCTACATTTGCATTGAAGAATTTTACCCATGCAATTGAATTGCACTTGGAACCATATAGATGGAATTGACCAAAGTACACTAACAAATCTAAAATGCTAGTGTGTTTGAAGTATTATTCTAAATTGATAAGAAACAAACGTAAATGAAGGTTTTACTGGTATGTAAAAGTAGCATGATAATGTTACATCATAAATGGGCATGCTTTGGGGGATTCATAGCTCTTCTTTTACCAAAGTCATAGATAATGTAAATTTTTCTTGACATTTTCATGGTTTGATTGAGTAAAGAGTCATACTAGTTTAAGCTAATATTGGAAAATTTCCCAAAGCAAAACAGACCAGATGAGCAAGAAAGAGTGGGAGTAGTAGGAGGAAAGATCATACATTGGAATGGAGCCCAAGCATCTAGATTATTGGCAACTTCAAGATCTATAGGTGCGATTCGGTTCTATAAAGACTGATCCATTCAATTTCAATAGCATGTTAATCTAAAATTGATGAAGAACTAAAGAACAATGATACTCTTATTTTCGCATATCACCTTGGAATTGCTAAGAACAAGATACCATGAGACTTATTGGGGTAATGTAGGTAAGGGGATAGTCATTAAGGTTTTGCAGCATGTTTCGATGTAACGACGATTATATGACAAATCTTATCTCGTATATATATTTTTCCGATTGACTGGTCTAAGGGTACTTCCTATAATTGTTGATAATCTACCTGTTGCGTTAAGTTTAAATAAGGACTGAAAAACAACATGCTACTCAAAAGTGATAAGTTATGAATTTATATAATTTTATCTAATTTTTTATTATATATATATTTTAATAAAAAATATATATTTAAAATTTAATTAGGAAAGTCAACCATTTAAAATATAATATCAAACAAATTCAATCACGGTTCCATCAAAACTCTAAACCAAAATTTATGTACCACATAATAAGAAACAATTAGGTTTTGTTTTAATATATATATATATTTCGGCCGCATCAAATGGGGGAATAAGAAGTAGAAAGAGGGAAACGGTACGACGAACGGAGGACAAAATTGAGAGAACGGCCGACAGAGGGGACAAGATCTAGAGGGCAAGAAAGCCAATTAAAAAAAAAAAAAAAAAAAAAACGTGGCCACGGAGACCGAGTGACGAACAAGAACGGAACCGAGAACTCCAGAACAAGAACGGAGATTAACGAGGAGAATAGATTTTTACGGAGATAAACAGAATTGGGATTATGAACGGGGAAAATTAATTTACGTTGAAGACGATGAAGACAGAGATTTTATTCAGGAAATTCAATTGTTTCATCTTTTTTTACTTGATTTTTTTACACACTACAAATTAAAAATTTTGATTCTTTAATGGATTGTTTCTATTTGTTAATGTGTTTTTTTATTTAATCATGTGCTAAATTTTTTTATATCAGAAATTTATGAACCCTAATTACTAATTCATATTTATTACTCTATTATAATATATATAGATATTTGAATTATTTTTATTATGAATCTTGATACTATAATTATATGTTTAGGACTCAAGACATATGATTATAGGATATTTTATTGAACTGGAAAGAGATTTAAGATTACTCAAGATTCTTGTTGAATTGAGTTAGTTTAATCGAAAGATTTACTATCTTTAATTAAACTGAATTTAGGGCTTAATACGATGTTTTTATTAATTTTTTATTAAAGTAACTTAGGAAAAATTAATTTATGACACTAGTTAATTATAATTTGTAATAAGAATAATTGTAAATTTGAATCCATATTAATTTGACTAGAGGAATCTAAGAAATTAAATCGGTTGATTCATAATTTAATAATTTGAAAAATTATTTAAATTATTATATCATAAAAAAGACTTTAAAATTCAAAAAAAAAATAAAAAACTTTAGCAAATTTACAAGAATAGGCAAGTAGCCAAATATAATTATAATTTAGTTATAATATGATTAGTATATTAGGTAAATTCAATTTTTTCACCTTATTGATTGAAACAAGAAAAGTTAATTTTAGTAATCATTTTAATTTCATTATTAATTTCGGTTAGCATTAGTATATATTTATTTTAGTTTAATATTTTTTCTTGTGCTTCGATAATAATAAAATTGATATTGATTTGATAATTAATTTAATTTTCGTGAAAATGATAACCCTATTATTTCGTTATTACTTGATGGATCTAGTATACTTGTAGTGGATAATTTTATAAAGCCATACACAATATCAGAACCTATGGTGACCATCAAAGGAATGAATCAGACACCTTTCCGGTGATAGCAACTGACAGTGTTGCCCAATGAGGTAGTTTTCAAGTTGTCCGAAATTGCTTGGATGGACAAATCAGGAAGAGGATTAATGGGGGATTCAAGAGTAAGTAGACCTGAAAAGGATGCAGCTAAATTGGCACGGTTGGCAATGGTGTTTGGAATCAATGATCTCAAGAAGATCGTAACAACTCCTAAATAACACCAACCTTTTGAAATCTTTGATGGTCCTGCTTTAAAAGGTATGCTCTGTTTTATGGCAGAGAAAAATATATAAATGAAGCAGGTTTAGTTAGATCTGAATGGTGGAACGAATGAAAACACTGGCGTTATTAGAGTACGATGTCCAAGGGCAGACCAAGAGGCAGCTAGACTCCGTAGCCCCCCTTAGGTACAATCCTGGATCTGCCACTAGTTCGTGTTACTTAAGTAAATCTAGGTAGGCAGAGCATAAGATGAACGAAGATGTAATTCATATAGGGATTTCTATAAGATACACGGAAAAAAATCAGAAAAAATGCAAGTAAGAAAATGGATAAAACACCTATGAAATTCCTTAATATTCTTAAAAAGCAAAGGTACATTGCATCATTAAACAAACTATATGTCCTAGGAAACAAAAGGGAAATGTTGCAAAGATTGCAACTAACAATAGTAGAGGAATACCCCCCAAAAACCCAAAGATGACTCCAAAATCAATAAGGAAGTCATTTTCTTTGCTTCTCAAATCCACTCTTCACTGTCTTAAAATGTTTCGACTCTCTGTGTAAATAGCGAAGAGGAGAAAGAGGATGAGCACTCCTTTTTTAAATCGTCTCTTCACTCCTTTCGTCCTCCAGCCTTTAGCATTATTCATCACCGACTTTGTCTAAAACACCAATCGGATCAGGGTTCCCAAATCAACAAGTGAAAATGAAAGTTTGAAAAGAGAGAGAGGACTTTCCCTGGACTGCAAATCTGTATCCTGAACAATCTTTTTCTTTTTATACAAACCCAAAAACTGTGCACTCTCTTTTTTTTTTTTTTTCTTTTTTTCTTATGTTAAGTAGTTTTCCTAGGCCAAAGTGTAGCTTGAGACGGAGATGTCTGCTTGAGATGAAGCATGGATGTAAACAAACTCGAGGCTTTTCCCAGCAGGTAAAGATTGAATCCATGAAGGGAAGCCATATGAATCACCGGATTGAGTTAAACCCCATAGAGGTCCATAGAGCTTGGAAATTGAAAGACTTAGATTCTTCAGAGTTTTATCAGATTTGTTAGTCACCACAGTTGAGTACCTGTAGTAAGTTTTCCCGCTTGCACTCCACGACGTTGTCATCTTTTGCTCAATGGACAGAGGGCTAGAAGTAGTAGCTGTAAGAAATTTCAAAGTTAGGAGTAAAACAAAACTTCTCAAATGGGTTGCATTTAAAGTAACTAGAAACGAAAAACTGCATAGATTTAGTTTGCTAAAAGCATACCAGGAGTTGGATTTGGCTTGGTAATTACTGGTTTTGGTGCAGGAACAACCACTGCATGAAAAAACCATGAGTTATTTAGTTGTTGATATTAAATGAATCCTTAGTCCTAGATTTAGAACGCAGCTAGAGGAATTCGGGCCATTTACCTGGAAGGAGCTGATTAAACCCACCATGCCCACCACTCAATCTAGCTAATATACCAAAAAGAGGAGCATTATTGTAGGTTGCAGGCTCAGTTTGCTCATAATTGTCTCTTTGATCAGCAAAGTTGTCGTATGCATCAGGACCACCAACAAGAGCTCCTGTGAGTAGATTAGGATCGTTTGCTTTCCTGCTAAACCAGGTTGCATAACCTCCTCTGCAGCTCACAAATGAGGAGTCGACCTTTATGGAAACGATTGAAGCCCCTCGGTGGTGAACTTGCCTAGGGTAATTGTTCCCGTATCCCACCATGTAGCTTGTAGCCCTAGGGTTGTCTCCAAGGATGTAGTCTATCTGCAAAAACCAAAACCATTGTTCAGTAAGGCCAAGATACATATGTTGGGATCAATTCTCTTGTATCTCCAATGAGACTACATAATTGATGAAGTTTTCAGGCACCTGAGACTTTGCGAAGGAGAGGAGTTCAGAAGATGGAACACTGCCAGAAGAGCACCGCACGTTCTTTCCTGATGAAGAAAGATAATCAGAGTAAACTGCCAACAGGAATGAAGCACTTGTGACAAATTGCATGTTGTTCCACCTCTGGCGGAAAATGAGCCCTGCAGGGGTCTTCTGAACATTCTTAGAGCCCTTTCCGAGGCATGAGCACAAGAAGTACTCAGCCTTCTGTTGGTATCTTTCAAAAACTGATGCATGGTGACCAGCCTTGCCTTGCATCAAGAACTGCATATAGAAAAAAACCATTATTATTCATAAGCTCAACAAAAACATGCTAAGTTATATAACTTCCCATGCATCAAACATAAATAGATCCAAATGATAATCTAATGATGGACTGTGATTCCTTGTTTGAACCTTCTCAGTAAATTTAAGATTATGCCATCATAAAGTGCTGCTAAACAGACCGATCTTATCAAAGTTTATGAATGATAAATCATAGATTCCAATTGGTGTCAAGATTTCTAAACTGAAGTCCTTGATATTAGACATCGGAAAAATTGGCACATTTATTAAATGCCAATGCTTGAAAAGGAGAATACCTTGGCCACAAGTGTTTGGACACCAGCATACTTAACATCCCAGCCAAACTCAGTCATAGACCAACCGGTTCCACCAAGTGACTCACCATTCTTACCAAGGTAGTCCAAGTAATATTGATTGTTAGTTGCTTGGTACAACCATGCTGCACTCCAGAGCAACTCATCCTGTACCAACCAAACTCACCCAACTCAATAAATATAAATCTAATCTAATTAAATTTATTTATTATGTGACTAGATTATTTGCTATTAATGTTAAAACATATATAAAAGACAACAACATACATTGTACCCACTAACTGATTGGTAGTACTTCTGAGCCACTGTGATGCTGCCATCATATTTGCCTCTGTACTTGTCTGCAAATTCAAATAGCTGGAAAAACCAAATAGAATAATAAGCAAAGTTGAGTTACCAACAGTACTACAATACAGGTATTTTAAATATAAAACTGAGAAGTGCCCTTTATAAAACATTTAACTATATGAGATGCATGTGTCTATATTTAACGGGATCATTCAGACCACTGAAAATCTTCTTATATTAATTTCTATAACTGTTTTAACGATTATATAATGTAAGAACAGTTCCATCGGAAAGATTGTGAAAGTCACCTAATGATTCAGGCGGCGTTGTCAGGATACTGTTATTGTAAAGTTTTCTAATACCACTGTTGGACTCAATTGCAACAGATCACCGACATTGAAGCATGCCTCTCATGTGATAATAGAGGAAAAATGTCACTGAGAAAGTGAGCAGAGAGTACAGCACAACCAGACAATGCCCGTGATTGGCTCCCTTTTTTTTTATTTTAACAAAATAAACAATAAATAAAACACACCAAAAATAAAAATAATAAGAATTAAACTACAAAACTTAATATCATTTATTTTTATAGTTACAATTTGTGAATTAAATTTTTTAAAAATAAAAACGCGTGAAATGAATGGAATAAAACCAGTTTTAGAAGACAGACATCTAATCCATGATAAGATAAGGTTGAGAATATTTAGCAAAATTCGCATTAAATGCAGTAATAAGTCATATTATTCCAATCAGCTAATTTTGCAAGCATTTGATGCGGATTTGGTTAAATTGGTAGAAACATTAACGAGGAGGTGTAAACCCTAGTCAATGCATGCTTCCAATTATCTGCCGCATGCACCGACAGATCTTACATTAAAAGTTTTCTTTTTTCTTATTATCTTTTATTTTTTTTATTTTTACAGTTGAAAAAAAAGGTTAAACCTAATGTAACCGCCTATCCTAGCCTAGCGCTATTAAAAGAACCACACATTTATTACACACCTCGGGTCGTGTTCTCCAAAGATGGGCTCCAAATTAATTACAGGTCAAACTCTGAATTATTAAATATATAAATTAAGTTTCTATTAACCAAAAAACAAAAAAAAAAATGAACGATTTTATAATAGCGTCTTGTGAATAGTACTCGATGATATTTAATAAGCCCAAATAAAGGAAACATTTTGTTTTTATACACCGACTATATATTTTGCCAAAGTAAATTGATGAAAATGTGTAATTTTTTTAACTTCTTTTTTTTTTTTTTGATAATCACTTGAAACACCTAAGAACAATTTTTATCCCCTCTTGTAAAATGCTCAATAGATATGCGTAATCTTTTTCTTTTTTTTTCTATTTACTTTCAATAAGAACCCCTAGCACCTTATAATAATAGTTTTGTTGTAATTATTTTAGTTTTATTACCTAGAGACTTTTTTTGTGGGTGGGGGGGAAGAAAAAAAAACGATTCCTGCAATTAGTGCCCTATTAAGTGTTCTTGACGGTGACACAAAAGAGGACAGAGGGAAAGGGGACACTATCACACTCAATATGGACATTACCACTTGTTCTTTTCTTCCCTTATCAAAAAGTAAATTTTATTTAATCACAATGTCCAACAAAATAGTAGCAAATGAATCATAAGAGGTTTAATGGGTATTCCCTTCCAAGCCAATCCATGTTGTAAAATATGAAAGATGTTAACGGATACTTCTAAAAATTTTATTTTCTTCTAATTAATACTTGAAACTATAGTTGATAAAAAGATAATTATAAGATTCGGAGAAAATGGGGCACCTGCTCGGCGTGGTGGAGTAGCTCACTCGCATAGGAGGGGTTGCTGTGCCTAAACACAATGGAGGCAGCAGCCATTGCGGCGGCGGTTTCACCGGCGAGATCCGACCCGGGATTGCTCGGGTCGATCTTATATGCCGTTCGATCTGTGGTCATATCCTCTGGCCTTTGCCAGCAGTAGTGGTCAGTGTTCCCATCTCCAACCTAAATAAACCCAGAAATCACCATCAAACCATTTTATTAAAAAAAAAAAAAAGGGAAGATCTAAATCCACATTAATCAACAGTAACAAATAAAAATAAGTTTTTTTTTTTCACTACAAATGATTATTAAATTATTGAAGGGGATAAATCATTATTTTACGAACCTTCAGTTGCAGTTAAAAAGGAAACATAAAGCCCATTGAAAGAGACAACTACATGGGCCCAAGTGTCTTAAAGAAGACACGTATGACAAACCATGAAAAATTTTACTCTTTTAACCTATTAAAATTGACCTTTTATGACTCCTAACATTTGCAACTACATGCAAATAAATAAATAACAAAAAGAAAAATTACTCCCATTTTTTCAATTTCTTTCTTTCAATTTTAGGTAGCAATAGTAAAAAAAAAAAAATGATAGTGGTGGTGGTGGTGGTCCGGATTTCCATTAGTGGTCCGGTCACGTAATATGTTTTCAAATATCTGGAACATCCGACCCGATTTAAATCGGGATACAGTTCTGATTGTGAAAGGTACCTCTCCATATAGAACATAAGGTTCTGGATGAGCCTTGATGAAGTAATCAGTTCCCCACTTAACAGCATCCATGGCGTGACCAAGCTCTCCATTGGCAGCCATCTGCTTCCCGTATTCAATTATGCTCCATGACATCATTGTCACTGTGAATGCCATTGGAAGACCAAACTTCACATTGTCACCAGCATCATAGTACCCCCCAACCAGATCCACCTAAAAGTAAAAAAATTCCCAAATTTCAAGCCAATTTCATCATACAACTATCAACAGTCAAAATAAAGGATTAATTCGAGACTTTCGAATCAATGAGTTTGAAAAAAAAAAAAAAAAAAGGAAAATGTACTCACTCCACTAGCTTTGCCATCGCCTAGACCGGAATTGGCTCTCCATTTGACTCTCTGGTTACTTGGTAAATGACCAGATCTTTGTGCTTCAAAGAACATGATGCTCTTACTCAATGCTTGACCATAGTCATGTCCAGCAAGAGCCAGAGGAAGAAGACAGAGCAACATAAACACAGAACCCATTGAGAAAATCCTTGAAATTTCCTCCATTTTTTCCACAATGCCAACTAAGGAATATGAATATAACTCCCTCTAGAAATAAAGTTAACAAATTCAACTGCTTCTGTGTATTGTTTATTATTGTCTACACTGTCTTTAACAAAATGGTGTTGTTTCTTTTGGAGTCTTCTATAACACAAAAGAGAATCCCATAACAATGGCAATGTGTGAAAAGAGGAAAAGAGGGAGGGAGGGAGGGAGAGGGAGAGGGAGAGAGAGAGAGAGAGAGAAGGTTTGGGATTTGGGAAGAGCAGAGGGACATGAGGGGTTTTTATATTGAAGCGGAGGAGGGAGGGAAGTAACAAAAAGATGGCATACAAGCAGAGATCAATTAGTGCCACACCACATGTGCAACATTATTTCGACTCCATTAAAGGGTGTCTAAAAACTTTAATTAAAAAATTTAATGAAAAAATATTTTTCATATTTCAATGATATATTTTACGAAATAATAAAAGTATAAAGATGTATAAAATTTTTCTCGTTAACAGTTTCTATCATTATTAAATATGGTAATGTTTTGGGAGAAATTATTTCTGTTTCGGAAGGTTGAAAATTAAAAAAAAAAAAAAAAAGAAATAACAATCGAGAAAGAGAGGCCATGTGCGTCTCCTTAGCCTTTTCACAGAATTGGGTCGGTGCGGATTTAATGTACAGAGGGCAAAAAAAAAAGAGAGAAGAAATCACCTATGACATAGCCCTTGTCTCATGGGAAAGAAAATGTAAAAATATTATTTGGAATTTTTTTTTTAATGGCTATCGTTGTCCAACTTATTTTGGCCGAATAAATTTGATTTATCTAACATTCAAAATTATTCCTTCTTCCTACAAGAAAGTTCTTTTTACGGCACTTGTTGATCTGATAATTTTATATTTTGTTAAAATATGTTGCATTTTATAAAATAATTAATGACTGAAATTATTAATAGATATTCTCTAAACACTTCTTACAAGGGTATTCATATGAATTATAAAGACCCATTTAAGGAAGGAAAAAAAAAATTATTTGAGAAACATGCTCCTAAGATACAGTAAACTAAATTTAAATATAGGAAGCTGCCTTGTCAAAAGTTTTACATGATCCGTACAAGGAAAATGGGAAGGGAAAAAAAAAAAGAAAAAAAAAAGTGGGGTTGGGAAATTGGGAATTGCCTAAACGAGAGAGACGAGAGGAAGGAGACATGCAGCTTCCACTTTGGTTTGTTTAGTCAAAATGCTTTTTGGTAAATGTGATTGGGGGTATCTTCTTCTTTGGAAGTGTCAATATTGCCCTTGGACTTTCTTTGCTTTGCTTTACTCCTTTCCAAGTGTGGCATGTTAGGGTTCGAAGCATTATTGGCAATTGGAATTGGAATTAGGGATTGAATAATTAGGTAATCAACTGCCTAAAGTTGAAGTTGAACTCGGTTGACCATTTTTCACCAGCGTTACCCACGTTATATGGTTTGATAAATGATAACCTAGTCATGCCACATCAATCTATTACTATATATTTTATCTCCAATCTTCTCTTTATCTAGCGATTACTATGTGCAAAAGTTTGAATGTTAGAAGGACTTTACTGTCACAATCATAGGAAAAGAGCGAAAGAAAAAGAAATAATGAAAACTTACAAGGATAAAGTGGAATGGAGAGAGGAAAAGAAAGATATGGAGGAAAATAGGGACGGGTAGGTGGAAAATAGGAGAATGTAAACCAATTTATAAGAGAAGGCATCTCTTTTAGTAGCTTTAACATATAATGAAGACATATAGGTTGTATGTTTATTAATATATATATATATATATATATTATACATTTGTAAAATACTTAAAATATATTATATATTACTATAGTTTTTATAAAAATATACAGTACACAATTATATAATTATATTATTATATGTGTAGATGTAAAGATTTGATAATTTGTTAATGCATGTTATGTATGTACTACATAGGTCTTACATTTTAGGTGATAGTAATTAGCATTGCATTTCAAATGGTTCTAAAAACTAGGGGATGAGGTTGAGAAAAATTAAAGAAAGAAATATGTAATTGCGAAAGCTATCAAGTTGCTATAACAGAATATCTAGGAAAGTCTAAGGTCTTGGACAAAATCAAATTAAATCCATGAATTAGGTACTCTTGTGAGATGAGCTATGTGTATTTATTGGGAAGCGATTATCATTTGATTTACTTTGGTTATTAACAATCTATGTGAGTTGCATTATGCCCATGATACAAGGGGGCTTGGAGTGTGTATAACAAGCCTAAGATTTCATACAAGAGCATGGTAAAGAAAGAAGGGACCAAGATCCAAGAGAAATCTTAATTAATATAAGTATTGTTTCGATTCTACTAATTTAAAATTTTCTATTATATATATATATCAAATTTTATATTTTAAAAACATAATATACATGTATGTGTACATATGCATATGAAAATTTTTATGTATGGTATCAAAATATATATATGACATAAATTTTGATTGTAAAGTCAAATCAATGTATTATTTGATTTTTGGTAACATTAGGGATGCATGGATAATTTTCTAATTACATATGAATTCTAAGATGTTTTTTGTTTCAAGAAGATCCATACATGATAGTATTATAGTGTCGCATGAAGATTTTCATTTTTTGAAAAATAAAAGCAATGGAAACAAAGTAAATTGTGCAATCAAAATTAATATGAACGAAGCTTATAAAATGATAGAAAGATAGGCTAAGTTTGGTAAATCAATGGATTTCTAGGTTGATGGCATGTGCTACTTCTATTTCTTACAATGCTTCAATAAATAGAAAAGATGCAATTAACTTTTAATACCTATACAATTTGAGATATATTTTAGGAAGAGGACTTGAGTACCTAACAACTTGATGTTGCTTTTAACATAAATATAAGTCAATTAGTTTTTAAAGTTTTTTTTTTCCATAAAAATATGTATATTGACCAATTCTAGGAAGGTAGATTAGCTTATTAGTTGGGTTTCTAGATGGATATCAAGCTTCAAATAATCAATGATTAGATCTTGATCGCATGCTAAGATACTTTATAGAATCTTGTGCATAATATGGATATTGTTAACTCTTTGTTTTAGTTGTGTTAGCTTAATCATAAGTACATCATTTATTTGCACTTTAGCCAAATATATGTCCATTATATGTACTATTATAATTTTTATCCGTTATTTGAACTTAGGGGGAAAACATTCATTCTTTGCATATACTACAAGTTATAATGTTTATACCAAATTTACATTACTTAAAATGTCTATCCTCTATTTGTATTTGAAGATAAATATACACTTTGCTTGTTGTAACTAACCCATTTTTAAAAGCTATTAAAATGATAAGAACTTGTATTTGCTATGATCTAATGCTTGTCATGTTGAAATTCTATTGTCCTATTCCTAAAAGTTTTTGGTTACAAGTAGCTTTTAGTAGGAGTAATTGGTGAGAGATAATGGTAACAATGATAGTAATAGTTCACTTTTTTTTCAAAATGTGATCCTAAAGTTTTGATTATTATTAAAATAATATTTCACCAATAATGAGATTTAAATCATATTAAACATCAAAAACCAAATTAAGGAAGTTTTCCGTAATAACAAACACTCTATGAATTTATATTATTTCCAACCCTACATTATTGCAACATGTACTTTTCCTCAAACCCAAAATTGAAGAATTTTCCATAAAATGGTCATGTCATTCCCCCCCTCGTTCCATTTTCAAAAATCGGAAGGCTTCTAGGTTCTAATGGTTACATCCTAGCCAAGGGAAAGTGATTAGATGTGTGGGGCAAACCAGCCGCACATGGATGGGGAAACCATGGAGCCCGGGCCGCATATGGATTGTTCCACATTGCGATTCGGTAAAGGAGCGCCAAGTGGCCTTCATCACCACACGTGGAGAAGCTTCGTTTGAACAAATCACATCAACACTTAGACATTACTTTTATGGTAAGAATCTCCTCCGAATCAAATGTTTGCTGTGTTGGTAGCCCTCTGCATTTATAACCCCGGGCCCCTAACATTAAGATGGTTGTTGCAGCTTTGATATGTACATATTTTCCTGGGTTTCTTTCATTCATGTCATCGACCACCTTAAATTGTTAACGGCACGACCTTCTCTGTGATGGCGTAAATTGTACAACCCTTGTTCAGCACTTCTGTCCGGCCCAAACCGTAACCATCTAGGAACAAGCAGTTACTATTGCTTTTATATGTGTGAATTAATTCTTTACTTCATTTAGGGCGTATTTGTTTCGTTAGTTTTTTTTTTTTTTAATTTGGATTTGTTATTATCTAAAGCTTTATACTTTATAACTATTACTTATTGTGATACTTCATATGCTATGTAATCCCATATGAATTATATGAGTGATTTGATATTGGTATATGAAATAAAATAATAAATAAATCATAATCACCATCGCTTACGATCTTTTATCTTCTATCATTATCTTGCTTTAAATCTCTAATTTCTTGAAATTACTATAATATAATTTAACACTTTTCTTAGATTTTAATTATAAAAAATAATAAAAATTTTCAAAAAATGTTTCCTGCAAAGCAGATGTTATCCTTAATTTTTGTTAATTGAAGCCATCAACCAAATTAAATTATAAACGCTTCGAGCATTTTCTCTCTTAAAGGTATTATATATCAAAAATTTAATTATTTTATGATAATCTGGAATCTAGTGATAAAATTAAAATAATATTACGATCAATGTAATATATAATACAAACTTTTTATGTAAATTTGCATGATGATATTCATATTAATAATTCCATTGCATTAGTGATGTCACGCCCCAAAAGGAGGTTTAGAAGTTCCCACTAAAATCATTTATGGTACATGTGCACCCGTTACATGATAATCGTCTTACAAGTTAGAGATCATAAGACTCTAAGTAAATAATTGTAGTTACGACTAATCATAGTACATATAATTAGATAATAAAATACAACTATGGATCTTGTATCTCATGGTCAATCATGATCGTAGAGAATCGGTATCTTCTACCAATCAGTAAAATAAAATAAATCCTAAGATTCTCAAATTCAAAATTCCATTTACATAGGGGTCCTAACATTTCATCTAAACAATCTATCCTTCACAATTCTTACTTTGTCGATCCGATCTTCCAAAACTCTTGATACATCACATCTTATCCCATCCCGAGCTTTCGTAATCGCCACCTGCAAAAAGGGTATGCGGTGGGGTGAGCACACTATGACTCAGTGAATGGGATGGTAACTCTTCCAATGCTGCGTACACACAAGCAAATTCAAATCAAGTTTATCAAATCATATGTTATGCATGAACAATGATATGAATACAACATCTCACGAGGTCTTCTGGTAACCGACGTGAAGTCTAGGGTTTATGCCCCCCTTGACCTTGGGTTGCGGATTCCAAAGACACCATCAATGCCCAAGTCTTATTCACATCTTCATTTCTCTTATTACTTATTTAAGTTGTGTCTTAATTCTAATGTTTTAGGCTCAGGTGCCTCAATACACCAAGCATTACACCCTCCAAAGACAAGTCGAACTTGGATTCGTCAAGACGCGACAATGCCCTAATCACTTAATTCGCACTTGGCGGAACAACGATCCTCTTATCACTTTCGATGCATCGTGTAGCAGTGATGACCTTCAATCTGATGCAATGTCTCATGGAAATGCATATTGAGTTTTAATCGGGTCCATTTCTTTAATTAATTGATTCAAAGTGACCAATCAACATATATAATCACAACCAATTATCATTTAAGCTAATGAAATAACTACCAAGCATTTCAAACCTACCATTCCAAGAACAATTAATAGGGACCCAGTGCAGTCCCATAAACAAATCACTACATTTCATTTCACACTTACCACAACAAACAAGATCATGCATTTCACATCATAAAACAAACAAGGGACTAAACCCAGCAGATGGGAACCATTTAGCTATACACAAAGTTTTAGGTAATTTGACACCTTTATGCCATTTATCTCAAACGTCAAATCAACCACTCGGGATTGATTTACGATCATCATCCTGACACCTCTATGTCATCGCACCTCTCAAATGCTCTATTATTCACATATTTGAGACCCAACAAGGTCGTCTCGTATATTCCTTCTAATTCCTTAGTACATCTATATATATATATATATCTACACATGTATATAGGTCCGTAACGTAGCTTTAACTAGAGAACCATTTACTAGACACCTTCCCTCACTTGCTTAAGTGGCAAGAAAATAAAATTGTTAAGTTGTAAAAATCAAAGTTATGCTCATGATTTGTATGATTATGTTCATGAGTGTATTTTATAGGTATAATAGGAAAATAGGTTTGCCTAAGCATATGTACATATTCAAAAGTAAACTTTGATATGTATACATAATGACATCTTTATACCCTATTCCAACTATGCACACCTACTCGGTAACTATAGAAGGAAAAGTTAGGTTTCTATATTTTAGTTTGGTTTGAAGAAAACAATTTTGAATCATGGGTTAGACTTATGATAATAGTACTAGCAATATGGTGCTAAGTGCTATCATAAGGTAATGACATCTAAACCCTTAGGCCATTCCATCATCTACACTCTTTATGACTTCTTTCCTAATCTCATTAATCCCCATTATATAACTCAACTTAACGAGAATCACATTTAATTACAAACACAACAAACAGCAATTTCACATACACAGCATATCAACATACAACACAACATGGTAGCATATCATTAAGTTTCCTACTTACCTGTTTAGGGTCGTCATAGTCCTAGCCGAAGTCGAGCGATTCCAGCGGGTAACCCCTTTACTCTCCTCTTGAAATCAGTGTCCTTTTGCAATGCTTCCTCAACCAACCATAGAAGGCCGCATCTCCACCTAACTTTGGTAGTTTCCTAGTACCTAATATGTGTACTCTGGTCGTTATATGTTTGATGGCAAGGCGTGAAGTTTCCTCCTTAAGGAACTTTGAGCGAACAAGATTCGAAACGTTGAACACTTCTCCAACATGATTCTGATACAAGGTTTCAGAAGGAATGACCTTCTTACGAATCATTGCTTCCAACATCTATGATCAACTGTCTGCTTTCCTTATGTAGAAGTCAAGTAATGAAACATCTTCGGCCTGCCAAATTTGGAATTCCTTCTTTCGTGTATGCAAGATACCTTTAGAAAGGATAACTAAAGGTCTTGCATTAGGGTATTTGGCCAGAAATGATCTTCCTCGACATTCATTAAACATTCCATTGCGAAATCAGTTTCATTCTAAACATCCCCCAAGCCATTATCTTGGACGTTGCTCGAATCATTCCCTTCACCCATCTATACTAATATAAACACCTCTTCTTCCAGTTTACTTTCATACACAGATACACTCACCTCCTTCACGCAATTCCCTCTTCCTCCTCGGTTTGACCTTTCCATTCTTTTTTCTCTCCTTTGTTGAGATCTTCATCTACAGGGTTTCCCGTCCTTTCTACCTCATGCTTCCATATCATACATACACCAACCTTTCCTACACACACCAACATACTCCTATCCATATATATACACACTTTGCACACTACGCATGCACCTACACATTCATACACACAACCATACCATACATCTAATTACACACACACACACAACTGCACTTTGTTATCCTCCTTTCTCTTCAAGTCCACATACACACACACACACACACACACACACACCACTAGTGCACATATACTCCATTCATGTCTCACACCACCATTACACATATACACACATACCCCACTTACATCTCACACCACCAATATATACTTACCCACATACTCTGCATACACTACACAACTCCCATACAAATACACATATACCCACACCACACACCATCTCATACATTTACACACATACTCCACATACACCTCACACCACCAATACACATGCACACACTATACGCCTTCTATACACATACCCACATATACCCCACTCAACTTCCATACCCACACACACACACATGTCTATACACCACACGTCTTCTATACTTATACAAACATATCACGGACTCCACACATCATCCATATACACACACGTACTACACACCCCACACCTTCCATACACCTATACACATACTCCACACATCCCACACCTTCCATACAAATACATACCTTCACAAGCCACATGGCATCTACACATACACACACAAAATGCACATACCACACACCATCTATATGCATACACTCCTTTCGCACACACCACATATCATCCCTACACATACACCACACACCATCAATATACACACACATCCTTGCACACACCACGCACCATCACATACACATTCACATATCCTTGCACACACCACCTACCATCACATATACATACACACATCCTTGCACACACCACATAACCCTGTCTCCTCTTCCTCAAGCACACCTTCTCTTCTCTCACACACATAATCTCCTCGACTTCTTCTCCTCAATTGGACGTCTCCTCGCTAGACAACATTTCTTTCTCACATTCTCCTCCAGTTCATCCTCTCTTCCCCACTGGTCCATTAGTACACGTACGCCTAAAACTAGATCACTTGGGATGTTGTTGCTGCTCCCTCCCAATATCAGACGCTGGTCTTCCAACTCGTCCTTCCACAGTTGGAATGTTGTCACTCGAAACCAAGACACGTTATTTCTGGACTCTTCTCTTCTCGCAAATACGACTGGCTGGAAACAAGGGAGAACAAGTAAGAAACAAATGGGAAGCTTGTGTGGGCTTAAGGAGGGATAAGGGCAAGTGGAGATGTTGCTCTTGTAGATGTTACCGCTATTGGGATTGTGGTCATTGCTGCTACCACGATTGGGGTCGCCATTGCCACTATCGTCGTGTCGTTACAGCTGTTGTAGTTGCCATTGTTTGTTGTAGTCGTGGTCGTCGTTGTGGCTACCATTGTAGTTGATGCCGTCGTAGTCGTCGTTGTCTTCTCCAAGTTGTTCGACGTTACCTCCATCGTTGGGGAAGGAGATGAGGCAAACATGATTTGAAAGATGTTGTCACCGTCATTGTCGGCATTGCTGTGTTGTTGCTACCACGGTCATTGTCTTTGTTGTTGTGTCATCGCTGCCACCGCCGTTGCTGTCATTGCTGTGTCATTGCGATCAGTGTGGTTGCTGTAGCCATTGGAGGCATGTAATCGCGCACGCTGGCATCCCCACCTCTCCAACTTGACGGTGATGATTCGGACAGAGCTAAGGATGGGATGTGATAGATGACGGGGTTCCAGACCTGTTGCTACTATCGTCGAGGTAAAGGTCTAGCAGACCCGACTTAGAGCTACTGAAGGAGACGCAGCTCGGATGAGAAGAAGAAAAAAAGAAAAGAAAAGGAAAAGAGAAGGGATGGGAATGGGAGTCGAGGACTGATGTGCTTGCTACCTGTGCCTGGCATGATGAAGAAGGCCTAATGCCGCCTACTGTTATCGTGTCTAGATTTTTTTTTCATTAGAATTGTGCATATATATATATATATATATATAATGCTATATTTTATATTATAGTGTTCCTCGCGTCCAAGAATATCTTTAAATTTTATATTTTTAACAATTTATTACGAAAGATTACGTGTAAACTAATCTAATTATCCCGAATATAAATATTTACTCTAAATTTTTATTTAAAATTCCTAGATCTATAATTTAAAGTAATTTCATTATTTAACCTAATATTGTTCGAAATTCGTGTTTTGGAGAATTTATCCTTTTAATTTAATTTACCCAAACTAAAGTTAAGATTTACAATTATTTTTATTTATTCGTCTATATATATCTATATTCGGATATTTTCCAATTACTTTGCTTCCTAAATTTATTTGATAATGTATTTCGTAAAATTCAATTTGTTACATTTGTTATCTTGGTTTCTTTGTTAAGATTATTTTTCCTAATTGTTTTATTTTTAAAACCTATTATTACCACAAATTATTAAAATAATATTTATACATTGTAATATTTGAATTTTTGTTGTATATTTTTCGAAGTTTTTAATATTGCGAAATTGTTCCTCTCGCTATCTTGACTTAAAAGTATATATTATTTTATTTATTATTTAAAATTTTTTATATAATTTTTTTAAAATTTTACTACTTTACAAGTGGGATGGATCAATTGATAGCCAGACAGCATGATTTGGGTCGGAGTAGACGCCAACCGCCACTCATTCAAGAGATAAGATTATTTTGTCCATAAGGACACTGCCTTCTTGTTTTTATTTTTGGAATCATGATTAGAACATGCAAGTATGTCAAATCCATAAATTATCTTATTCTGTGTTTGGATTCAAAACTTTTGATTTTAAAGTTAACGGGGTTTTTCGAAAATGTTTATTAAGATGTTATAAAAAAGGGAGGTTTTATATTTTTAGATACTATTTTCTATAAATTATATAATTAATAAATATCAAAACACAAAAGAATATTTTTTAAATCTAAATAAGTTTCCTAAAATATCCCTTAGTAAAATCCTATTAGAAATGGGTTATAACAAACGTATCATTTACTTCAGTGAGTGGATTTCACAATATTCGATTTTTAACTGATTTTTTTTTACACGCTTAAGCCTTATACATTGTAAATTGTGCAGTTTTGTATAAAATATGTAATTAATGGTGTGAAAATTCCGATTTCGCTGTAAACTAAGCTTTGCGAGTCGCATGGATACTAGCATAGCAAAAGCTAGCATTCCAAAACAGGATTTTTGACAAATTGTTAACGGTTGACTTTCACGATCTCGTTTAGACAATATAGAAAGAAACCTTGTAAAATCCAACGTGATTGTCTTACTAAAGAAATATATAATAATTGGTAGGATATTACATTCTTATACTTGATGATTGTCTTCTATGACATCTTATATTTGTTCTGCGGGGATTTAATCTCTTTTATTATTAATTTTTTTTAGTAAATGAGCCTTTGAATTCTTAATTTAAAAAAAAAAAGTATTTTAATAAAAGACTTAAAAAATAAAACGTTTCTTAAAGATTTGGGAATGTCTCTACTTAATTTTAAAAATAAAGGGTTAAAAGCAAATAAAGTATATATAGGAGATTACTTATTTACGTAACTTGTAAAACTTTCCCAATGTATACAATCATAGGACAATTGTTAATGTATCACAAAAAAAAGCAAGTGAAGTTAGCTTTTATAGTTCTTAGAGTATTTTCCTTACCACAAATAGTCTTATCCTAAATTCATCATCTATATCTATATCAAGATAATAGGATAGTTGCCTACTTAAGAGATTGAAAGGTGATTATGATACTCTAAGTTATAGGAGAAGTGAAGATATTATAAGCGAATATAAATTTTTGTATGAATTGAGTGAGTTGTTATAATAACCTATAAGGTCAAAGTAGTGCTTACTAAATTAAAATCTAGTAAAAATTTTTGAACATATAAATAAGAATATATATTAATTATATGTTAGTTTAGTAATCTATAGTTGAAAAACTATTAAAAATTAATTAATTCTCTTAAGGATTCAATACCATTAATATTAAATTTTCATGTCTATATGGATATTGAATATAATAACAATTATTTAGATATAGCAAAATAAATTGCATACCTGAAGCAGAATTCAACATGATGGAAAGATTTCTTATTTTTAATCTTCGATAAAACCAATTTCTCTCCCTTAACCATTTTATCGTAGCAGGTAGCCAAAATACGTTCTTTTAATTTTTCTCATAATTGCTCACCTTAATAGGTAGAGAGAGGATCGATTTAGATATCTATATAAAAATAAATAAATGAATCCAATATATTTATCAAGTATCAGTTAAGATTTAATATATTATTAAATACAAGAAATCCTAAATCAAATTTAATATGGACTAATTTAAATATGTCCAAGACATAGACTATATTTCTTACAAAAACAATAAATATACATTTATTTGCAATTTTGCATACCAACACACAATACTTAAAGTACACTACTCACCCACATCCACATGACTAACAACAACGTGTATGCATAGCTAGATGCACCTACTACAAACTACATGCATCCAAACTAAGTACACCACGCCATGAGCATGCATAACTACAATCAATCACTCGTGCATTTCCGTGGTCCAATGAACCCATGCTCGTCGTTAAAGGATTTTTCTTTTTTTTTTTTTCTTTCGGTTTGTAAATTGAATTGAAAATTACAGGTTAAAAAGTGGATAGCATTTTTTTTCCCGTTTATTACTGTAATCAAAAGAAAAATGAAGTTGGTACTTCTTTAAACTCGTCGAACACATGTCCAAACCCCTTTTTTCTTTTTGGATTTTTTATTAGTATCTTATTGGTATCTATTATATATCTAATTTATAATTATTTGAAATATGATGTTTAAAAAACCATTAGATTTGTATTTGAACCATTTTGATTTTTCTCATAAATTTTCTTTGTTGTATCTTATTATAATGTTAGTGAAGATGTTGATTGAGAAATAAAAATTGAAAAGTGAAAGTTTATGTATATAAAAAAAAGTTTTGAAAAAAAAAATATATTTTTTATTCATTAATGATTTCATTTGATTTTCTAATAAAATCATTTAAAATAAATGATAAATAAAATATAACTTTATAGAGATTTATTAAATATTTAATTTCATAAAAATTTATATATATATAGTTACACCTTCCTTTTCTGTATTTTATTTCACAAATTCAATTTGAAAATGGTGTTAGAATGAGACAAAAAAAGATGAAAGTTAAAAAAAAAAAAAAAAGTCCCTTAAGAGTATTAAAGGAGTGCAAAATTCTACGTTCTAAGATCAGGTTGATGTGTAAAGGGCTCCGTACATTTCATCTTAATAATAAAATTGTAAAGCATTCCATATTTATATTTATATTTGGAGAATGGAACAGTGTAAACACTAAACAGATTGGCATATAAATGTAACCAGATATGAGAATCCGACAACCCGACAAACAGCACTCACTACCATCCTTTTTTTTATTTTTTTATTTTTAAGTTTTCCATCTGAATGAAACCCTTAATATTTTAAGGCCCACCGACAGCTTCCGGTAAAAGTTATATTGTTACTGCCACTAGCAGGTCAAACTGGAATCGCGGATAATTTCTTTATTTCCACGCTTGAGAAAAATAAGTAAAAAAGCAAAAAAATGAAAACGACGAGACGGATGTGGTCAAAAAGGTTGGTCCCGTGTCAGTACGCTTTTATTTTCCAACCGCAATCAACGGTCACCGCCGAAAAAAAGAGATAAATCTGTTACTTTTCCTTTTTCTTTTCTTTTATTTTTTCAACACTTTTTATAACTTTAGAAAAATGAACCCTTTTTCTTGTCCGGATCCGACTCCCATTTCACAGCTAAAGACTCGAATAAAAAATAATTAAATTTTGAGAATTAAGTATATGTTTTCATGATAATTTATTAGTAACTCACTTTTATAGGTAATTTTTTTTAAATCATTATTAAAACTGTTGTAATGAATATGTATAGAATACAATATACACTAAAACCATTATAACTAAATAGTAAATAGTATAGATATTAGTTTTTATGTTTGATTTAATAAATGAATTTTGAATCCTTCTTTTTTTTATAATTATAAAAAAAAAAACACACATAAGACACAGCACTTCTAAAAAGTGAAGATGGGAAAGAGGAGAAGTTATAAATGGCATCTAAAATCCTGAAATATAAAATGTTCAAAATGAAGAAAGTATAGATAACACTTACTAAGAAAACTAATTTTAAAAATTGAGTGAAAGTTAAGACGACGGGAGATGGAGACACGCCATGCAAGTCAAAGGAACAGTCCTCCGTAATGAGCGGTTAACGCCGTTTTTGTCACGGCCACGGAAACCCCCTGCAGGAACTCCGGTTACCGGCTTTTAGGATGATTCATTGAATGCCCCAAGGACCAAAGCACTATGGTCCAACAAACAACAAAATATAATCATTGCAACTAGAAGCTCAAGGCTTTCCGTTAGGCGTTATGAGTTCGCTAGGTTTAGCGTTAGATTTTTTTTTTTTTTCCCTTTTAATTATTTTGCCGAGTTCTAATTTTGCTATAGCCGGAAAAATAAAAATATTGTACATTTTCGGGCGTGATTACCTATTTAAGAAATTGTAAGTATATAAAAATGTTAACAAGTTTTCTTCTTTTAACTTTTATTAAGTACTTTTTGAGATTAACACATATATTATATAGAAAAATGTTTTAATGCTTTAATGCCACTTATTAGTGAGAAAAAAAAAACTTTTACATTCTTTTATGCATTTATTTTATTGTAAGGCTTAAAATTGGATTTATAAAGATAATAAGTTTACTAACTTGTGGCCCAATGATATTTGTTAGCTTTGGGAAATATTAGCGAGTGCCTTGAGGGCCTTTATTAAAACACTAACTAGAAAAAACTTTTATTTTTGTATAGACTTACTTCATCAAAAAAAACAATCATGATCTTTGTGGTAGCCTTCAAAAAAAGTGCTTTTGTGTAATTAGATTAAATTTTTTAAGAACACTTTTGTGAATTTTTAAAAAATTTCGTAAATATTATATCAATAATAATTATACTTATTGTATTGAAAGCGCAGACTCGATGTACATTTTCATTTCTGCCGCAAAACTAATCCCACCATCCACTTTTTCTCTTTTACTTTAACATCGACCATCCATTGAAAAAGTAAGTCATTGACACTATAGTGTGTTAAATTAATAATATAAATATAGAAATAGAAGAAATTTATTTTTATTTTTCCTTCTACAAACTCTATTTATTCATTTTTTTTTCTCATTGCAGGAAGAAGAAAAGTGCTTGTGCAGATTGAAGAGGTGGGATTTGGACTAATACACTGAAATATATTATTTCATCAACAATTAATCAATTGTAGTACTTTTTTTACAAAAAGTTAAAGTTTTTTTTTTACTGTATTTAATAATAGTATTTGAGAAAATTATTGTTGTAATGTTATGTTTTATAAAAAATATTATTGCTTATTGTTAGTTTGTAATATATTAGATATGATTTATGTAGATCTCGTAATATATAACATATGATAGTTAATTTTTAGTTTAGTATGATAATACTTTATACAAATGAAAAATTTAATATTATTTGTAAATATCAAATTTGAAATATTATCTGTGTTGTTATGAAAAAAATATTGTAACGAAAGTTTGTAATTTCTAGTTTGTGAAATAATTTTTAATAGTATTGTTATTTAGATGTGCGATTTTTTGTTGCGAAATAATGGGAAAATTTTAAATTAAAATTGATACAAAAATTTGTGATTTTTTTGTGGACTAATTTTCACAATTTGTTATTTAAAATTATCATTTTAAAAAAACTAATAATATATATTTATTATGAATAAGAAAACAATGATTGACTACATGAAATTGATAATCTACATATTGGGAAATATTGTGGTTGGTAATTGGAGATTAGAATATGATAAGGATCTTGTCAAAAAGTTGAAAATGAAGAAAAATGTTGATTACATCAAATTGTTATACAAAATATATCAGAGCATTAGAGTCAATTCAACCGAAGTGAGGGTTGACATGATTCATAGGCATTTCGTGCTCAATGGAGGTAGTATATCTTATGCCTTAGTGGTAATTAGAAATGATGAAAATGTTGAAATTTTTATTAAAATAGTTTAATCCTATGGAGATCATAACATACAACACTTATACATCAAAATTTCTGATGATTTAAGGGGTCCCTTCGAAAGGCAGAAATTCGAAGCAAGTAGATAGCCACATTCATCACATAATATGGAAGAAATGCAACTCGAGTTGCCAACATTTGAACCCTTGATTCCAACCCTGATAGAAGGCAATGATGTAAATGAAGTAGATAGAGCAATTGTTCCAATATTACAACGAATAGAGACACCTAATCCATACATAGTTCATTTAGGAGTAGAAACTGCTACAAACGTTAATGTAGGAATGGGTGTTGAGGAAGAGAGTACCGATAATGAGAAGAGTTCTAAGAAAGAAGATGAAGAAAGTGAAAACGATGGAAATGAAATACCTAAAGAGGACTCTCCAACCGTACATGCATACTCGACATAGGTAATATATCGATCAAAGCAGGCTGAGTCACCAAGCATGGTAGCTAGAGATCATGTTCCATACTACAACATTAGTGGTGATAATGGTTATATTTATTTCAAGTAGGAGCAAAATAATATATGCAGTGGTTTAAACAGTAGTGATGATTTGTACAGGAACATAAGATTTAGAATAAAAGTAGATGTGATTCAAGCAGTGAAGTTTTACTATATGAAGAACCATTGTAACTTTACTGTTATAGAATCCAGTCCATTACTTTGGTCTGTTTATTACTTGAGAAGAGGCGACGATTGTAAATGAATGCTTCAAGCTCAAAAGAAGAAGTTGGAGGGTGTGTTCATAATCATGAGATTTGAGGGTTCATACACATGCAATAACCCATTGATTAGTTAGGATCACCCATAATTAGATTGCAATCTTCTTGCTAGTTGATTTGTAAATCTTGTTAGGGACAATCCTGGTATGAAAGTTGCAGAGTTTAGTTCTGTTATTGAACAAAAATTTAGTTATAGAATAAGTAAGAAACAAGTTTAGAAGGGAAAGAAACAAGCTCTAGAGCATGTGTACTGAAATTAGAAGAAATCTTACAATGAACTTCATATTCTTCTAAATGCCATAAAAAACATAAATCTTGGAACATAATTGATTAAGGGTGGAGCAGATCATGACGATTGTTATAGATTTAGGTATATGACCTCCAACATTGTTAAAAGTTACAATTCCATGTTAAAGGACGCTCGGGGGTTATCTATTACTGCTTTGGTAAAGAAGACGTTCTACAATTATGTGGAGTACTTTGTTAAGAAGCATGTACTACATTACTAAAGGCACCATTTGAATGAATTTAAGATAGAGAGCAAATATTTGGATCATCACTTGATCCTCCCTATTTGTTGTGAACTTAAACATGGTGTAAGGATATAAATTGAGACTAGGTTATCGTATTAGCCCAAATGAGATATAATGGTACTCTTAGCATCAAGACCTTTCAATATAGCAACTCAACAGTCATTAAAATTCCAAGTGTACTTAGTCTAGAAGAATCCTATAATTGATGAATTTTTAGAAAGTATCTATGTTAAATAATAAAACAAATTATGGTAAAATAAACAATCCTTAAGGTGAAAAATCTAGTCTAGTTAGCTTTATTTGTAAATGGTTTTTTCGATGTAAGGAGTGTGTAACATAGATATTACAAGAGTTAATTTTTCTATTTTCCCTCTTTCCCAAATTATAAAAATGTTGCTTGACTTTCAATTATTTTTTAAGGTTGTTTCATACAATAATAAAAATTTATACAAACTTTAGGTGTCTCATAGAAATAACAAGTATTCAATTCTACCCCTTTTGATTAATATTTAATTTAGTTATAAATCTTCAAATTTTTCAACAATTGATTCATATATAGGTTAACAAATCAGTCCATTTTGTAAAATGTAACATTAAACGAGTACAACATGTACATTACACCAGGTATACACCTGGTAGCCCTCATAAGCCCATGTATATCATTGTGTGCAAAACGAAATGAGCTATAAACTTTATTAAATATACTGCATTCAACGTTAGAAAAAGTTTGAAACTAAATTGGTAATTTCAATAAATAATCATTAATGTACAGTTGATTAAAAATAAATAAATTTAAAATGAAAGTTAGTATATCTTTCCATATTATTAGTATTAATACTTTATCTATTACGATATTGTATCATCAAACTAGAAATTAACACTAAAACTATCGAAATAACCACTTTAATTATAATTAAGCATTCAATGGCATCGAATTCTTATTTGTTATTACTTATTTACCTTGTAATTTACGTGATGTAGTATTGGTTGGCAGCCATTTTTCATGTTAATGAAGTTTTCACGAGAGAAAGTCAGTCATATCAGTTGGGACCTCAACAACGTCCCGCAAACAAGGACCGAAGTTAGGCACGTTTTTTCAGTTGTTTTGGCCGAAAGAGTTGAAGTTTAGCACACTTGGATCCACATGTAGACTGAGTTGACCCCATAAATATGTTTATATTGCAGCTAGTCGTGTGACTCGTGTACATGTGGATATAGTTATGGCTTTGGAGCCTCTTTCTGTAATTTCAAACCTACACGGGTGGGTTTCCCAATATTTACAGGAAAGCAGCCATAGGTTTTTTTTTTTTTTTTTTTTGCCGAGTTCAATTCGGATTTAAAATTTAAATTATTCAACTGTTTTAGATCTATTTGCACTTTTGGAGTTAGGTTGCTTGGTTAGGAGTTAAACGACTTGAGCATTTAGGCTGTGAATGACCTGGACTCAGTTGTAATAGTAAGTATTACGTGGACTAATATATATAAACACTAACACTATTTCACTTAATTATAACCAAGTTTCTGTAACTAATAACATGATATTATCTTTCTCAGATTATTAGGACTGCAAAATGAACTGAATTGAGACGTGATATTTTGTTCAATTCAATTAAACTTATTTAATTAACATAATATCGATATTTAAATTTACATAAAAAAACAACTAATTTTTAAACTCAATTAAAATTCATTTAGACATTTAATCTAATCGAACTAAACATTCAACTTGCTTAGTAAACAAGGTTAACCCTTAACGACACACATAAGAGCTCTAATTAAAGCTATGACTCAAATCATACAGTGAAAAAATACGATGGTTATTGAAATCCAATACCAACGTGGTATACAGGTAAATTGGGCATATTTTTTTTTTTTTTTTGAAACAAATCTTAAGAAGTAAAATAGAGAGACTGACAAGTGACAGCTAACTAAACTGAACACAACTAATATTACACCTAAAATAAAACTTTAACTCAATAATGATGGCACTATGTATCTGTCGAAAGGAAGCTTAGTAGAAGCTACATTACTGAAAATAACAAAAATCAGAAAAATAAAATAAAGGAAGCAAACGATATTAATAGAGGCAAACATACGCGTCAAAAGCACGTGCTCACAGCTAGTTTTGCTCTTTTTATGCTTTGTGTCAAATTAGGAGCATAATTAAAATAAAATTGGACAGGACTGATATATATTGTCTTGGGCAGAGAAGATTTCATACTTGTGTAGAATAATATATATTCGAGATTCGATAATATCACATTTCCTGAAATATCCCAATAAATAATTTAAACTTGAAGACATAAAGGTAAATCTGCTCTTAAACCCTCTTTAAAATACTAAAGTACTGTTATTATTTTAGACTTACTGAGCTCTGAACAATAATAATAATAATAAAAAAAAAAAACTCCCTCTCTGCCTCTTCCTGAAAGGCCACCGCCCCTTCCTCTCTCTCTCTCTCCTTAGCCATTACTGTCGATTATTCTTGCTAGATGTAGTGGGATTCTTCCTTAGCAATTTAAAGGTAATATCTCTCCGCGGTAAATCTTATTGTGTTTGTTTATCGATCAAGAAATAAATAAATACTAACTCAAATCCCTTTTGGTGAAGCTGTAGTGAGATTTTAAGGATCTCTTACAGAATACACAAGTGTCCATAAACAAACTAAGGTGTTCTTAATAGACTCCTTTGAAAAAAAATCCAACTCTAATTACATTATATATAAGAAATTGCTCAATGAAGCGATTATATATTTGACTACTTGCTCAAAGAGCCATCGTGATCTAAGATTTCTTGTGTTGAAGGTTAGTAATCCCCAGTAGACCCTTGAGGAATTCTAATAAAATATGAAGTTTGATAAACCCTTAGATGTGAACATTCAATAAAATTAGACTTAATATAATTTTGTAATATTTGAGACCATATAATTTAGATTTATCATAAATTGGATCATAATATGAAGCAAACTATAAAAAAAAAACTAGGAAAAGATGAAAAAAGAAGTTAAAATCCAATCAAAAAGTCAACCTAGGAAGAGGCTCGATCAATCCCATGGTATCCCAACTCGACCTACCCCATACAAGAAAAACAAGTTGATCACTTGATATAAGGTGGTAAATTACCCCTAACCCCCTAATCAATCGTTCTATAACAAAGGTCAAACACTTGGCTTCTATACTTTTAAGTAATCGCCTGTCACTCATAGGTCTATCAAATAACTATTTAGGGACCTTTTGTGAGCCAAATAGGCTTATAATCATACATATAAATGGAAAATCAAGCATAAACCTTAAGATTTCTAATCATTAAGTACATTTAAGTATCGATATGCCATATGCTGGATTTAGATGTTGATGATATTTTAAGTATTATCAAGACTTTAAGTGAATTTTAGGTACATGACTACTCTCATGTGATGCATGTGTATGTAGGATAGTTATAACTGAACTAATAACTATCAGCCTTAAATAATGTGTATATTGTTTATGCTTAGCCACTCAAACTTGTGAGTGATAGCCAATTACGAACGGATGGTCACACCAAACCTCTCAAACGATTTGGTAGGAAGTAAGCATTAAGGTCACTATTGTAACTTAGCAAGTCATCAACATGAAGGAATTGCATTAGATACAAGTCAATTGAGCATAATGAAGTTATTGTGAAGGGAATTAGTAATATATATGGAGCACTGATTTGAGAGTTGTAGATTGACCATGCTCTTAATGGCATGACATAGTTAGTGAACTCAATATGAGATCATTATTTATCGAAAACAGGAATTATAGTCATCCCTTGCAAACTATTAGTCACAAGCGATAAGCATTCCTACCTTTACTTGCATTCTATTATTTTGTTATCTTTTCAATATAAAGATTTTTCTCTTCAAAAGAGCTATTTTATGTATTGTAATTATTTATTCATGCTGAAGTACCATAAGTTGGAATTTATGTATCCTAATTCATGCATTATGAAAATCACACTAGAGAATTACCTTATGTAATATCAAAATTAGAAAATGTGTGACATGAGAAAGTTTCTAACATTACTAGTATATTATACGAGTAGATTAATGATATATAAGTATTAGCAAAAATTGACACACGATAATTTTCATAAAATATGAAATGAGGTTTTTTAAAAGCTATCCACTACTACATTCAAAATATTACTAATATTTATCGCCTTTCATTCATATACGTAATATGTATTAATAATAATCAATCCTTTTTTTTCTATGAAATACAATTAAAAGAAACGAATACTTTTTGTTTAGTAAATAGACTCAATATTTGGTAGATTGACCTCATTTATTTGAGGGGTAAAAAAAAGGGTTTACATGATTTGTGTTTGTAAAGGTGATTGCGTGGTCAAACATTATAGAAAGAGAGACCATTGTTTAATTACTTTGACAATGAAAAATATCCAAATTTGGTGCTTTTCTGACTTGTTCTTATTGACATTTTGAAAACAAAATTAAAAGATATGACCTGGAGCGGAGTCGATCATCATTAATCCTAGTGATCGTAAATCAAGGCAGGATACATTGATGGGACGTCGTGCCTTTGATTACGGGACTTAGGGCTCCTTTTCCTCTCTTTAGAGAGCATATCACATACATATCTGGATATGATTATATTATCGTGACTGCGTGACTTCATAAATCATGAAGTGGATACGCTGTTTGGTATTTTTACTTTTAGGTTGGAGATGGTGATTGCCACAAAATCTGAGCCTATATTTTAGTTCATCTTCAATCACGGTATGCCTATGAAAGAGTGGAAATCATCAGTGCCGTACGTCATGGAAAATAAAGTACAATCGAAGAATATGTTCGAAATCCATGTCACATCATAAGAAGAAGAAGAAGTGACTTTCTTGAATGAGTGACCGAAATTCTCGTTTACTCACTTACCATTTTTGTCGAGTAGTGAAGTTTTAATATTTATTATTTAGTCTTAAGTAAGTTTCATTACCATACCAAAAGTTAGATAACATAATTAGATAATCTAAATAAGAAAAAAAGTGTATTCCAAATAGTATAGATTTCAAGATAAGTCTTAAAATTTTTAATTTCAAAAGTAAAATATTAAAATTTAAAAATCACATAATTTAGTAGTTTTAGCAATTTTGTTGTTGAAGTTACTCAATGTAGCATATGGAATTAATTTTCATGTAACAAAATGCTAGCGTGACATGTTATACGTTGATTTCTGCTTTTCTTCTTTCTTTCTTTTTTCTTTTCCAACATACAGATATCTTAAAATACAAATACTACATTATAAATTTAATTCAAATATGAAAATATGTTAAATAAAAGTATAAAAGAAAATATTGGAAGGACAACCATAACTAACTTACCTTCTTAGCTAAGCCTAGCAAATAAGCAACATCTATGGGAGCGCATTCATTTTTTCTACTTTGATAAGAGTGAAATATAATAGTTATTGCTTTTTTGTAAACCTATTTTTGTATTTAGTTAGCGGAATAATTATTTATTAGAATTGCAATTACTATAAAATAAAAAATTACAATTTCTTTATATAATCAAAACAATAACTATTATTTAATCTTTTCTAGTATACTTGTATATCTATCCATAAGACTTTAAAAATATTATAAGAAATAGACATTACTTCTCTATTCTATTTTTTAATATTGCAATTTTGTTCCTAAGTTGTTCCATCCTACAAACCAAAGATATCATGAGTTTTATTTATTATTCAAGTGTCTATGGAATTTTTGGGTTGAGATTGCTAATGGATAATTTTCAATTATACCATGTTTAGAATATGAAAAAGCACATAATTTTCAACTATACCATGTTTAGAATATGTAATAACACATGTTCTAGCCACTAGTAACTTTGATTTTATGCCTTTAACACTTATTTAAGGATTGTTCAATAATTTATAAGCGGTTTCTAGGTGACAAAGTGCTTTTAATAGTACATGAAGCTTGTTCTTGTCTTTGAAAGTACTTCTCTATCTATTTTTCTATCTAGCTTCTGTTTGTTGTGTAATTATGGTTAGGTTTACGGTTTCTCTTGAGTTTATGTGCTTGATTCTTACTATGAGCAGCTAAAAACATTAAAGGTTTCATGATCTACTATATAGAATAAACTATGATCTAATATGTGAATAGGTTCATATATCTCATAATGAGTTTTGAGAAAACTTGTCATTAATATAATTCTTGAATAAACCTCTGTGACATTTGAAATTTGAATTGACGATTTATCTTAGATTTTTTTAACATAAGTTTAGTTTGTAAAACTTATACATGCTGACTCGTCAGAGTGATTTAATACTCATTACGGTCATCATCCACTATTGTAGAGATTTGTTGTAAACTATATGAAACATCTTTATTGACTTATCACATTTGAGCTTTGCTGTTGGTGGTGATCGGCATGTTCTATTTATAGTGATGGATGGCAACATACTGCCTTCATAAAAACTAAAGAGGATAGCCATAACAAGGTATTCTTCTCTTTATTTTGGAATTTCTTTTAACATACTTTCAATTTTAATTAAATTTTTTTAAAAAAAGAAAAATACCAAAAGTCTTCAATTTCTCGATTCGGTAATCAAGTCTATCAATGGCCAAATGATACCTTTATAACTTAATTTATTACCTTTTGATATACCATGTGTCATAGCAATAAGGAAAAAAAAATACTGAAAATCTCTTAAATTTAATCTAAAATTGATAAAAATTGAAAAAAAGAAAAAAAAAAAAGGTGTTGTTTTCACAAAAATAACATGCTATATTTTACTAGAAACACGTAATACATTGAAATGTTGTAGCATTTTTTAAATTTAATCTCTTTGCATTGGATGGCAAAAAGAAAAAAAATTCTAAAATTTAATGCTGAAAATGAAACTCCCAAAAAATTCCATGAGACGATCATAACTATCCAACCCTAGAAACTGTTCCATCAAGTCCTAAGAGCTGTTCATTGGTTTCCAAAAGTAGTTTTTGTCTTTTTAATGATTATTCCAATTTATTTTATTAAAATACCAATATTAATACTACTATATTATAAAAGCTTCGACTCTAAAAGTCGAGTTGTTTTATACTTCCTCAGTCTGGTCTAGGTTCATTGCTCCTCCAGCAAAAGACGAGCCAAAATCTTCTGCTGTCGAACCAAAATCTCAATTCAATACAGCCATAATGAAAAGAGAAGAACAGTCCAAGGTCTGCCCCTCCTCGAGCCCCCACAATCAAATACAAATAGCATCCAACAACTACCATTTGTATGTATGTTAGCACTGCATTGTTCATTCAAGTGCCACGACCGTTAAGAGCTGATGAATTTATGTTACAATAATTAGATATCGCAATCCTTCATCAGATTTCCCAAATATATAATAAATTTTAAAATAAATAAGGCCCCACTCCATGCTTAATTGATACTGAAAACGAAGTTCCAAAAGCCGACATCAAAATCACCTAATCCCAACATCTGCACAATTGGCAGTCCGACATCAATTGGCAATCCGATTTAGGGCCCAACTCTTAAACGTTTTGTTGTTGTTTTTTTAATTATTATTATTATTATTATTAATGTTCCTCTAAAGAATTACTAGATACATTCACTATGTTTGGAAGGAGAGGAAGCATTATGGTGAAAAGAAAGTAAAAAGATAAAATTAGAAAGAAAAGAAAATAGAATAAAAGAATTAATGTATTTTTTTTCTTTTTTTTTTATTTTTCCCGAAGGAAAATGATTTTATTGCATTAGGACAAAGAATTACAACCTTACATAAGGAGTCAATTTCCAATTATCAAGCCTTTATAGAAGTTAATTAGAACAAAGAAATTTATTATTAAAAAATTAAGTTCATGAGTTCTAGGGTTTTTAGCTAGACATTCCACAGGCTTATTAGTTTCTCTAATGACTTATTTACTTTCTACAATGGAATAAATGAGATAGAAAAATTATACTTTAGAATGATTATTATCAAGAATAAGTTAAAATTTTCTATTTTAGTATTTACTTTGTATAATTTTTTATTATAGAGAATACTTATACTAGTATTTACTTTACTTTTTAATTATAGTATTAAGTTAGAAATACACATAAAATTATCAATTTATCTCAATTTAATCATTAATTGTAATATTAATAAGAGTGTAATAGTCATAATATTTAAACATTTTATTATCTTTGCAAGAGAATAAAAAACTCTACATTTTTTTAGGTAATATATAATTTCAATGAAGTGGGAATCCAAAAGTCATAGGAATTAAAATTCTCTCCTCATTATTCTAAATAAAAAAGGTAATAAATTGTTAAAAACGAAATAACTCTCCAACTAAACAGACCATAAATATGTGAATAATAGATATTTTAAAATTTCCCATTAATGTGTTAATTATTTCGATCAACTAGAAGAGCTTCCAAATAAATTAAAATGAATTTTATATCTAATGCACAACAAGTAAATAATCTAATTCAATATCTAGACTATTGATAGAGCATTTTAGACATGAACCCCCAAGGCTCATTTCAGTGCACTTAGACCTCCACCTAAGCTCCACTCACCTATGTCGACTTATCCAAACCATTCCAACATAAAATTGCCTAGATTCAAATACATGCTTCTCGACCTCAAGCTTGAATTGCTTGTGCACACCTTCACAATGGATAAGTACAAACGAATGTTACAGAAACCTGGGTAAAGATTTTCTTACTCTCAACACAAAAAAAGAACCCCTCATTATTTATCACTTGTGCTGACTTAAGCATTAGAATGGTCACATCGGATTTACCTCTGATACATCCTATAATTTGACTTCTTCTCTTCTTTTTTTTCAAGTAATTCAACCACCTCCAGAAACCTATCACAACACACACCATCTTGATGCTATACTAAAAATGAAAGCAATGCAATAATCCTCTTTTAATGGTTTTGTAAACATCCCAATTTTGTCTCCCTTTTAGAAAATACCACACAAAAAAAAAGATAATGCCAAAAATGGAAAAGCTAGAAAGTCCCAAAAAATTAGAAAACCAAAACAAGAAATACAATATTAAGAAAAAGTGAAAAAGCTAACAAGAAGAAAAACCCCTAAAAATTAGAAAATGAAAATAGAAAAAAAAAATAATAAAAGAGAAATTGAAGTAATTCTTCAAAAAAAAAAGTGTAATTTCTAAGGCATGAATCAATTTTGTGCAATTGCTAATGCATATTAATAATTTGGTCAGTTTTGAAGTTAGATTATTAATTGCAATATTTTTAAACTTGTCCATACTTAGTTTATTCACTCAAATACGTGACAACTATAAATGTCTAAGCTTGGTTGAAATTGGAGCAAATGATTCTCAAAGTCCCAATAGTTTTAGCTAATTAGACCTAAGATTTTTACTAAATAAGGTTTTATAACATATCTCATTATTTTTATACATGCATTTTATTAACAACTCAACTAGTAAAGGGATTGAATGGATAAACTAGAGATCAAGAGTTCAAATCAGCACTTTTGCACTTTCTCTTTTATTTTTAAGAAGCAAGCTTCAAGAATTGAAATAGAATTAAAAGTCCTTTGTATTAAATGGCATGTGTAAGCTCTCTATTTTGAGAGAGTAGTTGTTGCATATTATTTTGCTCCAACATGAAGGTTGCTTGAAGAATGAATCTCAAAGTCTTTGTTTCTAGCCTCCTAAAAATGGTTTCAACAATGGTCTTGCAAGTTCACATCTAATGCCATGAGACAAGGATGGTTATTGTGGCATGAAGCCATCATTAGGAGAGTTAAGCTAGGGTGACTCTTAGCATACTTTTTCTCCATAATTATCTTCTTTAGAAAACTACCTCATGTGAGGTGCAATGCTTAACATAATATTATTTTTACATTCTATTTTATGAAATAAAATTTCCTTATTTTTAAATTGATTTTTTCTTCCACTTAATGTTTACATTGTCCACACAAATCCCCATATTAGATTATCCCCTACTTGTTGGACCTTGGCACCTTGGCATAAGGAGAAGAATTAGGAAAAAAAAAAAAAAGAATGTGAAAGCAAAGAATATGGAGGGAATGAATTATGGAAGTATCTATTTCCTTCTGTGTTTGAATAACTAAAGGTAGGAAAAACGGAAGTAATCTTAATTGTTATAAAAGACAAATAAGATTTATGGTAAAATTACCAATATAGAAAACGAGTAAGAAAAAGCACATTAAAAGTGAGGGTGAATTGTTCATTACAAAGTTTTCCCCTTTCCCTTCATTTTCCTCTAACATATAATACACCTCTCAATAAACTTTTATACATCCCTTATCATTTGGGGCTAATAAAATTTATCTTTTACTACTACAAGCATCTCATCATGGCTCAAATGTCCTACTAAACCTCTACCATGAAATCCTAAATCAATTGCTCTCGAAGAGCATTTCCAAATATGCACGATTGATTTTCATGCATCAAATAACCACCAAGTACATAAAACTCGTTAACTTGTTGATTTTTTGAAGCTTTTTCTCCACATGTTTGTAAAATCTCCATCATTCTCGTATTCATCTTAAAATGTTCAAAACCTATAACTTTGTTGCACAAGGTGAGCAACAAAGAGGTTTTCCTACTTAAGGCATCGATAACTCTATTATGAACACCAAACTTGTGCTTTAACATAAAAGAAAATTTCTACAATGATTGACACCATCCGGCATGCATGTCACTACTGATCATCTTTTATCTATGGTAATGCCAAAACTAAAGTAATACATAGCTTCTTTTTTAAAATTGCAAAGCTATTAGCTACTTCTTCTTTCTAATGAAACTTTTCTTTCTTTAAACACTATGTCATTAGTCCTGCAATGATACTAAAGCTCTTAATGAATGCCTATAAAACGTAGCCAAAGCATGAAAACCACACAGTTGGCTCAACATACCCAAGAATAGTACCTTGTTTGTCATAAAACTACACTTCTTAATGCCAATGTACAACTTATTTTCTATCAATGTCGTTGACACTTGTTTCAAGTGCATTAAGTGCCCTACCTTAGTACAACTATAAATCACATGATATCATGAAAGTATACTACCACAAATTTGCTAATTAAAGTTTTAAATAACTAGTTCATCAACCTTATAAAAGTACTGAGAGCATTGACAACCTGAATGTCATCTCTAACCATTCATATAACCCCTATTTTATCTTAAATGCTATTTTCCATTCATCATTAAGCCTAATTCAAAATTGATGGTGCCTACTCTTTAGGTTAACTTTTGAAAACCACTTAGAACCATACAATATGCCTAACATATCGTTTAGCTTTGAAATTGGGAATTTATAAACCATAGTAATTCTATTTATCACCCTACTTTAACACACATCCTCAAACTAACATCTTTCTTCCAATTTAGCAATGTAGAAATAACATAGAGACTCATGCTCTCCTATATAAGACCCTTCCACAATAACTCTTCTACTTTCTCTTTCAAAATCTCACTTTCTTTCAAGCTCATCCTACAGTGTAGTAAATTTGGCAAGCTTGCCCTAGGGATAAGATCAATGTGAAGTTGTATGTCCCTTAAAGGTGACAATTCACCAAGTGTCTCCTCTAGCATTATCTCTTTAAACTCTTGTAGTAAAGGACAACTACTTTTAGGTGCTCATCTTCTTACAATTCAATCTTATTCATCAACACATGCTTAACAACTAACACATAAACGTCTCTTGTCTCTTTGATTTTATAATCAAATTCATGAGTAATTGACAAAAATGTACTTTTCTTGAGTGATTCCAACTTAACCTTTAAAAGTATTAAGGTATATCTTACACACATTCTTCTCCACCTTATACATATTGCTCTTACCTAAATGCTAGGCATCTACATTATACAACCATGGCCTACCAAATAATAAATGATAGACATTCATATCAACTACACCACATTAGACTTCATCTTAGTACTTACTAGTGGAAAGGGCATCTTACATCGTTCTATCACTTCCACCTTTCCTAGTGCAACTTTAATCCATCCTAATGTATAGAGATTAGGATGTTTTTTCCTAAGGAGTTTTAACTTCTTCACAACATCCTTCCAATGATATTCTTACAACTACCACGATCAATGATAACACCAACACCTTATCATTAATGGTGCGCCAGGTTTTGAATAGTTGATGCCACTAAATTTGATCATCTTGTTTGGGTGATAACAACAACTGCCTAGGCATGTATGTTTGACCTTCACCCTCATACTCCTCTTCTTCATCAATATTTGGTTCACAACAAATTTCCTCATCTTCCCCTTCCTTTCCACAATGTTCATAGCTTTACTCGAAGGACATTCATTAGACTTATGCCTCGATTGGATACACTTAAAACACTTCCCTACTGTTGGTTTAGCATGTAGAATTTCAACCATTGTGATCTCCTTATCTCTTATATTTGCCACATGATGTCTGCTTGTAGCCTTATCCTCTTGATAACAAGTATTGCTATTGCTACTACCCCATAAGGTCACTTCTGACATGGATCTAGATCTATTATTAGTTTTAGTAGCCTTATAATTCTTATAATCCCTCATTCTCTACACGTTCTACATCAATTCTGCTTTTAAAGCCATGTTCTTAGTTTTTAACAAGGTACGAATAACCTACACGCCAATTTTATCTCTCAATAATGGTTTCAATCCATTCAAATATTTAGCAACTTGCTATCCTTTTAATTCAAGAAGGCTTTTCCTCTCTGCCAACCTCATAAACTCTATTGTGTATTTATACATGGTCTAATTCACCCATTAGTATTGTGAATATTATTGAAACAGAATCCATTCATAATCTAAGGGCAAGAATTCCTTTTTCAACATATGTGTTGTCCTATACCAAGTTCATACAAGACCTCTCCCTTCTCATTCTTGCCTAAACTGAACCCATTCCCATCAAGCAAACGCTCCTCTCTTCGACCTACATGTAATCAACTAACTTCTTTCTCTGTTGAAATCTTCAAATAATCAAAGAACTAATCTATCTCCGCAATCCAATCCAAAAATTCTTCTATTCCCACACTTTCATTAAAATATAGAATATATATCTTCAATCAAAAATCTCCAAAATATCTATCATCTTCATAATTATCTCTACTCTTGTACCTTTAATAATGGTGTCGACAATTGTATCTATATGCTTCAAGGTTGTTCCGATTCATCATCATCATCATAAGCGTATTTCCTACAAACAAGAACATGTTTGTCAATAGGGTCACCACAACCATCTGTACCCCTTAGCCTTCTATTGTCATTCTATCTCCTCTAAACATAAGTTCCTAAAGTGTTCAGGCACTCTACAATCTCCTTAAAACATTCCTTAAAATGGCGGAGTCTAAGATCCATTTGCCGCTCTAGACATTGCTCCAATTATTATGCAATATCATTCCCTTGAAGAGGGACCCTAACCTCTTAATCACCATCACGAAGGCCAATACCATCACCATCGGTTTCCATCCCACCAGGATACCAACTTTCGTAGCATAAAGTGGTAACATAAAGTATGATAGAGAAAATAATTCATAATTTTCAATAATAGTCCCCTAGTCACACTATGCATAAGGTATTTATAGACTTAAAACCCTCAAAATTATTAAGGAAATTGAATAAAAAGAAAAATGAAACCAAATCAATGAAAAATGGATTTTCCTAACTTAGCGAAAATTCTTTGATGCTTTGATACGTATTGAAAATTCTTTCTTGTTCCACTTCTTCATCCATCTCTTCTAGTTGTAAGAGAAAGAAGTGTTGTTCTTAAGCATTGGGAATATTGTGTATTACATAATCTTTATATAAAAAAAATTCTTTGCTCAAATTCGAAAAGATGAAAACTTTGTCTATCTTTGGTTATTTGTTGCCGACTCACTTGCTTCTTTGTAGTATCTGCATTCTCCTTCTTCTAATCAAAATGAGAAGGATGGTGTATAGCGAAGTCTTCCTTGCATTTCTTTTTATATAATCATCTTCATCTTCATATAGAGATTTTGATTTTCTTTTCTTTTTTTTTTTTTTGGAATAAAAGGAGAAGGGGGTGGGGGAGGTTTGTGATTTAGAAGAGGAAAATTCTAATCGGATAGACTTAGTTGATCTTTAGAGGAAGTAGGTTTAGAAAACATTTTGAGTAAAAAAAACTCCTTTATTATTAAAGAAGTCAGATCATGAAATTAATATTACAAAGTCTTGAAAACATCTATTATAAGTAGTTAGTCCATTAGTATTTTAATATATAGAACAATGGGATCTATGCATAGAAAAATACAAACTTGTATGTGGATGTTAATATTTTATATATTTAAAATTCAATAAAAAAGAATATCTAAAAATAGGCTATCCAAAAACTCTCAAAATAACTTTTATTTTTGGACAGTCATTGTGGATATTCTATATCAACTTTATGCAATAACTACCTAGAGATTGGGCCAAAACCTTTAAGGAATTACTCCAAATAGAATGTAGTTTTCATTTTAGAGTATCTTCATTTCTCCAACCTTATTCAAATTAAAGTAGCATTTCACCTTTCAATAAAGAAAAAAGTGAAAAATATCTTGATGCCGAAGGCCCTACCTACTGGTTTTAGCTAGGGTTCAAGTGTGCATGCATTGCATGGTTTAGGAAGAGGAGTCAAAAAGGTCGGCTAACCAAGTGTAAGACCTCGCTCACACAACGTCACTCTTGAAATTTTAAAAAGATATGACAAAGAATGTCATGCCCTCATGCAGTTGAAGGTCTGAGACCATAAATAATCCTCCGAAAATTAGCAATAATCTACGAAACGCAATCAACGGTGGTGCATCATCGTCGGCGCACGTCAAATCCGGAGATGTGGGGACATGGTTCCATGTTCTCAGGGAACATTGCATCTTACTCATGTGACTGCTCGTGCCTCTGACAATCTTCCTTTAGGGCTCCACCATGTGCTTTTTCCCTATCATCCATCTCTCTAGAGTCATGCATACAAACGCCAAGCGGAGAAATTTCCTTTCCCAAAGGAAATCTCTTTCTTCTTTGATAGTCCATAAATTAGATTGATTAAACCTTATGAAAAAAAAGTAAGTAATTTATAAATTAATGGTTAAAAATTGCTTATTAACATTATTATATATAATTACATTTGTTATTTATCTTTTGAATATCATGATCAGTAACTAAATGGTAAAATTTAGATTCAAAAATAGCAAATTTTATAAATAAAACTAACTATTTTTTATTACAATTTATAAAATCTTTGTTGTAATGCACACGAGAACTAACCATCCATATTATTTCCATAGAACTTGGGAAGGTCTAGGAGGAGGCAACATCATTTACAATAATGAATAACACAGTTCAACTCAATAAGGCTGCCCAAGCATCAATGTTGATGTTCGTTTACAAAATCCCATGTTATCTTTTTCATTCATATATACTTTAATCATTCTTGTTCTTAAAACATCAGTTGTATAATTCGACTTTTAGGACGAAGAATAACTCAGATTATGCGATGGAAAAAAATAAAAAGACATAAATTATGAAACTAAAATAAAGATGTTAAATCACAGGTTATATTTACAACATATATTATTTAAATTAAAACAATACCAAGAGATATGAAATCTAGAATTGACAATGGAACTTAATTGATAAAAATGTGAAGCTAATTACGTATGAGTAACAACTTTTGAGAAACTTTGGCTGAATGCCTTTTCATAATTCATGTTCAAGTATATATATACATCAGGAGGATATCTTTCCAAGCAACTATATCTTACAAACTAGGAAAACAAATCTTCCTCTACCAAAATATACAATACAAAATATACATGCCATATTTACAAACTAAGTCACGAAACAAATATCTAAATATTCACAGCCGTCTTACACGGCCGTGCCTTTTAGCCATGTAGCAGGCTGTGTATGTTTCTGGTAGCTACCTGACACAATACACGGTCGTGCTTTCTACCCGTGTATCTGGTCGTATATGTTTCTGGGAGCTACCTGACACAATATATGACCGTGCCTTCTGACCGTGTAGCCGGCCGTATATGTTTCTAGGAGCTATCTGACACAATACACGGCCGTGCCTTCTGCCCGTGTATCCGACCATGTATGTTTCTAAGCTACTAGACATTCTTGATTGATAATGAGTTGGACATTGTTATGAAGTAAATTCATATCAATTATGTCTAGATTTTATAGATTATTAATAACGACTGAAGTTGCTAAGAAAAAACCTATAACTCGTAATAGAAAGTGTTGTATTGTAGTTTCGAATTCTATTAGCAAACATGTTTTGATTTTATTTTTCTGTCGAACATGTCTTAAACTTGGAGTACACCAAGTCAAGTAAGCTTTATAAATTGGTTTCATTAATGAGTATATTTATGATACTTATTAAATTTACTTAAAGAGAAATGTAATTTAGAGTATTTATTAGCTATTATCCAATTTATAAGGGAAAAAAGAAAGAAAGAAAGAGAAATTATATCTATATCAAAATATATATGATTTGATTCATTCCCAACACTCTCTACCTATAGACCACCCTAAAAGGCTAGGGGGAAGCCACACTCTAGCAATACTTTCCACCCTCTTTAGACCTCTTCTCTAAATCAAGTTAAAATAGGTTCACCAGCTTCTATCTTGATTTGTTCTCAAATCGTTCACCTATTAGCAAGGGATGGACTTTAAATTATTTGTAACATCTTAACTCAAAATTAGTCAATAATCAAGATCTTTTTTAACCACTTGATTGAAAAGTTTTTAATTAGCATTGACTTCATCTTATTTACCTTAATCTTATAAACTATCATTAATTCTTTCTCACGATCCATGTGAGAATTTACTCTAATGGGATATCACATAGATTATAGTTATTGTTGTGCATTGATGTGGAAGTTAGATAGGTAGGTTGTTATAATGCAATCATTAAATAGTAAGGAAAAGAAAAAAAAAAAAAGAAATGGGCAACATAAGACTTGACATGTGAGTAATGTTTAAACTTTACCTTATATATATAACGTCAAATAAATTTAGGGCTTTGTACATCCAAAACAAGTAAAATAGAAAACATAATATACCAATTTAGATATCCCTGGTTGGCCCCTAATAATTGCCAATCGACTTTAACTATATGCTAGTCCACCATGTACCATACCAATTGATTAGCTTGTGGCCTTGGTCTACTGTTACATGCCTCAACTCAACCCTTGTATCAAATTTCAACTTGATTTTGGATTTTACAATCTCCAAATGTATCGCATTATCGATGTTACTCCTACACCCTAATCATACTCACTGTCTTGCACAAGCATAAACTAGCATCGAGTAGGTGCACTCATTACGCTATGCTGCACTCCATTCACATACATTAGCTCATTGGACTTAATATGTGAGCCATACTTATTTCAACTAATTATGTATTTTATAGGGGAATGGGATAGGAGGGAAAATTCGAACATATTTGCTAATAACAGTTAACTCGATCTTTTTGTATCATATTAATTACAAAATTCAATTATTGTATTTTTGTTTATGTCATTACTTTTTATCTTTTTAGGATTGATTTCAAATAATGTATTAGGAATATTATTATTAGCCAAACATATATATATATATAGCTAAATGGCAAATAAATCTTTTTTAAGAATCAATCATTTTTCTCGACACTCCAATTAAAGACAAGTGAAATTTAGTTTTCGAGATAAATTTATCAATCAAATCTCTACCATAATTGTAATATAAGACGTTAAAAAAGATATTTCATCCAAATGCCACTTATAAAATAAAACAGATAAGTTAGACTTTAATAATTGTTCAAAAATCCAGTTTCAAATAGGTAAAACCTAGAACAAATAAGATATAACACAAATTGATAAAGAAAACAACAAACATACCCAATGTAACTCCCATGCCATCGTGTTTAAGTTACATTCCATAGGGACATTCATAATCGCTACTCAATGGCAGCGCACTGCACGTGGTTCTACATGAAGAGACACCACGTTGCTGCATTGCATTGTATTGTAGTGCCAATGCTTGCAACCTGGTCCACATGCCCTTGACACAGTAACAACCAATTGATGGCCGCACTTGGGCAAAAAAAACATGGTTTCACCTTTCCATGTTTTGTTCGATTTGGTCTATGATTAAATGGGAACAGTATCTTCCTGAGATAAAGGACAAGGAAATCGGAATTGAAAGGAGACGTGGAGTTAAATAAAATTCAGAATCAGAGGGATATGGTGTTCTTTTTGTCCTTTTTCATGGAATTAATGTAATGTTCAATGATGAGTACTTTATAAAGAAAAAAAAAAAGAACTCTAAATTAGAATAGGGAGTAGGAGACAAGTAAACCTGGTGTTTTCGACAATCGTATATATGCAGGGGTAATATTTTAGTATTTCACTCTGACCTTGATAGGTATAGGCTTTGGATTTTATATGGGTCTCGCTAGGTTTAGTCTTCGGGGGCTGTTAACCTATAGGTAGGTAAGAACGCAAAGTTTGATCCACATTTTCTACATTAGAACTTTGGTAAAACCCAAAATAATTCAAGTATTTTGAAAGATTGAAGACGTGATTGAGGTGGTGGAAAATTCTCTTATAATTAGCATCATGATTGACCGATTAGAATAACGGTCGATTGAAGTGACCTAATTGGGTTGCCCAACTTATATTGCAACATTTTATTTGATCTCTTAGTTTATGCTGTTATTTACTTTATATATTTTTATTTCATTTATTTAATCCCTGTGTTATTTGTAACTTATATAGGTAACAATGTTTAACCTTGAATCAATAATAATATATTAACTTTGAATCGGTCTAATGGCTCACACCCATAGAATCTTATGAGACTTTGTTACTTTATTATTTCATGAAGATCTATTTGTTTTTCTTTGAGACTCTATTGGAGAGTTTGCCGATAGTTAGTATTTGGTCTGCAAAGTTTTAAGGCACTAGATTGGAGAAAGCTACTAACATTAAGCTTAGTTTATATAATAGGTAAAATGTGCTAATAATGAATATAAAAATCCTTCAAACACAGCATCTAACTTAAATGATCTATCAAAAGGCATAAAAATTCTCGCCAATCTATGAGCATAAGATTTTACCCAAACCAACCTACCATTGCAACACTATCATTACTAGCATGACCAGTACTGCCACACTACCACCACCTTAAAAGCCTTATACACGACCAACTCACCACCAACATGCACCACCTTACACATCCATCACATACACCACCACCACCATTGTAATATCTACCCCCACTTCAAACACCCTATACACCATCCACCTAGCCACCATTCACAAACACCACCGTCATTGTCATCATCACCTCACTATCAATCTCACCACTACTGCTATTGCCACCACCATTGCACCACCTATAACAACTACACCAACAACCACTGCAGCATCACTACTATAGACATCTCCAACATTGCTACCGCTAGCACCACTATACCCTATCACCACCACAACAGAAGTGCCATCACTACAACAATGCAACATTTTTGTTGCTACTTTTATCACCATCAATTCCATCGTAGATGCTGCCACAATTGTCCCATCTCTTCAACAATAGTAGGATAGTGGGCCATATGTTAGATCTCAAGTACAACGAAAACACAATGATTATAAAAATTTTCTCATTATCCAAAACAAATTATCTAAAATCTCAATAGCCCATATTCAGGTTTTATTTTTAACATATATTAACAACGTTAGTTATTTAAATAGAGAGGTAGGTGAATTTTCTACTACTTACCCAGTTGCTAGGAATTAGTGACCAAAGACCTGAGTCATAAAGGATAGATGAGCACATATGGACTAAGCAAACCCAACCACAACGACAAGAAGCCAACCATGCCTAACAACCCAAAATTGAATTAGTTGCCAACTAAACCAAACTTCACTTAAACCAAATTAGCCTAATCCATGCCAATTTGAGCACTAACCCTAGATTGAACTATTTCATATTGAGCTTAAAATAACTTGACCAAACTCTATCTTGATCTTGCAACTTTCCAAATATAAAATCTCTAGTTAATCACAAATACACTTATAGATGGAGACAAACTCTTGTATTTGATAGGTGTTAAATCCACTAACATATTTAATTTAGAATTGTATTTTAGTTAATATGAATTGAATGATGTAAGAAAAATTAGACATTTATAGATAAGCGACGAAAAGAGAGAGAGTGGCATCAATGTGTGTGTCTATAGAACAGTTGTGTTTTCTAATAGAGTGGGATTACTTGACTCCATTTTTTTTCGTCCAATTAATTACTCCTAAGTTTTTTTGGGATCATGTCAATCCATTTATTAATTCTGATTCCACAATCGCAATTGATAAAATTTGAAGCACCTTAATTTTATATATAAATTGTGTCTTTGAATTTCTCGTCAACTCCAAATAGTCCAGTTGGGCAACAACTAAGGCCTTTTATCCATTCAGCTGAAAATAAATATTCTACCAAACAAATGGTGGCACTAATTTCTACATATATTTAAATTTTGTGAGCCGGAATGGTGTAATCATACGGATCTGACAAAAGGTTTTAAGCTGTAAAATAAAAACAATTTGAGATGATCCTACAATAATTTCAAAAAATTACATGATATCAATGCAATTTACACCCTCTAGATTCAAAGCAGCAAGAAATAATACACCTCTAGGCTTTAAATAGAATGAACATGTTACGTAACAAATGAGTGCCCAACAGAACAGGCTGTTTATGCATAATGCCATAATCTAAAGGAATAGAAAAAGGTCGAGTGCACCTGTGTCTCTGAGCCGAACACCTGGGGCACCATGCACCATCCATCTGGCTCCTTCATGTTGTGATGTCCAACAAACGAAGCGAGAAGGCACAATGTCAGTCATGCACCAGCTACTAGATGGAGGTGAAAAGGTCCCGTCTGATGGACATACAGCAAACCTTTTTTTATCATAGTAGGTTGGAAAAGAAGCTAAGCTTAATTCCCTTTAAAATACACTAGCAAAACTATTTGAAGAAGAGGAACCAAAATTTCATTAACTACAAAGCTCGTTGCCTTGGACGCACTTGCTGTGGCATCATGCAATATTGAAAAGAAGGAGGGGTGGGGGGAGGTGCAGGCAGGGGGAAACAACAGCAAAAGGTTTTGTATAATCAGTGTATAATCCTCTTTGGTCCCAGGTCCTCGAATAGTTGGGGTAGAACATTTGACAACAAAGTATGCGAGTGACTGATAACATAATGCCACTAATCTTTCCATCCTTCCTTGTTAGCCCGACGAGGGGCTAAGCCTTTAGATGAGAGGCTTGGAGTAACAGGCATTGAGGGTGTCTTAGGTGCCTCTTCATCATCCCAACCATCTCCCCAACTGTCATCCCATCCATCATCAGCAGCAATCTCAGTTTTTGTCACATTAGAAGCTGGAAGCCCCATGTCAAGCCTTTGGTACCTAGAGTCACTGCTGGAAACACGTTTACGCCTCATGTTGATGCAGATCCAGCTGGACACCACGATGAGAAGTGCAACAAAGCACAGAAAGGCAATAGTAGGGGTTCGTCTAAATAAGTCAGTGGACAGAGAATTTTTGAACCCAGTAAAAGCCTTTCCAGAACTTTGTGGCATATCTCTAATGTCAAGGGTGCAATTGCCAGTTCCCGCTTTTAGAACAATCAAGCTGTCTGTTCCTCCTCCATTGATGGAAACTTTCACCTGAATCAAACAAAGATTTTCACCATTTAGTCTCAAAAATGAAGAGTGCTACCTTCACTTACATTAGGATTCTGTTACTGAGCTGACTCAAAAAAGTTAAAAGTGCTCATGAATTGAATACTTTAGAATCATCATGGATGCACTTCATGCAATGAAAGTTCTGTGTGCATCATGGAAATTACATTTGCAATGCATGTCTATGTCAAATCATTAACCCACATCACTCACAACAAATCATTAACTGAAATCATTCACAATTGTAATGCAATCTTTTCCTGAAATTTTTCAAATTTTACCCAGCAGTACAGGCAGATAGCAAAAATACCCTAAAAAAGTGATGTTCAAATCAAATGTCAGAGCTGGTAGATTGCAGTTAGGCACCAAGGAACTAACTGTATAAATTGGGTATGGATACTACTTGTTCAAGCAAACAGGATCTTGCAATAAAGCACAGGTCAAAGACCCCAGTAACGCTTTATGGAGAGTGAGAATTGCTTTGGTTGGTCTTTGTCCCTCAAAAGATATCAATCACTAACACCCTGTCTCATTGAGACGGACATATCAATGGGCACCTGAGTGGTCTTGACTAGTACATATTGCAACCATGGAGAGATGGAGGGAGATAAGAGAGAGCCAAATCGTTAAGTTTAACTACATTTCCCTCCATATTGTCTATATACACATTTCTTGCAAAGTCAGTCTTCTATAACAGCTTTTCACATGCCATTTTATCTGAATAGGATTTTTTTTTTTTCTCATTTAAAGTGAAATACATTATCATAACAACAGATAAAAAAGTCATAAGAGTCATAGTAAAATGTTGCGACTGGGCCTTATAGGGTCATATTCAATTTCCTCTTTATTCCTTATCAAATAGCTATCCCGTGAGGCCAGAAAATTCCCCCAAATAAGACGTCATTCTTTATCATGACCCAATGAATAGCTGTTTCTTGGCTAAATCCTAAGCCCAACTATGACCCCTAACTAGCAGCACCTATCAGGCAACACAACAATCACCACTAGAAACCAACCACCTTCAGCTGGCAATCTCTCTCTCTCTCTCTATTGCTTTATTTTTTATAGAAATAATACCCTAATTTTTAAAAAATAAAGATAATAGCAAATCTAAAATATCTCCTAAAGATATTAATATATCAAGAATCTAGGAAAAATTAAAAGCAAAAGATCAAAGCTTTAGATCAAATTTAAATAGAAGATCAAACTTTTTAAGCGATTGATATAGAGATCAGTGTTATGCTAAGTAATTCAAATAGAAAATCCCATTATAATGCTATTACAAACAATAACAAATTCTCTATTTAAATCACTTATTATGTTTACGAAATAATAACAAATTTTTTATTTAAATCACTTAATAAAATGTTAATCTTTTATTTTAACCATTTAAAATTTAATTCTCTATTTTAACTACTTACCATAATATTGATCCTCTATTTCAACTAATTGAAAGTTCAATCCTCTATCTAAACTTGATCCCAAATCTTAATACCCTCAGTTATAATTTTTCCTGAGAATTTATCTAACAATATCTCTCAAAATGTACATAAATCAAAATAGATAACAATATAAATATTTATTATGATTTCCTATTATGTAGTCCAAAACATTACTTTCAACCTAGACGACGAGTATGTCCTCAAGCTCGAATACTCCGAATACCTCTGCTGCTCAAAAGGTTGCCTATTGAGGTACAGGATCACCAAAAGGTCATACCTGCAAATCAAGTGGCTCACAAGAAGGTGGTGCACCAAATCGTGCTAAAGAAAGCTACAAGCTTGGTCTCGTTGTGGATTAGCGAGTGCTAAGTGCAAGTTGCATCAAGTCCTTGTGCAAGATACACAAATCTATAGAATCTCCAAAAGATATCAATAAGTCTAAAAATTATCTAAAAATATCACATAATATGTGAAAAAACCAAAATAGTTAATAAGATAAATATTTATTATAATTTCCTATTATACATATCCCTAACATTACTCCCCATTAGACAACAAGCTTGTTTTCAAGCTTGAAAAGTCTGGTATCTTTGCTACTCAAGAGGTCAAGTGTCAAGGTAGGGACCATCAGAAGTTAATGCTTGCATATAGGGTGGCCTGGGTTGGGTTCCTTGTGCCTGGACCATCATGCATCACCTGCTAGGTCTAGCATAACCCTCTACTCACCTATAGGTTCAGCGACCAACATCTTGTGGTGATCACCGCTTATTGGAGTTGTGGATTTAAATTAGTTTCAAGTTTTGGGTTTTCTACTCAATCAGACTGCTTGCTAGTAATAGCAACATAATTTCTCACTGAGTCACCTCTACTAGTTGCATGGCAAGAGGATATTGCATATATAGTATGAAAATGCAACCAACAGTTGCAAGGAATCACCTATAACAAGTGGCTTTAATACCAAGTTGTTGTCGGCCCACACTTTTGATCTAGTTAAGGGGCAATAATAACAACATAACTTGTGGTAATGGCTTTCCCCTTGTTTAGAGTCCATCATTTTCAGTGGAACCTATGGTGATCAAGCTAAGGGTTTGTTGAGAGAGAACCCTTTGATCTCACTAACCATCAAACTATAAGAAAAGTAAATATCTTGGTACTTATAGTTTGTGATAAGATAGAAGTTGGTTCTTAGGAGGTGTATCTTTGTTGGTTTTAAATCAGATTAAATCTGATCTTGACGGGTTTTTTTTTTTGACACCATCCTTGTCTCTAGATGTGATGCCCTCATCTTGTATTTATTTTGGTCGAACGATGAATGAAAGATCAAGATGAAATATTTCTCTAAATTTCTTCATGGTGTCAAAGCTATAGTCGATCTTAAATCGACCAGATTGCTTCCAACATGAGTGAGAAACCAAAGAATACACCCAAACTGAAACTAAAATTTGGGTCTTTTGATCAACTTAGCCTATCCGAGCAAAATCCTTGAGTCTCCTCTTCCATGGGAGTAAATCGAAACACACTGCACATTACCCAACATAAGCTTAATGGGGTAAACTTCCATGAATGGTTCCAATCTGTGAAGTTGGTCATTCGAAGGAAAGGAAAATTAGGATATGTGACCAGATCAACCATTGCTACAGATTGTGATTCAAACGAGTATGGTGTGTGGGAGATCAAAAACTCTATGGTCATGGCTCTAATAAATTCTATGGAACTCCACATTGATAGAACATATCTTTTTTGTGAGACTGCTAAGGAAATCTAGGACAATGTCCAAGAAACCTACTCAAACATGGAAAATTCCTCCCAGCGTTTTGAGCTCCAATCCAAACTTTGTAATACCACTCAAGGAAATATGAGTGTGAGAGAGTATTTTAATGTACTTATGAAGCTGTGGCAGGAAATGGATCTCTTTTATGAGATTAGTTGGAAATGTGTAGAAGATGTAATTCAGTACAACGAATTGTTGGAAAAGGACCAAGTATTTGATTTCCTATATGGATTAAACCTTGAGCTTGATGAGGTGAGAGGACATTTCATAGGAAAGCAACCCTTTTTGGGTCTTAGGGAGGCCTTTGCAGAGGAGAGGTGCGAAGAGAGTAGGCATCGAGTTATGATGACCTCCAGACAATCAAATCCAAGTTCAACTTTGGTAACAAAGAAAGGGATCATTCCAAACGCATCAGCAAAAGAAAAACTATGGTGTGACATTTGTCAAAAGGCAAATCGCACTTGCAAAAATCTTGGAAGTTGCACGGAAAACCAGATCATTTGAAATCCAAATGTGAAAAGGAGAATGCCAGTGCTAAGACTGCCCAAGTTGCAGAAACTAATGCGCAATCTAATGTTGGGATTAATCTTAATTCAAAGCAACTTGCCCTATTGCAACAGATTCTTGGCCAAACTCAACTCAATTCTAGTATCACTAGTAAGTTGTCTACCACTGCTACAATTGCCCAAAAAGGTACTCATTTAAATCTTCCTAAATGTTCAAAACAGGATGGTTGGATCTTTGATATGGAGGCATCTGATCATATATGTAACTCAGTGCACTTCTTTGATAATTTGATGAAGAGCGATAATCTTAATAGAATTTTGGTAGTTAATGGAAAGAGTGCTACAGAAAAAGGAAAAGAACCATCTTCGTTGGTAACTTGAAGTTAGAAGAAGTATTATTTGTGCCAGAGTTAAGATACAATTTTTTGTCTATAAGCAAGTTGACAAAAGGCATAAATTGTCAAGTGACTTTTTTCCCTTCAAGTTGTGTTGTATAGGACCTACTTTCGAGGTGGATGATTGGCAGCACTGAGTCATCTGTTGGATCTTCATTATTTGTTTGGAGTTCAGTCTAGGTCTAGTCTTGACTCCAAGTTTCAGTCTCTCTATTATGTAAGAAATAAATTTGAGATCATGCTCTAGCATAAACGTCTAAGTCATCCTAGTTTTGTGTCTATGAAGTATTTGCATCCAAAGTAGTTTTAAATGTGAGCATTCTATTCTAACTAAATTTTCGAAGAATTCCTATTATGCACATCCGTATCAACCATTAAAACCTTTTCATCTTATACATAGTGATATTTGGGGTCTTGCTCATGTATTAACTCACTCTGAGCATAAATGATTTGTCACCTTCATATATGATCATACTCGAATTTTTCGGGTATACATTCTCAAGGAAAAAATCTGAAGTTTGTACTGTGTTTAAACAATTTCATAAATTTATTCTTAATATCTTCTAGACAAATATCCAAGTACTTCAAACTGATAATGGGAGGGAATATCTTTCAACTGAGCTTGATAATTATCTTCTTGCTAACAGAATTGCTTACCAAAGCTCTTGTGTTTATACTCCTCAACAAAATGGAGTATCTAAACGCAAAAATTAACACTTGCTTGAAACAACTAGGTCAATGATGCTTGCAACTTCAGTACCTAACCAGTTTTGGGGGATGCTATATTGACAGTTGCCTATCTCATCAACCACATGCCATTGAGAATACTCAATTTCCAAACACGCATTAGTGTTCTACTCGAATTTTACCTAGGCATTCATATATTTAATACACTTCCACCTCAAGTTTTTGGTCGTATAGCCTTCAAGACTATTACTTACCTATTCCAATTATTACAAAGAGGGATCCTGTTACAGTCCTATTTTGTTCCACCAAATGAACATGCAACTAGCAAGTCAGCATAGATATATAGGGATACAAAATTTCAGTAGAAGTAAAGCATTTTGGATAGAAGCCATGACCATTTAGTAATTTCATATTATTACTACTAATACAAAGTACTGATTTAGCCCCGAAAACAATAAGGTATCAGTTATCCAAGTAGAATGCAATGAAAGATCATATCTCGTATTCACCAGAAAGCTCATCAGTGTCATTATGATTTCTGAATCATCTTAAAAATTATATCGAAAAGTTACATGGAATCTATAAAGAAGTCCAGAGTTCTAATGCACGTGCAGGAGTGCTTCTGCTTTTTCATTTTTTTGGGTCAGTGGTGCTTCTGCACTCTTACCAAATTACTAACCTGTCAAGTTTACCTTGATGGATAAAACAATTGACATGTCATCAAACTTGTGATTTGAGTCATGGATGATTTTCAGGTACTGTATAGTGAGGAATGCAGGACTTAAAATTTATTAATGATCACAGGGAAGATAATAATCCAGGGAAAATGAATCCACAAACCATCTTTGTCCCACCATGATCAGCAGTCAAGATATAGTCACCATGGCCATAATGTGGGAATTTTCCCTAGTTGACCTCCTTTGTGAAATTCCTTTTATTGTTATAAATAAATACATCTACATTTTAATATCTGAACCATAGAATCTTTTAAAAGAGATGCATTCAACCATAAGGATATTTCTGCCACTTCAAATTCCACCATAACCAATTCTATAGTAAATCAAGGTGTTCTCATCATAAATTGTAGCCCTCTCATATATCCATAGGCAATTTTTATTTGCAACCAGCACAAGAACACATGCTCTACTAACTGTACCATTCCTTATGTGGACAATGATAAAAGGAATATTCTACTTGATAATAGCTGTTGCAAGTAAATGATGTCTTAAATGGAAGAAAAGGAAACACTTGCCTAGAAAAGAAGAAAGTTTTGGGAACAACAGGTTGCCTTTCTTATTCCATACTAGAGCTATGTCTTGTGCATATTTACCAAGAGATATTTCGATATAAAATAAAGCCATAGATATCATGGTATCAAATTTTTTTTCTCTTTTGTTATTTACATATTTGTGATTTCTTTGACAATACAATAATTTGACGGACATAAGGCTCAAAATAGCTCCTTGTCAACCCTACAATCCCTGCTATAGAGAGGAATTACATTTATTAGGTAACAATTATCAATCTCCTTAAAGCTCTATCTTGTGCTGATCTAGCACTTTGGTACATGATAATTTGCCTCTTAAAAGATGTTGTGATTATGTATGGTTTTCAATTCACAGGCATGATTTTGCAGGGGCACAATGCAAATGTAACTAACTTGTTGAGGTGAGAGCCAAAGAAAATGGCAAGCTAAAAGCCACTGGCTGAATATATGATGCAAACCCTACCCCAAATTACTTTGCAAAAACAATGGCAAAAAATACCAAACTGCCACCACCTAATATGGTCCTTCAAAATGCCTCTCTCAAGTGTGTAGCTTTTAGTGCTCTTTTTCTCATGAATTGCACTTATTTTCTTGTGCTTTTCTGCGTTTTCTCTTCATGTTTTCAGCAGCTTGAATGCAGTTGTATGCAACAAAAAAATGTGTTGCAACCTTAGATTGTCGGGATGTGGGGTTAGGCAAATTCAACATTGAGAGAAAAATCTCATACTATCTTACATTGACTTTTCAATCTTTCTGCCCATTGTTATGAATTCACATAATCGGAGAAACTTTTCCAGCAGCAAGAAAACCATCATCAGTTATATGAACATATTGACCATCGATATGCCATACACAATACAATGAAATTCTATCTACACAACACAGCTGTTGCCCTTGATGAGAATGTTGCATCACGGTGAAGGCAAAAAACAAAAAAATAAAAATAAAAGCATAAGCATAAGAAGATATGGAGCTAGTTCATTAACAGCAGCATATGACAGCTAAATTTACCTCTGTGTGTTTTTCTCCTTGCAGCTCAACTTTTTCCCGTTCCAGATGGACACGTCTAGGAGCAGAAATGTTAACAGTGAGAAAGTCCTTTCCTATATTCTGAATTAGAAGGGATAGAGACAGAGCATCTGAAAAATTAACAGGTTAAAATCTCAGTTAAACCGAAAGGACTAAATTTAAGTAACTGAAGGAAATGAATATTTCACTTCATAATAGTTGAGGATTTAAATCTACTCTATATGCCCAGATGACCAGATATGAGCAGATGGCATGCCAAGCCAGCTATCATGGTTTTCTGCTCTTTATTTGGCACCTCATACAGTCAACTTGTAACATAAAGTATCTAGCAACTAGGGCAGTTTCCTGTTCTTAAAAAAATAAGCATCAATAACATAATAAAAAATAAGCAGTGTCGGCTCTTTTCCTGGCTATTAGCATCTTAGACTTTGTCCTATGCTGATGACAAAAGTACCACACAATCCACATCAATGATTTAAGCAATCAATGCAACTCATAGCGACTAGCCCATGCAAGGCAAACATACAAAGCAAGTGCACAAGGATCTCTGTGAATTGGCCAAAATAACAACCACTGCCTTTGAGTGGAAATGAGAGCATGTCAGTTCTAAGAATTTCACAACATGCGGCCATGTCAAACTTTAAGGCAAGGTTGGGAAACATGAACATGTCATTAATTGCACATTGAGCAAGAAGCATATATTGTGCAAAAGATCTAAGAGTACAAAAGCAACATGGATGCAGCAGGTATAGTGTACAAAACTAGGTAATATTAGAGAAAGCATGGATGTTATTGAGACCTTCCAAGTCATCTGCTCTAGCTAGAGCAATTGAAAACTAACTTTAGCATAAAAAATAAGATACTGCATAGGAGGAATTCTTCAGGATGTTACCAAAGGAAGCTTCCCAACTTCTTCACAAAATTATAGAAATCAACTGAAAAGAAACAAACTTGAGATGCCAATGTAGTATACACTACCAAAGATTATTCGTCCATGGCCATTGTTAAGAGAGTGATCAATGCACTATACATTTCACTTTTCACGTGAAAAATCACTAACATTAACTTTCCAGAAGCAAATTCATTAGTTTTGGTAGCCAAAGACCAGATGAAATTCCATAGGTGTAATGGTCACTATACCAGTTACTTATGATGCCAGCTGATATTGCTCCTAATATAGAAACTGAATATTAAACACTTACAGTCATTAAGTTTAAAGAAACAAAGCCACTCTGGACTCAAATTCTCATATACACTCAAGAAGATGTCATTTGAGAGCAATATCACCCAATCTAAAAGAGCATTGAGTAAACTTAGCAACTGAACATCACAATTTAATCAGAAAAACCAATTTCAAGAACTTACCATTTCCAGGGACCATTAAACAAGCTACCAACTTGTTCGCCTCATTAATGCACTTGTTAGATGCACCACATATTTCTTCGCGAGGCCCCTCCTTCCTCAATGGCAACACTGAGCCCGAATCCCCTTCCTTTCCATCACCTTTCAGTTTTTCCTTAGAAAGATCATCAGTAGCACCCACCTTACCACTTTTATCACTACCCTCCTTCCCTTTTGATTTCTCAATCACACCATCATCTTTGTTTCCTTTATTTTTATCTTGTTTCAACCCACCTTGCTGATTAGAATTCCCCGTTCCCTCATCATCCTTACCCTCATGTTTCAAAATTCCCACTTGACCGTTTTCACTTTTCACCCCATTAAGCTTACTCGAACCCGAACCTGACTTCGATTCCTTTGTTTTCCCCTTTGCTGGATCAGTACTACCTTTTAAAGCAGTATCCGTTTTTGAAACTAAACCCGGGTCTTGACTATCTTTTACCTAGAATCCATAGCCATTCTAATCATGTCAAAACGACTACCCCAGAAGCAAAATCGATCAATAGTAAAATAAAGATCATTCATTTTCCACTGTTACCGATTAAAAATATTAAAATCAACATTATGCTTCTTAATACTTTCTCACCGTTGATTCAACGCAGGAACATCGGTTCATCCACACATATAGAAGAAACAGCAAAAGGAACCCAAATTTCTCCATAAGAATCTCTGAGAAAGATTCAATCTTTACTTTACATCGACACTGAATAAGTTTGAAATCAAACCATTAGTTAAAAAAAAAATAAACACTGGTGAAAGACCGAGGTTGTAATTAACTTACCGAGTAGCTGAGGTTGCTCTGTCTAAGTCTATGTTTCCACTACTTTTTCAAGTGGATCATTTATATATTGTGTATATATTGTATTCATATCGTCTTGTTGGGTTAGAAGAATGGGGAAGCTCGTAACTGGAGGAAAGAATCCATTTTTGGGTCAACAGTCAACTCATATGTAAAATATATATCAAAATTCAAATGATATTGAAGTTATCGTCCGGTTCTGCTTTTGCTGTTGAAGCTCTCGGAAAACAGAGCCACCTGCGGAGTAAATAAGGAAGTGAGATACCGTGTAACATTTTTTAGATTTTGATTTTTTTTTTTATGTCTCATAATCAGTAAATAAAATATATAAGTTCGCAACAAAGATATCTGCAATTCAATTTATTGTTTATTTATTTCAGGAAATAAATCAATGCATTGAAGTTCAAAGAAAAGAACAACTTGAAAATTATAAATTACTTCATTAATTTTACCCGAAAAAAAAATTACTTTATTATGTATTCCAAACAAACGCCTAGTAGATTAGCATGATCAAATATTTATATTTACATCACTGATTGTGTGTATTTTTATTATTTCTTTTATTTTATTATAAATGATTATCATTTAATACTTCTATGGCATGTTTAATTATCTTCAAGGGTAGAGTAAACCCTTTCCTATATTTAATTGGTAAAATAGGTATTTACAAGAACTATTTATAATTTTTTTATAAAACTAAATGAATAATAAATTCTTATCTTTTCAAACATATTTTAATATCTGCCCACGAGACCTAGCCCAATATATCGATATTTTTAAATATATTTCCTAATCCATTACTAATATCATTTTAAGTGCATTTAAACAAAATAGTAAGTATTATTTATTTATTCTATTATGTAGGATTTGTAATTCCATTTTTACCTTATTCCTTTTTTATAAACTAAACATGTTATTAGAGTAGAAAATCCAAACTTAGGTAACAAATGAGCAGTTAGACTATCTGTATTCAAAAATGATTATCTAGATATATGGATTCAATTGAGCTTGCCATGTGTGTATTACATGCATATTGCACTAAATATGACCTCAAATGAATGACATAAAATGGCATATAAATATGATTAGGAGTGAATAAGGTAAAAAGATGGAGTAGGCAATCTTAGAAGACTCAAAAGCACACATGATAAATAAAGAAGCTCAATGCATCAAACTCCACTAGATCTTACAAGAAGCATTATCTCCTTATAAATACTTATTTAATCTTTTAACAGGACAATCTAATAGTAAAATGGCCTTTGTCCAAAATTCTTGATGATTTAAATGAGAAGAGACTTAGATATTTATAAAGTTTAGCCTTCGAGCTCATATGTCAAATTGTGTTAACAATTGATGGTTGAGATAAGTCTCTTTATTAATAGATTTTCTAAATGGGCTTCTCTTAAATGCACACCTAGTGGATTGATTGCTTGAGATTTAAAAACTTTTTCGAAAAATAACCTCTTTTGATTATTAAAGTGGTGGAAAACAATGAATATAACCATAGAAAATAAAATATAAGAAATTCAAAAGAAAAGAGTTAAGAAGATCAAGTATATAATTTTATAGTAACTTTGTTTTGTGTATCAATTCACTATTCTAGTCTTCATTGCTAGTGATTTAGTTGTCTTCACTAGCCGTTTTACTATATTAAAATGAAACTTTTAAGAGTTACAAGTTGTTTTCACCGGTTGTTTCACTATATCAAAACAAAACTTTTGAAAGTTACAAAATCCGTCAATGCTTGGTAAAATAGCTCACTGTTCTATCGATCTAGTTTCTATACAAGTTATTCACAAATTTACAATAAATATAGTAACCTCTTAATGGTATAAGAACACTCTCTCAAAACAATAACTATTGAGGAAAAACAAAATACAAATCCTCTACAATTTAAGACAACAAGAATGTAAAACTTGATTAGCTCAACTAAGCAAGTTGCTATCTTTTTTTTGTGTACAATGTGTTTCATAAGAAATATATATATAGCTAATGGTCCAATGATAAAATAGCCAAGTCTTCCATGCATTGACTTATATGATCATAATATCCTCTATATCTGGTTTTTAATTCTTCAATCATATCCATGTATAACTTGATGATAATTGTCCTTCTAACTTTGCTCTAATTTACATTGATAGTGAATATTAAGAAACGATTAACTGAATTTATTACCAAGTAAAGTAAATGACCACCGTATTTATTCACAAGAATCTTCATTTGAATTACTTGCAATCTTACTCCTTTTTATCTCACAATCCTCGCAAGCATAATAATTTGGCTTACCTATTGTTAAACCTTAAACCTTTATTTTGATATTGGACAATTTTCATGGTTTTGAAGTGTGATGCCCCGAAACTCGATAATGCTACAATCCGTCATGTATTCCCATTTTAATGAAGACACACAAAGGCTCAGACACTACAATTCTCCACACATTAACCTTCAAGTACTCGTAATGATAATTAAACTCCTCAAATTATTACAACAAAAGCATATAATATTCAAATACAACAAAAAATTTCAAAGCAACTTAACAAGTAATCCCTACATTTTTTTTCCTTAATCTAACTATTAATTGTCATAATAAACATATTTTACATTCTCCTCACTATTTTGACCTTGATTTGTCTCCACCAAGATTTCATTATACCTTATAATTTCTCTTGTATCACTTGCAACTAAAAAAAAAATGGTTCCCATGAGGAATAAGCTAATGCCAAGCACTATGTATACCTCTACACACATATGCATGTCATGACAGAAAATAACACATGCACAATACAACATAATATTTATACACAATTTACTTATCTTTCATATCATTTAGACAATACATAATCTCATCATCAAAATCATCATACATCCTTGCACATAACCACACAATCCTTATACAAACAATATATATATATATATGACAAAGGGTATTCTCCTTTGTTCATTAGTCTATTTCCATACACAATAATATATATATATATACGATAGTGAGTACTTCCCATTATTCATGAGTCATTTTACAACAACCTTCCACAATACACACAACATCCTTCCATAAAACCTTTCACATACTATTCAGATCATTTCGATACACAATCCCACTAAAAATAACGTTACATACCAATTATCGAAGTGCCACCCTAAGAACACCAATCCACACTTAATCTCTTAGACCTAGCAATTCACAATTATATGTACAAACAACCTCATTCATAATTCAACATTATTAGTCCAAACGCATTTCTAACTAACAAGCACAAAACAACACACATGATATACATGTACCTTAATCTCCAATAGCTGATTCCTTATACTTTTACAATCTCACAAATCCTCTAAATCTATACATGATCATAATTACATTTTCTTATAATTGTATCTCAACAAAGTAACACAAAATAGGGTGTATTTCAACCCAACATTGTCAGGTTAGAGGCAATGTAGAGTGACACGAGGTAGTACACAATTGTGCCAAAGGTCGTGCACCTTCCTGTTTGTTTTTGTACTTCAACATAGGGTAAGATACAGTTGTGCTAGAGGTTGTATACTTTTAGCAATTTGACATGGGGCAATTCACAGTTGTATTAGAGGCCATGTACCAATACGTAATTTTATTAATTTGAGACCCCCATGTAAATAGACATATTTGTAACCATATACCTTATTGTACACTTTTGTATTTTAGCACGGGCAAGCAAGGTCATCAAAATCGCGATTTTACGTAGAATCGGAATGTAGAAATGTAAGTTTTTACAACCTTTGTAAAATAACTTTCAAATATTAAAAATTTACTTATAGTAGTCATTAAAAAGTATAATTGATAATAGAAATAAAAAGATTCAACATATATTTTAGTTATAAATCGCAATAAAAGTCATAATACGTATAATCAAGCATAAGTTGCACAATATAGATAATCAACCACAAGTCCCAATAAAAGTTATGAATTCATAAATCATAATACGAAACAAGAACTAAAATAAATCAACAACGTCCACACCCACAAGTGAAGATTTAGCCCTCAAGATTTTTTTTTTTTTAAAAAAAAGAAACCAGAAGAACAAGTAAAGAATAGAAGACCAAACATGAGCTAACAGGAGGAGGAAATGAGGCACGAATCACGGGCAAAGAAAAGTGAGGAATTAATTTTGTGGGCATTCCGGTTTCCATGGCTCCAGGTCAAGCTCCAGCTATCCAGACTCCAGCTAATGTAGGTGCGATCACGTGTCACGTTAGTCATCAACTCGTCGGTCGTTACGTCTTTAGAAGTCTAGAGTACTCTCACATCTCATCTCTCTTGTTTTTTCCTCTTCTGGTTCATATGTTTGTCTAAGCTGGGCGCTGGGCAAAAAGTAAAGCCAAACCACATCAAACGGGTTGGGCTGGGCTAGGACGAGGAGAAAGGAAGGCTAAGCCTAGAGTCTGGATATCCATGGTCTGTGAACTCGGTGGAACCCACCTAAAGACGCGATTTTGACGAGTCAACCAAGTTGACTTGCGATTTCATTCCGATTTTATACAAAAAAAGATTTTGTTTGTGATTTAACAAGGTATACGCTTACAAACTCGTAAAATCGTAAAAGCTTATGATTTAAAATGCGATTTTGACAACATTGCGAGTAGGTACATGAGTGTGTACCTAGTTGTGTAGGTCACTATTTATCCCCAAATTCCATTTCCAATTCAAAAAATTCTCAATTCTTTTTAACCCTAAATCAATTCCAATAATTATAAACCTAACCATGCATTATTTTTTGCAGAAAATGCTAATTAGGGTTAAATTAACGACTTACCAAATTGAGTCGTCCTAAGGCTTGAATTCCTGTCCTGAGTCTTTCGTTGTACAATCTACTCTACAAGGAATCCTAAAGGTTAATTAGTAATTCATGATTTACTTACGCTAGTGACAATCAATTTATATTAATTGGTTATTTACCTTAGTCCAATAAGTTAGTGGCAAAACATTGTTGTTTCTTTCTCCCTTAAGTCTTTAATAGTAGTGTGCCTAAGGTTCTATGATGTGCAAAATGACATAAAAGAGCTAACAAGAGGTATATTGTACTATGTATACCCCGTGGTTAAAATTACTAAATCGCTTCCCTATTTCTTCAAGTCACTATCTTAACCTTGATTAAGATTTTTAATAAAAATGTAATTATACATATATTTATAATTACTCAAGTAATTACATTCCACAACAACCCCTCCCCACCCCCCGCTTATAGAAATTTTCATCCTCAAAAATTACTTAAATCGTAAAAGAGCTCTTGATATCTCCTTTTCATCTCTTCCTCCAGCTCCCAAGTTGCCTCTCTTTTTATTTGGTTGCTCCATTATATCTAAACATACTTGCTGATTTGTCTTCTCAAAATCTACTCTTTGGTGTCCACAATTCTGACAAGTTTCACTGCACTTACAGAAGTTCCAATGCAGTGATTTGGTTTAGGTTGGATACATATTTTCTTAACATAGAAATGTGGAATACATTATGTACCCCAACCAAATATGGTGGTAATGCCAACTTGTATGCCACCGATCCAATTCTTTCCAGGATTTCAAAGGGTCCCACGTATATGGGGTCTAGCTTCTCTCTTAGTCAAAATCATACTATTCCCTTTGTAAGTGAGACCTTTAGCAAAACATGGTCTTCCACTTAGAACTCAATAAGCATCTCCTCTTATCTATATAGGACTTCTAATGGTTTTGGTTTGACTACATTCTTTGCCTAATCAACTTTACCTTATCTATTGCATCTTGTATTAGATCAAGTCCTAATATTTGTTTCTCAGCCACCTCATCCCAATGCAAATGCATCTAGCACTTTCTCCCACATAATGCTTCATACGATGTTATTTGAATGGTAGCTTGATAATTATTGTTGTAGGTAAACTCTATTAAGGATAGGTATTCATCCTAATTTCCACTAAGATCAAGTGCACATACTCTTAATATATCATCTAATATCTGAATAGTTCACTCTGACTGGCCATCCATCTATAAGTGGAAAGTCATACTGAATTGCAACTTGGTTTCCAGCACCATGTGCTAACTATTTCAAAATCTCCCCACAAATCCAGTATCCCTATCCGATACTATGGAGACCGATACCACATGCAACCTCACAATCTCTTTTATGTAAATTTATGCTAGTTTCTCAAGTTTATACCCAGTGCCTATAGGTATAAAGTGAGCAAATTTTGTAAGTCGGTCCACAATCACCCATATAGTGTTTAACTCAATCACAAATCTAAGTAATGTTGTGATGGAGTCCATGATCACATCTTCCTATTTCCACTTTGGTATTAGTAGATGCTATAACATGCCAGCAAGTATTTGATGTTCAATCTTTATTTATTGGTATATTAAGCACTTCGATACATAATCTACAACTTCTCTCTTCGAGTTCCTTCACTAGTAATGGCACTTCAATTTCTTATCCATTTTAGTACTCCCAAGGTAAATGGAATACTCAGAATAATGTGCCTCCTTTAGTATTCCGTTCTTGATTTCATCTATACTTGGCATGCACAACCTATGACCATGCCTCAACACTCCCTCTTCATCTTCATTGAATTTTATTACTTTTCCATCCTCTATTCTTTTCTTAATTTCTTGTACCCTCACATCATTAGTTTGTGCAGCTTATATTTTGTCTATTAGTATTGGCTATATGTGTAAATTGGCGAGTCTAGCTTCAATCTCTTGAGTCAAAATTTCTAAATCTGATTTCTACACATCTTCTAATATTTTCTTCTGAGTTGTGATTAAAGTTACCAGATTACTATGCCTCTTCCTGTTGAGTGCATCAACAACTACGTTTGCCTTCTTGGGATGGTATTAAATGTCTAATTCGTAGTCTTTTATTAGTTCTATCCAATGTCTCTACCTCACATTTAGCTCATTCTGAGTAAAAAAAGTACTTGAGGCTCTTACGATTAGTGAATAGTCAACACTTCTCCCCATACAAGTAGTGTCTCCATAATTTGAGTGCAAATATCATAGCCACTAACTCCAAATTATATGTTGGGTAATTCTTCTCATAGGGCTTCAATTGCTTAGATGCATATGTTATCACCCTCTCGCTTTGCATCAATACACACCTAAGCCCTCGAATGAATGCATCATTGTACACTATAAATTCTTCACTGCTAATAGGTAAGGCTAGCACTGGTGTAGAAATCAATCTCTCTTTCAAAGCTATGAAGCTTGCTTCACATCTGTCATCCCATACAAATTTCACTCCCTTTTGAATTAATTTGATTAAAAAGGCTGCCAGCTTGGAGAATCTTTTAATAAATCTTCTATAGTATCATGCTAAACCCAAGAAACTTCTTATTTTTGTTACTGTCTTTGGTCTAGCCATTTATTTATAGCTCTTATCTTCTTAAGATCTACTACTAACTCATCCTTACTGATCACATGTCTTAGAAATGTTATCTACTTCAGCCAAAATTCACACTTCTTAAACTTAGCATGTAATTTCTTTGCCTGTAGTCTGCTCAACACTACCCTTAAGTGTTGTCCATGATCTTCCTCAACTTTTGGAGTATATCAAAATGTCATCTACAAATACGATGAAAAACTTATCTAAATACTCCCTGAACACTCGGTTCATTAATTCCATGAAAGCTATTGGTGCATTTGTGAATCTAAATGGCATTACTTATAATTCATAATGCCTATATCCGAATTTTAAAAACAATCTTCTGGATGTCTTTCTCATTGATTTTCAATCGATGGTATTTAGATCTTAAGTCTATTTTTTAGAAAACTTGAGCCCTTTGCAACTAATCAAATAGATAATCAATCATTAGGAGAGGGTTTTTATTTTTAATAATGACCCTATTTAACTCCTGATAATCTATGCATAAACGCATGTTGTTGCCTTTCTTCTTCATAAATAGTAAAGGTGCATCCTAAGGCGAAACACTTGGTCTTATGGACTTCTTGTCCAATAGTTCTTGCATCTAGTCCTTTAGTTCTTTCAGTCTTGTAGGTGCTATACAATACGAGGCTTTAGATATGGGAGCTGTACCAAGCATAACACCTATACTAAACTCGATCTCCCTTGCTAGGGGTAAGCTTAGCAAATCTTCAGAAATTATCTTAAGCTATCACACTTTTATCATTGACATGGTCAATATAACTAAAGGAAAATATATATCTAAAATCATCATTCTATAACTACTTACTCTCGTCATGTCTTATCATTTTATAGATTCAACACCAAATTTATCTAAAGATCACGACTTACTTTCTATTGTTTGAAAATTATATCTATTGAACCTCACCTAGTTCTAAAGATTATCAAACCTAGGCTTTAATACCACCTAAACTGTAATGCCTTAGAACCCGGTAACATTGTGACTTACTACATATCCTCATTTCAATGAAAACACGCAAAGGCTTAAACACTACAATTCTCTACACGTTAACCTTTAAGTATTCATAATGATAATTAAACTCTTCAAATTATTATAACAGAAGCATATAATATTCAAATATAACAAAAATTCTCAAAAAAACTTAACAAGTAATTCCCACATATGTTTTTTCCTTAATCTAACTACTAATTGTCATAATAGACATATTTTACATTCTCCTCATTTATTTTGATATTAATTTATGTCCACTAGGGTTTCATCATACCTTATAATTTGTCATTTGTCACCTGCAACTTAAAAAAAGAAGGTTGTCACAAGGGGTGAGTTAATACTTAACACTATGTATACCTACACATGCATATGCATGCTATGACAAAAAACAATAACACATGCATGATCAATACAATATTCATACATAATTTACTTATTTTTCACATCATTTTGCCAACACGCAATCTCATCATCATAATCATCACACATCCCTACACATAACTACAAAATTCTTCCACAAACAATATATATACATACATATATATATATATATGACAAATGGTAATTCTCTTTATCCATGAGTCTATTTCCATACATAATAATATTATATATGTGATAGTGAGTACTCCTTACTATTCATGAGTCCATGAATCCTTTCACAACAATCTTCCACAACACACACAACATCATTTCACATATAACCTTCTATACATTACTCGAACCATTTCAATATACAACTTCACTAGAGATAATATCATATATCGATCATCAAGATGCCACCTCGAGAATATCGACCTATACTTAGTTTCTTGAACCCAGCAATTCATAATCACATATACAAACAATCTCATTCATAATTTAACATTATTAGTCCACACTCATTTGTAACTAACAAGCACAAAACAACACACATGATATTCACATACCTTAACCTCTAACAACTAATTCCTTATACTTTGATAGTCTCACAAATCCTCCAAACTTATATATGATCTCGATTACATGCTCTTATGATTATATCTCAACAAAGTAATACAAAATAGGGTGTGTTTCAACTTAATACAGTCAGGTTGGAGGTTGTGTAAAGTGACATGGGGTAGTATACGACTGTGCCAGAAGTCGTGTACCTTTCTATTTGTTTTTGTACTTCAACAAGGGGTAAGACACGGTCGTGCTAGAGGTCGTGTACTTTTAGCAGTTCGACATGGGGCAGTACATGGCTGTGCTAAAGGCCATGTACCTATATGTAATTTTATCAATTTGACATACTCATGTATACGGGTGTGTCTGTGACCGTATACCCTATTGTACACTTTCATATTTCAACATAGGTAGACACACAGGCATGTACCTTGCGATGTAGGTCACTATTCATCCCCAAATTCCATTTCCAATTAAAAAAAATCCTCAATTCTTTCTAAACCTTAATCAATTCCAATAATTCTAAACCTAATTATGCATTATTTTTCACAAAAAAAATGTTAATTAGGGTTAGATTAATTACTTACTAGATTGAGTTGTCCCAATGCTTGAATTCTTATCCCAAGTCTTTCATTGTACAATCTGCTCTATAGGAAATCCTAAAGGCTAATTAATAATTCATGATGTACTTATGTTGGTGACAATCAATTTGTATTGATTGGTTACTCACCTTGATCTAATAAACTAGTAACGGAATGTTGTTGTCTCCTTCTCTCTTAAGTCTTAAACAGTAGAGTGCTTATGGTTTTGTCAAGTGCAAAATGAGGGAAAAGGGTTAATTGGAGGTATATTGTATTGTTTATACCTCATTTTTAAAATCACTAAATTGCCCTTCATTTCTTCAAGTTAATTACTATCTTAACCTTGGCTAAGATTTTTAATAAAAATGTAATTACACATATATTTATAATTACTTGCGTAATTACATGAAGATAAAAGCTACATTTAATGATATCCCCATGATATTTATTCATCTTGTGTGAAACGTGTTAAATACATTACCTAAATATGCTTACAGGGTGGAGTTGGGTCTTAAAGTTAAGTACCAATATGATGTTCAAGATATCAAAACTAAACAACAATTCTTCCAAAATAGACTTTCTTGTACTACTAATCTGTGCTTATGATGAGCACTTCGAACTCCATTCTTTTGATTTTGACTCCATTGAATTACTTCTAACTACATATTCAAATTCTAACTAAGCTTCTAATTTTGATTATATTTTCTAATTCCAACTTCAAATTTGCAACTTCTAATTTTGAATTCTACTTTTGAAGCCACTCGTTGTTACTTGTGATACTATGGTTCTATGGTTATATAGTAGTGCCTTTGATACCTAAAACAATGTTTCTGATTTTGATTCCATCTAAGTTCAAATCTTGGCTTAGCTTCGGTAGCACTAGCACTTATCTCTCTAAAGCTTTTGATTGGTGGTAGGTTTTGATTCTTGTAATACTTGTACACTTCTTATGTGATACTTCTTTAAGATTCATTAAAGTTTTTGTTTATGATGCAATTTCCTATGCACTGCATAAACTTATTAGTAAACATTTAATATATGTTTTGTTATCATTAAAATCAAACTAGGAGACTTAACAATTCAAAAAACCATCCCATACGAATCTTAATTTGATTCCCCACTCCCATTCCACCACCCCAACGCCCCCCCACCCCCCCCCCAAATCCAAACTCCAAACTCATCTTCTATAATCATACTTTTGACTATTTATCATGACATCATTCAATTCCAAAAACCATGAATCACCACTCTTAATTTGCATAAACATTAAATTAATAATTCATAAGTTATTTTTCGTAGTCTCCAATGAACACCTTAATAAACTCTTCATCCTTAATCTAAACAAGACGATAATTTACAATCATCTCCAATACTTGCTTATTAATGGAAGAGGGAAAAATCAACATACCTTCGTTTGCACTTAACACAAAGATAAGTGCTTTCCATAAACACACACATAACTCAAATTTCCAATTCCTCCATTTCCATCGTTAAAGCAAGAATTCTAGTGTAAATATCAAAAGTGGACTAAGTCACAACTCACATCAACATTAAAACCCACCTAACTTAACAAGTTAAGTTTTGTTTTGACCTAAACTTAAAAAGCCCAATTCAAGGTAATCCTCCTCATGCAATACAATTGTGAGATGACTTCCAATGCATAATAATTGTCACTAGCACACTGGTTGATTTAATATTAGAAAAGTTTACTTGGAGATTACCTATTTCGTTGAAGAAATGGTCATGCATTTGAATACTTGTAGATGGGGATGGTTTGAGAACAATACAAATTTATATTACTTTATAATATCCAATTTTTTTCTATAACAACATATTATATGATGGTCTAAAGTGATCAGCTATTGAAAAAGGGTAAATGCGTAGCATCAATAAGAACAAGAAAAATATGAACAAGCAAGGATAAATACATAATCATGCAATTGGGGGACTAAACTTACCTTGTGTAAGCTAATATCAGCATATTCATAGAAAAATATTTGCTTGACAAGTCTGAAATATTTATAACATTCACAATATAATCACTACTTATAATGTATTTGTAATAAATAAATAGCATAGTAGGAGAATTTATTTAATTAGCTATAGTTTTGTGATGAATGAAATTTCATTATTAGTTATTATAAGGAAAAAATAATGATAATAATAATAATAAGAAAAAAGAAAATGTTTTTGAACTTACTTTATGTCAATCAATATTAGAATATTCGTAGAAAAAAATATATGCTTGGTAAGACTAAAATAATTATAATATTTACAATGTAAATACTACTTACAGTGTACTACTAATAAATAAATAGCAACTTAAGATAATTTATTTAATTAACTATAATTTTATAATAAATAATATTTAATTACTAGTTATTGTGAAGAAACATTAAGAAATAAAAAGAGAAAGAGAGAATGTTATTTAAATAATATAAAAATAAATGCAATTTAAAAAGAAAATACTATGATCACTTGATTTTAATTTTATGCATTTAACCACTCAACTATGTATAATATTTTATTTAAAAAATGAACTTGATAATATACGTATATTGCATATTTTTATCCTCTTTAAATAACTTTTAATAATTTTTTTGTTCAGACTTTGGAGATGTGGAACCCCATTTACTTATCAAATCTATATTTTAGGGAGGGGACAAGGTGGGGAAACTGAAACTATTTTTCATGGTGGCAATACAATATTCATACCCATTCAAGAACAAGATGAATGTAACCAAGTCGTATGTACTCCCAGGTTCATCATCCATAAATTTATTAACACATATGATTTTATAGACAGGACATAGAAAAGAGGGATAAGCACATGAAACAAAATTTTCTATGTATAAAAAAAGTTAATGAAAAACGCATCTATTTCTAGATATCACTTGATTTACCTATTTGTTTTCTGCATATTAGTGATAATGTTGAACCACATATTGTTTAAGGACTCAATAGAAGACCACCCACAACAAATGGATCGAGCTCCATTCTTACCTAACATGTCTGGAACTTGGGCCTAAGGCCTTCAATCATGGCCACATGACCTCAACCCCCTACAAACTATACGAAGCCTTCAATTAATCTTTGACTTACTTGGGGGGTGTAATTGAAACTTAACCCTTAGTAAACACTAAAATAGTAGTAAAAGACTAAGGCTGTAATTGAGAAAGTGAGGTTGCCTTGTCATCTGTATGTTTCTTCTACTTTCTAGTTTAAGTCGACGAAGTATTCATACCATACCATACGTGCTTGTATTTAGAATAAATAAGCTCATAAATCATAAGTGGAGAAAAGAATCCATTTTGTGCCAATAATCAATTGATAATAAACGAAGCACCAAAAATGAAGTTGAAGATTTTCTAGAATTCCGGTTTTGCTAGCGAATGCTCTTGCGGGAAGCTTAGAAACTTTTTGGTTTATCTTTTGTTGAATCTCCGTGGCATCTTTTCAGGCACTATTCTCAAATCTATATTTCTTGAAATAAGCTAAAAGGTATCAATAATACATACATGCATACATACATATATGTATGTGTGTGTATACCAGGTTTGAAATAAAAAATAATTAGTTTTCTAAATATCTTATTTTCAAACATATATAAATTAAATAAAATAAGATTCAAATTAAAATATATAAAAAGAAAAGGGACAATCCAAAAGCACCACAAGAAAGGTTCTCGCTAGTAAAAGGAAAGGATATGAATGCAGTATCAGTTGGATTGCCACAATGAATAAATCAAATTTGTAGCTTTTTTACTATATAATATGTTATGACCTAATCTAGATTTCTTATTATAAATCGCAGATCATATAATAAATAAGAGGAATAATAAGTAAATGAGATGATATGACATACATAACTTACACGAAAAAACGAAAACAAGAAAAATAGTAAATAAGACAAGACTGAGTAGGTTATTATAATGTAAGCAAGACAATAAATTTGATTCTCTTACCGTTAATGGGCAATGTTCCCTCGGAATTTCTACTTTTTCACTGCCCAATACATGTAAAAATGTACATATAAAGTTATAAGAAGCCAATCCCTAACATAAATAATAAGAAATAATTCAAGCACCAATAACATAAAAAATAGAAACCTACCTTTGGCATTTGCGAATCGCCAATCCAAAATAACCCAAGATAGAATGTAATAAGATAATGTTTTCTCAAACATGATACACCAACAAAATCTTTGTAGAGAGTAAAGTGTTTTGAATCCATCATTTGCAGACATTACTAAGAACAATCTGTTTCCAATTTGTATTAGTAAAAACTATGTTGGCCTTGGCTATCCATGACAATTCCATCTGTTCTTTTATCTATCACTTTAAATATATGCCTTTTTTAACTAGTCACTTAATAGTTTATAGTGTCCAATCATATTCCAGGAAATTAACACAAAAATGTATTTTCAAGTAACTTTACCTGCAAATGGTGTAAGTGATATTATTATATTCTTGCTACCTTGTGAAAATTTCCTATATAAACGGGGAAAATTACTTTAGATTAATCAGACTGATCTGGACAATAAAACTGAATTAAGTAAGAACTCACATGATCACATCAACAAAAGAGGATCATCTGACTTAAAAGCCCAATTCGAGGTCATGCACTTGGTGCAGTATGGTTTGCCAGATTGAATGGAATATAGTATTGTCTTTTATATTACTCAGCAGTCTGTTAGGATGTATACTTTATACCTGGTTTACAAAATGATGATCAAGCACGTAACATGTGTAAAAACATGAAAAGCAGGTTGATAATAATATTTAGGAGTGGATGCAATTGGTTCGTTTCAGTTTTTTTTTTTTCTTTAAATTAAATCAAACAATAATGTGCAATTTCATTTTTTTTAATTATTTTGAATCGAATCAAATAATTCGATATTAACCTTTTTTGTTTTCTTAAAGTTACGGATCTTTAGTTTTAGTTTGATTTAGTTCAATTCATGCAATATGAAGAATGATGAAGCTGTTATTTGTACAGCCAAGAAACTTCAAAATGTGTCTCTGATGATAGACTTTTTTCATATAACTACTCATTTCCAACACTTCTTACTCTTATAAACCACTCATGATTATCATATTTGAGACTAGTATATACTATTTTACAAATGTAAAAAATAAACTACAATAAGTATGAAAAAAAAAAATCCTTGGAAGAACTTTTTTTGCTAAACAATCACACTTTTACTAATCAGTAATCATTGCGAAGGAGATTAAAAAAAAAAAAAGAGAGAGAGAGAGAGAGTATTGAAAGAAGAGGGTATGGGGATTGGGGTCATATGTACAAGTAAAATTCAACTTAGTCGGCGCATGTCGTCTTATCAAGTGCCCACCCTTAGCTCCACCCATTCTTTAATTAAGGGAAAAAATGATAGCTAATATCCTTTAACAATGATGGGATAGTATTAAGTTTATAAACCATTGTACGAAAGACATGTAACTAATTTGCCATATAATTCGTGGCAACTGCCCGTTACAAATTTTCGTGTTTTAAAACATTTCAATTTTATAATATGTGAGAATCATCTCCCAATAAATAAAATTAAATAAATTCTACATTATATTTCTTGGATCTCAGGAAAAAATAACAATTCGCATATGTTGTTATAAATCATTATGCTAAAGAAACTCTATTTAATCTCCAGAAAATAAAGATTGTTATAATCAAATATGATGTTTATTTGTCCTTATGAAGCATTGAAGTTGTAAATAATAAATATGAATTACTAAAACTTTCATAACTTAATAACGTGAATGTTCATTTTTAGATTGAATGGATGAGATTTGAACTTTTCTTCCCGATAATAATAATAATAATAAATGTTAGCGGTATTTGTTCGGAATGTATCCTACCATTAACGCCTTCTTTAAATTGAATTATGATATGAAATGTCAAAACTGCGTTCCACTTGGGTTGAGTTAAAGGGATAGGAACAAAATGAACGGACGATAACTAAAAGGGATTGGAACATTTGTGTTCATTTTTGAGGAAAAGCCCTAGGTCCACAAAAGCCGCTTATAAAGTCAGGAATCACAGCTAAACTTAATGTTGCAATCCCAGCATTAATCCATATTTTGCATCAATCTGCTATCAGAGAATTGATGGCTTTATCCTAAAGCGTATCAAATCTTAACTTATATGATTAGATGGTCTTTGCGGGGCATTCGATATTATAAGATAGGTTTTTATTTTAAATCTTTAAAACTTATATTCTTATATAGGATACAAGATATTCTTATATTTACCTATAAGTGAAAAAAAAGAAAGATAAATCAAATATATTACATATTATGTGTATTTATATATAACATGCAATACTAATAAAATTTTCACACCATAGTAATATAATAGATAATTTTTTAAATAACTATTATTTGTGTTTTGTACATACTATATATATAACAAATTCATTGATATTTTATACATTATACATAGCACATGGTACCAATGAATCTTTTCTCATGGAAATGAGTACGTGCATATCACAGTTTCTATATCATATGTATCTTGTAATTTTTATGTATGCAAGTTACCATTACCAACCTATAATGTATTGTTAATATACATATGTAATTAAAGCAGGTAGATAAAAAGAAAATTCAAGCAAATCAAGGTAATTTATAACCCATTATTTTAAATTAATACTTAGTCAGGCAGTTAAACCTATATCACATCTCAAACTTAATCAATACTTTTTAATATTCATTGAGAATTATATTTAAAAGTGATGATGATTTTCACTTCAAACGTCACGATTCGGGTGTTAGTAATTTTAATAGAAAAAAATAAATTTTTTTTACAAATTTCATAAAATAATATATTACTTATAGATTTTATAAAATATAAATTTGATGGTAGTTTCAATAAAGGATAGGTTTCAATCTCAAATTGGTGGAAAACTCACAAGATAATGGAGAATTTAGAAGTTTCTGTCGTACTCATCCCACTTTTTTTTAGCACTAAATAGCTTGCAATGGATGATTTTTCTGCATCAAATATTTCTTCGAAGATAAAATTTCCGTCAGAAGCTTTACGGCCGTTTATTCAAATTTAACCGACCAAAAATATTATTATATACGAAGTAATACAGTTTTTTTTATTATTATTATTTTCGCAATTAGATGATCAAGTCACACTAAATCACCATTTTGCATAGATGACATGACATGTCAATAACATATGATATGCCACATCGTATGGAATTATCGAAATACGCTAACTTAGCCATGGGATTATCTAGGACTTGAACTTGCAATATTATAAAGTTTAATTAGGATTTGACTTGTTGAAATTAAAAATTTTAAACCTCGATTATAAAAACTTAAAAAATTTTATTGACTTACAATCTTTTTCCTTTTATCCAATCAATATTTACTAAACTTTGTATTTCAAAATATTTTATGGTTCCAAGAACATGGACCCGCAAGAGCACATAGTACAAAAAGAAGGTTGTTAGAAAATTACATAAAAAAGATTTCCATTTCATTATTGTATTTTCTTTTACTTCACAAATACTTTTTGCGTAATCGAACATAAAAGGATTTACTCATATTACTAGAAATTCCATGCATACACTACTTAAGAAACTAGCCGCAATAAAACATCAATGACATACCCATACCCTGCTATACAATAGGATAGTACAAATTGCATTATGACATAATGGTGTAAATTTCATTTATGTCTTCTACATTTTGAATACTTAAAATTAAAAAAAAATTATAAATGGGAAATAAAATGGTAAAAATTAAAGATAATCTATTCTTTTTTTTTTCCTTTTTTTTTTTTTTTTGCTTTAAACACATATTATGAAAAAATGAGATCAATGCTAGTATTCCCAATTTTTTTTTAAAAAAAAATAAAGAACTAATAAACAAAGTAGTCAATTCAAACCGAAGAAAATTTGCACACACCCCTCAGCACTTCATTTTTGAATCTATAACATGAAGTCAAAACTTTCGAACGTCAACCCATTAGTCAGCACTTCCATGGACGACGACCAATGTACAAGAAGTCGGTCGTGCATGCCGGTGATCAGAAGTCAACTTACCTCAGATTTAGGGTTTCTATGACGAGATAACGTGTATTACACAGAAGACAAATTATACTGAAGAAGTCTCCGCTTTTATTTTTGCATGAATAGATTTTCATCCTCTCTCAATCTTAAGACTCATCGAAAAAGGTGGTGGCGGTGGTTATTCATTTAAAACGATTGAAGCACTAAAGTCTAATCGCTTTGTCTGTTTCATGGAAAATGTTTTTTCAACTTTATTCAGTATTTGTTATGATTAAAAATTGATAAATATTATTTCAATAATTTTAATAGAGTATGGTGACACTGCAACTAAAATAGTGGAAAATAAAGACAGTGCACGGAAGTGATGGTTAACTATTATAGAAAGTATGATGAAGTATGAAGAGAAATTATTTTCATTTACAAATAAAGGAAATCGTTTTCCTCATTTTCTAATAATATTTTTGTGGTTTCTAACCATTGATACCTTTATTGTCTTTTGTTGTCACTTTACGGTCAAAAACCATTAATATTTACAACTTTTTAAAATTATTTTGATAATATTTAATAATAATAAGTTTTAATTATAATTAATATTAAAAAAAAAAGAGTCAGAAGTTTTAATTTGATTCTTAACACTTGGAACTAGTCCACGAAAATAAAGGAGAAGGAATTTGAGAAATATTTAGTCAAACCGCCCTGGCCCAAACTTATGCTACGGTTTCGCGTTAAGGAGAGGAAATGGTTCAAAATATTTTCTTCAGTATATTGACTTTGAATACAGCTCATTGGAAGGAAATTTGGTCGACTTTGATATGACAGAGGTCAGGGTCATCGAGTTAGGGTTTCGCTCCTATCTTTTAAATTTCTTCAGATTATATTAATTGCTACATGGAGTCCAGCAAATAGAGATTTTGATTTGCTCCATCTTTTTGCATGGTCAACCTGTCACATATACCTAGCAAAACTCTTATCCGGAAGGGTGGAATAAAACTTTAATACCGTTCCCTTATTGTATATAATGTCACTTTTGAATTAAATTTGATGAGAACAAAAAAAAAAGGTCATCAAACAGTTCAATATAATAAATCCAAAAGTATGGCACATATTTTTCTCTCTATTTAAAATGAAAAAAAATTATAAATAATTTCTTTAAATTTTGATCTCAATGTAAATCTATCCATAAATTTTTAAATATTACAAATAATCTCTTAAACTTTGTTAAATTGATAGTATAAATAATATTTACCTTTTTAGATAAAAGATAAACTCAGCAGAGAGTTTAAATATATTTTGATTATATCAAAATAGAGTTTCCTACCAATGTTAAAACTTATGGAATTATTTGTTAATTTATTAAAATTTAAAGGATCATTTACAAGACTTAAAAGTTAAAAGTTAAAGATATTATCCATAATGAGATTAAGATTTAAAATTATTTGCATTTTTTGTCCTAGATTAGAATTTCCTCATACAAGAAAGCACTTGAAAGATCAAGATTCCATTCAAAAGTCCATTTATAGTGATAGAAAAAAAAAAAAAGAAGAGAAATTATAAATTGAGTGTCTGACGAACTTTCATATTAAATTATTCAGAGTCTTATTAAAATCGTACCAAAAACCAAGTTTTTCATACCAATAAAGAGTTGGGGAAAAGTAGCCCTAGATAAAAAAGGGAAACCAAAAAAGGAAAGAAACAAAGGGCGGGGGCCGAAAAATAATAAAAAGGAATGATGTCGAAGTCAATGTACAACTAAAACCTCGGTAAGTTATTTATCACATTTGATACTCAATTAAAATACGCAGCATTTCCAAGTAATGTTCATTCGACATGTGTACACTTCAACACGTCGCATGTCTTGGTGTCATTTAAGACATGTCACATGGGCATGACTATAAATTAAATAACATAATATAATCTATTTCATCAAATTAAAGAAAAATATAAATGTAATCTTTAATGTTTATCATGTTTTTTATTTTAATCTTAAATATTTAATATTTTCTATTTTATTTTTTAATATTTACAAAATAAATTCGTCATTAGTTTTTTATTATGAAATAATATGTAGCACCATCTTATTAGTCTATATATTTTTATTAATTAAATAAATAATAGAATATTTAAGTAAAATAACAAAAAAAATTCAGAAGGAAAAAAAAAAAAGAAAATTCGACTACTAATGATAGAACTTGAGAATCCAACTGATCATTAAAATGAAGAGTTGGAAAGTTTTAGGTCTTGTAAGTGTGAATTGACTCCAAACTAAGGCAATAAATTCAACATTGTTCTTATTAAAGACAAAACCTAAAATCATGTTAAAATGATGGATTTTGTGGTCTAAAGTAGCGTCAATTGATGATTTTAAATTGGACCAAGTTTAAGGGGGTTTGAAAAAGTTTCTGACATAATCGTACTCGTCATTTCGCTACTCCTTTCGATCCAAAAATTATAAATGTTTTAGCGAAATCCAATCAAGTTACTTATGCTTTTTAGGTTATTAAAACATTTAAGTATTTTATATTTGTATTATAGACTAAGTAAGTCTTTTTATTAATATTTTCCGTGGTATATGACCATATGATAAACATAGACAAATTACTTAGGATGCATATACATGAGAAAGTAGATTAAATGACTAATTTAAAAAATAAATGATTTAATTAAATTTCGATTTAAGTATATAGGACTTAATTATTCACATGAAGGGAGAAATTTGAGTACGGTGAGATTTTACAAGGTGAAAATCCATTTGCACGTTTAAGTTCTCTAATGGTATTCGAACTACATTGTGAAGTAAAACCTATGCATTGTCCCCAATCCATATTTCTTTGATTTACACGACCTAAAAAGAAAGTAATTGAAATGAACTCTATTGAAAAATAAATAAATAAATAAAGATAATTATAATGAAGATTTTGAGATGGTATAGATTTATCATTTATATATAAATAGTAAAAGTATATTTTAAGTGAAATAAATTGAAATTAACTATTACAGCATGTAGTATACATAGAGAATGTAAGTTTGTACCTAAATTTGTATAGAGAATAAATATTGTAATACATAATATACATATAAAAAAGATATATTTACCTACATATTCAAATAGAACATACACTTAAAAGACAAATAATCCATTTATAACAACAGTGTGCTGTCATAATCCCTCAAGAGAGAGAGAGAGGGAGGGGGACCCGAGGTAGCTGGAGAACTACGCTTCTTCGTGACGTCGTCGATTTTCAACTTGTCTCTTGTCCATATCAACTTTGTGAAGTTGCAAGCCACAAGCGAAGCTACCTCCCACTTCTCTCTTTGCGTGGAATGACCAACCCTCGTTTTGAATCAAAAGCCCTTGTCATGCCTCGTGTACCACAAAGGAAACCTTTTAGATGAAATACAAAAAGTTTCATCCCGTTTTCCATACACGTAAATGGGAATCCTAATTTCTAGTGAGAAAAGAAGACAACAAGAACATAGCAGTACTATATGTGTGCCGTGTTAGTTGTGTGTTACATTTGTAATAAATGTATATAACTACCGCTTGTTCATACGCTTCCGTTTCAAATGGGTTCACCATGATCATGGTATTCTTGTGTGTTGCTCAATATATCCTAGTATTTTTTAACTCTTTTCTTGCTTTGTCTCGAAATCCATAGTTATGCTTCACTGTAATTATATGATATATAATTTTACTGCTAACCTGAATTTGAAATACCATTTTCACTCTCAAACAGCATCACGCTTTAATCATATTTGAACTAAACACATCATGCCATATCGGCTTCAGAGATTAAATTGTTTTAAGTCTACCGCATTATTTGTCATTTATCCCTCCACTATATTGCATTTCTAAGACGCTTATAAGGATATTAACATTAAAATCATTAACAGGGAAGGAAACTCAACAATCAAAAAGGTCAAGAAACATCTTGTTTATCCTCAAATGAGCCAGGCCCATGAGAAAAATAACTGGGCCTCAGGTCCGTGATGGAAATAACTGAGCCTTTTTTTTTGCCCATGATGCTTAGGGCACGTCAGCTTAAGGTCATGATGATGCTATAATTACAAAAAAAAGGTGGTAAATTATTGTTCCTTCTAGACTCAATGTAATTAATTACTGCCATCCGTGAAAACAAGACTGGCACATGCTGCTGCATGGCCATAACGATGTCATTTAACCTCGCATTGCGTGCCAACTGCAACCCTCTGCATGAGTAAAGGAAGCAGTGTACGATACGAAACGAATCTCACGAGCCTTCACGACGGCAGTTTCGACCACTTGAGTGTACCCAGCTTTCGTCTGTACTTTATGGAACACTCGGGGATCGAACGTGGATTTCTTACTTTTAACCCGTTATATGAAGGATTAAGGTTTTAACTGTTTCTATTCCTTTCGGGCTATCAAGGAAAAACTAGCTTACAAAATCTTGGAAACAGCAATAGTTAAAAGTTACGTTAGAGATTGTTACTCGACAATTTTACTTCGAATGCTCGTCGATTTACTTAAGAGTGGTGAAAATTGCTGATAGTACTCTTACCAACCTTTGTTTCGCAGAGAAAGGAAATATTAAAAGGCATATGGACTTGTTATTTGTTAGGACTCTTAGTATGCATTTAGCCTCCGTCCGGCTTCTATATTTATATAAACATATATCAACAATAAGATAGTAAATAAATTAAGTTTATATCATATAATATCGAACTCAAACTTATATTCAATTTAGTTTAAGGTTTTAAATTTAAACTTAGTTTGAGATGATACTTATTGAGTTCCAATTTAATTCAATTATTTAATAAAGTTTGTTATATTTAATAAAAGTATTTCTTTTAATTAAAATAATATTGATATTAAACTCCTCTTTAACATGACTTATATACAAACTTGAGTAAAGCTCGATTGGGCTCAAATCAAATATAATGAGATTTGACTTCAACTCAACAAACTATTTCAATAGTTTAAATTCTAACTCCAATCAAGTATAGTCAAATCAAATTCAAATAAACTTTAAACCAAATTCAAGTAGTTCATCTACAGGTGATTCTAACCTCGTGAATTGGCTTAGAGCAACTCTAATTCAAAAGTGATGAACTAGCTCCGGATCCCTTGGGTCCAAAATGGTTTATGCAGCCAAAATTTAAAAAAGAAAAAGTAATCAATTCATATTTCTCTTATTTTTGTACAATTTTATTTTATACTAATAACATTACAAATGTCTTATTTTATATATAAGATTTTTTTTCAACAAAATAAGTAAAATAATGAAGATTTACCGAAATATAAATTATTTAAAGTAATTACATGTTTTAGTTATCACATTCGATTTCTAAAAAAGAAATGAGAAAGAAATCGAAGAAGAAATGGGGGGAAGCAATATGTAAAAATAAAAATTGGAATATCCAAAAAAAAAAAAAAACAAACGTCCATGACCCAAAACCGACATAAAACTGGAGGCTCCGAATCTTTTACCGGTTTTGACTTGACAATTTAAAGAACCGAAACCACATGAGTCTTACCAGATTAGGCAAGGCCGCGGGTACTCGTGCCAACGTCTACTTCGCGAGTAACTATTAACTTGTTCGCATGGCCAATTTTCCATCCGGTTTCCAATATGAAATGAAATCACAAAATATTAAGACTAGATAGCAAAACCGATCAAGCGGCAAACTAGATCGGACTGAAGTGAATTATAAATTAAGTTTAAATTATTATTTTAAATTTAAAAAATTACAAATTGAATTGAATCATTTTAAATTAAATCAAATCATGAGAATAATTAAAAAGAAAAAATATAGTAAAAGTATAAAAAATATATGATTAAAGAAAGATGATTCTAGATTATTTATTCCATTATTCCTTTTATTTGGTTTTTATTAAGTAATTTATTATTTATTATTTTATATTTTTTTTATTTATTGATATAGAAATTGAAATTATTTTGAGAAAATAATAAAATATTTTTAAATATATCAAGTAGGTATTAGAGATGATGAGTAATATAGAATAAGTGATAATGGATTACATCTTTTTTATATCTAATATAATTTTTTTATAATTTATTAATTTTTATATAGAAGAAAGTTAATAAAATATGTAATAATGGTTCAAACCATCTATTGGATTAGATCAAATCATTTTTTTTAATTTGAAAAAAATTATAAATTAAACCGTATAATTAGATTTAATTTAGAAAAAAACAATTAAACCGTTATATACGTTCGATTGAATAAAATAATAATAATAAATTGAACAGAATCAGCCCCTGCGTAATATCACGAGAGAGAGAGACTAGTGATATGGAGAAGAAAAGGTCCGTCGGCTTTTGAGGCGCACTCTTCTTCCGCCATACGTGGTGTATGGAGGAGCTGTGGGGACACGAGTAACCTTCAGGAGAAAGGACCACAAGCAAAGTCGGCAGCTCCAAACTACCAAAGCGTGACCCAGTCCTTTGCCAGCCAAATTTTACCTTTTAGTTTGTCAATCTAAAACGATTCGCCTCCATCTATCAATTAGGCCTACTGCCATACATTGTATGCCCTTATCAGTATAGAATTGAGAATAGTATTTAAATAATTATACAATATAATATTTCCGCAAAAGGCGAAAGTATGCAATCAGAACTTAATTAATACATAAAACCATCATGTACTTGTAAGGTGTGTGCTTCCTCGATCCATAACTCGCCGTGTTTAGATTATTTCAAGTTGTTTTTTTTTCTTCTTCTTAAAGTTCGATTATGTTACAGAGATGATGGTAAAAAATAAAGGGTAAATTACACCAATATACCGATATTACATTTTCACTTATGCAAACGCCTTATGTTATTATCGCTAACAAAAAGGAAATAATTTCAGAATGGAGGATAGTGCTCAAGTAACATAAATAAATGGACTTACAAGTTTTATTAGTGTAATTTACTTTTCAAATATACAACCCCACCTCTTTAAACTATTAGAATTGGATGACTGAAAATACAAACGAAACTCAAGAAAATGACATAAAGGTATGATTAGGTTGTTATTCGTAGAAAATATAGTGCCTCCTACTTTAATTGCTAAGGAAAGACAGTTTAGCGGTACTCTCTCATGGTACAACTAAATCTAAAAATTAGATAGTAATTTTCCAAGTTTTCAAACTATAGAAGAGAATGATATTTGTTTTGAGTGTTTGGGTAGTTTTGAAATGAAGAGAGAATGGTTTTTTTTTTTTTTTTTGAAAAATTCGCAATACTTCTTCTGCCCTCAAAAACAAACTAAGTATATATGTCATTCTTACGTAGCACAAAGAAATATGATTATTCCAAGGGACATGGTTATTGAAAACTTCTCATCAAACTTGTTTCTTGCTATTAAATTGAGTTAATGACATTTATTAACCGATCTAGGCCTTTTATTAAAAACAAATCATACTTAAATGCTTGAAATAACGCATTGTTTTAAGTCCTCAATTTCAAGTTGACACAAATTTTGTAAAATGGCATTTCATTCAAATGTTTATCACTTTATTCAAACGAAGCATTTGTTCAAATTCTCTCAAGCTCTTGATGCGACCTTATTTGAATCTCATCCATATGAGATTCAAACAAAATCTTGAGTTCAAATGACATGGAGAATTGAATTTTGATCAATTGTGGGTATAAGAAAGAGGGGAACACATCTCGTTCTTGCACTATGTTTCGAACAAAGTGCTTAGCTATACTTTTAGCTTCCCATTTTATTTGAATCTCATGATGAGAGACAAATGACCTTTTATGAAATCAATTCCTAACTTAAAATTTAAATTTTTGATACTACTTTTAACTAAACATTAAACACTTGATGGTTCCATGATTCATTAGAATAATTACTATTCATTCGCTTTATTGTAATAATAATTTCATTACAACCTTATTCATTATGAAATAATTATTATGACATTTAGTTACATTTCAAACTCATAATGGAAATTTTATCCTTATAATAAAAATATTGAATAGCACCAATACCTATGAATAACAATTTGGTAATGAACTTTATTTTTTCTTTACAATACTTTTATTAAAATCAAAATCAGCAAATGACAATATTATTATAGTTTTATTTCATTCTTTAATAACAATTATTATATTACAATTTTATTTCATTTAGCGAAGTGAATGGAAAGTTTATCTAATGTCTCCACTCACACACACATGGCAATTACTAGGATTAATTGAGTGCAATTGATGTTGTTTTAATCATCACCATTATAGTATTATCAATGAAGCACATGCCAAAACATTAGTATAAAGATTTTTTGTTCAAACTCTCTTGTACGTAGGGGGAAAAAAAAAAAGAAATCAAAATCTGAAAGGTTATTCTTCAATAGTACTATGGTTATTGAGTACATATAGGAGAAGATTATGACATTGGTTGAATGTATAAAATTTTTAATATCTCAACATATGATTGAAAGAGGTTAAAAAAAAAAAAAACTTAAATTAAAGTAGTAGGATACATCAAAGACATATTTTCAAGTGGTTGATCAGGAACTCCTAAGGTGGTGGAAAAATATATAGTCTTACCTAAAGCAACAATATAACAAGTATAATAGGCATATCTGATCAAAATATATAGTTTTACCTTAGCCTTCTATCATGTGGGCATGCTTTCTTTGAATGTCTGCCGAATTAGGTTTACAACAGACAAGCATGAAAAATTATGTTGAAAAAAAACCATCATAAAAATATATATTTTAGAAAAAAAATTGAAAATTTTAAAGATAACTTTTAAAAAACCCTAAAATATGTGGGCATGCATTAGGGTGAGAAATAATGTTTATGGTAAAACATGATATTACGTTATAAATTCTTCAAATGTGTTCAGTTAGATGATAGAGGACTTGTAGAGTTTATAAATCAATCAATCCCTAAGTGACTAAAATTAGAGAAAGACAATTTAGGCATGAATGATCAACCGCGCTATGGATGGTTAACTAAACCCTTTTGATGTTTGATTTACTCTCATCTTATTTTGTGATGGTATATTTCATCTTCCTTCTTTATAGATTTTCCTAGATTAAAGATTTTTCATGTTAAAATCTGTTATTTAGTATCCAAAGTAAATCTTTGTATTTCAAATATTCAAATTTTTGTAAAATGTGTACAAAGGATTCAAATAGTAATATGTTACATTTTTTAAATTTAAATTATTGATGTATTATAGCCGGATAAATTGTTATCACATAAACTCATTATATACTTAAAAAAAAGGAGAGGTTAATAGTATTAGTATATGATACATCTAACTCAAATTAAAGTGCCTCTATCCAGATTATCCGCATACTTTCAAGGCCCTAATCCTTGCATACGAAATGTTATATAAGGTCAAATTACTTGCGATATTGTTAATATGTAAGTACTCTATTCACCCATTTCGATACAAAGTTTGAGGCATCGATTGAATATTTGAGTTACTTAGCTAAAGGATGCACGATGAGAACAAGAATAGAAGATATTCTGACATGAGAGACGAGCATTATTGTATCTTCATGTTTGACTTAGAAGCAGATGGCTGGGGCCACTCACATGCATCCAGAGAAAGTTCTTTTGTTAGCTATTGAAGAACGGTATGTGTATAACTCTCACGAGCTTTGTCTTCCAAAGGCAATCTACTTTTCAAGCGATATGTTTTTACCTTTCTGATTGAAACAAGTGAGAGAGAGAGAAAGAAAAGAAGAAGAAGAAGAAAATTTGTAGAAGGCATTCATTGAGATAATTTGAACAATCAAAATTCAATTTGAATTATAAAGAGCAGATAAGTAAAGTTTTTTTTTTTTTTTTATGAATTTTTATATAAGAGTGTATTCACTACTTTTTACTCGTTTGGATATTTACCTACAAAAATTAAAAAAAAAATATTTTTTATTAAAAAAAAGTTATAGTTGACAACACAATACATTCTTTACTCTTTTTAGGAATTTTGCATATGAAATTTATTACAAGTTGGATCTTCTCTCTTATTTTGTGAACCAAAAAGTTACACGTGGTTTGATGTATTAAGTTGAGTCCAAGCACAAATTTCTCACTATTTACATACACGACCAATTGTGCATAAACTACATCGGACAAATTCATCTTATGTCATCAAAACAGTGAAAAATGAGACAAATATTATTCTGTACATCTCCATAACAGGATTTATGAATTATGATAGTGCAAAACGTTGTCCATTGTCCAAATATACAACCAATTGGAAGGCCTTAAGTTTTAAATCGGTTCGACCTAAATTCCTAGATGAAGAAAACTTAAAAAACAAACATGACCTAATTACATTTTAAATTTTATGGATGTCATCCGTACGATAAATATCATCAGCATGCACTCTTAAATATTTAATTTCATGGTTGTAAACCAAATTTGATCCTTAATTTGACTGGATTAAGGGAGTGTGCCAAGTTTTTTAGGGTCATATAGTGTGGATATACTTAGAATAATAGACATTTGAGGATGTAGACGTAAAGGTTCATCATATACCATATAGTTAGTAAGTCGTTGGAGGATGAAGCGAGTAAGTAAATTATAGTGATTGGGTAAGGCTACATAAAGGAATGAAAGCATGGAATGGAAAAAAAAAAAAAAAATCAAATCATATAGCAATCTTAGTAACTCTTGCATATTAGGTGTATGACAAAGTGATTGAAATATGAGAATGTAGAATATCATGGATGAAACAAGGAAAACCCATTCTATATCTCGTGGTGAAAAATCACAAAATCCAAAAAACATGGGGTCCCAGGCTTGCTGATGTGAGGAAAAGGAATAAAGTTTCTTTTGGCCAAACTCGCATTGGACCTTAGAAGTAATGACATTCTTTGGATTAAGATTGTCAAGACAGGTACAAGAGGAAATCTAAGAAAAACACCTACGCTACTTGCAGGTAGCGTGTTAGAAAGGCTATCAAAGAAGAAGAGGCATGGATTGCCGAACACGCCACTATTGGAATCCATAGTGGGGAAAACATGAGCTTCTTGTTCACTAATTGGAGGAGTGGGTTCTGGGTTGATGTTGAAGCCAGAGAGATGTTTCCATGCAATTTGAGAGAGAGAGATTAGACTAAGGAAATAGATAGAAAAGGAGACTTGATTCCTTATAAGGCGATTGCTACATTTGACTTGTGGAATTGTTAGTACACAAAATTTTTATTATTATCAAATAAAGAAATGTCATTTTATCTTAATATCAAAGGTATAACTATTTTTTTAATATTTATTTATACTTCCATACTTTACCAAGAGACCTTAGTCCACCAAAGATGCCATGGATTGGACCACCTTAAACCTAACCATCACAACCCAAGACCCGCTCCAACCTCAACCATTTAACCATAACAATCCAACCCACATGACACAAAGTTTATAACTACATCCATGGAACCTATGTAAGTCAAACCACTTGATTGCATTGTATCCCATCAAACCGCTCAACAAAAACCATTAAAACTATGTAACATAAAACAACTTAACCATGTCAAATTCCCACTAGCCAAAAAATAAAATTAAAATAACCACATCAACTCCTTAGTGACTCCCTTACTAAGGCCATCGAACCCATGCCATTTGATGCATGTGGCCACATGGGACCACCATAATATACCCATGTCTAACTAAGTCCAACTAGGATGGTTTTGTTGTGTAAAGAGAGGCAAAATATTTACTAAACATAATATATTTATACAAAAATTAGAATTTAAACTAATATTTGTTCAATAATGAAATTGAAGTTAGAAATCCTACTATTTTTGTTATTACTAATTATTCCAAGTTATTCTATCCTACAAGTTACTCCTATCATAGCAATGCCTCCATATGGTTTTTCTTAAACTATCTCGTCAATTTTTGAGGTATCATAATTATTGCTCTCTCAATTATAAGATGGAATAAGATTGATTTTCTATTTTCCAATTGTAATGTAAAAAAAGCATGTTTAATTGATTCCTTAAACTAATTGAAAAATAATTCATCACATGGGGTGGTCTCCCATTTAAGCTTATAGATGACCCAATTTCAAAACTTCACTATCAAGCATGTGATGTTTAGGCCTTTTGACCTATAAGATCCAATTAAAGGACCTTTGGGAGGACAATGTAGCATCTTTCTCCATATTGTGTATCATTTAAGGCTGGAAAATCAAATGGATTTGCCTCTACAAATTTGTGAAACTGTAGTTATTATGGATTAATATTGCATGGGACACGATAGATGATCCTTTGTGGAGGAGAATGACTTATGTGTATAAAATGAGTAGGAAATGGAAAGCTAATGAATATAGACTCTCCCTTTCTCAAGGGGGTAGAAGAATTAATATTATCAAGTTGAGATGTACTAAAAAAATCCGGCGGCCATGCCACTGCATTTATGTGCCTATAGAATTTCTTGTAAATTTATTTCTTTTTGTTTACGCACTCTAATCACACTGAATTTCACTAGAATTTGACTTGAAGTTACTAATGCAATTCATTTTTATTTTTTTATTTTTGTAATTTGGAAATTGAAATAAAATTGCACTTGAACTCCAGAACAAAGAAAGTATCTTTGAGAATTTTTCCATCACTTACACGAATGTTACCAATCGGTTCTCTTCTAACACAGCTCGATCATCTGAAGTTTGGTACTTCACCGGCCTCAGGTGAAATTGAAACTGAAATTCAAATGTAATGCCTCGGAGGACGTGCAACCCCTCGAGTGGTGGCTAGACAGCTAGTTGCACTCAGATTTTGCGGTGGCCGTCAAGGACTTGTAAGGTTTTCTTTTTATTATTATTATTTTAATGTTCAATTAAATAATATTATTTTAATAAATTAACTATTTTAGATGATGTTTACCGGTAATAAATAACTATAAAACACAAATACACAAAATGAAAAAAAAAAAAAGGCGAAACAAGCATATATGTAAAATATAATTGATGATTATTAACACCTTGAAACCCTTCTTCCATGCAAACAAGGATAACGGCATGCTTAAGCTCCAAGATAAAATTGTAGTTCTCGTGGAGGATGTGTTCCATGAGTAAGATCAGTGTATAGGATGGTGGGTTGTCTCGGCTCGCCATCTTCATCTAGAATGACAAGCTTAACTTCGCTCCAACACCATGCCGAAAGATAGAGGTGAAAGAGCTCAAACCTTGTTCGCAAACATGAGTGCACTTAAATCACGCTACATGAATCAGCTGTTTGTTGTTTCCATTAAATGTGTAATTTCGACATATCACATCAAGTGGCATCAGATTTCAAATGCAACCCGACGCGGGTTCAAACGAATATTGCAATTGGACAAACTGGCACTATTAAATATAATTATATATATATATATATGTCAAGTTCAAAAACAATATTTTGGTTTCAAAATGGGTTTTATTAACAAATATTCTAGATCTAAAGAATACAAGCGCTAAGATAAATGGGCTAATGGGTTTAATCAAATGTGATAACTTCCTCTTATAATCATATCAAAATGGCTAAGGGAAGAGTTCTGACAGAAATGTCCAGCTCATTATCCCATCGACAAGACCGTCAATTGAATGATTGCAATTTGCAACTTATCAAGGAGAGAAGATAAACTCTTGAACGAGATTTAGATATATTGGGTAGCAAACAAAGGCACATGAAATAATGAATTGAAAAAGTGCCCTTTGGGGTCGACGCGGACTCCGAACTCAGTCTCAAACATGTATAATCTTCCTCTGTCTTCCATCCGAATTAGCGTAGACAAAACGTACGTACGAGCATGCATTTTACTTAATAACCACGTATTTAAGATTAAACTCTTTTCTTGCTATTCCTATTTACACTTAAAATTCGGATTGGACCAAAGAAAAGGGGTGACGAAGACGACGGTGAGAAATAAATTCTCTTCATTTTCATTTTCATTTTCTTTGTTTTTTTATTTATTTTTAAATCGATATTTCAGAACTGAAATTGTCTATATATAAATTAAGCAACTTATAATATCATGTTTTTTCTATATAATATTAATCATTAATGATATATGATAGCATTTAAAGAAGAAAAAGAAAATGAATATTAATAGAAGATTTCATGCATATAATATGTTATTATAGGCTTACAAATTAACCCACCATAATATTTTGTCATATTATGCTCACTTTATTTATCTACTAAGGAATTATTTACGTGATTACTTTCATAAAATGGCTACTCCACATAATTTATTTTTTTAAAAAAGAAGAAAATCCTTGGAATTAATAAGGAATAATCATCACTTGCAAAATCTTAATAAGGGGTAAGAAACATAGGATTACGCTTTTGATGATTACATGTCACGGAATAATAGTCCCGCTTATAAGGTCAGATTAATACGTCATAAATAGAATTGCTTTAATATCAACCTCATTAACTATGTCGATTTGGTAAGTACCATGGCAAGTTTGTGGCTTAAAAATTTTATTGTAATTTAATCTGTAACAATAATTTTTGCATCCAACTGCAAATGCCTACGTTTTTAATCAGATCAAAACTCTAGCCCTACCATGGCTAACTAAGCTAGCCCACCTGGGCTAGACATGAATCAACATGCTAATAGTATTGGTTTTGGGGCAAGTGTAATGGAACTTCGTTATGTTTATAGTAATATTCAATCTAATCTCTATCTTTTTAGTAAGTCATTAAGTCATTTATATTTGTGCCAAATTTAATTAAGTTCTTGATGTTTATATTATTACACCATACAATTAGCTATCTATGTATAATGGAGAGAGAAACTTAATTAGTGTCATGACACATATAAAGGATGTCAAATTTAATTAAGTTCTCAATGTTTATATTCTTACACCATATAATTAGCTATCTATGTATAATATAGAGAGGAACTTAATTGGTGTCATAACATATAAAGGATTTGGTTGAATTTTTTTGGCATAAACTTAAAAAATTTAAATGATTTTATTTCATTGTAAAGGACTTAATTAATTTTTAGCATAAAAAGATAGCATTCAAAACATACATCTCCTCTTTTCTAATTTAATCTTTTTGAGTTTTTAATACAATCAATCAAATTTAATATGGCTAGCTTGCTGGGGATGTAGGTATAAAATAAAGAAATTGGGTTCCAAAGAAGGATCTATCAATTTGGCTACTTAAGTTGGACAATAAATGAGTAAAATCAAGATAATATAATACCGAGTTCTAACTTAAGCTTGATTTGAGATTTCAAAGCTTGAGTTCGACTTAAAGTCAATCGTAATTAGAATTTTGAGTTCAAGCTCATTTTAGTTAAACTAATATATACTTGATCTATTTAAAAATAATTCAAGCTTAACTCAAACTCGATATACATATAAATTTGATTCAAGTTTGATTAGACTTATGAGTCGATTAAATCAAATATCATAAAACTCAAACTTTACTTAATTATTATTTGGTTAAACTTGAATAAATATTAAGTCAAACTCAAATAATTCACATGATAAGTTTATCTCATTCTTCTTAAAAAAAGCTTATACTTGTGCATTACAAAACTTTGTTTTCTATAATTTTAGTGTAAAAGAGTAAGAAAAGTAAAAAGCCAAGAAAACGAATTTCAGTTTAACCCAAAAAGGCCCTTCACATCATGCCATTTGCCATTGAACAAATGAATAAGCATGACTCTTGAGGGATGTTATGGCCAATCCACTAGAAAGCTAAGTACAAGTATGAACAGGGTTAGAGATATGGAGAGAAAATATGGACGGAGGGAGAATCAAAATCCATGGAAAGTGCTCTTCATCTATAAATACCACTCATAACATGGAAAATTAACCTTCATACTCATACCTGCTTCTGCCATTGTGATTCACTTCCATCTCCATAATAAAAGCTTTCCCTTCCTCTTTTAGCTGCTGTTGACCAAAATCCTTAAAATCTCAACCTTTTCTACTCACTTCTATTCTTCTTTTTTCATGCAGAATTTTGAACTTTGTCTCTTGGTTTGATTTCCTTCAGTTTTTGTTTTACATTTAAGACAGACAAATTTTCATCATATTTGCAAAACACTTACTTTCTTCCTTGTTCTTCTCTAACTTAAGAGCGAAAGGGCCAGTTTTTGCCGTCCTTTTTCCTCCCAAGCCAAGTCTTTCAGCAAGTTGAGTTTGAAAAATGGAACGAATCCAAGAAAATAATCTCAAACTCACTGAAGAAACCACCTTTGACATATCTTCTTCACTATCGCAACTCATATTATCTGGAGGAAGCAATCCTTTAGATTCTATTTTCTCCTCTTCCACCTCCTCCTCTTCTTCTTGTTCTTCTTGTCCAACAACTCCAACTCCAACTCCAACTCCAACAAGTTGTGCTTCAGAGCCATTAGGCTCTTCTGTTTACATCCTCCAAAGAGACCTTCTCAAAAAATTCTGCGAAAAACACACACCCAAAAGGCCATTCCTTCATGCTCCAATCATAACATCCCCTGTTCTTCAATCTCATTCAAGTTCAAGCTTTTACATGAGACCTTTAAAGAAGAAATTATACAGGGGAGTTAGACAAAGACATTGGGGAAAATGGGTGGCTGAAATCAGACTTCCACAGAACAGAATGAGAGTATGGCTAGGGACTTACGACACGGCGGAAGCCGCCGCGTATGCTTATGATAGGGCTGCTTACAAATTGAGAGGGGAATATGCAAGGTTGAATTTTCCTAATCTTAAGGATCCTAGTAAGTTGGGTTTTTGTGATGGGACTAAATTAAATGCTTTGAAGACCTCCGTTGATGCTAAAATCCAGGCTATTTGCCAAAAAGTAAAAAGAGAGAAGGCTAAAAAGAATGCTAAAACTAGTGCTTCCAGAAGTAATACTAGTTGCGTTGGTAAGAGTGAAAGTGCAGAGAAGGCTAGTTGTTCACCATCTTCATCATTTTCGGTGTCGTCGTCGTCGAATCTATCATCATCAAGTTCGCCAATGGCTTTCGAGGCTAGTTGGGTGGAAGAATTGATGTCATCAGAAGAAGGATTTTGGAAGAGTCCGAGTTTGCCAGCTTCCACTTCGGATGATCGTTCGATGTCAATGGCAGAGGACACGGAAAGTGAAGGATGTTCTCTTGCTAAAATGCCTTCCTTTGATCCTGAGTTGATCTGGGAAGTAATTGCTAATTAGAAATGGAACCTTTTTTTTTTTTTTTCCTTTTCTTTTCCTGCATAACTGAGGAACAGTGCCTCCATTTGAGGGAAGAAATATCATAGCTGTTACTTTAAGATGTAAAGAGTAGCTTTGTACTGAACCTTTTTCCAGTTGAGTTGAGGATCCCTTTTTCTCTTGAATTTAATGTCTCTACTTTCAGTTTTATCATGAATCCACTTAACATTGTAAGAATTATAGATCTTAGTTATCAGGCCATTACGGTTACCAATATTGATATAGCTTTTTTTTTTTTCAGCTTGAACACGCTAATCTATATAAGCAAGTTACGAGCGTTAATCGAGCTGTTTCTTCCAAGGCAGAACTATCTATTTCTCCAAAAAAGGGATGTTGGAGGAGAAACAGGTTTTGTCTTGTACTGGGATACAGATCTTACCTGGAAAGTGTAGTATTCACGATCCATCAAGTAATGGAAGCAAATAAACGTGGAAACTATTTGCGATTATTGATGGCATAATTGCACAAACCAACGAATAAAACGCTTAGGAAATTTTATTGTAGCTTCCATCAGTGATTTATATTTAAAAAAAAAAAAAAAACCAGGGTACCAATATTCGTCTTCCGAATTTAAAGGTTGAAAGCCGGTAGGTGGCGAGGCTATGCTACTGCTTCCGATGCCATGTGCAAAACCGTAGTTTAAGTGCACCTACTAAGTTCCAAGACAAACCAGTAAAATTTTCACGCCACTTTTCCTTCTATACAATGCAAGGAATGATCGACCAAGTAGCACACAAAAAGGCTGCATGCCTGCATCAGCTTATGTGAAGTTACAATAACTTAAGGATAAAAGTGCCACCTCGAGGCCTCGGATCTTTGCTTGTTGCTACTTCAGACATATTCAATGATACATTTCCAATTTTCAAGCTAGAAATCATATTTCGGCTCCTTATGAAATGCGATTTGCCCCTGACAGTCGTTGGATTGTTATGCTCCTGTTGATGCAAAGCTGATAATCTAGACATTAACAACCTATGATGGAGCCTTTAGAGATGACTACCAACTCAAAGAATTCTTTGACTGTTGAAGTCTTGCATTGTAGGAACTTTCCATCTCTTCCTGCAATTCCATTATCATGTCAACTGCATGACATGTATTTATCTTAACCGATGTAATTTTGTGGGTATTTGGGAGTTGTAAAGCCATCAGTTTCATTTTTTATTGATTTTGTTTTTGAAATAGCGTCTAGCACACATTTAACTGCCGTAGCAGAGAGAATATGCAGCACTAAAAGCCAATCCTCGGGAAATTTGGTAGACAGGCTTTCTCAGTTTCAGGCTTTCAGCTGCTTAAACTTTTATCGGATGTCTCCGAAGAGACAGCTGCTTAAACTTTGAGAGACGTAATTTACCAAAAAGACATTCTTGAAAGACATTTTTAATTTTGAAAAGCCCAGATTTTCTTATCAATATAAACTCACATGTCTGATGGGTGCTTGGAGATTCTGTCCATAAAAAATGTCTAAAAGTAACTATGTCCAGCATGCAAGGGAATCGGATGACAGAATTTTTAGCGTAAGTGAAAAAGAAAAGAGAAATATTGAACAAGGGTACCTTGCAAGATTTCAGTAGCGGCTGCAAAAATGATGACCTGAAGTACTCAACTGATTTCCCAAGAGAGGTCTTATACAGTTCTGGATGAGAGAAACAGTAGAAATCAGATGAATGAGGCTCTATAACACACAGAAGTTACTGTTTTAACTGCAACATACCATCATTGATGTCAGCTCTCATGGCTCCCTTGTTGAGTTCTTCCAAGAGCTGCATGGAAAGGAAAAAGGATACGTTGGATGAATGATTGTAAAGTTAACAAAACTAAGCCAGCTTATAACTTGCAACAGGATGAAGAATCCAGACATGATAGTAACCAATTATGGTCATCAAAAAGATGATGAATGGCTCAATGACCTTAGCTTTAAAGGATATATGCACAACCAAAAGACAATTTATTTAAAATGACTTATTCCATAGCCTCATTGGAAGTTGTTTCAAATAAACTTTGTTAAGCAGCAGAAGAAATAGAAAACTGCTTTATGCAAATAAGCATAGTTAAACAACTTCACCTATTCTTGTTTAAATTTGTAGCTTTTCCTAAAAGTCTTTTTCTTATGTAAGGCACTGATTGTACCTTTTGCTTTTTGTTATCAATAAATTTTATTTTTTTTCAATTGACAAAAGAAAAGAAAAATGCATCACACTATGGGAATAATTCAATAAGGCAATGGTCAAAGAGTTAGAATTTTATGTGTGGTCAATTGAGGGGTGTATCATTTGGATAGATGAAATGGCAATCCACGTAAATACTTGATTGTTTTCAGCATCATCAGTGAAATGGCAGTGTCATACATACCGTGGAAAGAGTAGGCACCATGGTGGGATCAAAATCGTCACAGTTATTCGGATCAATAGGGACACATAGATGACCTTGAGGAGAAACAGAAGAAGCAATGAGAGAGGTTCAAATTGGCTCATGAGCATTAGAATAGCATATTTACTGGAATTCAAACAGAAGAATTATTAGGGCATGAAACTTTGACATCACATATTAACCAATTTACCTATGTAGATTAAACTGCCAAAGGATTAGAATGCTGACTCCGTTCCCTTCATAATATTTCTAATGAACCAAACTGAAATTTTCTGTCCGTTCATTAGGAGAACTGACCTGTTTTTGGGTGAACACAGAATGGTGCCTTCAGTAAATGGTTCATGTGTTTGGAGACCTGACAAAATATGCCTTAGAGGGTCAATTTATTAGCGTTGCAAGCATTCAACATTGAGAATTTCCTCTAGGAGAATAAGTTCTACAAATAATGTTCAAAAAGAGAAAAAAACAAATAGGGATGGCCATCAGACTGACCTCCATATCAATCCTTGGGTATGCAAAAGAGAAGACAATCTCTTCAACACACCTACGCAAACCTTGTGCCTAAAAGAAAAAAAGAAACAGAAAACAAAAACATTTGAACAATCAAGTATCAAACAGGAAATTACAGCTCAGATTAAGCCATCAAGTTGCAGATAGAGTTTTTTAAGGTGGAACCTATATTTTCATTGTATGAGAAAGGAGGCTCGGTCAGCATTTAGCACATTTCAAGGTGAAATTCATTTTAATGCTGCAAAGCTACCACAATCAGAGGGGTATCCAGATGTTCTAGATAAAGTAAAACTAACCCATTTCTTTGCTGAAGTACATATCAACATGCATATGCATGCAAAGCACATGGAAAGAGAAAAACTCTATCCACTAAACCAAAATTCAGCATGAGTGGCTGGTGGGAGGGCCATAGTTAATATCCTAACAAATGCATCCAAGAATAGAAGGAAATGACTTCCATATTTCTTGGAAGAACATGAATATTTGGAGCATTTTCATTTTAATGAAATCATTTTCCTTAATTTTCAAATATGCTGCCATGCATTCTGTACTATCTGTTTCAACCTTTCTCCCCATGAAAGTAGATAGACAAGTTGAGAGATCAAGGATGAACTTTTTTTGTGGAGTGAAAGACCAATCCCTTCTGCTAAGCAAAAGTTAGATCGGAGATTGCTTGTTCTGCTTTAGTTGAAGGTGGCCTGGGTGATACTATGCTAGAAGTATGGATTAGAGCAACTCAGCTAAAGCACATTCAGAATTTGTGCAATGGAGACTTTAGGTGTTTATGGGTTGACTACCTACACGCTATTTTAGCTTTTGGACAGTTAAACATCCTTCCTTGTGCTCTTGAAGTTGGCATAAATTGCTCAAACTTAGGGTTTTGGCGTGTCTGACTATGCTGGGATGCAATGCCAGGGATGGTATCTCTATTTCCTTAGGTCAGACATATGGCTTCCATCCAGTCCTCTTGATTTGCTTCACAGTGCTAGAATAATAGCGAACACAGGCCTTCCCTTGAATACAAGACTTTGCTCCTTGATTAAAGTGACACTGGGTCTTTTCCTGTGGTTCCTTCTGGGATTTCTTCTCTAGTCCTCATCCTATTCAGCCAAAATCTTCTCTTCCTGAAAAGCTAATCTGGGCACCCTCTTCATTTGGACTGTTCTCCATCAAGAGTGCACATGACACCCTGAGAGTTTTTAACAGGAGTGGATTGGTTGAAGCCTGTTTTGTGTAAAAGTCCATGCCCAGGCATTGCTTCATTCTGTGATTGGTGTGGAATAGAGAGCTTTACAGCCTCGATAGACCTTGTCAATGGGGTGCTACTGGTTCAATTTGTTATCTGTGCTACACAGGCTTAGTGAATCATGTGCATCTCCATTTTTGACTGTCCGCTCTCTTTGCAAGCCTGGCAACAAGTCTTCTTTGCGCTTACTCTCTTCATCCAACTCCAGAGCTTCCTTACCCTGGCGAGTAGTGATAGTGGCCAGGGAATCAAGCCGTTTGACAAGGTCTACCAGAGGAAGAAACGTGGGGAAGAAGATCAGGGGAAAAAGGAAGCCACGATCGAGACCAAGGCAAAGGAGCAGGACGTGGGCATGTGTCTTCAAGTAGTGGGGCAGTAGGGATTAGTGGGTAGGAATTAGAGTAGGTATTGGACTAAGGACAAGCACTGTGCTGTATGCTGTATTTAAGGAAAACAAAAGATGAATGAAAGGCATTGAATTTCCAGCAAACAACCCCCTAGCAAGAGATCTTGGGTTCTCTCCAATGAGCCCAACCCTTAGATAACCATAGGTAAATTAGGAAGGAAACCTAACAAGCAAACTCTAGACCCCCAACCGGAATCATCTCGACCTAAAACACGATCACAAAAGCTTGCCGCTAACAACTTGGTATCAGAGCAAGCCACTATAGATGACTGGAAGAAGGTCCAACAGCAGTTAGAAGCGCTACTAGCCATGCACCAAGATGACCGAGCGAGCCTAGAGAAAATGGAGACGAGACAAGATCAACTGGCCACCCAACTCAAAAGCCTAATGTGGGAAGGAACCCTGCAAAAGTCCTCAATCCCCATGACTGAAGAGATCAAGGAGGCATCGACTGAGAGCAGCAAGAGAGACAAGAGCATGTCAACAGCACATCTGGCCAAATGGGACTTCCCGTACTATGACAGGAATGGAGACCATCTCAGCTAGTTTAATAGATGCAAGCAATTTTTTAAGCATCAACCCATGGCGGAGGAGGAAAGGGTGAAGCTAGCAACCTTCCACCTAGAAGGGGATGCTCAGCTATGGTTCCTCGAGACTAAAAGGGAACAACCCTGATTGAGTTGGGCAGATTTCAAGGGCCTATGCAATCCACGCTTTAGGCCACCGATCCGTAGCAACAAGGTGGGCAAGTTGGTTAAGCTCCACCAGGTGGGTTCCGTGGAGCACTACTAGCAACAATTCGAGCAACTATTGACCCAAGTGCTGGTCTTGGCTCTAAAGCACAAGATTGCTATTTTCATCAATGGACTAAAGGAAGCCATCACGATGGAAGTAGAGTTGCACCACCCTATGAGCCTCTCGCAAGCAATGAGCCTAGCCCGGCTATATGAGAAAAGGGGGGTGACACCCAAGGAAGAGGCGGAATTCAAGAGGTGATCTCCCACCATACAGAACAAGCCCTCCTACACCAAGAAATTAAGCAAGGTGGAGTTGGAAGAGAGGAGGAACAAGGGGTTATGCTTTAATTGCGACGAGCCCTTTACGATAGGGCATCGGTGCAAAAAGCTATTTTGGTTGGAGTGGGAACTGAGGAAGAGCAAGAAGGGGACGAAGAAGAGGAGGCTTCCACGGAAGGGCAACTAAAGATCTCACTACACGCCATGGTCGGGTTGTCCTAAGCCTAAACCATGAAGGTGCAAGGAAGGACTGGAGGATGACCAATCATTGTGTTGATCGACTCGGGCAGCACCCATAGCTTCATATATGCCGACCTAGTGTCCCACCTTGGCCGGCCAATTTTGTCACGAGAAAGGCTGAAGGTTGTGGTAGTGAATGGAGCCAAGGTTAGGAGTGACAGGGTTTGCAAGCGAGTTCCCTTACAACTGGGGAGCAGGACTTTCACCACCGACTTGTACTCCTTGCCATTATACGGCGTAGATGTGGTGCTGGGAGTCAGCTAACTCCAGTCCTTGGGCCCCATTTCATGGGACTTTGCTGTGATGAAAATGAGCTTCCTCTAAAGCCAAGAGAGGGTGCAATTGCAGGGGCAAACCCGAGGCATGGAGGAGCCTCTAACGGCAGCGGTCACGAAGGAGAGAAAGGAAGACAGTGAGTTGCAACAGCTACTACCAGAATTTGAGGACATATTTCAACCCTTGCAAGAGCTGCCCCCCTCTCGCTCTTGCGATCATGCCATCAGGCTACCCCCAGGAATGCCACCTATCATGGTGAGGCCCTATCAATACCCCCACGGCTAAAAGGATGAAATTAAGTACCAACGTGAAGAGATGCTTCAAAAGGGATTGATCAAAACCAACCAATCACCCTTCTCTTCCCCAGTGCTCTTAGTTTGTAAGGAAGACAACACGTGGCGGTTTTGTGTGGATTACAGGGCCCTTAACGAGAAAACCGTTAAGGACAAGTTCCCAATACCGGTTATTGAGGAACTCCTCAAAGAGCTAGGGGGGCAAGTTACTTCTCCAAGTTAGATTTATGCTCGAGCAACCACCACATGCGAATGAAGCCCAAAGATGTGGAGAAGACCGCCTTCTACACTCACCACGGGCACTTCGAGTTCCTAGTCATGCCATTTGATCTCACCAACGCCCTTTCCACGTTCCAAGCTCTCATGAATGAGGTATTCAAGGGCCAATTGAGGAAGTTTATCCTCATATTCTTCGACGATATTCTTATCTACAGCCAGTCGTGGGTGGAGCATCTTCAACATCTCTGCAAAGCCTTCTCCTTGCTCCGTCAGCATCATCTGCAGTTGAAGCCTTCAAAGTGTACTTTTAGCCAACGACAAGTTGCCTACTTGGGACACCTCATCTCACACAAGGGAGTAGAGGCCGACCCCCAGAAGGTAGAAGCCATGCTGTCCTAGCCGAAACCCTCAACTCTCACGGCATTGAGAGGATTCCTGGGACTCACGAGCTACTACAGAAGGTTTGTGCAGAACTATGGCATTATTGTGGCCCCCTTAAGCCACATGTTAAGGCGAAACGAGTTTCGGTGGAGCCCTGAGTCAAAGTAGGCCTTCATTGCCTTGCAGAACGCCATGACCCAAGCATCGGTCCTCGCCTTCCCTAACTTCGAGCAACCTTTTGTAGTAGAGTGTGATACATCCAATCATGGACTAGGGGCAATCCTCCAACAGAATGGGAAGCCAATTGCATTCTTCAACCGACCCTTCACCCAAAGACACCTCCAACTAGCAGCCTACAAGAAAGAACTCATCAACTTGGCCAAGGCAGTGCACCATTGGAGGGCATATCTATGGGGCAGATGGTTCAAGGTACAAACTGATCACTATAACCTTAAGTTCTTGTTGGATCAACGAGTCTCCACCTCCCCCCAACAGCACTGGCTCAACAAGCTCATGGGATTCAACTTTAAGGTCGAATATAAGGCTGGCCGAGAGAATAAAGTAGCCGATGCCTTATCTAAGAAGGAGGAAATAACAACATCAGCCTTCACCATCTCCATGCCACAACCACAACTAATTGAATGGGTACAACGAGCCATGCAATCATCGCCTGAACTAAGTAAACTGGCCTCCAGAATACAAGCGCAAGAGATGGGACCCGAATGGGCATTCCAAAGGGGGCTGTTCCTTTTCAAAAATAAAATATTCCTAAACTCCTCCTCTGAGCTTTACACCACCATTGCTCAAGCCCTCCACGACTAATGCCACAAGGAATATCAACGCAACCTTTATCATATCACCAAGGACTTCTACTGGAAAGGAATGCGCCAACAGATCAAGGGGCCAATCAAAGCTTGTCTTCAGTTCCAAAGACACAAATCGGAACACCTCCAACAAGTGGGACTCCTTCAATCGCTCCCTACCCTAAGCCAAGTTTGGTTCGACATCTCCATGGACTTCATAGATGGCCTTCCAAAGTCCTACGACAAGATAGTCCTCATGGTGGTAGTAGATAGGTTCTCCAAATATGGCCACTTTGTCACCATGAGCCACCCCTACTCAGCACTAACCGTGGCTAAGCTCTTCTTCGACACCATAGTCCAACTCCATGGACTACCGAAGTCCATTGTAAGCGATCGCGATCCCACCTTCACCAGCACCTTTTGGAAGGAGCTGTTTAGGCTACACGACACCCAACTTTCCTTCTGTTTAGCTTACCACCCCCAAAGCGACGGCTAAACCGAAGTGGTTAACCGAACCGTGAAGATGTATTTGAGGTGTTTTTTGGGAGCTCATCCACAAAAGTGGGCAGAGTATTGTTATAACACGAGGCTACCACTCATCTCTCAAAACCACCCCTTTCCATATAGTCTATGGGCGAGCTCCTCCCTAGTTACTGTCGTACACAACCAGCACAACTAAGGTGGAGGCAGTGGAGAGGGCACTATAGGATCTTGATGAGGTCCTAGCCAAACTCAAACTCCAACTAAAACGTGCCCAACAGAAGATGAAGGCCAGCTATGACACAAAGCACCAGGACATCAGCTTCAAGATGGGTGACCTAGTGTGGCTCAAGCTCCAACTTTATAAGCAATCAACCCTATGACAAAAACCCCCCCAGAAGTTGGCACCTAAGTTCTATGGACCCTTCCCCATCAAGGAACGCATAGGACCCATCGCTTATCGCCTATGCTTGCCACCCGAAGTAAAGATCCACCCAATCTTCCACATCTCCATCCTCAAACCATTCCATGGCACACCACCAGCACAACCAGAGCTCCCATTGATTAGCCAAAGCCTGCCGATACCAACACCCCAAGCCACCTTAGAGGTACGTCATAGGGAGCAGCTCATCGAGATCCTCATCCACTGGAAGGGCTACTCGCCAACAGAGGCCACGTGGGAAGAATCCACCATGATCTACCAACTCTAACCTTCTTTTAAGCACGAGGTCATGCACCTTGTCAAAGGGGGGAGCAATGATAGTGGTCAGGGAATCAAGCTATTTGACAAGGTCTACCAGAGGAAGAAACGTAAGGGAGAAGGACCGGGGGAAAAAGGAAGCCACAATCGAGACTAGGGCAAAGGAGCAAGACGAGGGCATGTGTCTTCAAGTAGTAGGGCAATAAGGATTAGTGGGTAGGAATTAGTGTAGGTAGTTGACTAAGGACAAGCACTGTGCTGTATGCTGTATTTAAGGAAAACAAAAGATGAATGAAAGGCATTGAATTTCCAGCAAACAACCCCCTAGCAAGAGATCTTGGGTTTTCTCCAACGAACCCAGCCTTTAGATAACCATAGGTAAATTAGGAAGGAAACCTAACAAGCAAACTCTAGACCCCCAACCAGAATCATCTCGGCCTAAAACACAATCACAAACACTTGCCGCTAACAAGTAGCCTTTTCTGCCACTGTGTAATACACGTGGAGGTGCATAATGCAACTTGCTTGGAGAAGCCCCATCCCAGTTTCTTAGCTAAACAGGTTCTTAGCTTCACAAATTTACTTGTATCTTCTTGAGTGGTTTATTTTAGTTTTCTTCTTATTGTTTGTACATTTTCTGGAATTTTGTAGTATGCACCTTCCTGCCTTGACCGGCCTAACTTTCCTTTATTTAATGAAATTATTAATTTACCCAAAAAAAAAAAAAACCTAAAAATTTCAGAAATCGTCAAAATATTCTTGTTTATTGTGATTGGACTATTAACATCAACTATTGGGCTTGCATTTGACAAATCTACCTATGTCTTCTTATACATAGCATCAACTTCCACACTTCACAATTAACACGATCTTGTCTATTTTCTACCAATTTAGCAAAGATGACACATCTGTTAAAAGTATGAATACATTTCTTGTTATCTTTTAGATAATTCTATTACAATCCATTCAAATAACAAAACAATGAAAGAGGTCTTTCAACTTCAGTATACAAAATCAAGACAATAAGCTAGCTGAAGGAATGCTTCAAACAAATATATTGAAGAAAGACAATGCAGCATATGAAGGCAGTAATAGGACGATAATTAAGTGGCACTATGAGGTTTAAAAAAATAAATAATAGGCAAACACGAAAGGTAACTGTGAATACATGCAAAAATAGAACTAAACCTTATGTTTGCCCGACTGAAGGAGGTTCTTTAGTTGTTCCCATCGAACAAGGTTGATGTCTTCTTTTGACCGACGCTTGTCCTGCCACCTCCCTCGAAGCTCAGAAGTAACAGCTGCAAAGGTGTGAAGTAGTCAATTTGGTAAGAAAAGATGGGTAACTATAGATGTGAAAATAGGCATTCATCATATTTACATACTTTCATCTGGAATCATCTCCAAAACCTTCTCATATCTCTCCTCTGTTGATAGTATATTCTGACTTAAAAGCAACTTCGTCTCAAAGAAATCCTTGAGCACCTTAGTGTATGATCTCCTGCAGGTACATAATTTCTTAGGGAAAAATAAATAAAATTAAATGAATTCCACATATTTAGCAACTTACGTCAGGAAAGGATGAAGAGCAGGCCCAAGTAAAGAAACCTTTCTGTTACTATTTTCATTGCCCTAAAGTCAATATAAAAATACAACATCTGTAAGCAGATACAGCCCTTGTAAGTAACCATATGATGCATATAAAACTGTAGATTACTTTATACACACGGAAGTAGTCAGCAATAGCCGCCCTCTGCTCATTAGATAACCTGCATTGTTAGTAACAGTGCATGTGAGCCTTCGCATAATAGAAAGCAAGGTAGTAAAGTAAAATATTTTCACCAACGATATAAAAATAAAATACCTTCTAGCTTTCCCATCACAGACCCAACAATGAACACCACGTCGACCACTAAACACCCAGAGAATATGACTAAAACCAAAATCATCTGCAGCCAAAGTAATCTGTCAGCAAACAGATGTGCTTTGGCTTAGTTTTTTTTTTTTCCCTTCTTTTTTTGGCCATGTTGCAATATAAGGGAATCATAATGACTGTAATTGGTTGATCATATTTTTGGCCTATCAAGTGACCAAATTCCACTGTGGCAAGGGAAAAAGAGAGACAGAGAGGAGACACAGAAGAAGAAGAAGAAGAAAGAAACCTTGACAAAATTTCATAAAAATTTAATACCCTTTAATAGATTTAAGTAGAATCATGATGCTGGCAATATTATGGTCTTAGGTATAATTCAACTGAAATTATTAACAAAAAAAAGACATTGTATAAGATCTTGTGACATCATAATTTTGTCCAGAATAGCAATGACATCTCCTGGGAATAGACTGTCACAAAATATTAGTTGAGATGCCAGATTTCTGATCCAGAAATTAATCTTTAGTCAGATCAAGTATATTTTGTGTCTATTGACCAGAAAAAACTATCAAAAAATCCAGTAAAGACGTTATAATGAAATAAATTCTGAGATAAAATCAATTTCTGACCTCTTAGGGCACAATCGATTATTTTAATAGCTACAGTCATCAAAGGCCAGCAATCTAGGCAAACATCAGCTCCAGAGCAGCAATATCTAACATCATCATAATCTGTCATATCCTGCAGCAAACAATAGACAATTAAGACTATGTTTCTCTCCATGTAAGAAAACATGCAAGGTGTTTAAACTATCACAGCTTACTATATCAAAAACAAGCTCCCTCTCCACAGGAGTAAAAACATTATCCCCCGATTGTGCATAAGCATGTCTCTTGGCAGGCTGCAGAAAGATCAAAACATAAGGGGTTGGAAAATAAGAAAATGCTTGGAATATCTCCTAAAAGCACGTAAAGTGTCTTCATTTACATTGTCATAGAAACAAAGCTGAGATTACATGTAAGCACGTAAGAATTGATTATATGGCGAGCAACAACAAAGCAAAACTACTTTATGCAAACCATAGTAGTAGACAATGCAAGTTTCTTTATTTTTGATGCTTGGATAACCAAAAGACAAAAAGTCAGTTGCTTAACCTCAGACTGTCGTATAAGGAAACATTGCTAAAGCTTCCATTGTTCAAATTAAGCACAAAAAACTATTTCTTACATCCACACTGTAAACTGGTCCGATATCTATTTTGAAGGGGCACTTCTCTTTGATCGACTTTTCCAGCTCAGATGCACTGGTAAAGGACTGGAAGCGCAGGTAAATATCGTTATCCAGTGTGAAAGAAAATTCTCGACGGCCAAAGTAGGACCGATCGCAGGCAGGGTGCTTCCCATCTGTGTAAAAGTAATATAACGACATTTAAGACAGAATGACCGTCTTATAGATCATGCAATAATTGACTACTAGTTAGTTTATTTGTTTTGATACTCAGCGGTTACCATTTCCATAGGACATCCATTTGAAAATATCGGAATGGGGAAAAAGCTTTCCTGCAGTAAATTAACTCCATTAGTGAAAAAATACTGCAAAGTTCCACACGATATAAACCAAACTATCAACCACTGTAAACAAGACCTTGCATCCAAATATTAGAATAGTAGCAGATGTAACTTTGCAGCAGACTGCCATACCTTTCTTAAGACCCAAACTTCATTAAATTTAGAAGGTTGAAATAATTAAAAATTAAAGCCACAAAACAACTCATCAAAATCCAGGAGCGTTCAAATCAGGTATGATCTGGCTCCACGTGAAAAATTTAAAACTCATCATATTACAAAACCAATTTTACCACACCCCAAAATACGAATTCAAGTGTATGTTTTTATGAAGATGTAAAAGATGTTAGCAAGAAAGGGGGGGGGGGGGCGCGCGGGGGTGTTGGCTAGAAACACCATACTTAAAAGTCTGGATGTCATAACATGAAAGCCAAGCTCTTCTTTCTTACAATTTTTATCTCACTCGTATTACACTTGGCTGACACATCAAAATGTTGCAACAGTCGATAAAGAAATCACATCATGCATTATCTGTCCAAACTCAAAACAGGACGCCTAACTCAATTTTAGACATGCCAGTTTAATTTTGATTGTCAGTGGACTTATAGATTGACTATTCAATTGCTAAACACTACCCTTCAACTTATAATCAATGTGCAAAGAGAAAAAATCTTGAAAGAATTCGACAATTTAATCCATTAGCAAAAGGAGAAAAGAAAATTTTGAAACTGCACTGTGATTACCATAGTAAACTTTGAGATAATTAGCATTGAACTCTTCAGGAATGGTATTATCAATCTTCAATGCAAGAGCATCTCCATTAGGCTCATCAATTAACATGTCATCCCTACGACCCTCGATTTCTTCTCGAGTCATATCGAAAACTGCATATATCATACAATCAAAACAAGCCCCAAATCACTATAGATTATAAAATATTGGCATCACACCAGTGTATACCAACACCAGAAACCACATAAAAACATGCATAAATTCCTCCAGTCTCACAATTAAAATTACACTTTTCCTGTCCATATCAATCAATATCCACATAATGAGTTTAAACCAATAATAGAACCTTTAATTACGAATCATGGAAAAAAATCACCCCAAGATAACCTGAAAATTCTGACTACAATAATTCAATCAATGAAAGAAGCAAAAATTAGTCAATTTTTATATACCAAGGCAATTTAGCTCACACAGAGAAAGCCTACAACCTAATGAAAGCACTAATTAATTCTCCAAGCATACAATCAAAATTACATCTTCCTTCATTTTTTTGGTCTCAAAAAAAGAAAGAAAAAAAAATGATAACTTTGCAATCACTTCATCAACCTGCATAGAAAAAGCGCTAATTTCTATAACTTATCAAAAACACATAGGAATTCACCAAAGCAGGCAATCAAAATTTTATTTTTCTTATTTGTGTCAACTGATACCAATGTAATGAACTTAATTTAACAGATAACAGATATCATGAATTACTAATTACAAGAAAAATTCAATGTTTATACAGATATAAAAAGCAAAGCACAAGTTAATGCAACATTTCCCTCTAAACAGTTCGATTTCCATATAATGAGCCGACTTAGCGGACGATGACAAGCTATTTGATAAAGATGACTGAAAAATGGAACTTCCGCATGTAACTCTCACAGTAAACCTAGAGAAGGAAAAATGGGAAATTTTTCGAGAGCTAGAAAAAAGAAGTGGAGAGAAAGTTTCTTACGGCGTGTTGAGTCGATAACGGAAATTTGAGACTCCGGTGGCTGGAGAAGAGGATTGATGAGTGTTTGCTTGAGTTTGGGATTTTTCTTCTTTAAACGGCGGGAAATGAGAGACTGAGAGGCCTTTGTGGCGGGAAACGGCTATGAAAGCATTCGTGGAGAGAAAAGTTAGAATAAATCAAAGGGCCCAACGTGGGATTTGATATTCGGACTTCGGAGCAATTTAGACAATTTACAATCGAGCCTTAGAAAAACAAATACAAGTGGTGTAAAAGGACGTATCGTAGTGGTAATTACTAGTTTTTAAAAAATTAACTAATATTCCCAAATATAACTTGACATACCACGTGTACATACACAAAGTATATATATATATATATATATATATATATATATATATATATATATATATATATATTTCTCTCGTGTTTGGTTAGGTAGGTGTAAAAGTAAAAATAAAAATAGTAAAAATTTAGTGTCTAGTAATTAAAGACAAAAATGTAATATAAAGAAATCAAAGAAATGGTTGAAAGTTTTCCACTTTTAAACTTTACAGTATTCTCCACTTTATGATATCAACGAACTCTCAACTATTATCATAAACATGATATTTATAAGGAGTTAACAAATACACTTCACTATAGCACATCAATCAACAAAAACTTGACATAATAGTGAGAATACTTACTAAATTATGCAATGGGGGTGTGTGTGTGTTATGGGACAAAAGGTTTTCCACTCCTATAAATCTTATATAGCACTCAACCATTTTTTATTTCATGCTTTTGTTTGTCTCATTTTTTAATGGTGAGCCAGCCTTCTCTTTCTATTTTTCTCATAACTTATTTTGAGCCCAACTCTTATCAAGAGAATCTTCATCCGACTATGCCTTAATCCCCCTTATGAACATGGAGACCAACCTTCTCAATTGATTTTAACCTGCCATGACAATCAATAGGAAATTAGCATCAACATTCAATTAGTTTGTTTACGGTTGACCAAACCTGCCTTCAAAGTACCCACACCCTTAAAACAAATTACCCTATCAATATTACTCACTATGTTCTAAACCTAAATTGATCCCTCACTTCCCTCTTGATGTCAAGGATCGTGACATTTTCTCCCACTTAAATTTGTAACACCCTCATCACAAGACCAATCTTCAAGATTACCACCTTCCCTCATTGGCAAACTCTTCCAAGGTCTTCTATGACCATGACTACAGGCTTTCATGAGCCTTCCTCTCTCACCCTCATCCCCTCTTTCTATCCTTCAAGATCTTTTTTTCTTGAACTGCCCAATGGCAAAGTAGTTGACTATTATACTACTCCAATTGATTGCCACCCTCCTCTACCCATTACCAAACTCTACCCTAAGATCACCTCGATCAAGACTTCGAGTATCCAAGGGCATTCCTCTTGCCCTTACCCCTCTCCATGTCATTTGAGATCACATCTTACTGAATTGCTTAACAATAGGGCAACTTACAATTATAATTCCTCATATGGTTATCGTCTCCCTCTACTTGTTATCTTACTCCACTCCAAAATCATCTCAATTAAGATTCCTAAGCTTCCATGGCTTTCCTCACTTAGTCTCACCTTTCTCCACATCTTTTAAGATTACCTCTTAGTAAATAGCTCAATTATAGAATGACCTATTGGTTTACTTTTTTTATTATTGATTTAGGCAACTCTTATTACAAAAGTCTTAACTTACAACATAGTTGTCTCTCCTTTTACAACAACGTCCTTCTAGTGGTTGCTGCTCCTCTCAAACTTCTCCTACACGAGCCCTTTTATCAATAAAGCTACTTGCACATAATTTTTATTTCACTTGGGTAGTATTTAGAGCCGGGAATGCAGGTCAAACAGGCCGCCCTGCACCGGCCCACAAGTCGAAGCGGGCCGACCCGCAATAGCCCGCAAAGGTTGCAAGTAGAAAAGTTCAACCCGCCCTGCAATTTTTTTTTTTTTTTTTTACAAATTTAGAATGACATATTTATGATCATCTCATTCCTTATTTGTTGTCTCTCATTTTTTCTTCATAATCATTTAATTTGTTTAACTCTACAAAACTACGACAATGTTAAACTCTTAATTTTTCTTCCAAATTCCTCATTCTCAATTCTCCAATAGCATTGGCATTTGGCAATGCATTTCATTTCACATTGAGCTCCCTAACATTGAGTTAAATTTTAATTTTTGGTACTTCAATTATCTTTATGTATTTTGACCAATGACCAATGTATCAAGTGAAAGTGTGGATGATGGCAAAGATGTCGATTTCAAGTTGTAGTGTATTGGTGTTGGTGTTAAATCTCTCCTTCATCCGATCTGTCGTTTTTTTTTTTTTTGTGGGCTAACGGGCCAACCCGCTCCCGTGGCAAGTTGCCCGCCCTACAAATTTTTGCGAGGGTTAGCCCGTCGGCCCGCCCCGCAATTCTAAGCTCTAGTAGTATTTAGGTGGCTTAATAAAACTTAGAACCTTATAGCTCTGATACCACTTATCACAAGATGAGAGGTTTTTCCCGCTTAGAGATCCTGTGTAAGGCTCAACCATCATTTATTTCATATTTTTGCCTTATTTCCATATTGCAAGCCAGTTTTCTCTTCCTGTTTTTTAAAGACTTATTCTAAGCTTAACCCTTGTCAAGAGAGCCTTCATCCAGTTTTGCCACGATCTTCCTTATAATTATGGGGACCAATTTTCTCAATTGGTTTCAACTTACGATAACATTATCAAGAGAGTGGTATTAGCTCCTGACCAATTTGTTCACGGGTGATTAAACCCACCTTCAGAGTACTCACACACTTAGAACAAACTACCCTACTAATGCTAGTCACTACATTCTAAACTCAAATTAATCCCTCACTTCCCTCTTGATGTCACGAACTGTAACATGCGTGCATATTTCATCAACCAAAGTTATCATAGAACTTTTTAAAGCGTAATGTTTACATTTACATGTCATAGGTAAATCATCATCTAACAATGTATATTTAAAGACAATAACCCTACTTTTATATGAGTTTTGATAAGTTAGGTTAAGGATATGCATAACCAGTCACCAAATCCAGATAGTGTAATAAGCCACCTTAGCCTTGCTTGATAACCTAGTTGGGTTCATTCCTGACCCCACCTCAATCTCCCCTTACATCACTTAATTTTTCTATAAGGTTAGGAAAAATTGTCTTTCACCTTCCCTCCATAATGACATTTAGTGATGAGCCTAATGATAATAGAGATGTAATTTGAGTCTTGTTCAAGATTATGGCCTAATTGTTTTAGTTGAGACATCCAAAGGAAAGTCGCATAGAGGATGCAATTGTGATGCTGGATTTGATTGTGTGTCAGTAGCGGACTAAGATATTGATGATTGATACGAGCAATAGACCCTTTATGAAATGATTGATGTTAGGATATTGGTGCACAATATTGGTGTTAGCTCTAGGAAATAAAAGATTGTTTGTGGTTTATGTGTGTTAACTAAACAAATCCACATTTGTTGTTTGCTTTGTTCATTCATCATTTAATTATGTAATTGAGCTTATATGCAATTGTATCTATGTCGATGCTTGCTCATTAGATTTTATAACTTACCTATGTTTAGGAATTTAAAAGTTCAGGTGTTAAAAGCTTGAGGAAAAAGCAAGAAGGCAGAAGTGTCCAAGCCTTATGTAATTGTTACCTACTTATAAAATACGTGGAGAATTGCTACACAATCAAATTTAGGGCATAACAAATAATAGTCTTCGATCTACCAAGATTACTTTCTTTCCTAAGGAGTCATGTACCAACATTTACCTCAATCGTATCATGAAAGTGTTCTTCAAATGTTTATAGTTTCATGAACCACTAGACAATCATGGAAAGTATTTTGATAGATTGCATCTTGATTTTGGATTCTTGATTTTCTCAATGTTTCTAATTAAAATCCATTATCATAGACTTATCCATAGCCTGTAATATTGTAAGCAACTTTATATTAAGTATCAAATTTATCTAAGCTAATTCTATCACACCTTAAAACTAGCTTGCAAGCTAACCCATTTAACCTACTTTAAAAAAATGGGCTTAAGTTAAATTTTTTAACCCGTTTAAGAAGTGGACCAAATTAGCCCAGCCTATTTAACCCACAAGTCAAAGTGGGTTAGCCCGCTTACCCACCTAAAAAAAATCAAGCAAAAACAAAACAAGTAAAGCAAGGCAACAAAGTTATAAAAATAGAATAACAGTCCACACCACACTCACTCAGAATCAGAAACAAAACCCTAAAAAAAGACTTCTCTCTTACTTGTCCCTCTCCTCTCCGCCTCTTGCACTACAGAAACTCAACGCGCCAAGTCGCCTTCGGCTCTCCCTTCCTTATTGTACTCTCTTACTAGTCCCTTTCCTCTTCACCCTCCAGTCTCCTCTTCCCTTCTCACATCGTGAAAGTTCAATGAGCCATGGTGCCAAGTTGCCTCTGGCTCTCCCTTCCCCATCACTCTTACGCTCATCCCTTTCCTTCTACCTCTCTCACCATGGAAGCTCCACAACGCTAGGTCGCCTCTAGCTTATCCCTTCTTTGATTTTTTTAGGTTAGTATTATGCTTGTAGTTTTTCCTTCCTTTGAGTCCTTGATTGTACACATAATAAAGCTTATGAGTTCAATGTTGTTACATCTAGTATTGTAAGGTATATGAACTTTTTAGCTTCCTAGCATGTGCATGTATGCGATTTTGGCTAATGGTTTCTACTTAATTTAGGAATCAACACGAAATATAGTATTTTCTCAATACAAATTGCATAAAGCATAATATGATAAATGCTACATTATTGATTAGATGAAGATTAGATAAATGCATATGCTATAGACCAAAGAAAAGAAAAAAAATGTTGGTTGTTAGATGATTATGGTCACTATTAAAAGCCTTTAACAGATGACAAGTTAGATGTATTAGGGTCCAGAATATTTCTAAAGCAATTTTTGTTCCTCCTTCAGCAACTTTTTATAGGTATTAGAGCTACCATCTTCAGGAAAACAGAGGGCATCTGGAAATAATATTTATTTCATAACCAATTGTTCTATCAAGCTACAACAAGCCTTTATAAATTAAGCCCCTTCCCTTGCTTGTTGGACATATTTCAAAACTTTCTATTTGCATTAACACTCTCCTTACTATCTATTCATCCAATAGTTTCTTCAAAAATCTTGCTCAAGATTGCAAATCTTTTTTCGGTTGTTTGATAAGGCAGTAGAGACATTGGAAGTTTTCCTTCATTTCAGTTAGAGATAAGTTTTTAAGAATGTTTGCTTTATCTATTGAAGCATTAGCTCACTCATATATTTTAAGGACAACACTTGGAATAGAGACATATGAGACAAGGTCAAATTAATTGCAATTACTATACTTTTAATCTGTTTTAATTTACATTTATAATATATTTGTGTGACTCTGTATTTCTTTTTTCACGCATGCTTAAAATTTTTTTTGTAAAATTCTTTTTTCTTTGTGGCTATAATTTAATTTAGTAATTACTTTATATCTACCAAAACTCTTGCAAATGACTTACATCTTCCTTTGTATATTTTCATAATGGATCGTACTACTTGTGTTAGTGATAGTAATACCATTCAGTAGATTAATGTAGACGAAGAGTCAGACGTTCATGGGGGTGATTCCATTATGCCATCTATACTATCGTGGGAACATTTCTCGACTCCCAAGAACCTAAAGGTAAGAGGCTTAGAGCAAAAACTTTTGAAGTTTGGGAAGTTTTTACAAAAATAGGAATAGGAAAAGATGGTAAAGGAAGAGCAAAATATAGAAGATGTAGGAAAAAACATGTTATTGGTGGTTCTAAATATGGGACATGAACTTTGATTCGACATATGAATAAGTGTCGTTTGCTTCCCAAATATCATGATGTGAGTGATATGATGATTGATCAGTTTGGAAAGTTAAAGGCAAGAAAAGTATATTACAAAGTTGTTTATGAAATCCCATCAATGACGATAATTGAACACAATCTTCCTTTCTCTTTCATTGAATACAGGAGGATTATACAATTGATAAAACATTTCTATCCTGATTATATTCCCATCTTTAGGAAAATGGCTATATTTGATGTTTGGAAATTGTACTTAGCTGAAAAAAGAGAACTTGAAAAAAAATTTAGGAAAAATTTATGGTAGAGTTTATTTAACATCTGACTTATGAATAGCTTCCACAAGTAAAGGTTATATGTGTTTGATTGCACATTTTGTACATGATGATTGGAAACTTAATAATAAAATTATTTCTTTTTATCATGTGCCCCCTCTTTACTCAGGAGTTGAATTATCAAAGAAGATGTTTGGTTTTTGAAAAATTGGGGTATTGACAAGAAAGTTTTTGGTCTTATCTTAGACAATGCATCTACTAATGATTGCACATAAAATCTATTGAAAGATCAGCTTAAGCTACAATGTAGTTTGTTATATGATGGTGAATTTTTTCATGTTAGATGTTGTGCTCATATTCTTCACCTGATTGTAAAAGAGGACTTAACAGTAGCCAATAAGGCTTTGCGTAAAATAAGAAAGAGTGTGAAGCATATAAAGGAGTAAAATGAAACATTTCTGAAAGTGTGTTGAACAAGTCGCTAATCTTGACACCAATGTTGGTTCGTGTATAGATGTAGCCATCATATGGAATTATACCTATCAAATGCTTGATAATGCCCTTAAGTATCGACGTGCTTTTTCTTACTTTCAATTAAATAACTTGAATTATAAATACTGTCCATCGGTAGAGGAGTGGGAAAAAGCACAAAAATTATGCAAGTTCTTGAGTCCTTTTTATACTATCACAAATTTGATGTCTGGTTCTTTATATCTAACCTCAAACCTATATTTTTTTTACAAGTATAAAGGATAGAATATTTATTGAATGAGAATTTAATAAGTGAAGATTTTGTCATAAGAGATATGTGTATTAAGATGAAAGAAAAATTTGACAAATACTAGAGGGAATATAGCACTGTCCTTACACTTAGAGTCGTTTTGGACCCTCGAATGAAGTTTAACTTTTTAAGGTTTTGCTTTAGTAAGATTGATTCACTTACGTATGAAGAGAAGTTAGTTAAAATAAAGAGTAAGTTATATAAACTTTTTGAAAAATATTGTAAGAATAAGGCAAGTAAAGCACGTTCTAGTAGCTCTCAAGTTAGTTCTTCTTGAGTTCCATAAACATTTGGAAGTGGGGGTATAGGTAAAGAACTTGTAAGAAGTATAGGATTTGGAAAAAGTCTAGGTATCAATTTTGTTACTCTTGATGTAAGTTGAACAATCACTTCAATTATTTTTTTTAATAACATTATACTTTTAATGATTAATTATCCTTACTATTTTTTTCCCTAATGATATAGGAGTATTGTCAAGTTGAGGTAGAGACGATTGATAAGTCTTCTTTAGACTTATATTTAGATGAACTGGTATTGGATATGGACTTTTATTTAGAGTTAGATGTATTGAAGCATTGGAAGACTCAACATTAAAGGTATCTGGATTTATATATAATGGATTTAATGTGCTTAGTATTCCAATTACTATAGTAGCATATGAGTATGCATTTAGTATTGGGTCTCGTATCTTGACTAAATATCGCAGTTCCATGATTCTTAAAAATGTGAAAGCTTTAGTTTGTACTCGCTATTGGTTATAAGGATTTGATTGGGAAGGAAGTTGTTTTGTTTTTATAAATTTTTCTCATAATTTATTATTTTAACTTTTTAATAGTTCCATCTAACTATGTGTGTTATTTGGTGAATTGTAAATGGAGGTGAAAAAAGTCTTGAAACAACATTTTTAAAGGAAGATTCAAATGTGATTGTTGATGAAGAATGATTACTATTGATGTAGCTAGTTTATGGCCATTCGTACTCTTATTTAACATGAAGTTTATGTAATAGTTGTATTTGTTATCTTTGAGTACTTTATTTTTGGTTTGAAGTTTGTAAATTATGATTTTAATCTCTATATTTAGTATGTGAACTTCCAATTTAACCTAACATTTCAACAAGGCTGATGGTTTACTATTTCTAATATGGAAGATAGTGAGATGGGTTGGAAATATGTGCTTAAAGGATGTTGCAGGTTTTGTGGTTATAGTTTCTTTAACAAAAGGATAGAATTATGATTCTTTATCAAATGGCAACTTGTAATATATATTTTTTTGCTTCTTTTTTTTTTTATAAAAGATAATACATAAATGATTGAATAGAAGGTGATAAAGGAAATTTTTTTCAACGTTTTGCTTTTGCCATTAAATTTATTTTTTTTATACTAACTCATTTTATACTTTAAAGGAAAAAAAATTTAAGTGGGTTAAACAAGCTGGGTTGACCCATTAACTCGTTAAACAGTAAAAGTGGATTAAATAGGCTGAATTAGTGAGTTAGCCCATTTAACCTATCAAACAGTAAATGTGGGTTAAACAAGCTGGGTCCTGTTTAATTCACTAACCCGCATGGGTTGGGTTGAGCCAATAAATTCTGGCCCATTTATTAAACAAGCTAAAATAAATTGGCTCGTTTAACCCATATGCACACCTTTACTAAAAACCTAAAGGGTAATAATAGATTGCCATGTATTCCACCCAAGTAGAATACATCAAAACTTATTATATAAAGAGTAAGTTTGCAAACCAATTGTATTTCTTAAAATCATTTATTAATTTAGAAAGCACTTCAAAACTTGATAATAATTTAGAAAATTCCACAAAGTTTCCAAAACAAATATTAAAATTGACAACATAAGTTATTTCTTTATAAAATCTAGTAATCGTAGACTTATAAACCCCTTTTACATCTCTAGGGAGCAACAACTATCATCAAAGCTCTTCAACTAGTGATATCCCAATCCTTGAAGTAGTAGTCGAACCATATTTAATTCACACACTATTAGCAAACTTATCAACACTTGAAAAATGAAAGTAGGAAATAAGTTACAAGGATTCAATACGAAATAGCCACAGACATAAACGCTTATGTCACATGTCCCTCTAATACAATAATGAGAACTCATTTAATTATTTGTAATTAAAGTTTACCAAGTAGTACATGAGTACTTATGATTAAACAATTTAGGAAACGAAAGAGGTCTAACCCTACTCGATAGGTATTAAGAGACTATCATGGTATATCCAACTACCATAATCAAAACTATAACTTAAACCATATCCGATACCATATTTAAAACCATAACCAACACTAACACATAAGTAGTCTCATCTAGATGTTTGCTTCAAATGCTAGGTCACCACTATGGTCACAATCTATCTTACTGTCACATATATAGCCTATTACATATATGTCATCCAGACAACTTTTCCTTTCTTTCATAACCGCTTCATAGGAATATTAAACCCACCATACCCCCTCCATGGCCTAAACGCCTACAACCTCTACAATTGCTACCCTCCAAATCGAGTGACTATGCACAAGCAGTACTATAGATACTTTAGGCTAAGTTTAAGTATTAGTTTATTTTTACTCTCCTAATTTTAGCACACAACACACAAACTATCATGTACCTAGAAGTTGAAATCAGAAGTTAAATGTCAATTAGAAGTTCTCCAACTCAATTAAGAAAGCATAAGCAATTAAGAACATAATTACCTTTGATTAGTATTAGCATATGATCACTTAATTGAAACTAATTCAATTATATGTTGATTAGGTCTTATTAATCATTTAGGCTAAATAGGCTTGACTTAAAAATTATACTTAGTAAAAGTCTATGAAGCTTGTTGGGATTAAATATTGCCATCAATCATCATGCAACTTTCATTAAATCATTAAGAACATGCTAATTTATCAAAATCAATACTTTCTAAAATCATACTATATCTCATTTATTTTAACTTCAAAGTGAGTCAAACTAAAACCAAATTATTCCTATCTACTTCATCTACCTAACCCATCATTCAAACTCATAATTTGAACAATTTAAGCACCCCAAATTGGAGGAACAACCCATAAATGAACTTCATTACAAGTCACCATAATTTAGTTATTTCAACTACAAATTAACTCAAACAAAAACCAAATTAATCCCAACTTCTGCATAACTTCAAATTAATATCTAAACTTCATGATCGAATCAAATTAACATCTAAAATCAAGAACAACCCCAAAATGAACAACAACTTATCTTAATCCAAAACATACCCAAACTCGTTCAATTCAACACCATTCCAATTTCAACATTTGAATCAATAATCTCAACCAATTTTTATCAATTACAAGTTACCCAAAATCATAAAATAATATTTTTAAAGTTCTCAAATATCCATTTAATCACCAAAATCTTAGCCACTACATGTAATTACCTAATTCCTCAAAATCTCATAACAAAGATATTCTAATTAGCTAAATTAATATATCAAATCAACAATTATCTATTTCATACCATCAAATCACATGAATTAAATTAAAAAAAAAAACCAATTTCATACATTTAACTTACAACATGTATCTAATTTTCATTATCCAACAAATTAAACCATTAAACACTTATTTACATCTATCAAAACACAAATCAAACAATGAATTAGCACCTAAATATTAAGAATCATTGAATCAAAACTCCAAATACTCATATGTCCCTTACATGTCACATATATACATACAAATACCCATTTCTTCATCGATTAAACACTAAACATATTTCTAAACTTCAATTAACTTAAAAATTCAATATTTACCCTATCATTTTAGTAGTTAGAAAATTCCAATAGTACCCCAACTTCAATGAATTCTTTAAAACTTTAATGAATTCCTTTAAACTTCAAATTTATCCTCAACAATCCAAAATCAACCCTTAATATCTATATTGAACTTATTGATTGGAAGATACTTTTCAACATATCTAGAATCCAATTCAATCCACTCACCTTCAAGCTTACATGCCAAGCTCTTATAGCCTTCACCCTACAAAACAACATTAAAATATTTAAATTAATACACTAGACTATAAATTGAGAAATTTTAAACAATATATTTAATTTATATATCCTAAAACTTAAATTGAACATAAATATCCCTATCCATGTGTGCATGATGTCACAGCCACTTCTTGATTCTTCACATAATTATTCGATCTTCACTTCTAAATACTTGATTCATCAATTGAAATGCTTGATTAAAATTATAATTTATTAAATCTTAAAATTATTTTAAAAACTCAGGGATAATTTTGAAATCTCACCAAATAAAACTTAGTTCTTGACTATAATATCCTAGAACACTTGAATTAATCTTTAATTTTTCAATTTTACCTTACAAAAATAAAAAACTCACTTGATATTGTTTTGAAACTTTCCTGCCATTAGAGAGAAAGAGAGAGGAGAGCTTTGCTTGATTTGATTTTTTCATATGTATCAATTTCTCTTTCTTAACTCCACTTAAACTTATATAAACTCACTTAACAACCATCAGGTCTTAAGATACCAATTTACTCCTTTTAGACCCCTTTTAAAAACTAGTTACTTAAGGCATGAGGGGGGCATTTTAGTAGAATGTAATTTAATCAAGGTATGTTATTTCTAATTTTTATTTTACTAATATACCCTTAAGTAAATAAATTTCTTAAGATCATTCAGTAAGAAATAATTTTTTATATTCCTAATAAAGATCTTGCTTAACTAATTATTATCTTATCCTTGATTTTAAATTCTAAAATTTTATTTTAACCCTTAAATTGACTTTAGTCAATTTCTTTGAATTTAAATAATACTTTTGCTGACTTTAGGATATTTTAAGTTTTTTTTATTGATACCTTGAAGATGGTCTTTTTCTCTAGAGATAAAACTACTATTTTGAATTTCTAAAATATATTATAGGATGTTGTAAAGATTAAAACTTGTACAATGAAAAAAACGATAAATTCATTTGATGAATGAGTAGTTTGACATGAAAATGAAGATTAACCTCTGTTATATTTGAATAATACATTACATTTATTTAAAATATTGACTTATATTTCAAAACTATACTTCGAACATTTATGTACTCAAAAGATGATAAATGATGAAAAAAATGATTGAAAACTTTCATAAAGCTTGGGTTTGAAAAAATAGCCATGGATGAAATGTGAAAAGAAAAGAAAATAAAAACTAAAGTTATCAATAAAATTAACAAATAATTGAAAGCATCTTTGGACTATCGTGAAGCTCATGTGGAAGGAGATGGAATCACACCCTGTTTCAATTTCTTATTAATAAATTGAACGTAAAATGACATATGTAAGAAAGTTCATTGATTGTTATAGATCACGAAACTTGTATCATCCGATTCAACCAGGTCTAAGAAATTCTTACCCTGATCTAATCCTAAATTGAATTTAATAAGCCAGTATGCACTAGTGAAAAAAGAAAAATAACATTTTCCCATAAAAAAGAGAAAGATATTCCAACATTTCAATTTAGACCCGTAATTTTTTAATGAAAAGAAACGACTCGTATATAGATTCAACTTGCAACGAATCAAGTCATTTAAACCATTAGATTTGTGGGACTCGTTACTTAAATCATTATCTATTCATATTATTCAATATTATGCCATGGATTACAACATCAAAGATAGCAGCAGCAGTAACCCCCTACATTATTTAAACCATATCCATTATCTAGCATAGCCTCACTTTGACACGCTGCAAAATGCATAGTTCGATTATAATGGTTTTTGCCATTTTTATGGACTCAAATCTTCTCACTAAACGTGTTGTTATCTCCAACATATACATATGGGATATGCTTGTTGTTAGGGTTGGTGCACAATAACAAAGTAAAAGTAAAAGAGGAAGAAATCAAAACATGAGATTTTATCTTGGTTCACCTTTAAGTTAGGGTTATGTTCAGTAGAGAATTCCATAATTATCACCTCGCCTTCTCTTGTTACATCACTCAATTACAAGCGAAAAAGATAATATATAATAATAGTTATTCATGAGCTCAAGCATAAATTACTAATAAAAAAATATGGATTTAAATGCTAAAAGCTCTTTGATATCCAAGAAACGCTATCCCCTTGAGACTCCCATCAGAACGACTCCCTTGGACCCCGCCCGCTCGACTTTGAGTGGGACCCACATGCTTTCCTGTCGTCGAGGAGTATGAGCTATACCCTAACACTAGCGAGTGATTATGTTTAACTTTATTACTTGTGTTAATACTTTAATTTCCCTTTTCTTTTTTAATTTTAATTACAATTTATTTTTCCCTCCATGTTAAAGGGGAGTCATTGACCATTCTCCCTAAAGCAAACTCCTATAAGAACAGAAAAAAAAAAGTGGTTTTTTTTTTCTACCTTATTAATTATGGATATGAATTCTCCAAATCATGTAAGCCCTTATTTGATTTTGCTTTTTATATGAAACCTAAGAATTCATTATGTGTGTTTTGTTCTCCTACATCAAGTAATCCTAGTATTTGTTTATAAATGTGTTTTATTTAGATCATTATATATACAGACATACATACATACATATTTGTAAATGTATATGGTGCATTCATAATGTAGTGTGTTGGTATTATTTTCACTATGTTTGAAAATGATTAGATTTTTCCTTTTAATTTTTTTTCTCTTTTCATTTAAAAGATCTTTGCCTTTTCTTTTTAATGGTATGGAAATGGTGTTAGAGTTATAAAGTCTATTGTCTAAGCTTAAGCAATTCTGTCCAATAAGTGGGGAAATTTCTAATATGAATCCTGTTTACAAAGACCATAAGCCAAGTGGCATTACCATGTCCACAAAAAAGCAATCAATAATTAGGCATTTATTAAAAAGTTTCAATGCAAGTGTGCATATTCCTAAAAATAGGGCCCATGGTCATAGTCAGGTTTCATTTCATCTTAATTGATATGCATTGCCAATTCCCACTTCTATCCATACATAATTAGAGTTTTTATATTGACTTTACAATATGTTATGGTCTTTCGTAGAATGGACAACTTTAATTTCATGAAATAGTTAATGGCTACTTGTTGTAAAGGTATCGTATCTTTGCACCCTTTCTCTCCTGAATGCTTGGTCCTTTTTTAGTGTTTTGTTCATTCTCTTTTTCAATTATTGTCCATTTTAATTTTTTCATAATTTCTAGTTATATTTTTGTTAATCACATCTTTAGTGCTTTTCATTAATATGCTTGTTATATACTCAACCCTATTATCTGCAGTATTAATGAAATGTTATTGTTTCTCAGAATGTTTACCGAGTAAATTTTCAAATATTATTTGTGATCACAATATTCTTAATCATGAGGTTAAGTAAACAAAAAAAAGGAGAGAGACTTGTAATAGAAACCGAAACTAGCTTTTGTTTACTATGTTTGTGTGTGTTCAATGTTCAATATAAAGAAGGAAACTAGAGGATGGTTTTGTTCTGTATTTGAAAAATATGAGAATATTTCTACTTCTACTTTACTTTAAGCGCCGCTCACATTATTGGGGAGGGAACTCAATCAAATGTAAATGGTCACATAATACATATTGATTAGATCTAATGCTTAAATGTTAGTGTAAATTATAATATATATAGTTGCAATGATACATTAAACAAAAGGAGAGAGTGAAGTATTTATAAAACCAATTATAGTTCCTTTGTTGGTCAATCGTAAGGCCAGTTATGAGCTAAATGCTGGTTGGTTGTACAATCAATTGTTGGTCGACTATTAGACCGATTATGGGTTGGTTACTGGTAGTTTTGAAATAAGTTTTTTTTCTACAACTCTTTTATTCTTTTTCTTCCTTTTCTTCTCAAATTACTTTATTTTCACATTATCCATTATTACATGATGGATCACAACAATAATAACAATAACAACCCCCCACATTATCCAAACCACATATACTATCCAACATTGCGTGCCTTCCCCTTAACGTTTGTGGAAACAATCTTCTCATTGGACATACTGTTACCAAGTGGTATTATAAGCAGTTATATTTACTTCTGTCACTTGTGTCCATAGTTCTTTCACACCATGATAGCATTGTTAGTTTGATCATTTTAATAACATAATTTCTAGTTATACTTTTACTAATCACACTTAGTATTTTTCATTATTGTGTTATGTAGTCAATCCTATTATCTAATGTACTAATGAAGTACTCTTATTTCTTGAAATGTTTATTAATTTGTTTCCAAATATTATATGTAGTCAAGATAATCTTGCTAATGAGGTTTATCTATGTTTTTTAAGTGTAAAAAAAAAAAGGAAGGAGATAAGAGAGACATTTAATAGAAACTTGAAGCAGCTCTTATTTATTATGCTTATGTATTATTGTTCATTATAAGATAGAAAACTAGACAATAATTTTGTTTTGTGTTTGACAAAGATGAGAATAATTCTACTTTACTCAAGTGTTGCTCACGTGATGAGTGATGGAACTTAATAAACCTGAACCAATAAATGCATATGTTGCTACAACATAAGTAAATGTGAATTAGATCTAAAACCTAAATATTAGTGTTCATTGTAATATATTGAGTAACAATCTAGAATTGAATAGAAAATGATATGGTGAAGTATTTATAAAGTCGATTGCAACTTGATTGTTGGTTAGACGTATGATTGGTTGTAGGCTAGTTATGAGTTGAATATTAGATGGCTATAAACCTAATTGTAGGTTGGTCGTAAAGCTTATTACAGGTTGGTTGCTAGTCGATTGTTGGTAGAGTTCACACAAGTTTTTTATGTACAATACTCTTCTTTCTTCTTCTTCTTCTTTTTAAATCACCCCATTTTCAAATTATCCTATATAATGCTATGGGTCACAACAACAACAACACTCGACATTATCCTAACCATATTTATTATCCAGCATCATCTCGCCCTAATGCTTTACAAAATGCATGGTTGGATTATAATGGTTTTAGCCGTTTTATGGACTCGTCCTTCTCCATGTTGTTTTTCCAATATGTGCGCATAACATGTGCATGCGAGCGATTGTATTTACCATTGTCACTTGTGCCTATGGTTCCACACACCATGACCACATTGTCCATCCATTATTTGAGGTGCCATTTATAATGTTTTTTAGAATGTTGTTAATTCATTATTTTAAGCACCATTCATGAAACTTTTTAATTCTTTTTCTCTTTTTTTAATTTTTGTTCATTTTTAGTTTTTTTCATAGTTTTAAATTATGTTGATCTTAATTGCACCTTTAGTGTTTTTCTTATTATGTTTGTTATGTACTTAACCTCCCTTTTGTCTAATGCACTAGTTAAGTGTTCTTGTTTTTGGAAACATTTATTGATTAATTTTTCCAGCATTTTTTGTAGTCATGATAGCCTTGCTGATGAGGTTTATTTACGTTCTTAAGTGAAAAAAAAAAAAGGAAGTGAGAGATAGATGCCATAGAAACTTGAATTGGCTCTTGTTCATTGTGTTTTGTGTGTTGACTATTTATATTGTGAGGAAGGAAACTAAATTATAGTTTTGTTTTGCATCTAGCAAATTTGAAAATACTTCCACTTCTACTTTACTCAAGCACTACTCATGTGATGGGAGAGGGAACTCAATGAACCTTAATCAATAAATATATATGTTCGCATAGCACAAGTAGATGTGGATTCACTTTAGAAAGTATATGTTAGTGTAAATTGTTATATATATAATAGCAATCCACATTAAAGACAAAAGGAGAGAATGAAGTATTTATAAGATTGATTGCAAGTTGGATGTTGGTTGATCATTGGGTCATTTGCAGTCCCAATGATGGTTAGCTGCAGGGTTGGTTGTAAGTTGGCTATAAGGCCGATTGGTGGCTAGTTGTATTGTATGTTTGGCAATTTTTAATAAAGGAGAAATGAGTAGAAAAGAAAAAAAAGTAGAAATAGAATGAAGTATAATTATTATTTTGTATTTGATAATATAAGAAGGAAATGGAAGAAAATGAAGAGAAATGGACAAAATTATCCTTATTGTTATTTTGATATACATTGTTATAAGAGATAATTTTGCTCCATCCATTTCTTTCCATAGAGAGAAAGTAGGCTTCAAAGTGTAAATATTTCTATCCATTTTCATCCATTACTTAAATTGCTAAACATCTTATTTCCACTCGTTTCCTTTCATCTCCTCCATTTTCTGCCCATTCAAGTACTATGGTAATTAGGCTGTAGGTCGATTGTTGGTAGACTTCACACAAAACACTCTTCTCTTCTTATTCTTCTTAAATCACTCTCTTTTACATTATCTAATATTACATCATGAATCATAATGACAACAATAACACTATCGTTATTGAAATTATCTCTACTATCTACCACCACCTTACCCCACCTCCAATGTTATGCAAGATGCATGGTTGGATTACAATGCATTTTTTTTTTTTTTTTTGTGAACTTGAGCTTCTCAGTGAATGTGTTGTTATCTCCTACATGTACACATAGCATGTGCTAGTGAGCAGATTTATTTACCTTGTCACATTTGCTCACAGTTTTTCCACCCCATGAAAACGTTGTCAGTTCATTATTTAAGGTGCTATTCATGATGCTTTTTATAATATTTTTAGTCAATTATTTCATACACCATTCATGATGTATTTTAGTGTTGTTTTCTCTCTTTTTTACTACTGTTCATTTTAATTTTCTCATGGTTTCTAGTTATGCTTTTGCTAATTGCACCTTTAGTGATTTTCCTTACTATATTTATTATGTACTCAATCCCATTGTTTAATATACTAATGAAGTGTTCTTGTTTCTTGAAATTTTTATTGATTTTTTAAAAATATATTTTATACTCACCATAGCCTTGCTGATGAGGTTAATCTACATTCCTAAGTAAACAAAGAAAAAAAAAGAAGGAAGCTAGAGAGACATGTAATAGAAACTTATATTGGCTCTTGTTGATTGTTTATTATGAGGCAAGAAACTAAAGGATGGTTTCATTTTGTGTCCAAAAAATATGTGAATACTTCTAACTATACTTTACTCAAGTGCTATTCATGTAATGGGGATGGGAACTTAATGAACCTGAATCCACAAATGTAGATGTTCCCATAACACAATTAGATGTAGATTAGATTTAAAACCTAGATGTTAGTGTAAATTGTAATATATAAATCACAAATCTTGCATTGAAAAGAAAAGAAAAGAAAAGAGTGGAATGCTTGTAAGGTTAGCTACAAGCTGGTCTCTGAGTAGCTGTAAGGCCGGTTGCTAGTCGGTTGTAAAATTGAATATTGGTTACTTGTTAACAAATTTAAATGAATGGTTCGGTTTATTAAATAAATAGGCATAAACGAAGGTTGTTCATTAAATTGAATTAAACCAAATTGAAAACTAAATTGAATCGCAAAATGAGGTTGTTTTATAATTTGGTTTAGTTTACGGTTCGATTCAAAGATGATTTAAATGGTTTGCAATTTGATTTAAGAGTTCAAACCAAACTAAACTGCTTAAACCCGAACCGAACCTTTTCTTATTGAAATATATAAGTTATGGGACATTTTTAAATTTTAAACTTTATTAAAATGTTTGTTTAACCTTATTTACCCTTTCCTTTTTGTTAACTCATTACACTTTCAATATTTACATTCTATTCACTTTTCTTTATCTTTGTCCCTTATTTCTCAAGTAGATAAGTGTGTCTCTACTATTACTTAAAAAGTAATGTTATCATAATAAAATGTTATATGACTTATATTCTTGCATAATTTTTTTTTTAATTTGAACATCAATATCTGATTAAAAATTGCAATAGCTATTGATATTATCAATTAGAATAAAGTGTTTTTAAAAGCAGTTCAAATCAAATCAAACTACATTTTAAGCAGTTCGATTCAAAATCCTAAACTATTAAAAGCAGCTCAATTCATTAAGGGCTTGAATTGAACTGAATCATAAACACCCCCAGCATAAGCATAAACCAAGAAATATATTTGTTTGATTAAATTCTCTCCAACAAAAATGAATATGGTAGATCTCTTTTATTTTAGTAATTTGATTATTTCACAAGTTTACAAAAGAGAGTTTGAAGAAGCTTCACTATATCACGAGGATGAGTTATTCTTTAAAATGGGCGTAATATCACCTTAGGAAAGTTGATATTTCATGCCTTAAAATAATTATTTTTTGTCGTTAACAATTTTGTTTTAGCAATCCATATAAGGTGATATTATGAAAGGAGAAAAAGGTTCGAGTTCTTTATTGAAAATGATGAATAAAGATTTTATTGAATTCAATCTAGAGACAAATATATCATTTGGTTTATGCATGTTGATTCAACTAGTCTTATAACTAGTTGTTAGTTGTTTGTAAGACTGATTGCTAGTTGGTTAGTTATTAATTGATTTAAATGAATTATTATGTCTATTAAACAAACAAGTATAAACCAAATAATATATTTGTTTAGATTGAATGGTTGTGTTTCTCAAACGAAAATAAATGTGATAGGTCTCTTCATTCATAGTAATTTAATTCTCTTATAAATTTATAAAAGAGAGTTTGAGAGAGTCTTGTATTTTGTAGGTAATGTGTTCTCTATTGCAGGAGCAATATCACTATAGGAAAGTTGATATTTTATGCCTTAAAGCAATTATTTTTGTCTCTAACAATCTATGGTGATATTATTGAGATAGAAAAGGGTTTGAGTTTTTTTTTTTTTTAATGATGAATAAAGACTTTATCAAATGTGATCATTTTAATGGATATAATATATCATTTTATTTATGTTTGTTTATTTAACTAATATGACCATTTATTTAAATTTGTTAATAACTAACTAGCAGTTAGCTAGTAATCGATTTTACAACCGACTACCAATTGATTAACAATTGACCTTACAATTGACTAGCAATCACCTACAACCAACCTTACAATCAATTAGCAATATGCTTGCAATTAGTCTTATAAATACTTCACGCTCTCTTTTTCTATTTAATATGAGATTGCCACTCCATATATTATAATTTATACCGGTAGTAGAAGTAAGGTTGATACATTTTTTTTAATTTTTTTTTTTTAAGTTATTTCCATTTTAATGAAATTGAACCTGCTGTTATATATATATGTATGTATGTATGGAATAAACTGCTTACCTCTATCCAATATCACCCTGATTCTTCCATTTGAAAGAAAAGGAAAGAAAGAAAGTGAGGGTTTTATTTTATTCTTGTAATAACGATAACCATCTTTGGTTTTTAAAATAGAGATGATATTATGATTATACGGCGAAATGCCTGAGTTTAATGGGAACTTTTATTCTTAATAGTATTCTACAATTCATGAACGTAACTAAATTTATAGAGCGAACACATTTTAATTATTTAATCCTTTATATCATCTCTATATTATATTATGAAGTTGCATAATTGTGTAATATGCATATTTTTTATGGCTACATTGCATTATCACAAAAGGATATCGAGTCTTAATCACACAAAGCACAGTTTGATTTCAAATTATAAGTAATAGATCATTAGGCCCATATGAAGTATTTAAAATGACAATAATGACTGAAGCTAGAAGTCATTCGTTCTCTTAAATTATGGACTGGGTTACTAAATATATAGTTGCTTTAAGTTATGATATATCTAATCATTATTTATTGGAAATTCGTACTAGATCCGATTCATTCTATCTTTTCTGGTAATTGAGTGAATGGCTAATTTTTTACTTGCTAGAAATTATAATGTTGACAGTTTTTAAATAATCTTGATGTAGATTTAGGACGTAGAAGCAAAATTAACAACTATATATATTACTCAATTTTTTCGACAAAACCTTAAGTGAGGTATTTCTTTTATATTTAATAGCAATGAAAGTAACAATAGACTGGCACCTCATTCCTAAACAACTTTAACAAATGCTAACTATCCTCTCTAGAAGAAATAGCAGTGAATTTAAATATGACGGTAGGTCTTCGAATGAGATTCCATGTGATGAGGAGATGACAGGTGAACAATTAGTGTCGCGGGAATGGATTTAGAAAGTGCCTGCTTGTCAAAAAATCCAAATCTTCCTATGGAAATGTGTTTCAAATGGACTCCCAAGAAGGGACAATCTTATTAGCAGAGAGATGTTCGTAGATGAAAAGTGTGTGCTCTATGGTATGCAGAAACTCTCAAACATAATCTTATGGATTGTAGGTGGACAGCAAATGTCTGGAGCAATGTTGAGGCTAGAAGAAGGTGTCCCTAGAATGATATGTAGAATGTTGGTGAGTAGATAAAACGGAATTCTATGCTTCCGAAGAGTTTAAAAGGGAGAAAAGAATGTCACTGACAGTGTTTGTTCCGGTATGTCATTTTGGGAATTAGGAAAGAAAGAAATAGAAGAGCATTCAATAATAGCATTCAATCTGAGTTTAATTTAAGAATATGTAGAGCGAGTGCACATGGAATTTTGGGCTGTTAGGAAGAGGAAAAAGAGTGAGTTGCATTGCAACTTATGAGCGATGGTGCCTGATGTAGAACCCCCAAAGGTTGGGGAAAAATTAAATGTGATGTCTCAGTAAAGGTGGGAGTAAGGAGTGCTGGAATTGCAGGAGTTCTAAGAAGTGATGAAGGTAGCTTTCTAGGATGATTTGTTAAAAAAATGAACCTTACTTTTCCCCCTTGAAGCAGAACTTTGGGGGTGTGTTTTGGGGTCTGGAATTTGCAATATGAGGCAAATTATGAGAGAATCATGGGGGGCTTGGGAGTGGTTAAACAAGCAAAAGGATTTTTGGGTATTCAACTAATGTTATTATCTTGTGCAGGGAGTTGATGGAAGACAATGAAGGTACATTGGACAAACGGGATCTATAACGAGGTCGTTCACGAGCTTGCAAATGCCTCCTGGCGCTTGCAGCAAGAAGAAAGTTTTGTTGGAACACCTTCGAGGGAGTTACTGAGGCTGCTGTTATTTCATAATTGTAGGGATGTTTTGTTATTTAGGCCTCGGAATGGCAATTTTGTTGTATCGAACTCCCAGCTATATAATACCGTTGATGTTGTTTCTCTTTCTGCTCGGGTTGTACTACTGCTATTGCTGTCTTGTGTTTCTTATTTTGCTTATGAAATTTATTGTTTCCACCAAATAATAAGTTTGAATTAATATCTCACCAACCTAGCTAAATAATCCACCTCTCTCTCTCTCTCTCTCTATATATATATATATATATATTTTCAATTTTCAATGTTAGCATGAGATATAAAAACAAAAAGAGTAAGTAAATTTTACATTCTTTTTTTCAGTTTTCCTATATTCATTTTCTTTTGCTAAATGAGACATAAACCTAGATTTAGCATATATTGAATCTTAGCATATTGTGTGAGCACCAAGGGTTAAAAAAATTTCTTATCAAAGTAGTAACAAACGTGTATGTTATAGTAAGTTTGCACCCGCAGAGAGAGAAAACATATACGCTTACATAATAATTGAAGAGATGGTTAAAAAAAAAAGTATAAATGAAAAATTATGCAAAAAATGGCAAAATGCAATAAGGTTTTTTAATTTTACTTTTTTTTTTTTTTCAATTTGGCATCTTTGTGCCTTAATATATATATATATATGAAGAAATTCTATTCCATAATAGTTTATGTGGTTTTCTTAGAAATACTTGTTTAAGAATTTCTTTTTTCTTTTCTTTCTTTTTGTTATTTTTTTTTGTTTCCAGATTATTATCAAATGGCTTTAAGCATCTATTAGCTTCCTTTTTTACTAAATGCATGTTACACAACTAATTAAAAAAAAAAAGATTTTCAACTTGTTTATTTTTAAAAGACTGGATCACAATACCATAGAAGCATATATAAAAAATATGAAAAGTCATAGAAGCAAAAATATTTTAGCTACTAGAAGCTACTGTCTGGTGTCTGTACAGAAAAATACCTTAAATAAAACAACGGTAAGGTGTCATGTATAATGTAATATAATACGTATGCTGGGAGATGTGTTTGTCGGTCACAGTTTTCCAAGCCTATCACGCCTTATTCACTCTCTCGTCATACTCACGTATTGGTTCTTCGTACTTTATTTGTTTATTTGGTATTTATTTTATATTTAGTTGAGTTATCGAGTTTAATTTTTTTAATTTAATTTATTCTAAACCTTATACTTTTTTATAAATCGGTCAATCTAAATCTAATTGAAATACTATTTGAAGCTTTAATTGATTTAAATTGACTGAATTTTTATGATAAAAATAATTAACTTAAATTAGATCTACGAAAACTTAATATTTTCTTTTTGAACTCGAAACCATCAAATCATATATACATAATATGATTTCATTAGATTATGAAAAATGTAAAAAACCCCGAATGAGTTCCAATGACCCCAAAACTTTTATCCATTTTTTCTATATTTTCATTTTTTTCTTTTTCATTTTTTGTATTTTTCTTTTTATGACTTTTCTTTCTTTTTTTAATTAACTAGAACCTTTTCTATTGTTTATTGAAAAACCTAAAATGAGATAAAAATTGGGTGTTTACAACTCTCTCTCTTTGCAGTGAAGTTTAAAAAAGATTTTACTACAAAAATAAAAAAGACAAACCATTTTTGCCTAAATATGAAAAGGTTGGATAGTGCTTTAACATACTAACCATCTGATGTAAGGATAGTACTATCATCGACTCACTACCAAGAAAGTGCTAGAAATATGAGGAAATTTCTAGGACTTGAGAAATGAAGAGGATTTTGAATCCGCTGCTAAACTAACTATGGATTTTGATCATGAGTGCTTGATTAGAATTAGATGGGATTTAGATGGAAAAAAAAAAAGAAAAACATATAATTACATAAATATCTTTATTAGAAAAACAAAATCCTTAAACTTTACTTTGAAATATAAGTAAATCATATACAGATAAGACAGTTTATCCCAATATTAGTTTTCCAACAACAATCCAAATAGATCATTTGTCTTGCTCTCTATCACACACACACACACACAATATAATATAATATAATATAATATTGTTTTCCTAGAAATGTGAGGAAATTTTCGAGACTTGAGAAACAAAGAGGATTTTGAATTGGCTACCAAACTAACTATGGTTTTTGAACATGAGTGCTAGATGAGATTTAGATGGAAAAAAAAAAGAAGAAAAACATATAATTACGTATATATCCTTATTAGAAAAAACTAAATCCTTAAACTTTACTTTGAAATATAAGTAAATCATATACAGACAAGACAATTTATCCCAATATTAGTTTTCCAACAACAATCCAAATAGATCCTTTGTCTTGCATCTCTATCACACACACACATAATATAATATAATATAATATAATATAATATAATATAATATAAAGTGGATAATGATCGATTTCATTTATTGTTTTCTTTAAACATGCTAAAGTATGCTCTTTTTTCTTTCTCTTTATAAATGATTTTTATATAATAGTTAAATAAAAATCTAGATGGTACAATCATTTACCAAATCTATATAGTATAATAGGGCACCTCATGCTTGGATTTGCTCCTAGCCTGACCTTAACCTCTTCCCACATCACTCACTTTGGCTATAGGATTTAGGGTTGCTCATCAAACTAAATTAAGTCAAACCAAACCAAATCAAATTGTAAAATGAGGCTCTTTTACATTTTAATTTGGTTCACACTTCAATTTAGAGATAGTCTATATGGTTTGTGGTTCAATTTGGGGGGTGAGCCAAACTAAATGACTTCTTATTAAAGAATAAAAATTAATAAATACTTTTTAGTTTTAAACCTTATTAACATTTTCATTTAACCTTATTTATTATTTCTTTTTAGTTGACTCTAATTCCTTTCTTAATCTGTATAGTCGATTCTTTTCTCTTCACCTTTGTTTCTCATATCTTAAGTGGATTATTATGCATTCACAATTACCTAAGATGCAATGTTACTACAATATAATATTATTTGGCTTACACTATTGCGTACTATTTTTTAATTTGAAAATTAACGTTTAGTTGAAATCTCACTGACTATTAATATTATTAACTATAATAAGATATTTTCAAAAGTAGTTTGAACTAAACTGAACCACATTTTAAGCAATTCCATTTATTAAGGGTTTAAACTGAACTATTTTAAACATGGTTCGGTTTGGTTCAATCCTTAAATCGAGAACCAAACCAAGCCATGAACACCACAACAAGATTAGGAAAAGTTGTTACTTTCACCTCTCCTTCAGGATGGCACTTAGTGACAAGCCTAATGATTATAGAAATGTAATACATGTCTTGTTCAAGATTATAGTTTCATTATTTTCATTGAGACATCTAGAAGGAAGTTACAAAGAGGTTGTAGTTGTGGTATTAGATGTAACTGTGTGTCAAAGCCAATGGACTAAGTTATTAATGAATAGTACAGGTAATGACATCCTTAAGAAATGATTAATGTTATAAATATTAGTATATGATATTGGTGTTGGCTTTGAGAAATTAAGGATTGTTTGTGGTTTATGCTTGTTAACCAATTAAACCCACATTTGTTGTTTGCTTTGTTTGTTCATTATTTAATTATCTGAATGAGCTTATACGCAATATTAGCATATATTTGTATTTGTGGTGGTGCTTGCTTATTGGATTTTATAGCTTATCAATATTTTGGAATTTAAAATTCCAAGTTTCAAAAGTTCAAGGAAAAAACAAGAAGTAAGAAATATCCGAACTTATATAATCTTTACCTATAAGAATACTTGGCAAATTGTTGTACTTTTAGATTTAGGGCATATGACAAATAATGTTCTTCAATCCATCAAGATCACTTTCTTTCATAAGGAGTCATGGACCAACTTATACATTAAGCATATAATGAAAGTGCTATTTTAAATAGTAAAGTTTGATGAACCATTAAATGGAGAAGGAAAGGATTTTAATTGATCTCATCATGACTTTGGATTCTTGATTTCTCCAAGTTCTCGTTTAAAATACATAATCACAGGTTACTATCAAGCCTATCCATAGTAGCTTGTGAGACATTAAACGTGTTCAGTTTCTTAGAGATAAAACCGCTGTTTTGGAATAGAGCACCAAATGGCATAAAGATTAAAACATGTATAACGAAAAAATAATAAATCCATTTCATAAGTCCATACAAAAACTTTGCTCGTAAGAATATCCGAATCTACTTTGAGATAAATTGAAAATTTATTTAGAAGGGTTCTTTTTCTTTTTTCTTTTTTTTCTAGATTATTAAGCATATGGTTTCGAGCATCTCTTAACTTTGTCTTCTTCAAAATATGAAAAGTGTTACAAGCAAAAACATTTTTAACTAAAGCTTGTTTATAAAAAAATTCCTTACAAAAGGTCCGATGTCATGTATAATATATACTGGGCACTAGGAAGTTTGTCGGTCGCAGTTTTTCATGCTCCTTAAATCACGCGTTACTCTCTCTCCCATCAAACTCACATGTAGTTTCTTGGGTACTTTAGCTTGTTTTCTTTAAGTATCTTAAGGTATGCTCATTTTTTATTTTTATGAAAAGAATAAAAAGATTGTATACTTTAATGATATAGATATTATTATTGATATTTTAATAAGATAAATTGAATTTGAATTTTTTTTTGTTTGATTGTAATAAAAAAATATAATTAATGTAAGATTAAAACTACATGAGAAATATGATAGGCTAAAATAAGCAAGAGGGAAGCTTTTTTTTTTTTTTCTTTTCTAAAAGTATTCGAAAAATCAAAATTGCTCATCATATAGAAAATTTAATACTTATACCAAAGAATCGTAAAGTTTTCGATTAAAAAAAAGTAAAGACTTAGAAATACAAAAATATATTTAATAATTCAAATGTTAGTAAAAATTAAAAAAAAAAGTGGTTGGTAAAAGAAAAAAAAATTATTCTTTCCTTAGAGGAAATAAATAGAAGAAATTCTCTCTTTTTGTAGTTAAGATTATATAAAAAAAAAATATCAACCCTCAAATTTGTCTTCTTTCTAATTTTGCATTATTTTCCACTCTTTTTCATTCAAAAACAAGAATAAAAATATTTTCATAAATTTGTCTAATTCAAATTAATTTCTCTTTAAATATTCAATGCATTAACTTTTAAAATAAGATCCAATAAACTCCAGCAAGTAGGCAGTAGCCCCAGTACACAACTCACCTCTCTCTCTCCCTCTACGCACAGTGCATACTGCATAGCGTCTTTCATCGAATAAGAAATTGATTTCCATCAACCACTCATTCTTCTCTTTCCAATTTCTCAATCCAATCCATATACATCCCCCTCCCATTAACCATTTCTTAATCTACCCAAAAGTACCTTAATAAAGCTTCATTTGTCACTTTCCCTGTGTACCCATCTAAACACCTCCCAAAAAACTACCAAAATGCCACTGCCACTACCGCTACCACCGCCACTACCACTACTGTTCCTTACCCTTATCTCCATTACGCACTTCCTACTCTTTCCGCCATCCGTCGCTGCTGCGGCGGGGGATGTAACGTGCTCGGGGATCGTGCCGGTGAGGAGCCGGAGCGAGACCATAGCGATAACGGACTTTGGAGGTGTCGGCGACGGAAAAACGGTGAACACGAAAGCGTTCCGTGAAGCGATATATACGATCCAGCATTTGAAGAGAAGAGAAGGTGGTACGGTGCTTTATGTGCCTCCTGGAGTGTACTTGACGGAGAGCTTTAATCTCACCAGTCACATGACGCTTCACTTGGCTAAAGGTGCTGTCATTAAAGCCGTACAGGTAATTTTATTTATTCTAATTTTTTTGGCCCAAATATTAATTATATTTATATATTTACATGCTGAATAATAATAAAAAAATAGATTGCCAAAAACAAATAATAGTAATAATAATAATAATATGGATGATTAAAGTGTAAGGAAAATGATAATGGAGGACTGTTATGGAAACACAGTATAAATGGAGGAAAAGTAGCAATAGGATATAAATCGTACGGTTAGTAAGTAGATTGGACGCTTTCATCGATGGCACTGTAAAATAATCCGACATTGCTTGAGTTATTATTTTCATGATTATCTCTTCCTATTTAGCTGATGTGACTAGATCCATGCGGAAAAGACAGGGCTCTAAATTTAATTTTTATAAAAATAGAGTAAAGAATGGAAAATATCCGTGAAATCTGTGGATGTTTATCGTCGTGTTCCGTGATGTACAGTAACAGCTTGCTTTTATAATAAGAAATTGACTCAAACCCTAATGTTGCGCATCTATTGCCCTTGGAAGTCCATTCGGATAATAAATAAATATTATTGTAAAGTATTATTTCTATTTTTGGGTAACTCCTATTATATGGTTTTTTTTTTTGTCCAGCTTGGGTTAAGTATATGAGATTCAAGTAGTTCCCAACAGGGTTGACTAAGTGGATACTAAAAGTCTATGAACTCTGATAATTCCCATGATGTTGATAGTAATAGGCTGTTTATGTTTTCATGTATTGGAATTTTAATGGTAGTTGTACACCATTAGTACATTCCTCATGACTTATTAGTAGTATTGAATCCATTCTTCATTTCTTGAGTCTGTCCATACAGGGTAACCTGTGTTACGTAGTGTAACCCGTGCTTGATGGTGCACGGAGCTAGTAGGATGATTTTACAACGGGGGGTAGTTAGTTTAATTATGGTCGTGTCCCTTCTTTATTAGGAATAGGGAATTGAATTTGCCAAGGGTGAAAACTCTTGTATGGAAAGTGCTATTATATACCTGGTCTTAGTACAGGTATGCTGTGCATGGTACTCTTGCCGCATCATGACAATACGGTCTATCAATCATAATCAAACGCATTGGTAACTAGATTATTATACATTTATAATACTTTTTGTTGAATCTGCCTAATTTTGCATTGCTATTAGTGGGGACAGTTTAAAGATAGCATAACAGGATCAATAATTATGCCTCATTCTTAAAGAAGTGTTGGATCCATTAATTTAGCTCCTGTTATGGACATTAGAAGATGCCCAAATGTTCAAATCTCTTGGATCAGCTTCTATCTCATCTTGGGAGATAGGGTAATAAATCAAGAGGAAAGGAAGTCTAGATTTTTTTTTTCAAATTGATTATGCTTTGACAACTTAAAGAACGGATATTTACCTCTCAACTTCTTGTGAAGCCATTAGCCATGTGATTAAAAGCTGTCGAGAAACATTCTTCCCTTGAACAAACAAATATCACGAGGTTTATCTTTAGATAGACACTTCTGTGTTTGTGGTTAAACGCGTCCTGATCTCTTGCTTATGGAAATTGCGTAAATGACATGAAAAGTCCGTTCTACTTATTGCTTATCCACTATAATCTTAGGTTTGCGTTTGGAGAATTGAAAAAACCAATTGAAGCTATATTTGACTACAAATGCTATATAAAACATTTGAAATGCTTACTAATAAGGAAGCTTAATGAGTAAAGAAGAGAGAAAGCTGCTTTTACATTGGAGGGAAGGGAAGGCAAAGGTTATGGAAGGATTATTTCAATCATTCAAAACTATTTCCTACTGATTCTTGTGCATTTGAGATAGTTTTATGATACTCCTGCTGTTACTTCAAATAAACTTGAATTTTCTTCTCCCCTTATCCTTTCAAGCTCTTATTGATAGACGTTTCAAATGTTTCCATTCAGCATTTACAAGGAAACATAGCCAAAGGATGTAATTTTTGCCATTTACTGGACTAAGGGAACGTGAGCCATAGTTATCCTTGAGTTCGTGGAGGTTTGGTTAAGCAAACAAGATTATGTTATTATCAATCTAGTGAACGAGAAACTCATTCTTCTCTAATATAATGGGATGGAAGTATAATGCTTTAACTTGGAAACTTATATGGCATTGAAGTGATTGAGAAACTCGTTCTTCTCTAATATAATGGGATGAGAGTATAATGCTTTAACTTGGAAACTTATGCAGCATTGAAGTAGCAGAATGAAAACATTTCCATGTTTTCCTTAAAAAATTCTATGTATACATACTGCACTGCTCTTCTTAATCTTTTACTTGTCTTGATATCAATATTGGAATGAAATCTCATAATAAAGAAGATGGTGCATTACCGTTGGGGATTTGTGCTAGATGTGCAAATGGTGGGGACATCAAAGAACACTCTGGCTGGTGTGCTTTGAAGTAGCTTGAAGTTTGTCAATCATTGCTTTAAACATGTTTAAGTAGAGTTGTATTATGCCTTATACAGCAAAGAGCTTGTACGATTGCTCACAAGTAAGTTGCATAGAGGAAGAAGATATAAGTAGGAACCTGTCCTGCCCTGTGTTATGTGGAGCATTAGTTGGAAGAAAGGGCTTTTAAGGAGAGTATGATTTTTAACAAAGTCAAGATCTCTTATATGGAGCAACAAATAAGATATGTTGTTGACGTGAGCATGAAAATATGAGAATTTAATTACAAAAAGAAAAAAGGGAAAACTGTAAGAACTGCAGCTTCTGGTTGCTACTTTCATTCTATCTGTGGCACTCACTGCACGCACTTTCTCATTTATTCTTCTGTTGATGCTTTAGGATGCTGCGAACTGGCCCTTGATCGCACCCTTGCCATCCTATGGAAGAGGGAGGGAGCGCCCTGGGGGAAGGTATATAAGCTTCATTAATGGCGATAGCCTAACTGACGTGGTAATTACTGGTGTGTATCTCTAATGACCCCCTTCTGATAAGAATGAAATAGATCCTGTTAGATAGAAAACTTGCTCTACTTGATTTACTCAGATCACTGCATGAAGCACTCTCCAAAATTCAATTAGTTAAAGATGCAAACCCTCAGATATCTAAACTACCCATTTCATCATTAATGCAAACAAACTATCATTTTGGTGCTTGAAGGACATATAACGAGGAATATACACTTTGGGTTCAAAACCTATGAATATAATGGAAATCAAATATCATTAATAGATACATACTTTACATCAAGAAAAAGAAAAAAACAGATACATACTTCCTTAATCAAAAGCAAAATAACTATAATTATGTGTTATAACTTCCAGTAACGGTGTTATGATATTAAGACAACAATTACAATTAAATTTTTTCCTAGTGAAGTTGGTTGTTGCATATTTCTAGGGCATTGTGCTTTATCTAGTTGTAGGGATTTGAGTAGATACATGTAAGAGTCTAATCGAAAGTTCTCCACCCGTGTCTTCTTGGACTATATCCTCTCTTTTGGTTTTACACACCGGTTCTGTGCTTTCAGAATTTCCAATGGCAAGCACATAAAGCCTGCATTCAAGGTACTCAAACCATCTCACACTAGATATTCTCATGGGCAAGGCTAAAATTGAGTTTCACATTTATTATTATTATTATTATTATTATTTTTTGGCTGAACATTTGATTTATATAAGATGTCTAGATTGTGCAAACAAAGAGTCGTGGTCCGTTTTCATTAATTTTCAAAACTAATCTAATTCCCTTGAATCGGGACTTGAATTTGTATAAAACTACTTCTGTTAGCGACAAAGCATGTAGTAACAAGATCTACATCATGAGATATTTGCAGTAGGAGATCTCAAACTTACATTTTTCCATTGTCATCCTCTCCTAGGTGACAATGGCACCATTGATGGCCAAGGTGATGTTTGGTGGAATATGTGGAGGCAGAGAACACTTGAATTTACCAGGCCAAATCTCATTGAGTTCATGAATTCCACGGACATTATAATCTCCAATGTGGTATTCCAAAATTCTCCTTTTTGGAACATTCACCCAGTTTATTGCAGGTAACTGTCACTCTTAAAATTTAAATTTCAAAATTCTGGTAATGTTGATTCTTGTTGATTTTTGATTGAAAACCCTGAATCTAGAGGACCCTTTAGTTTTGCTTTTCTATAAATCCAGACTGTTTATATAAGCTTCATGATCTGCTAATCCAAGGTTGGCATAGTTTTTTTCCCTAATCCACATATCTAATCAGGAAGTTGAATTAATTATCTACCGATCCAATTGCCAGCTGATCTTACTAGAAACAAGCTTTCAATATGCTCTTCATGGCAAATATATTGTATTGCTTGCCTTAAAAATTTATAAAAAAGGGTCCTTACACCAAATATATATCTGTTTATATATGTATATAAAAAGGAAAGAACGATAATGGGAAAAGAGCATATAAAAAGAAGATGCAATGTTCCAAGCTGATGAGAATGAAAACTCATTTACAAGTTTATTAATTGTTCATTAGGAGTTTTGCAATACCAGCATACTAGGTGAGAATTGAGACACAAGAATTTTTTGAGCTTTTTGAGATTACTCATCAAAGAAAGGAAAAAGGAAAGCCATTGAGGGGGTTCAGAATTGCTGCCTTTGAGTCCTGTCGTTATACTTGTTCTAAATTTGATATTGCAGTGTAGCCTATTTTAACCACACAGGTACTCCGATAGACAGCGAAATTGTTTTACTTTTTCAATGTTATTTCCTTCAATGGCATGGCATGCATCAATTTCACCTGTACAAACAGGATGTGATCACATAAAAGTTGGCTGATTCCTTCCTTCTGTTTTTAGAGCGCTTAGTGAGATGATTCCAGTTTGTTTACTGGAAGACATGCTCCTTTATGCATTAATCTTTGCTGAATTTGATTAAATCATTTTTCCTCAACAGCAATGTTGTTGTTCGGAATGTGACAGTATTGGCTCCATCTGATTCTCCCAACACCGATGGAATTGATCCAGGTATCTTTCAGTTGATTAAACCCCATACATGTTTCTGCTCTGGCATCATATATTGTTTGAGCATGGTGCAATAAATATTTGAAGATATAGAAAACAGCGTTTTAAAAGAGACGAGCTAATAGTCTAATATGCATGGTCCAAAGTCCAACATAAAAAATGTTTATCTATTTTGTCATACCAAAGCTGGGTATCGTTGCTCTGAGCAAACGCAAATTTCAGATGAGTCATAGTTCACAGGCTGATGCAGAGACACTGGTATTAACACCATAAACAGCACTCATCGATTTTCTTTTGGTTCATCAATTAAACTGAATGGTCATAGAAATTTACCTCAGCCACCGATATGAGGACGGTAACTGAATTAAAGATTGGCTCCAAGTTGCTCTACAATGAGTGCAATCATTGATAGAGGTCATTCGTGCTATATAGCACTGGTAACCTGTGATTTTAATAAAATGAACAACAATTTTTCAAATATGAAGCAATTTTACAGGTATTGGTATTCTTAGATGTTGAGTCATTATCACCCCCATCCCCAATCCCATAAACCTAATGAAAGAAGAGTCCATCCTGCTTGAAATGCACTTTCTTTTTGGGCTTCTTACTTCTTTTTGTTTGCGTATCTATTGCTGCAGATTCATGCTTTAACGTCTGTATAGAGGATTCATACATCTCTGTTGGAGATGATGTTATTTCTGTGAAAAGTGGATGGGATGAATACGGCATTGCATTTGGTCACCCAAACTCTGACATCACAATTCGGCGAATAACAGGATCATCTCCATTTGCTGGAATTTCTATAGGAAGTGAAGCCTCTGGTGGAGTGGAAAATGTCCTCGCAGAAAACATTACTTTGTACAACACGGGTTATGGATTTCATGTGAAAACAAATATTGGCAGGGGAGGAGTCATTAAGAACATAACTGTATCGAATGTATACATGGAGAAGGTGCGGAAGGGAATCAAGATTTCAGGCGATGTTGGAGACCATCCTGATGATAAATATGATCGAAAAGCAGTTCCCGTTGTCAAGGATATAGTTATTAAGGATATGGTTGGTGTGAAAGTCCAAGAGCCAGGTCTGTTACGCGGGATAAAGGACTCTGTATTCACTGGAATTTGTCTATCAAACATCAACCTACAGATTGTCCCTGGATCAAGACCAGCTCCATGGACGTGCTCTGATGTAAGTGGGGGTGCATTCAAGGTTAGTCCATCACCTTGTTCGGAGCTCACTAGTCTCTCTAGCGGTTCTTGTATTACTGCCTCAAGAGTTGTGTCACATGTATAATTATTTGATATGTTCAGAAATAAAGCAATCGATTTTTACTACAGGAATTATTCTGTAAGAGCCTTTCTGATGATGTCCTCGCATGAAGTTTTCTTGTAAAGACCTAGTTTATATAGACCATACATTTTGGATCCTCAGATTTGCAAAAAAAAAGTAGTGGATCCGCTGATCGAAGGATGCAAAACACATTATCTATAAACCAAGTGGCTTGTACAAGATTTTTCCACGACAGACTTGGTACTTCTAATCAATTTCTTCCTCAGTGATGGCCTTTTTCAGTATTTCAGGGAATTTTGCAATGATGGTTCGGTATATGGGCAATGGCTAATACACTGTTTCTCCAGCATTCTGCGTAAATATCCCCGTCTTTTTTTAGTTGGGTCTTTTAACATTTCATTGGCTAGAGCTAGAACAGCTAACTTTTTCTACAATTAGTATTAATTGCAAATCACTTGAGTTAAGATAATATAAGGCGGAGCTCAAACTTGAGCTTAAGACTTTAAATTTCGAAGTTCGACCTAGATTTGTACTCGATTGAGTTTGTACTCACTTCATTTCATTCAACTCGTTTCGGCTTAACCATTTAAAAAAAAATCATTCTAATTAAAATAATACTGATATTTAAACTTGAATTAAATATTCATTAACATTTATATCAGCATTCTCAGTTCGGTTAATCATTTATTAGCTTGAAAAGATGCTAATATCAGCGTTTTATGAACTCCATAAGATTCAAATAAAGTAAAGCAAATCCACATTAGCCAATGCCTCCTTTTAAGATTGACAGAATACTGTCAAAACAGAAGATTAAAGACGGTTGATATTATTACAGTAATCTCTTATTAATAATTCTTTTACAATGGATAGCAGTGAAGGATAAGAGTGGTGATGATCAACCACAATCGAAATTTCTTTATTTGTGTGTATGCAAATCTTACTTAATCAAGACATGATCAGAAGCCAAGAACTCCTTCAGCAAATAACATCTTCTCAAGATGCAGTCATATAAAACGAAGCAATATTATTATTTACAACGACACACAAACACCGTAAGGTACATAAATAGCGTAAAACACATAACATCGGAGAAAATCCCCTTACAGAACAGGAACACATCAACACAAAAACATCGACCATAAAGCTGATGACTTTCTTTAAAACCCATCCAAGAACTTCCTCAGCTTTAACAACAGCCCGCCCTCTTCGTGATCTTTCTCCCCCTCATGGTGGTGGTGGTGGTGGTGGTGATGATGATGGTGGAACCCATGGTGAAATGGGTGCTCTTCTTCTCCCTCAAATTTTCGCTCATGGAACCAATGACCATGTGGGTGTTCCTCTCTCTCTTTCTCCATCCCTCCTACTTCTCCATCGAGGTGGTGATGGTGGTGGTGGTGGTGGTGGTGGTGAAATCTCCTCAAACCACCATCTTCACCGAAACCCTCATCTTCCTCGAAACCGAAGTTCTTAAAATTCTCGTGAGAGGACATAATCATGTCGTTCCCATACGAGATCTCCTCCTTAGGTCCCCATCTCCTTGGCCGGTGGTGGTGGTGGTGGTGAAAAGAAATCTCCTTCAACGGAGCGGAACCGGGAATATTATCGGTCTCCTCCTTCACCTCTGTCAAGTCAGCGGGGATGAGGTTTTCATCGACCGGGACGGAGGATGACTCGGACTCGGATTTGGGGAGGATGGCTTGTTCGGAGTTGGAGGAGGAGGGCAAGACGATGACATCATCGTATTGGAAGTCGCGAGGTGCGTCGTCGGTAGCTTTGGGGATCTCGGAGGAAGCGAGAGCGTAGGAGAGAGAGAGGAAGCAGAAGAGGAAGGCAGAAGCAAGCGTGAGCCTGGCCATTTTCTAGAGTGAGAAAATGAAGGAATGGGTATTTTTCTCTTATTAATTTTGGGTGGGTGGTGTTAGTTTGGGGTTATATAGACGAAGTCGTGGGCCATGAAGGTGACGTTTGACCACGTGAATAGACTAGAAAATGGCGTTTATTATTATTATTATTACAATTTCGAGGTGTTGGAGTTGGAGATGTAACGTTGTTGTTTTAAATTTTGATTTTCAGAATGGTGGGGTGGGGGGGTATGTGATTTAATAATATATAAATATTAATATATAAAAAGTTTATAAAATATAAGTTTTTTATTTTATTTATCATTAATCTAATGTGGACAAGTGGCGTTAGAATGATGAATTTTAGTTTGGTATAGAGAGAGAGAGAGATTCGATTTGGCGTGTGGAAGATATTCGTTGAGTTTAGTTCACACTTAACAATTCACATGATATGTGCAAGAAGACCGCCCACGGATACAGAAAGTCAAGAACATCGTTGAATGATGGGTGTAGACAAATGATGATTGTATTTTAATGTTGTGAACTTGAAAGCTTTGACCTTGGATATATTGTCACTGTGCTCCAAGCTTAATACAATATAATTAATGTTAAAATTGACATTTTATTTAAAATGTCAGAAATAAGAACAAAAAAAAGAGAGAAAAATTTCGAATTATCATAAAGAAGAAAAGAAAACCTATCTCTTCAATATAACTATAGCAAAAAAAATTTAGCACATTAACTTGACTTTATGGAACTTGTATACCTCTCTTTTTATTAAAAATTGACCATAATGATATGTGTTGGAACTGTTAATTAAACATCATAAAAATGAACTTTTCAATTTTTAGAGACTGTTTGGATTATTTTTTTTATTTGTATTTAATTTACATTATTTGAAATTTGACATTTAGATAAATTATCTAATCTATATTTGATTTATTTATATTTCAAAATAGGAATTAAGAATTTAATTTTTCTAATAAAGGTATATCATAAATGTGTAATTGTATTTTTTTTTCATTCGAATTCCATATAATTTCAACCAAATGCTCATATTTGAATACACATAAAACAAATATTAAATAGATAAAAATAAGATGAATTAAACAAATCTTAGAACTTGAATAACTTTTTTATTTTTTTTACTTTACATATCTATATTATATTTTTAAGTTACATAATCTTAGTTTTTATTTATTTTACTTTGCATACATAATCTGAGCTTTCTTGCGTTTTCACTTTGTATAGTACTAATATATATCCAAATAAAATTCAATCTAATTAATCATTTACGTAATTAAAAAGAAGTTACAATACACCCATGGAAAGTATATGTATATATATAATATACAAACTTACCTTGTGTAATAGAAAAATAATGGTAAATTATATAAAAATAAAAAGTATAAAAACTCAAAGTTATATAATTAGAAAAAATACGCATATATGAAATAAAAAAGAAAGAAAACTCGAACATGTTGGCTGTAAGTGAAGGAAAAAAAAAGAAGTTACGTAAGAAAATGAAAAGTGCCCAAACATTCGCCGTTATTTTGTTTAACAATCTGCTGGAGTTATTCGTCAACGATATCGGAGGGAGCCGACGTCAGAGCTTACGTCATCAAGCGCCAACAACGCGTGATGATGTCGACTCAGCAGATCCCTGGAACATGGCATGTTGTCTTCTTCTAGTTCATAGTTTATTAAAGCTTTCAAGTTTCAAGGACTAATGTATAAATTAAAACTTATAAAATATAAAATTGAGCATTTTAATTTAATAATAGGAAAAATATTAATGGTACATTAAAAATATTTGTTAGCGCTTAAAAAAACTATTTTTTTTTTTCTATAAATTAACTTCTCCATGAACTATGCAATAATTAATCCTTTAAGATGAAGACCAAAAAAAAACCTTTTTAAACTTCTTAATTTTTGTTCTGGACACTCATTAATGAAATCTTCAAAATAGACTTCTCAATAACAAATAACCTTGTTAGGAATCTTCTTTTCATTTTATCCACATGATCTTTGATTAAAAATCAGATATAAATGAAAATAAACATATTGAAAAACGTTTCTAAATACAATATTTTAATAACATATAAATAAACCATGAATAAGAAGCAAATGCTAAGTTTGTCATAATCCAAAGGTATGAATGCTAGTCTTTTAATGAAATGAATTAAATTTAAATTTTTTGTCATTGTAATTAACAAACAAAAAGAAAGAAAGAAAGAAAGCAAATAATGCACTGGAGACGATCTAAACAGACCACGGCATTAGTCCAATTGTTCTTAAAAGATTTTATGGATTATGTGAATTCATTTTTTTGGATAATTTTGTTCAAATTAATTTATTTTTAATGTTGTAAAATAAAAATAACACTTATAAAGACTATAACATTAATTAATTTCCTTTTCAAAATTACAAAAGGTGGTACAACAGGTACGTTTTGCCTTTGGAAAACCTTCATGCCTGATATTATACTACACAAATTGAACATTGGTGGAACCAATTTATAACAAGACTGCCACGGTTCCTTCGAAAAATTATATTGATACGTCATGTATTTGGCTGGTGTTTATACTAACAAGGTCTTGCATTTTAATTTTTAATAATCAATCTCATTGTAAAATGGGAAACTATGGGCGGGCCTCTAATAGTGGGGGTTTGTCCCTGATTTTCATAAGTTGGTTTGGTAATAGGATCCTCTAGAATTTTGGGATCCAATTTTTCTTTTATTTGGTTATTTATAGAATTTAAGAAGGGCACGTAAGGATACCACAAAATTCAATGTAAATCCAAAATTTCCCTTTTGCCATCCTCTCATTCATTCTTTCAATAAACCCATCCTTAATTCAGCTACATTTTCGTCATAATTTTGAAATTTCATTTCCTCATTTTTCCAATTCTTACGCCTTTGATGAATCGACCCAATGAACCCACTGGCTCACTAAATGGAGGCGCACAACGAACTGGGCTAAAGCTGGGACTTTCGATATTCTTGGTGTTTTGTGTATAGAATGCAAAGATATGGACGTAAGATGTTTGATACGACTCACTCATATAAAAGATGAACTAGTTGGCTTCTAAATCGATATTTAGTATTATTTATAAATATTACAAGCAAGGATGGACATAGGATTGAAAGGTAGAGAGCCATCATCATTATCATGGTATTCTTACTATATGATGCTATTTATAAGGTAAATGATATTTGATTGTGTAAATCATAAAACACTTATCATTTATAGTGTTTTTAGTGATTGATTTGAGAAATAATAAATTAAAAAACTTTCATTAAATGGTAAGATAAAGAAACAAAGAAAAAAGAAGAAGAAACAATATAATGATATTTATAGTAGTATCATGAAAACAAATTATACAACTAAAAGAAAAGTTGCAAATCAGTATATTTATTTTTATTCCAACAAATTAGATGGATCGTTAATACATTTAAAATAAGTTATAATTTAAAATTAGATTTTAATAAATTCAAATATGAAAAGTTCATTGTTTTTATTAGTAAAAAATGAAAATGAGAAGAAACCAATCAATTTTCAAATGTGCCTACTACAACTAAAATATCTTAAATTTTTAAATCTTAAAAAGGTAAAAAAAAAAAAAACCTTTCTTAACGTTACTAAAATAATAGATTATAAGATGGAGAAACTAGAAATAAATAAAATTAGCATAATAAATTTTGAAAAATAAAAAAAACCTGGAAATTGGAACAATGGAATTTGAGTAATGGACTCTTATATTATATGCAGGCTTATATATATATACTTTATTATACTTAATACTAACCAATAGCCTAAAAGTGTTGAGGGCTATTTTTTGGACTGAGGGGGCTAAGGGCCCCTATCTGGCCTGTCCCTGCAGATACGGTTTGTTATGGTTTTTGATATTATATACGAAAGCTGAAGACGAATTCACCATAATCACTAATGATTTATGACAACTTAGTGGATTAAAGAGAGATTACACACTCAATAATCACTAAATTAAGATGAGTTTTGATATTATAGAGAAAATAACATAAACTAATGATTGAAAATAAATCCTAAAACCCTACTTAAACGCTCGAGATGTCTCAATGTTTATATTCATAAATAAAGCAAAGTCTCATAAAACAAAACGTAAGGAAAGCATTGTCATAGGGTGTTGGAAATGTATGATCCGGTCGGGTGGGGAAACAAAGCCAGTCAGATGGCCAATGAAAAAAAATGCACGACTCATATATAGAATTTTAATAAAATAAATTATTATAAATTATTTATTTAAGAGTAAGAAGTCCTCCTAATTTTTTTTTGGTCTTTCTCAATTCCATTTTGAGGATTTATATTGAATTTTAATGCCTCACAAATTGAAAGAATTTAAAGGACGGATCATTTTATCTTTGCTTATTGAATAAATAGGTTCAAGAAATGAGAAAATTTAGAATACCCTTTAGAAAGATTAATCCAATCCATAATAATGTATCGAAAAATAAACATTTTTGTTTCAGTTGGTGAGCTTCGGCTGATCGGATGACCAATGAACCTTTCTATGTCGGCCTCAACTAAAACTTGGGTCCCTGGATGAAGATTCAGGTCATTAATTATATCACTTTTCAAGATTCTTTTCTTGTTTAAAAATTTTATGACTTTGTCTTATGGTCTCATCACCCTCTCTTTTCTCACTGAGCTCACTCACAAAGTCATTGGGATTTTCTTCAAATGTCTTATTCACAAAATCACTTATATTTTTTAGGCTTTCAAATTGTTAAGCAAGACTCTTCTCTTCATAGACATAGAATGCGTTATATTACTTTCTTAGTTTATTTTCTGTCCTTCTCAGAAATGTCCCTTGTGTTAAGGTTTCATAGAGTTCCTTAATAGTTCTAGCATCGGCTCAATCGTACCAAATCTTTCATCATTCCCGCTGGCCATTTCTCTTTTCTAATCTCTCATATACCATCTCATAGGATTTCTCCTGGGTAATAAACTTCAACCGTACTTTATATCATAGGTGATGTGTGACCTAGGCTGATAATGGGGATGATTGTTGGCTAGGTACGTTCCCTCGGTGACCCCATAATAAATTTGAATGGTTCCTCTAATTAACTGGAGTTTTAGGTATCGGAATAGACTTTGCCTAGAAGACATTCTTGGAACTTGACATTAATTGGCCTTTTTTAACCCTTAGTACTCATTTCCTATATCTATATTAAAGCTTTTTCTGCTGTTAGCACTAGAAGTAGACCATGCAGTGTTGATCGTTTGTTTCTCTAACATCTTAACCAACCTGCCTTATTTTGCAGTAATCAAGCTAATGGCATCTATCTTATGAATTCCCCCTTTCTTGGTAAAGCTCCCTCACTTGTCCATTAGTTTGCCATTTCCTTAAACAAATCAAATGCTTCCTCTGTATATGGATTTGTTCATTAGCATTCCTTCCAACGCTGCATTGATTTTGGTTCCTATTGAATTGCTCAAACCATTGTAGAAATTTTAAATTAAGAAACCTTTCCTTTTTTTTTTTGCCCAAAGTGAAAATTTAAGGTTATTTACTTTGCTTATAGAATCCTATGGTTTTGTCTTGTATAGGAAGATGGTCGATCTTCTTATGATATAGCTTCCATTTGTGATCTCCCTAGTGATTCCATATTGGATAGCTGATGTCTAAATTCTTATTAGAAAGTCCATTTTATATTTTCATAATGTTAGACCTATTTCTTTTAACAAGTTTATATTGCACAATCCAATTTCCTTATAAATTCATAAGATTTCAGTATTGATTTGTTCAAACATGTAGTATGTATAAAAACTCATTTTGCTTAATATTTAGAAGGCCTTAGATAATCTATATGTTGTTTGAATTTGACAATCCTTTGATATATGTCATGTCTTAAGGGTATTATAATTGTGATTTTAGGAAGAAAGGAATCTACTTTCAGTGTCTAAATCTTGTCAACTACTCATGAAGTGTTTAAACCACATCATTGATATTTAATACGCATTTTTTACTAGTCATAATATCCTACAATGTGAATAAATTTATAGATGAGGGGTGGGCATAATTCATGAGTCTCAAAGAGAAGGGAATGTCTTTCAATATTATGTATACATAAAGTCAAATAACATATAGTATGCATGGACAATCACATAAATGCAATATTATATGTAGTCTTCCATTAATTAGCATAAAGTTCTCTTAGGTTGGGCGTTTTTAGCCTTTCATCAATACCTAGGTTGTCTAAATAGTAATAAGTGATTCCTCGGTGTGACTTTCGTGGTACCTTAACGAATCTTTGAACTCATGCAAACATGACCTGAAATGGTAGTGTGGGAGTATGACTTCGTAACTGTTTGACTCTCTCCATGTCACTTGGTTTGCAAATAATAGAGCCTAATTATTCATAGTCCTTTTGATACATAGCATATGTTAAAAAATTGAATATTCTGAACTTGGTACTTATAATATATAGGACAGACTAAAGGGTAGATATAGAGTCATATCAAATATACTATTCTATAGATGCAGGCTTTGAAAACTTGAAACCATAAATTATCTTATGATATTTAATATCATCTTTAAAAGCTGCTCAAACTTGTATGGTTTTATATATTTCAGGGTTTCTACCGGTCTTTGAGTACAACTAGTTTAATTTCAATACCAAGTACATTGTATAGCGCTCTTGGAGCTGTGTCAATACCATAATCACTTTGGATAGCGAACGAACAAATCTAAAAAGGAAAAAGGCTCACTTAATTCTTTGAAAGCAACGGTACAATTTGTAAGTTAAGGACATATAAAAATACGATGATCACTAACAATAAATGTTTTTGGCATTTAAACAACTAAATATAAAATTTAATTGTATCAAGTTTAATATCAAATTTGCTATTTTAAAGTTGGTAATTTAATTGTATCTCTATCAATTATAATTTGATATCTGAGCAATTTAAGCAACTAAATATAGATATTTTTCATTTGAAATGCTAGATGTTTAGTCATGATTAATTAAGACATCATTAGGACAGCAAAATCAAAACAAGAGGTAAATCCGGTATAGACCATGAGTGTCTTAGGCTGAAAATCACTTAATAAAGTCGTTTGGAAAGATACGAAAATAATTGCAACTAATTTCATCATTCAACTGAAAGCCGTAACTAAATACAAACACATAAAATGCAGCGGAATTAGGAAAATCACTAACCTCTTGCCATTGCTTAATCCGGAGAGGAACAAAACGTCAAGCCCCGGAACCTTCAAGATCTTCAGAGCACTCAAAAAATTTCTCACAAGATGGTAATGTGTTTTTAATAGAATTTTCGTGCTCTGGGACCTTGAATCCATTAGCTATTTATAGAGAAACTTTCCATCAAAGTTTCCTAAAATCATGCTAATGGGTTAATGGGTTAGTAGGTAATGTGGTTGATTAGGATTAAGTGGTTAGTGGGAACATGGGAGTTGTAGTTGATGAAGTTGTGGTTTGTGGTTCCTAAAAATAGGACCACCATACTTCCACTATTCCAACATTCTCCCACTTGGTCCGTATACTTTACTTTAATACCACAAATCCTTAGACTTTAAGAAAACTCAATACACGAATCATGGCGATATTTTCCCTTTATTACTCGAGTAGTATCTTCCATTTATTACAATGTATCAAGTTTTCAAACCTCTTTCCCAATAGCTTAATGAATAAACCTAACGTTTATTCTAGGTCCAAACTTTATTGATATTTCTCCAAATAAACAAAATGTGCACAACAAATATGAGAAATATCTACTCTATAGAGTTTCACTAACACATAATGGAACCAAGTCCCATATTGACAACATGATCATTAAATCTTTGTGGTGGCATGCCTTTAGTCAAAGGATCGGCTAACATCAGCTCTGTGTTAATATACTGAATGACCACTTTGTTATCTTTAACACGTTCCCTTATGGCAAAATACTTTATGTCGATATGTTTGCTTCGACTTCCACTCTTATTATTTTTAGCCATAAAGACTGCAGCTGAATTGTCACAATACATCCTCAGCGGCTTAGATATAGAATCCACAAGTCTAAGCCCTTCGATGAAACTCTTCAACCATACACCTTGTGAGGTAGCCTCAAAACACGAAACGAACTCAGCTTCCATAGTAGAAGTAGCAGTTAAAGTCTGCTTGGCACTTCTCCATGAAATGGCTCCACCGGTTAACATGAAAATGTAACCTGATGTTGATTTTCGAGAATCAACGCATCCGGCGAAGTCTGAATCAGAGTAGCCAATTACTTCTAAATCATCTGACCGTTTGTACATAAGCATGTAATCTTTTGTCCCTTGAAGATATCTCAAGACTTTCTTTGCAACTTTCCAGTGGTCAAGTCCCGGATTTAACTGATATCTTCCTAACATTCCAACAGCAAATGCAATGTCAGGTCTAGTACAGACCTGAGCATACATTAAGCTTCCAACAACTGAAGCATAAGGAATGTTCTTCATTTGCTCTTTTTCAAACTCGTTTTTAGGGCATTGGTCCAAATGGAGCTTATCACCCTTCACGATAGGAGCAACGTTGGGTGAACAATTTTTCATCCGAAATCTTTCTAAAATTTTGTTAATATATGTTTCTTGAGATAGACCTAAGATTCCTCTATGTCTATCTCTATGAATCTTAATCCCAATGACATGAGATGCATCACCCATATCCTTCATATCAAAATTTTTAGAAAGAAATTGTTTCACCCCATGTAACATACCCTTATCATTTGATGCAAGTAGGATATCATCCACATATAGGATAAGAAAACAAATCTTACTCCCACTAACCTTTTGGTATATACATTGATCCATGATATTCTCAACGAAACCAAATGAAGAGATAACATCATGAAATTTTAAATACCATTGACGGGAGGCTTGTTTTAATCCATAAATGGATTTCTTTAGCTTGCAAACCAAGTGATCACCATTACTAGAGGAAAATCCTTCAGGTTGTTTCATATAAACCTCTTCCTCTAGATTACCATTTAGGAAAGCTGTTTTCACATCCATTTGTTGTAACTCAAGATCAAATTGAGCTACTAATGCTAATATTATGCGTAAGGAGTCTTTCCTGGATACAGGACTAAAGGTCTCTGTGTAATGAATTCCTTCACGCTGAGTGAACCCTTTAGCAACAAGTCTAGCCTTATGTCTTTCAATGTTGCCCAATGAGTCTCTTTTAGTTTTAAAGACCCATTTATTACCTATGGCTTTTACACCGTCGGGCAACGGGACAAGATCCCAGACTTCATTACTCTTCATAGAATTCATCTCATCTAACATAGCATTATACCATAAATTTGACTCATCACAATTCATAGCTTCCTTGAAAGACTCAGGATCATTTTCAGCTCCAATATTGTACTCAGATTCTTGTAAATACACAATATAATCACTAGGGATTGCTGATCTCCTTTCTCTAGTAGATCTCCTTAAAATTGGGACAACATTTTCTTGTGGATCATGTTGCTCAATCATTTCTTGATTTTGATCTACTATGATTTCCTCAGCAATCTGTGGATTTTCATTGATTGGTTGTTCAACTCCTATTTGAACTCGAGGAGTGTTGTGAACAACAACCAATCTCTCACCTGATATGGAAGGTAGATCTTGCTCATGAACTATGTCTTGAGATAGATCACTCCCACTTATTGAGTCATTTTCAAGAAATTTTGCATTTCTTGATTCCACAATCCTAGTAGTGTGAGATGGACAGTAAAATCTGTATCCTTTGGACTTTTCGGCATATCCAATGAAATACCCACTTATAGTCCGAGGATCCAGTTTCTTTTCTTGTGGGTTGTAAACTCTAACTTCAGACGGGCATCCCCATACACGCATATGACGCAAACTCGGTTTCCAACCTTTGAACAACTCAAATGGTGTTTTAGAAACAGCCTTGGTTGGAACTCTGTTTAATATATACGCAGACGTCTTTAATGCTTCAATCCATAAGGATTTAGGCAGTTTAGAGCTACTAAACATACTTCGCACCATTTCCATTAATGTTCGGTTTCTTCTTTCCGCAACACCATTCTGATCAGGTGAACCTGGCATGGTGTATTGGGCAACTATACCGTTATCTTGAAGAAACTTAGCAAAAGGACCTGATGCTTGTCCATCTTCAGTGTATCTACCATAATACTCACCACCTCTATCGGTTCTCACAATCTTGATTTGCTTACCGCATTGTTTCTCTACTTCAGCTTTGAAAACCTTAAAGGCTTCCAACGCTTCACTTTTATGATGAAGCATGTAGAGATACATGTATCGTGAGTAATCGTCTATAAATGTGATAAAGTATTTCTGACCTTGATTATCCATATCTGGACAACAAATATCAGAATGGATAATTTCTAATATGGCCGAACTCCTTTTGGCACCTTTCTTTGACTTGTTAGTCTGCTTTCCCTTTATGCAGTCTATACAAGTACCAAAATCAGTGAAATCTAAATGACTAAGTATACCATCATTCACCAATCTTTTAACTCTCTCTATAGAGATATGACCTAGTCTACGGTGCCATAAGGTAAAAGAATCCTCATTCATAACACATCGTTTAGTACCAGCTTGTACATGCATAACATCATGAGTGGCATTATTATGTAAATTTAATAAATAAAGACCATCCAATGAAGAACCATCACCAATATGATTGGATTTATAAAATAAATCAAAACCATTGTTTGAAAAGTTAAAAGTGAATTCCAAAGGTACAAGTTTTGAAACTGAAATCAAATTCCTAGAAAAACTAGGAACATAGAAGGTCTTTTCAAGAATTAAATTAAAGCCACTCTTAAGTACTAATATGCATGTCCCAATAGCTTCCACATGCGATTCTATCTTGTTTCCAGAATAGATAAATCGCTCAGCTCCTACTGGTTTCCGCAGGTTTTGTAAACCCTGCATGGAATTAGAAATATGGATTGTAGATCCAGAATCAATCCACCATGTGTTACAATTCACATCAACCATGTTAGACTCAAAACAAACATATGAGACTAAGTTACCTTTCTTTTCAAGCCAATTTTTATGCTTGACACAGTCTTTCTTTATGTGTCCCTTCTTTTTACAGAAAAAACACTTGGACTCTTTCTTGATGTCAGCATTGGGTTGGATTTTACCCTTCCCTTTTCCTTTGACTTTGCCGGTTTTCCTTCCTTGAGTAACCATCATTGCATTTTCTCCCATCTCCAGAGTTAATCGGGCCTCCTCTTCTTCACACATGGTCAATAGATCATCTATTGTCCATTTGTCCTTATGTGTGTTGTAAGAGATCTTAAAAGGTCCATACTGTGATGGAAGGGTCGTCAGAATAAAATGCACTAGGAAAGCATCCGACATCTCAATCTCTAGAGCCTTCAAGCGATTTGCTAAATCACGCATTTTGTTGATGTGTTCTCTAACGCCTTTCACAGAAGTCAACTTAGCAGATGTGAACTTCATAATCAGGGTGCTAGCTAGAGACTTCTTAGAAGTCTTAAATTGCCTTTCAAGGGCATCTAGCAACTCTTTGACATTTTTATATTGATCCACTGAGCCACGGACATCCGCAGTGAGTTTGCTCTTAATGAACATGATACTAAGTCGGTTAGACCGTTCCCATTTCTCATGAAGATCAAACTCAGCTTGAGTGCTTTCTTCACTCAGAAGTGGCTCATCCTTAATAGTGGCATAGTCAATGTCCAAACACCCCAAATGAAGAAGTATATTATCTCTCCAAGTCTTAAAGTTTTCACTTGTTAAAATAGGGATTTCTACTTTAGTATCAGTCAAAGGTTGCATAGCTGCAAACACAAACATGCTTAATTCTTAATTTGAGACTATAACATAAATCATAATTTACCAATGCAAATCATGCAATAATGAATCTAGCGACATAAAAATTGCCTGTGGGCTAAATTTTTAATTCAATAAGATTCATTCCTTATAATAGACATTATATTTCTTTTACTTCATAATCACTTTATGAGATCCGTCCTTAATAAGGCTGCTGTGGCTATACCTCAATGCTTTATGGATCATCAAACAAAATAAATGTAAAGTCTAAACATTTCTTATGTGATACCGTATAAATAACTTCGTTCAATAGAGGCTGCTTTGGCTAAACCTCAGTCAAACAAAATTATTTTTATCACTTGAGATCAGATAAATTTCCAGGAAAGACGCATAGGTTAAACAAAAGGTCCCACTTAAAATCCAGCCTCCTTAGACAGAATTCGAACGAATTCCCAGGAAAGACGTGGAGGGGTCACATTTATCCCACGATAATGTCTCCTTAGACAAAATTAATCTGACTCAATTTAGACTTTTAACTTAATTTTTTATGAAGTTATTTAATGTCTATAATACTAAATGTGATTTCTAATAAATAATCTAATCTAAATAAGGCTGCTGTGGCTACGCCAAAATTTATTAGAATTATTTAATCACAAGACAATTGCTATTGCTAAACATCATGCAATAACTCTAAATGTACTTAAACATGAACAATATATTGCATGCATAATAAATTCGAAACATACATACAATCACATACCAATTTAAGCACCTTGAACAAATACTAAAATTGCAAAATCCTAATGCAATTTCATTAACGATATTTTAAATAATTAACAAGCTAGTGTATATAAACCATAAATTTATATATACACAAATTATTTAAAATAAATACGGAATTTAATAAAAAATAAAATTCCACAAAATTTTTTCACAAAACTGTAAGTGAAAATGTTAAATAAAATTGACATGTTAAATTTCAAGAAAAAATTATTTAAGAAAAATACTAAATAATTTACTTTATTTCCAATTTAACATGTCATAAATTTTTATTTAAAAAAAAAAGGATAATACTTGATGTTGGCAAATAAAATCCAACATTATTACTCAATTATTATACTTGAAAATTGAGTAAAATTAAGTACAAAATTAATAAAAAATTAATTTGCACCATAAAACTCTAATTTAAAAAATTAATTTTCTCCAGAAAAATTGATACAAATAAATGTATCATAAATTTGATAAAAATTTATCAAAACCAATTTAAATTAAAATTGAATTGAAAAGGGAGAAAATTAATTTTTTCGAAATCGCAAGGCAAAGGTTTAATTATGGCTCTGATACCAAATGAAAGCCGTAACTAAATACAAACACAAAAAATGCAGCGGAATTAGGAAAATCACTAACCTCTTGCCATTGCTTAATCCGGAGAGGAACAAAACGTCAAGCTCTGGAACCTTCAAGATCTTCAGAGCACTCAAAAAATTTCTCACAAGATGGTAATGTGTTTTTAATAGAATTTTCGTGCTCTGGGACCTTGAATCCATTAGCTATTTATAGAGAAACTTTCCATCAAAGTTTCCTAAAATCATGCTAATGGGTTAATGGGTTAGTGGGTAATGTGGTTGATTAGGATTAAGTGGTTAGTGGGAACATGGGAGTTGTAGTTGATGAAGTTGTGGTTTGTGGTTCCTAAAAATAGGACCACCATACTTCCACTATTCCAACATCAACCACAATATTCAACTGCTTGCAATTTTGGTGTTCACAATTATAGAGCAATTTTCAGTTTCCATGCCGAGGGTAGAGTAACATCAGAAAAAACAAAAAAAAAAACCTTATATTGCCTTAATGCCTTTACAACTTGATATCAAGCAACTAAATGGATTCGGACTGTGAAAAAGGTAACTGCATGACATGAATCAAATGCGATGTAAAGGTAGGTGGTAGTAGTGGAGGTGACGGCTGATGTTGCTATTATGTGTTTGGTCGGGCTACAACCTGCTGTGGTAACATAGTGACAATGGTAAGATGAAGTGTTTTTGGATTGAGTATAGCAGTTCTAGGGCATTTTTAAATACCCTAACAATGAAATGATCACTTAGGTTTGTTTATTTGGTTAGAAAATGTTTTTACTTTTCTTTTTTTTTTTATATTTATTACCATCAAAACCTGATAGTTAAAAAAAAAAATCATTACCATCAAAATTTATAGTTTTTATATAATAGTTAAGAGGTGATAGATATAGTCACTTAAAATAGTGGTTTATCATGATGGGGATTAGTTAACAACAATTAAAAATATTTATAGACTTTAAGGGAAAAAATGATTTTTATTTATTTAAATATAAATCATTTTTAAAATTTTTAATTAATATTTTTTTTGTGATCATTAAGAATCACCACTATCATCAAACTTTTTTCTTCCATTATTAACTATCTCTAAAAGCCCTTTCATCATGGAAATGCCCTACCCTACAAATGGCCTATATTTATTGAATCTCTATGTAAAAACAAAATAAAATGCCGAAGTTCACCCAACTTTATGGAGTATACATGGTAATAAGATAATGCATTGGATTCACTGTTATCTAGCTTTTACGTAATTTAATGACTTCTTAAAAGTTGGGAGATCTCATTCGTTACTGAAGTCCTTCCTTATTCAAGTCTCATCCGAATGCTTCAACTTTAGATAAATTGTTGCATGCTATATGGTGAAACTAAAAAAATGATTGGTGTAAATTGCTTAGACTAAATTATGAAATCACAAATACAAATACATGAGAGTTGAGACTCAACTACCTATACTTTAACTTGTTTTTTCGCCTTACGAAAAATGCACCCATAGTCATAAATCGAGTTGCTATTTGTGTCTTGGAAAAGAAAAAAGAAACAGTTATTATTTTGTGAATAACTTTTATGACATTATTAAAACGATCTACCCGTCAAAAGAAAGGATGTTTCGTTTTTGCCGAGTTAGTGACCATTTCCTTAATTTAAAATGCTTATCGCATTTATCAATTATTGCTTTCGCTTGGCCCTCACGTAGATAATATTTATGAAAGTATAGATATATATATTCTAGATGATATTTCTCAATTGTGGAATATAATATATACATATATATTATAAAAGAAGACTACCTATTAAGTGATGCAGGCATTATAGCTGACACGGGTTGATTGGCGTGTCTTTTATAAGGCACGACCGTGTAAAGTATCTGGCAGCTCCCAGAAACATACATGGTCACATACACGGCCAGGAGGCATGGCCGTGTGTTGTGTCAGGATGACTCCCATAAATATACACGGTCTGATATACGGTCAGGAGACACGGCCGTGTTTTGTACCAGGATGGTTCCCAGAAACCTACACGGCCATATACACGGTTCAAAGGAACTGCCGTGTAACACGCCTGAAAGATTCCTCAAAAACATACACGGTCTGATACACGACCGTGTATAAGGTAGATGGCGAACGTGTATACATATATTTATCTTGTTAATTATTTCCCTAAGGACTATATATAGCTGCTAGGTCATTTTAGAGTTAGCTTTTGATTCTTTTATCAATATACACTTTTAGAGAATAGTTTTTCTCTATTTTCTTGATTGTGTGCAATTGAGGTTTTTTCAAGGAATAACTCAGAATTATTCTTTGCTTGTTCGTAAGACCAATCCTATAATTGGCCTTGTGTTGTTTACACTTTCCGCGCTGTGTCAGTTGGTATCAGAGCAAGGCAATTTCCTGTGGAGATGTCAACTCATCAAGGCGATGACGGCGGTCGTGTTCTTGATGGTGTTCAAGATGCGAGATCACAAGGAGCCCATCAATGGGTTCCGAGGGCGGAGTTTGACGCTATGCATGAGAAGGTTGGGGGTATGGAACGACGCCTTGATGAACTGATCGAGCGTTTCGACGCCATAGCAGTAGACCCCAATAGGGTTGGGGTGTTGGTAGGAATCCGCCGCGGACAGCTGATGTCTACGGTGGACAGATGGTCCGACCTGTTGTCGAGAACAGGTGGGGACGGGTAGAGGATAAAGACTCTAGCGATGAATATGAGTGCCCGTATGGAGGTAGACCACAGTGAGGGCACGGTGGTAACGGTGGTGGCTATCGTCCACTTCAGTATGGGAACAATCAGAGGGACGGTGATTACCGGAGAAACCGTGGCGGGTATGACTAAGGAGATGGGGGAGATTACCGCCTGAAGGTTGACATCTCGTGGTTTGATGGCAGCTTTAATATTGAAGGTTTTCTGGATTGGATTGCCGAAGTTGATCGGTTTTTTTATTATATGGAAATTCCAGAAGATCGCCGGGTTAGATTGGTGGCATGTAGGTTGAAGAGTGGAGCCTCAGCATAGTGGGAGAGGCTGCAGAGTAGAAGGCAGAGAGAGGGTAGGCATCCGGTGAGGACGTGGTTTCGCATGAAACAGTTATTGCAACACGACTTCCTCCCTCCAGACTATGAGCAGATATTGTTCTAACAATATCAGCGGTGTCGTCAGGGGCAGGAATCCGTGCATGAATATACCGCCAAGTTCATGAGATTAGCCGAACGAAACGACTTGAGGGAGAGTGAAGGCAGCAAGTAGCATGATACGTAGAAGGCTTGAAGCTCTAGATCAAGGATAAAATACGGGTCACAATTGTGAGAAACCTGGTTGAAGTGAAGAACTTGGCCCTCTGAGCTGAATTGATGTTGCAAGAGCAGAGTAGTAGGTACGGAGGTGGAAGAAAGGGGTATGTTAGTGATGCTGTAGGCCGTAGTAGTAAGTTGGGATTTGAGAAGATCAAAGGTGCTACACACAAGCCTAGTGAGGAAAGCGCCAAGAAAGAAGAAAAGATTGAGGGAAAGAGCCCGATTGAACCTAGGGGAACCTAGAGACAGAGTAACCCATATGCCAAGCTGATCTTAGGTAAGTGTTTCCGTTGTAATCAACCTGGTCATAAATTAAATGAATGATCTACTAGGAGAAGTGTTAACATTCTTGATAGAGGGGATGAAGATGAGGTATGCTGTGAACTTGATGGAGAGGATGATTACTACGAGGAGGAGGAAGAAGTGGCAGAACCAACCTATGTGATTAGGCGGATGATGCTAACCTCGAAACAGGAGGAGATCACGTAACGACACCAGTTGTTTCGCACGAGGTGTACTATTGGTGGGAAGGTGTTTGAATTGATAGTAGATAGTGGAAGCTGTGAAAATATCATCGGAAGAGAAGTTATGAAGCAATTGCAGCTACCCGTTGAAAAACACCAAAATCTATACACCATAGAATGGATCAAAGCTGCTGAGAGGATCGAAGTGAAGGAAAGGTGTAGGGTACCATTTTCAATAGGGAAGTACCATGATGAAGTCTTTTGTGACATTGTGGACATGGATGCCTGTCATGTCTTATTTGGCAGGCCATGGCAGTTTGATGTGAACGCACAACATGCGCGAAAGGAGAATGTTTACAGGTTGGAGAAAGGGGGTGTGAGGTATACATTGTTGCTGCTGAAGAAGGAGGGACACTCGAAGGAGAAGAGAGTAGAAAGTCATTCTTTTTTAACTGTCACCCAATCGAAGAAGGACTTGGTTGAAGATTTAAAGGAGTCACGGGTGGTTCATGCTCTAATAGTGAAAGATGTGTTGGCTGGAGCAAATGAAGTTAGTGTGGAAATACTTGAAGCAGTAAAGAGTTTACTGGAAGAGTATAAGAAGGTGGCTCCCGATGACCTACCTGAGGGTCTACCGCCTTTGAGGGATATCCAACATCAGATAGACTTGGTGCTTAGAGCAAGTCTCCCAAATTTACCACACTATAGGATGAGCCCCAAGGAAACCGGAATTCTTCAAGATAAGGTCTAAGAGCTATTGGACAAGGGGTTTATTAGGGACAGCCTGAGCCCGTGTGCGGTCCTAGCGTTATTAACTCCCAAGAAAGATGGGAGCTGGAGGATGTGTGTTGATAGTCGGGCTATCAATAAGATCACAATATGATATAAGTTTCCCATACCATGTTTGGAGGATATGTTGGACAGGTTGAGCGGAGCTACTATCTTCTTCAAGATAGATCTGAGGAGTGGATACCATCAAATTCAGATCTGCCTTGGAGATGAATGGAAAATGGTGTTCAAAACCAAAGAGGGGCTGTATGAATGGTTGGTGATGCTGTTTGGTCTCAGCAACGCACTAAGCACCTTCATGCGTGTAATGAACCAGGTACTGAAACCCTTTAATGGTCGTTTCATTGTAGTATATTTTGATGACATCTTGGTGTTCAGTAAATCTGAGGAAGAACACCTTGAGCATTTGAGTTATATTATGTCTGTGTTGAAAGCGAATAAATTGTATGCCAATTTAAAGAAGTGCACATTTTTGTCGAGGCGATTATTGTTCCTTGGGTTCATAGTCAGCAGTGAGGGGGTGATGGTGGATGATGAGAAAGTGAAAGTGATCAGAGAGTGGCCTACCCCAAAAGCCGTCACTGAGTTGAGAAGTTTTTTGGGCTTGGCTAGTTTCTACATGAGGTTTATTAAACACTTCAGTACAGTCGTTGCTCCCTTAACTGAATGTTTAAAGAAAGGGAAATTTCGATGGGGTGAAGAGGCTGAAGCGAGTTTTGCAGACCTGAAAAGACGATTATGTAGCGCCCTTGTATTAGCGCTACCTGACTTTGACAGGTTGTTTGAGGTGGATTGTGACACTAGTGGAGTTGGGGTTGGTGTGGTGTTGTCACAGGAGAAAAGGCCAATAGCATTCTACAATGAGAAGTTGTGTGAAGCCAAGAGGAGTTGATCTACATATGATAAGGAGTTCTACGCCGTGGTAAGAGCTCTAAAGGTATGGGAACATTATTTGGTTGGAAAGGAGTTCATCTAGTACTCGGATTGTGGGGCTTTAAAACACTTGAGCAGCCAGACTCGGATAAGTAAGGACATGCATGCGAGGTGGATTGAGTTCTTACAAAGATTTCCTTTTAGATTGATGCACAAGTTGGGTGTGCAAAACAAAGTGGAAGATGCCCTGAGTAGAAGAGCCGATGTACTACTCACTATGAGTGAGGAGATTGTCGGGTTTGAAAGGCTAAAGGAGTTGTACGGGGGATGGAGATTTTAAAGAGACATGGAGTAAATGCGCCAACAAGGAGCCCTGTGACGACTATCATGTTCACAACGGATACTTGATGAAAGGAAATCAGCTGTGTATTCCTGGGTCGTCCTTACGGGAGAAACTTATTCGAGACCTGCACGGTGGTGGATTGGCAGGACATCTGGGCAGAGACAAGACCTTAGCTGCAGTTGCCAAGAGGTACTTTTGGCCTCAGTTGAGGAGGGATGTTTATAGAATTGTGGAAATGTGTTATATCTGCTAAGTGTCGAAGGGACAGTCCCAGAACATTGGCCTATATACTCCTCTTCCCATGTCGGCAAACATTTGGGAGGACCTGTTGATGGACTTTGTACTTGGTTTGCCTCGTACCCAACGAGGTGCTAACTCTGTTTTTGTTGTAGTTGATAGGTTTTCCAAGATGACGCACTTTATTCCCTACAGGAAGACCACTGATGCACGGGCCATCGCACGACTGTTCTTTAAAGAGGTGGTACGTCTACATGGTGTTCCAAAGTCCATCACCTCCGACAGAGATAGGAAGTTCCTCAGCCACTTTTGGAGGACTCTTTGGTACATGTTTGACTTACCCTTGAATTACAGCAGTATAACTTACCCTCAAACTGATGGTCAAACAAAAGTAACCAACTGGACCCTTGGGAATCTCATTAGAAGCATTTGCCGTGAGAAGCCAGGGCAGTAGGATCAAGCGTTGGCTCAAGCTGAGTTCGCCTACAATAGTTCCGTCCATTGAACTATTGAAAGATCACCATTCTCGGTAGTATACACCAAAACACCACAACATTCACTGGACCTAATCAAGTTACCCAAGGGTATGGTGGGTGACGTCGCTGCTAAGCATATGGTTGAACAATGCCAAGCCACCACAGCGGAAGTCAGACGGAAGATTGAAGAAGCCAATACCCGGTATAAAGGGGCTGTTGATAAACATAGGCGGAAGAAACTGTTTGATGTGGGCGATCAGGTGATGGTTTATCTTCGGAAAAAGTGTTTCCCTGTGGGCAGATATGGGAAACTCCAACCAAAGAAATATGACCCTTACGAAGTAGTGCGCAAGATAAATGACAACGCGTATATTGTAAAGCTCCCCGAAGATATGAACATCTCGTGCACTTTTAATGTAGCGGATTTATCTCTTTTCCAACCAGATGACACACCATTATATCCTGAAGAGAACTCGGGGTCGAGTTCTTCATTGGTGGGAGAGAATGATGCGGACATCGTAGCTAACACGGGTTGATTGGGCGTGTCTTTTACAAGGCACGACCATGTAAAGTGTCTGGCAGCTCCCAGAAACATACATGGTCACATACACGGCCAGGAGGCACGGCCGTGTGTTATGTCATGATGACTCTCAGAATATATACACGGTCTGATACATGGCCAGAAGACACGACCGTGTGTTGTGCCAGGATGGTTCTCAGAAACCTACACGACCATATACACGGTTCAAAGGAACGACCGTGTAACACGCCTAGAAGATTCCTCAGAAACATACACGGTCTGATACACGACCGCGTATAAGGCAGATGACGGACGTGTATACATATATTTATTTTCATGTGTACATATTTATTTCCTTGTTAATTATTTTCCTAAGGACTATACATAGCCGCTAGGTCATTTTAGGGTTAGCTTTTGATTCTTTTATCAATATACACTTTTAGAAAATAGTTTTTCTCTGTTTTCTCGATTGTGCGCAATTGAGGTTTTTCAAGGAATAACTCAGAATTATTCTTTGCTTGTTCGTGAGATCAATCCTAGAATTGACCTCGTGTTGTTTACGCTTTCTGCGCTACGTCATTAAGTCATAATTTTCATTTAAACTATATTATAATCGAATTGTGATTTTAGCCATGATAATATAAACTTGTTGGAATTCGGTAACAATGGGGGAAGAAGTTCCACTTTGTTTAATAAAATTCCGACACGTGTGAAAGGATAGGTAGTATGTAAATTTAAATAAAATTTTGTTACGTGCAAACATCAATTATGATTTTGTAAAAAATATTTATTATTACTATCATATGTTTAAATACTTATTATTATTATCATGCGTTTCAATATCATTGATATTTATATATCATTCATCTAAATATGTAATATAGTAGTATAAATAAATCTTTTTTTCTTGAAGTGCTTTAGTTCTTATACTTAAAAGAGAAGAAAGAGAAACTGAAGCCCTTGAAGGAGAGTGAGCAATGCACACTATGCAAATTTGTGAATTTATACTTAGTATCACATGTATTCTTGATAAATGTCAAGATACTTTCTATATGTGCTCTCTCCTAAAGACTTCAAGCCTAATATTATCAACTTCAATCATTGAAAAACAAGCTAAAAGCCTTGGAAGGAGAGTGCACAATAGGAAAATCATGCCTTGTTGTGTTTCCCATAACACATCTTCACATATCAAGGTAAGACATGGCCTTTCCACCCTCCCCAAGTGTCTCTATCCTTATTTTCTTTCTCTCTCTCTATATATATATTGATTAGAGGCCCTTGAGGGAAGCTGAGGAAACCTAACGCCTTAACCTCTTTTGTTTCTCCATTTCCTGTCTTTGAATATTGGTGCTTTGGATTGTGGGATGAAGAGGATTGGCTTGGAAGCACATATTATAGACACATGAATGGTAAGAAAATAAAGGGACATAAGAATTGGAAATGTGGAGTAAGCACATGGTGCATATGGTGGGGTTACCATATCTTGCCACTTGGCCTTTTGTCGAAAATCTAGATTCTCTTACTTCCACCTTAAAAATTGTTGATCATAATGGAGAGTCTAATTTCTTATCTTAACATTATCACCTACTAAACTTATAATAATTGATTATATGTAGGAATGCAATTGAAGTAGGCTTGGGATGGGTTCTATAGAATCCAAACTCATCCTAATACCTTATAGGGTTGTCTAAACTAGAGAGAAAACCTTATAGGGTTTTACTATTTAAGCTCAAAACCTACTCCAATACCGATAATAATAACCCAATACCTACCCTAATCCTCTTATAATTTACATACTTTTCCTTCTTAATTAGTAAGCTACTTATAAAGTCACTTTATTTTTTCTTTTTGAAGGAGGAAATGATAGAACTAAAAGTGTGTGTGGATTGCATGTTTAGTTAAACTAAGTGTGTGCGTTGTGTCACACCATTTCTTTAGGTGATAGCCAAAGAAGGATTTACCGCTGATTCAAAAAAAGAGATTGGATGCATATATGCGATTATAGTCCACTATTGTTATTTATTTAAATTAAAATCTTATATCAAATTATAAAAGTAAAAATTACAATAATAAATATATATTTTAAATAGTAAAACATGATTAAAACAATTAAGTAATTAGAAAAACTGATTCGAACTGAGCCGATTTTATACCTTGGATTATAATGACATGTATCTGCAGGCTAAACTTACATATACCTTGGTCGGATCGATGAGGATACGTGGGGGATAATGGCCGTCACCAAAATATTTGGCACCTGACAGGCTGACACAGTACCTATTTGTCATGGAGGTATTTGCATGCCTACCTATCATCTCCATTTAAACCAATACCGCCATTTTAGAGAATACCTAACCATTGCACAGCTTGGAGCTTTGCCTATTGTAATTTAGGATGGTAGAAACCGTACTTTATACCTTTATTTCCAGGTTTAGGTTCTAAGAATTTAGAGTAATAATTTTTCATGATCTCCTATATACTGTAAAATTTACTTCTTCTTGGGTACCATAGAAACATACAACTTCTTTTTGTTTTTTAATTTGATATATTATATTCATTCATATTCATAATCATGCTATTCACATCATAAACCATTTTTTAATAGTTATTTAAAGCTGAGAGTTCTCATTTATGGAAGCCCTTTCTTATTCAAGTCTTCTTCGAATGCTTCGACTTTAGGAGGTTCAAGCATCTATCAATTAAATTGCGGACCCTATATTTCTTTCTCCGAGCAGTGATATAGGTATTCTGAAACTTCAAGGGCATCATGAATTCAAAATATTTATGATTGATGTGAATGCAATGCGCTTGAATATTTGCCATATTATTCAGACAAGTAGTTCGGTTAAAAGTTTCGTCACGTCAAACATTGGATTTCGACAAATACTTGAGTTTCTTCTTCTTCTCCTTTGTCCTTTCTTTTTATTTTTCTTCTTTTTCGAATCATGTTTAGTGAACACTTCTTCATGATTGCATAGAAAGGTGAAAAAAAGAAAAGCAAAGATAAGCATATGAATAATGAAGTTTTACTACTTCTGTTTCCACTTCGTCAAATACTTGATATTTTATGTATTTTGATGGTAATAAATAAATAAATCTGAGAGACTTGTTTGTGATCCGATATTAATGGTGGAAAAAGGATATTGATAACCTCGACTATTACATTATCCACTATCTTCAAGGGTTTCTGTTTGTGCCATGAAGGTGGAGAAAGAGAAACAGAAGCCCCTGAGGGAGAGTGAGCAATGCACACCATGCAAGCCTGGTACCATATGTATTCTCGATATGCGATCGAGACATCTTCTGTCCACTCCCCCCAAAGGCTTCCAGCCTACATTATCAACTTCAATAATTGAAGTTAGAAGCCTTTGAAGGAGAGTGCACAGTTGAGAAATAATGCCTTGTTATGTTTCCTAGAGCATATCTTCATCTAAAAGGGCAAAGACATGGCCTTTTCACTCACCTCAAGTGCCTCTAGCCTTATTTTGATCTCTTTACCACTATATATATATATATGAAAAGGTTTTGGTTAGAAGCCCTTAAGGGAGAGTGAGAAACCCTAATACCTTGTCATAGTGAGTTATCTCTCCACTGTTTTCTCTTTTTTCCCTCTTTGATTATTGGTGTTTCGGGTTGTGGGATGAAGACGATTGGCTTGGAAGCACATTTTATAGACACATCAAGGTAAGTAAAGGTACATAAGAATGAAAAATTGGCCTATCCGTGGAAAATCTGGATTCTCTTGCTTTCACCTTAAAAATTGTTTATCATATTGGCCAAAAAAAAATAAAAATTTGTTGATCATGGAAGTGAATCTAATTTCTTATTTGAAAACTGGAACCCACTACACTAGCAATAATGTGATGCACTAGTGTTGAATAGAAACCTAATAAGCTAGTGTGGTCCCTTACTATCTTCTAAAAGAACTTTTATTTATATTATATCCTCAGTAAACTGTAAATATATTTGCTTATATGTATTTTATTTGGGTTTAACTTATTTATTATTAAAATTGATCGTTTGACAAAAAAAAAAAAAAAACCCTATACTCCTTGTAAAACTACAATAGATATTTTAACCTATCTTTTTTCGATTATGAAAAAAAAAAATTATAAAGTAGTTCATCTATCATGACACACGATTTTTATGAATATATGAAAGAATAAAAAGATCTTTTTATTTTTTCGTTCCTATTCTTCTTTCTTAAAGAGGGGACTTAAAAAAAAAGGATTATTTCGTTCCTGATAGTCATTTTTTTAATCTGTGGATAGGAGGATACTCTGGATCGGAATCGTGGGGAGTACTGCTTGATCATTTCTACCAACTTAAAGCCCCGATTAGGATTCTTTTTTTTTTTATGCAAAAAAAATATCCTTTTGTTTTGGATAATTTACCTAAAGAATCTCCATTACTAATCCTTTATGTATTTTTGTGTTCCTAACCATCCACTCATTTTTGTTCAATCACACGTTATGGTAATACATAGAAACGATAATGAAAATTCTACACGGTTGATCTTTTGAACCCGCTTCAAGACAGGATAACTAATCTCTCAATCTTGGGGTAAAGGTCTTGCTTATATTTCCTTTCTTTTAATTCTTGTACATAGGAAATGAGACTCAATCTTTTTACAGCTAATTTAGAAGCTGTTTTGTTTCACTCATATAACTATCGGATTTAGTTCATCGGCTTGCATGATGAATAAAAAATGGAGATATCTATTCAACTTATTTACTAAAAATAACGGAATAAAAAAAGTTTATGTTTAAACGAATCGCACGTAGAGATATTGATAACACACAAAGAGTTAATGGTATTTCATAACTAATCGATTGAGCATCAGCTCGTAGACCACCTAAAAAGGAATATTTATTATTTGACCCATATCCTCACATAAGAAGTCCAACGGGAGCAATACTTGAAATGGCAATCCATAAAAAAACACCGATATTGAGATCAGATAAAACAAGGTGATAGCTAAAAGGAATTACTAAATAACTTAGTAAAATGGATATAACTGCTATAGATGGGCCTATACTGAATAAACGAGTATCTCCTCTAGACGGAAGAAGATTCTCTTTGAAAATGAGTTTTGTCCCATCGGCTAGAGCTTGAAGAATTCCCAAAGGACCGGCGTATTCAGGCCCAATACGTTGTTGTATTCCTGCCGATATTTCTCTTTCTAACCACACAATGACGAGTACCCCTATTGTGATTCCCAATACAAGAGTAAAAATAGGTACAAGCATCCATATGATTCCATAGATCTCGTTTAAGAATTCCAATCTGGAAAAAGAATTGATATCTTGTACTTCTGTTGTATCAATTATCATTTCAACGATCAACTTCTCCCATAATGATATCTATGCTACCTAGTATCGTCATAATATCAGCCAATTTCATTCTTTTAACTAACTGGGGAAGAATTTGCAAATTGATAAAGCCAGGTGGTCGAATTTTCCATCTCCACGGAAAACCGCTCTGATCTCCTATTAAAAAAATTCCCAATTCCCCTTTTGGGGCTTCAACTCTTACATAAAGTTCTTGCTTCGACAATTCAAAAGTGGGAGACGGTTTTTTACTAATGAATCGATATTCAAAATCATTCCATTCTGGATCCTTTTCTCTATCAAAGGATCGGATTTCTAAATTCTCATAGGGACCGCCCGGAATTCCTTCTAGAGCCTGTTGAATAATTTTTATAGATTCCGTCATTTCACTGATTCGGACTAAATAACGAGCTAATGAATCCCCCTCTTTTTGCCACTGGATTTCCCAATCAAATTCGTCGTAACATTCATAATGATCAACTTTACGAAGATCCCATTGTATTCCGGAAGCTCGTAGCATTGGTCCTGATAAACCCCAATTTTTTGCTTCTTCTCCGCTAATAATGCCCACTCCCTCAACTCGTTCTAAAAAAATAGGATTTCGTGTAATAAGGTTTTGATATTCAGAAACCGCTGTTAAAAAATAATAACAGAAATCCAAACACTTATCTAGCCATCCATGAGGTAGATCGGCCGTGACTCCTCCGATACGAAAATAATTATGCATCATTCTCATACCGGTGGCAGCTTCGAATAGATCATATACTAATTCTCTTTCTCTGAAAATATAGAAAAAAGGAGTTTGTGCACCAATATCTGCCATAAAAGGGCCAAGCTATAATAGATGAGAAGCTATACGACTCAACTCTAACATAATTACTCTGATATAACTGGCTCTTTTAGGTACTTGAATATTTCCCAACTGTTCTGGACCATTTATAGTTATTGCCTCTGTGAACATAGTAGCTAAATAGTCCCAACGTGTTACATAAGGCAGATATTGTATAACTGTTCGGTTTTCCGCAATTTTTTCCATCCCTCTGTGTAAATAACCCAATATTGGCTCATAATCAATAACATTCTCACCGTCTAAAGTAAGGACGAGGCGAAGAACACCATGCATTGATGGGTGGTGAGGTCCCATATTGACCATCATGAGGTCTTTTCTTGTAGTTGTTCCATTCATAGGTTATTCCTCGATTCATTCTTTCATAAATTGCTGAAAACAAACAGAAGTTCATCAAAATTTAAGATTCAAGATCTAATAAATCAAATAATTCAAGTTACTTCTTTAAACGAGTTTTTGATTCCCGAATATCCAGTTGACTAATTAATTCTTTATAACAGACTCTATTTTTCTTTGAAAAATAAGACAGCAGCCGTTGGCATTTTCCCGGGATTTTCCGTAGACCTCTTTGAGATAAATAGTCTTTTCTGTGAAATTCCAAATGGGAAGTAAGTCTTCGTATCTTATTGGTGAAACTAACTATTTGAAATTCAATAGACCCCCTGTTTTCTTTTTTCTCTTCTTGTGAAATAACTGAAATGAATGAATTTTTTATCATAAAACGAAATCTTCTATCCTCTTTTTTTAATAATAAAAAAAAAGAAATAAATTTTACCGATCAGTAAGAATAATGACAGTTTGGTATACACAAAAATCTTAATTTCTTTAATTATCAAAATTTTATCAAATAAAATGAATTAATTCAATTTATTTTTTGGATAGGAATATGAAAGGATGATATATTTCTACACTTCCAAAATAAAATAAAATTTGAACTAACTTTAATAAAATAAAAAAACAAAGAAGAATTTTTTAATTCATTTATAAATCGATTTTTGATTCATTTATAAATCTAATGGATATTGAGACATCGAGTCTATTAGTATAGTATTCATGTATCAGAATGGAATGTGTGCATCTCTTTCTTTGATATATCCAATATGGGAGTCTGTGAGATAATGTAAAAACATATCATTAATGAATTTGAAATCGCGGATACATATGTATCCTTACCATACTGAAACGGCTTCCATTATTGGTATCAAACCAATATCGATTCATACAAGCTAAATCTTCTAATCGATAATTCGGCCAAAGAAAGAACTTTAATTTAATTATTTTTTTTATCTTTATTAAAACGTTTACTTTTATACAAGATTTTACCCCATTTTTTGTTTTTGACGTTATTGCACATAACATTTCGAGTCCGTGAATTGAAACAAATTAGAATTCTTAATTCTCTACGCCGTTTAGTGGATAAAATTGTTTCAGGAACAAACAAATCATAATCATTTTTGTTTCGATTTTCAATCATTCTTTGATGTTTTATAAGGGATTTCTCAAAAGGGTTCTTATCAACATACTTTCTTTCTCGGTATCTTTGATTAATTAGGGACTTATTCTTATGAACTAATGAAATATTTATAGTTTGATACATAATAAATTGCCCATCATTTTTTATCGACAAACGAACTGGTTCGATAATTAATATTCCTTTTTTTATCAATTCGTTAAGAGTTAAATCCTTTTGAATCATCAGAATATCTAAACTCATCTCTCCCCTTTGAATAGAGGATATAGCAATTTCTCTTGGATTTATCAGTCTAAGCAGGAGACAATATACTTTGATATTATTGATTATTTTTTGATTGAAAGAATCATCCCATCTTAATTGAAAACGTAAATATCTTTTTAGGAAGAAATCAAGCTCTGCTTCCGTGTTGCTGTTGTATTGTTTTTTCTTTCGACGTTTTCTTATATCTCTATTTCGGCTCGCATAATCTTCTTCAATATCTTTTTCTTGGTTTGAGAGAACTGATCCAAGATTGCCTTGGTTTTGTGCATCTGATTCAAGATTCTCTTGGCCTGTAGATTCTTTTTCTTCGTAATTTCGATTTTCTAATTCAATAGATTTTTTATCATTCGATAATAGAAGAAGATCTCCCTTTTTCTTTCTAGTGATGTTTTTATTTTCACTAAAATTTTCATTTCTATTAAAATGAAAAAGAAGTAATTTGATTGGTATGATCCACGGTTTAATTTTATATGTATTAAAAAGTAGTACAAATTCTGGGAAGAACCAAAGTTTCATATTTGATATGGGAAGACTTAGTATTTCTTCATTCATTCCCATCCAATCAAAAAGGTTTTTTTTTTTTTGATTGGATGGATTGATTTTGTGATCTTTAGAAATTGAAAGATAAAAAAGGCCTTTTTTATCAATTAGTTGATAATTATTAATCCCATTGTTAGTATTTTTTTTACTATGAGTAGCGATATCGATCCAAGACTCAATATCTACTTTATTTCTAAGATAAAAATGGAAAATTCTCCAATCAAAAAATTTTCTATCTGGAAATTTTTCAAGATTCAGAATATCATTTTCTCCTAGATAATTAGGGATAGGGATCATACTTCCTGGTATATGAAATAATTTTTGTTTATCTATATTGTAATTATAAGGAATCTCTTCTTTTTTATTTATACATAATGGTGATACATAAAACTTAAATAAAAAAAAAGGTGCTTTTAAACCTTTATTTAACTATTTTACCCTTAGTGAAAAACAAAAATGAGAATTACAAAAATTTAAAATTACATAGAATTAGATTTACCCTTTTTCTTATTTCTTAGTTTTTGAATATTTTATTATAGTTAATGTTATATATATCTACTGTTATTATTTTTTCAAAAGAAAAATTATCATATAGAGATTTATGAATACATTTTTCATTAAGATTTGGATATCTAATAGCTAGGTTTCAAACATAGATGACTAAGCACATTTGAAAAAACATAAGAGGTATATTTGCTATTCGCTTTATAACTTATTATTTAATTTATCTTTGTTAAAAATCTTCATCCCCAATAGCATGATTATTACTTTTCTATAAGGATTATTATTAATTTATCTTTGTTAAAAATCTTCATCCCCTATATCATGATTATTACTTTTCTATAAGGACGAAGTAGAATTGGTTCCTCCTCTTGAGTTATACTATAACTAGTTGGAAAAGAGAAATTTATGATTACCGATGTCTTATGTCTCTATAGAGTTTAAATAATAGATCATTGTATATTGAGCCCATGTGGAAAAGAACGTCTTGGCTTGTAGGAAATTGGTTCAATCCTAATTGGATTCTACACAATAGTGCCCATTTGATGACCTTGACAACACAATTTTATTTGTATTTTATAAAGAATAGTTGCATGTAAGCTGTAGCATCCTAATCTTATCACCAAGAAAACATGCAAGTCAATGGCTAAAAATTAAAAAAAAAGAATAATAAAAACAGAGAACAATTCCATTTGACATTCCTAAACCTGCTTTGGTATCTTTTGCTTTAAATCTGGGCACCCAATTGCGTATTTTCACATCGGACCATTCAGATCCATATCAGTAGTGACTAGTGTGTGCATACTTTTCAAAGGTGATCCATACTTTTTCTTTTAACCTTCATAATAATATCATGGCCTGCGAAGAAGGGAAGAGGCAGATTATGTGGATGCAAATAGAACAAATTGAAGTGGACATAATCGTTTTCTTTTGCTTTGCCTTTATTGATTCTTTTTTTTTTTTTTCGAGGTAAATGCTTTGCCTTTACTTCCAGTTCATAATGCAACGTCAAGGACTGCTTTATACGTGTCAATCAATTACGAGCAAAAAGATTACATCATAATATGAATAAATATTTTATAATATATTTAGTATGCAGAATACAGAATCGTAATTTTAGGTTTTATTTTTTTTTAGGTGTGAATTTGAAAGATAAAGTTATGATTTTTTAAAATTATTATTCAACTTTTAAGTAGATTTTTTTTTAACTTTAAATAGGTAATTATGATTTTATTTCGATTATTTTAAATTTTTATTTTTAAATTTTAAAGGAATAATTGTGATTTCATTCCAATCATTTTAGTCCACTCTAAATTGTTCTATTTCGAATATTTTTACGTACTAAATGTGTCATTAAAATTCATTATCAATATTTAAATTCATGTATTGAGTTCGAACATCAATGTATTACATAAATCAAATAAAAAATTTAAAATATATCACAAACCTAATGGGGCCAGCATGAGGCCGAAGTTATAACTTGGTTTCACTAAAAGAAATAGTAAATTTAATAAACAAAAATTTAACTTGTTGCATACTTAATAATTTCAAATTTTAATATAATAAGACACCTAAAAATCTGATAATCATTTCGATGTTGTCCTTTTTTATGTAGAGCAGCTTGACTTTTTTCTTTATCTTTTACCTTCCTTTTATTATTTACAAGTGAAACAACAATAAGGTGAAAAATGGGTTATCAACAAATTCATTAAAATTTACGAAGATTGTTTTTTTTTTCTTTTTTTTTCACGTTTTTGTAACTGATTGATACTATAAGAAATTTGACTTCTTGCGGTAAAAAATCAAACATGACCTTCCTGAAATTTACTTGAAGACTAAACAATTGAATTGAGGCTCAAAAAGTGAAAATCACATTTAAAACTAATATAAACTAAGTGACACCCTTGTCTAATACAAGCCAACGGTTTAGCATGTTGGTTGGCTTGTTGTGATTGTCATTGTTTCGTTGATCATTCATGTTTTCATTTTGGAGCATGATACTTGCTTTCTGATAAAAGGTCTTGGCTTGTTATGAAAATTATATTTATTTGTCATATGACTCGTGGTCTGAAAGCTATTCTTACCTTAGTGCGGAATGGGTAACATTACTCCTTTCTCATTTTTTAAATATTAATGTAAAGTTAAGCGATTAAAAAAAGAAACTTTATGTCTCCATATACACATATGTTAAAAAACCCTACTACATGGATGAACCTGTCAATTAATTTTTCAAATAAATACAAGATTTCTTTTGGGCATTAGAGGGATTTAGATTCTATGTTCATGGTCTAGACTACATCAGTTCACGAAGGCATTGACTGGAAAAGATTCATTAGATAATATCTGTATGTGTATGTACATATAAAATATAAATACCAGTCATAATATGGTAATGATAATGTATAATTTATCTAAAAAGGAATTGTCACGTATATATATGTATAATATGTATTATCGAATAAATATATTCTTAGGATTGGCATTATGATGGCCATAAGGCTAAGATGGCTTTTTTTTTTTTTCTTAAAGGTATAATATACAAATATAAAAGTAAAGAGTATCAATAGAAATACAAAATAATGACATAGTGCTAATTTAAATTAGAGATTTGAAACAGAGTTAACTATCCAACCATCTATTTTCCCGAAATAATAGGTAATAAATTATTCTAATTTGATTGAATATTTATTATATTTATCAGACTAAATCATATCTATTGGCAATATTATATATATTGGGTTCAGCTGTCCGGCATATATAGAGAAATTACTATATAATTTGGAACCTATAATATAAAGAAAGCGAGTTCCAAACATGATCTAAGTAGGTATCATTGGTTTAAAGTCCAAGAGGCTCCAATGCTCACTTGACATCAGGTCGTGCTTATTGGACTCAATACTCGTTGGTGCCTGAGTCGACCAGGCTCGGTGGGTACGTAGGCCAAGAACTTTTTAGTTGGCCCTATCCATCAGCCCAAGGGTCTTTTTTGATGTTTTCTGGAGAATATTTTACACAATGCTTTATCAACGTTCATGACAGTCTACTTTTGGTGCCTTAAAACCTATCTAAAAATTATACTCAAAGGTTGTGTTACCGGTAGGAAGCATGATTTACTTTGTCCTTGACATCTGTTTGCCTTATCTTTTTTCACACCTCTGCTGTTAGTACTTGCCTTAGATTTAGTGTATGTACAGTTTTGGATTTCCTTATAATGGACTTCCTTATAAGATCATCCGTCTCCTTTTTCAGCTACTTGATTATGAGGAATGAATACCCTTCAATCTTAGAAAGTTTAGCACCATTTCCTAATTTCAAAGGTGAGAATAAATTTCACTCCATCCTTTTTCTAACCTGTATACATTATTCCCATCTGCATGCTGGGCATTGACATCATACTATCAAGATCTACCGAACAGTAAGTGATAAGCATCCATATCCATTATATCACAATAAGCCTCATCTTGGTAACTACCAATGAAAAAAGGTACTTTGTAGTGCTTTTTACTCTCAATCTTCTCTATTGCCTTGATCCATCCAATGATATATGGGTTAAGATGTTTCTTTATTAGTAACTGTAACATTTGTGTAGCCTCCTTACCTATGATATTCTCACAACTACCGTTGTCTACTATCAATTCAAGGATTTTTCCATCAATTGTGCATCTAGTATGGAACAATTGATGCTGCTGAGTTTTATCTTCTTGCTTCGGTGTCAGCGTCAACTTCTTAATTACTTAAGCCTACTCATCATATTCATCTTCATCCTAATAATACTCATCACCTCTATCAGGCTCACAACAAATTCCATCCTCTTCATCTCTCTCTATTAAGTTAACCCCTTTCTATTAGGATACTCATTAGATTGATGTCTTGGTTGATTATTGATAGAATAAGTAAGTGCACATATCGATTAATGTAATATAGTGAATTAATTACGAATGTCATCTCATATAGACTACAATTACTAATATTAACTAGGACTTTATTATTTAATTATCATATTAAAATGTATTAATCAACTAAGAAATTCTAATTGTTTAGCTAATAATGATTAAAGTAATGGAAAGAAAGTAGATGTACCAAAGAGTTTGAGTTAATATCGTAAGGATATGTATCTAGATTTAATTTCCCCATAGAATCATATATAACTTATTAGAATTAATTTCAATTTCATGTTTTATTTTCTTAACCATAAGAATTCTGTAATCAAATTAATATCTTTTTTAAGATTATTAATTTTAATCTTAGGTTGATTAATCAAGATTTGTCTTTAATTAAAATTGCTAAAATTGCATTATTGATCTTTGAATTCCTTAATTAGGTTTGACCATAATTTGAAAGATTTATATTATCTTATTTCTAGGTTTGCATGAAACTCTTTTCAATTATGTTAGATCTAATTGTACAAGTGATTTCTCAATCTACTCATATAATATCGATAATTAAAAAAAAAATTGATACTCTAGAAATATCAAAGTCATACAATGAACAATATGCATAATTGAATTAAGACAATAAAAACTCCATTGAATAATAACTGAAATAAAATCACATAATAATTCTAGAGTTCACAAATCTAGATACTAGAAGAAATTAAGCTATTATTATGAGATAAAATCTGACAATAAAATCAAAATAACTCATAATGGAAAGAAAAACCTTTGTAGAAATATGTTCTTGCACTTTTGAAGTATATGATTTGATCTTCAATATTCTTTAACTTCAAGGAGTTCTTCTCTTCGTCTACTTAAAAACTCTCTCCTTTTTTCTGTCAAAGCTCTCTCTCTTTCTTCTTCCTTTCGTTTAGGTTTTATATCTAGTATTTATATTACATAGCTATCAACTCAACATGACCCTTTAGCACAGTCATGTGTTAGGTCGTGTTTAACTTAAATCTTTCAAACGTATCCAGATCTGGGGAAGATACGGCCAATACGACCCCAACACGGTCATGTTGTTAGGCTGTGTTGCACTTAATTCAACATGGTCATGTTTGGCTTGTATTGCTTCGAAAGTTACACGATTATTAACATGGTCGTGTTGTTTCTTCATGTATCATTCTGATTTTTCTTTAAAATCAACATGACCATGCTACTTAATTGTGTTGATCTTCAAATGCACAAAATTTCTTCATTTTAACTTTGAATCAAGTGAAACTTGACTCATTGTCTTCCCTTATTGATTAAAGATTACATTAATCCTGAAATTAAAATATTATTCAATTAGATAGTATATTTCTTTAAAATTCTTATAATTTTAATGAATTCATTAAAAATCTTGTTTATAAATATATTCTATTAATCATCTATCAATTACAACGATAGCACTTCCTTAATATGAGCTTTGCATAAGGGTTGTTCTGCCTTTGTGTAACTTTTGTCTTAGCTAGTTTCTTGCCTGTTATTTTCTCTTCTTTGTTATCACTAACTTCTCTTTGCATCTTTAAGGTAGTCTTATTCTTTTGAACCGCGGGTTTATTCACTCTTAGCCCGAATCTACTATTACTAACATCAAATCTACTATTCTTCTCCTACAACATCCACTTAGCCCTAAGAGCTATATTTTTAGCCTCATTCAACGTATGATGAATATGTACCCCAAATTTGACCTTAATATGTAGTTTCAAACCATCTAAATATTTGACCACCTATTAACTCTCACTCTCCCTCAAGTCATTCCTCGTTGTTAATTGCATGAATTTCGCAGTATACTAATGCACAGTCTTCTACCTTTGGCGATATCTCTGATACTGCTGAAAAAGGATTTGCTTATAATCGGGAGGTAAGAAGTCTTGTTGGAGAAATTGCTTCATTTTATATCATGTCATCACAAGCTGTTTACCCTCACGATACCGCCTACTTTGGAGCCTCTCCCACTAGGTTGAAGCACCCCCTTTCAGTCTACAGGCTACTAATTTCACTCCTCTTTCCTCAAGAATTTCCATATATTTAAAGAATCTATCTATTTCACCAATCCAATCAATAAAATGTTCCATATTTAAATTATTGTTAAAGTTGGGAATGTCGACCTTCAGCTTAAATTCCTCGCCGTCTCTAAAGTTGAACCTACCATTGTTTCTCTTGTATTTGCCACCATCACCACCCCTCTTACATGGCCGTTTTTCCCTAAATAACACTTGGTCTTCCTCCTTCGAATCATCATCATATATTTGTAATCCATGATTTGTAGCTATAGGTCTAACAACAAGATCGCTACACGCATGCTTTGCCCTAGGTCACATCCCACCACCGTTTTTGTCTTTGTTGTCTTTGAATCCCATTTAAAGCATTGTTTTAAACGCCATAATCTCTGATCCATGTTATTCAACGCCACCCTTTGATCCTGCACCTCGATTCGTAGTGCTTCCACATCTTGAGTAACGTCTAGAATGTGACCACCTACTAAATTTTCGTCTTCTGACATTGTGGCAAGAATTTCCCACTTAGATACCAACTGATGCAGTGAGATAGCGTGAAACACACGATCAATCGACGATTAATCTCAAAAAACTAAAGAAAAGTAACAAACTCTCCTTAAGAGATGTCTCAAAACTGTTCTATTTCATAAAATATGAGATAAGATATGATAAGATGAATTAAAAACTAAAAGAATACTATAAAACCCCTAAAACATAGATCAATAAGGTCTTCGATATGGGTGTGTAGAAGCTTGTGTCGTGTTCTGTGGCATTTCGCTCTTGGACACCTTGGCAGATCCACTTGCACGAGCATGCTAGCTGGTGTGTCCATCAACATACCCCTTGACATGGCCGTATTGGCCACCATGCAAGCCTCCCCACTTCTCCACTCTCTTTCTTACACGAGTGCTCTATCTTGAATTATTTCGTGGTTTTTGCTCCGCATCAACCCTTGTGATTAGAATCGATATTTAATTGCTGTATGAATGGATCATATGTTTTTATGGATTTTAATTATTAATTTGAAAAGCATTAGCATCATATTTTTTTAAGTATTGCTCTTTATCGCATGCAAACATTACGAGCACAAATACCGTACCGCAATTTACTTGTAACAGTTTCATGGGTGCCTGGATAGACATGTCTATACAATGGACCATACAATATGAGTATGCAACCAAAAATGATCTCTAAGTAAAATTTTTATATAAATTATGGTATAACTTCTTAAATAGTGGTTTTATATAGAAAATTTTAATTACATTTAGATGTATTAATAGAATTATATATATAAAATAATAATTTATATAAAAACTTAATTTTAATCTTATATTAATAACTTAAACCAATAAAATCCTGCAAATCGACCGATTTGGGCACGACAATCTTGCGGATCAGCTGGCACGACGACAAGCACGCTTTGTGCTAAACATGAATGTGGTGTAAACTGCCCGGCACCTGCTGCTTCCCACCTTAGTCAATAGCCAGTTACTCAGCTAGATCCATAGATTTTATAATTATTAAGTTCTAAGAGCAACATCAAGTGAATCAATTCATAAAACATCATTTTTATATCTATGCTGGTAATAAGGAAATACCCCTTCCTACTTTTACTGAAAATTAACCATTTTTCTTTCTCAACAACACCGCAGCTTAGGAAATACTAAAATAAAGGCAGCAGAAAAAAAAGAAGAAGAAAATGCACGGAAGTATGGAAATAGATGAAAAGTATTCATTTGCCTCTAGTAAGTATCGTGAAACAGCTATTAATATTTTTTAATACATATTATTGGTTTAACAATTTCTCTCTCATTATAAACCATCCTACGAAAAATAACCCCAAAATTGATCATGTGTGTTTAAATCTCTAAATTCACAAAATTTGATTTCATTTTCTCATAATTTTTAAAACTATGTACATATCATACTAAAAAAGTATTAGTTATATATGAATATACTCTTTAAACTCTCAAATATGACTTTACCTCCCTATAACATTTGAAAATAATGTGCATATACTTCCAAAACTATAGCTAAAGACTATAAGTAGTAATAATTTTATTTATTTATTATTTATTTATTTTTTGTCTTTAGTGACAAGTTGAAGTATATGTGCAGATTTTCAAAATTTGTGGAGAGATGAAAACATGCTTTGTAAGCACAAGAGGTTTGTTTGCACATAGCCAATAGCTTTTAGATATATTTGTAATTTGCATTTCTTTTACTTGATTTCTTTCTTGTCCTAGTAGTTATTCTCAAAATACATCTATTGAATCAATTGAAGGTGAAAGTCAACCGTCAATGTCATGCCACCTTTAATTTTTATTTTTGATCTAAACATTGTAATATAAATTGTGGTTTAAAATGCCAACCAAAAGTTACAGTCGACCACAATTCTACTACTTGTGGAGCCATAATTGTGGCTTAGGAGTCTAGTAAACATATTATCCTAAGAACTTGTTCCGTTAAGGTCATGGAAAACCAATTTAGGGTTGCTATTCATAAATCTTGGCGAGGCTAATTACATGCATCACAACATTTAATAGCCAAATAGTTATTGTCAATTTTCAATTTCTAATCGTATAAGCACATAAAGTAAACAATATCATAACTATCACCTCTTTTTTACTTGCAAAACCTTTCCTGTAAGTCTCTCTTCATAATCTTCCTTGAATAATAAATTAAATAATTGATTTTCTAGTTGTTATTAAGTTGATATTTTAATTTGTTTTATTTTATTTCTTAATTTCTTAGTAATTCTTGTTTAAAATCTGTAACAACCTTTTAGTTTATTGTTAAATTCTTTCCTAGTTTTTTTTTTCTTTTCTTTTTTTTTTTTGGCCATAAAAATTCTTTCCTAAGTTATGTGCTTATTTATTGATGAAATTTGTGTTTAAAAAACAGGTCTAGACCAAAGGGATAGGAATTAAGGGTGGTCGCTTAGAGAATAGTAGGGGTGGTCGAACTTGCTATGCTCCTAGGGAGTGTCTTTGTTTCGTTTATCAATTTTACATAATCAAATTAAGTTCGTGTTCTTAAGTGTCTAATTAAGATTTTACCTTGTCAATTGTCTAATTAAGGTTCTTTAGAATTCAATTATAGATTCACTAATTCAAGTTTCTACCTTTTAATCATCTAATAATGATTCTTAGATTCCAATTTATATGTATTTTTGGGTTCTTAATTTTTATTTCACTAACTTTAATTCTGTTGGGGTATAGATCTAACACATATGGGTCTATACCAAGGGTATCCTAAGTATATGTAGTATACTTGGATGAAAGAATGTTAAGCTTGAAGAAAATTGACGAAATCAAGCGAAATAGGGCCTAGGCCGGCTCAAGGCCGCTGGCCTAGATTAGACCGCCACTGTCTTATAATATATAAGCTGCCGGCCTTTAACAACAAATTGTTGTTGTTGTTCTTCTTCTTTGAACGCCGGCTAAAGGCCACTGGCGTTGGAGTTCAAGGCCGCCGGCCTTTGTGCCTGCGTAAGTCCTAAGTCGGCTGTCAATTTTCGGACCAAATATATATAGTCGTATCCCTTTGTAGACTTAAGGGTGAAAACAGAACGAAAACAAAAGAGTGAAAACCTAAAACACAGGTGGGGTGATTCCAAAACCTAGAGAGAGTTCTAGAGAGGAAAACTCGTTGTATTTGATCCACCGGCTTATGGTGAGACTGTGTAATTCACCAGTGAGACTAGTGAAGAAGTGTGTAACCCATTACTTTGATAGTGGAAGAATTTGTGTGAGGTGGTCCCGTGGTTTTTCCCCAAATTGGGGTTTTTCACGTAAATCCTTGGTGTTGGTTGTTTTATTTCCGCATCTTATTATTGATTGTTTGTTTGTTTCAATTGTGAATCGCTTAGGCAAGAGGAAGGGATTATAACTTCTTTTCCTAACAAGTGGTATCAGAGCACTAGGTTTCAAAAAGAAAATTAGGGTTTCGTTACAAATTGTATTAGGGTTTTGTGTTTTCAATCACATACATGACTGAATCTTCAGGTACGATGATTAAACTTAACTCCTCTAATTACTCTATCTGGAAGTTAATGATGGAAGATCTGTTATACTACAAAGATTTGTATTTGCCTTTGGGTGGTGATGTTGTAAAGCCATAGGATAAATCTGATGCAGAGTGGTTGATACTACATAGAAAAACTGTAGGGTATATTAGACAGTGGGTTGATCAGAGTGTGTATCATCATGTTACTCAAGAGACTAGGGCTAATGTTCTATGGAAGAAATTAGAGTCGATGTATGAGAGGCAAACTGCCTTGAATAAAACTTCTTTGATAAGAAGGGTAGTCAACTTGAAATACAGGGAATGCTCGAATATGTCAGAGCATTTGAATGATTTTCAGGGACTCGTGAATCAACTGACTGCTATAAAGCTTGTGCTTGAGGATGAGATCCAAGCACTCCTATTGTTGAGCTCATTACCTGAGAGTTGGGAAACTCTTGTAGTATCGGTTAGTAATTCAGCTCCAGATGGAATGTTGACCTTGTCTATGGTTAAGGATAGTTTAATCAATGAAGAGGCCAGAAGGAAAGATTTGGGTACTGGTTCTGATTCTAGGGCACTTGTCACAGACAAGTATGATAGGAGGGGTAGAAGCAAGAACAGAGGAAAGAATGATAAATCTGACAAAGCAGATAAGTCAAAGGGGAGATCCAAGTCAAGGGGTAGGAAGAACATTAAATGTTTTTATCGTGACAAGCCAGGACATTACAAGAAGGAATGCAGACTGTGGAAGAAAAAGCAAGGAAAGGGTGATGATTTAGATGAAGACACCACTGTAGAAGTAGATGGTGAGATAGTGGTTATATGGGATGAGGGTTGTATTAGTCTTGCAGGTTATGACAATGACTGGGTAGTTGATTTTGGTGCCTCTTTTCATGTGACAGCACATGGTGAGTTTTTCTCATCCTACACTGCTAGTGATTATAGCAATGTTAGGATGGGAAATAATGAAATCTCAAGGATTACAGGCATTGGGAATATCATCTTGGAAACTAATACAGGGTGTAAACTCGTTCTCAAGGATGTGAGACATGTACCAGATATCCGCCTGAACCTGATCTCAGTAGGAAAATTAGATGATGAAGGCTTTTACAGTTATTTTAGTGATGGTAGTTGGAAGCTCACCAAAGGGTCTCTGATTGTAGCAAAAGGAAGAAAGGAAAACACACTTTACTTAATGCCAGCAAAGCTAAGTAAAGGTGAATTGAACTTGACTGATGATGCTACTATAGAGATGTGGCACAGACGGTTTGGGCACATGAGTGAGAAGGGGCTCCAGATGCTTATGAAGAAGAAGCTTTTACTAGATTTGAAAGGTACTTCTTTAAAACCATGCACTGACTGTTTTGCTGGTAAACAACACAAAGTTAGTTTTTAAAGAAATACACCCAGTAGAAAAGCTCATATATTAGATCTGGTTCATACAGGTGTGTGTTATATGAAGGATTTGACAATGGGTAGTGCAATGTATTTTGTTACATTTATTGATGACTACTCTAGGAAGCTTTGGACATATGCCTTGAAGTCCAAAGATCGGGTTTTGAATGTATTCAAATAGTTTCACTCTAGAGTGGAGCGTGAGACCAGTAGGAAGTTGATATGTGTCAAGGCTGATAATGGTGGGGAGTATAGAGGCCCGTTTGAATAGTACTGTGTTGGTCATGGGATAAAACTGGAGAAGACAGTTCTAAAGACACCACAGCAGAATGGTGTTGCAGAAAGAATGAATCGCACCATCACTGAGAGAGTGAAGTGTATGTTATCTTAGGCCAAGTTGCCTAAGTCATTTTGGGGTGAAGCTATGAGAACAGCTGTTGATTTGATAAATCTTTCTCCTTCGTATGCTCTGGATGGTGATATCCCAGAGAAGGTCTGGATAGGTAAAGACATTTCTTACAATTACTTACGAGTGTTTGGTTGCAGGACTTTTGTGCACATTCCAAAGGATGAGAGAGCAAAGCTTGATGCCAACTCCAAGCAATGTATTTTCCTTGGATATGCACATGATGAGTATGGGTACAGATTGTGGGATCCTGTTGATAAGAAGATTATCGGGAGTAGAGATGTGGTTTTCATAGAAGACCAGACAGTTATAGATATGGAAAAGACTGAGAAGCCAGCATCCTCAAGTCAGATTCCCACAAATGTAGATCTTGTACCTTTATCTGATCTTATTGATGGAAGAACTGTGGAGGACACAGGTAATGAGTTATAAGAGCCACAGCAACAGGCTGAGGTGAGGAGATCTTCTAGAGATAGAAGACCATCAGTGAGGTATAGTCCAGATGAGTATGTGATGATTACTGATGGGGGAGAACCTGAGTGTTATGAGGAAGCAATGACTCATGACAAGAAGAAAGAATGGGTAAAAGCCATGCAAGGGGAAATAAAATCCTTTTATGAGAGCAAGACCTATGAGCTAGTTGAACTGCCTAAGGGCAAGAGACCTCTAAGAAATAAATGGGTGTACAGATTGAAGACTGATGAAAGTAGCTCATAGCCAAGGTATAAGGCAAAGCTGGTTGTGAAGGGATTCAGTCAAAAGAAGGGGGTCGATTTTGAAGAGATTTTTTCACTAGTGGTGAAGGTGTCATCTATCAGGGTTGTGCTCAGCATTGCTGCTAGAATGAATCTAGAGGTTGAGCAGATGGATGTGAAGACAACATTCCTTCATGGTGATCTGGAGGAAGAGATTTATATAGAGCAGCTTGAAGGGTTCAAGATCAAGGGGAAGGAGAATCTTGTTTGCAGACTGAAGAAAAGTTTATAAGGACTGAAACAAGCTCTAAGGCAGTGGTACAAGAATTTTGAGTCATTCATGATTGATCAATGTTATATTAGGACTGCTACAGACCATTGTGTCTTTATTAAAAAGTTAACCAGTGGTGAGTTTATTATATTGCTACTTTATATAGATGATATGCTGATTATTGGCAGGGATGCCAAGCAGATCAAAAAATTGAAGGTTGCATTGAGTAAGTCTTTCTCCATGAAAGACTTAGGACCCGCTAACCAAATTCTGGGTATGAGGATTATTAGAGATAGGAAGAGCTAGAAGTTGTGGTTATCATAGGAGAGGTATATTGAGAAGGTGTTAGAGAGATTTAACATGAGCAAAGCAAAAGCTGTTTGCTCTTCACTTGTAGGTCACTTCAAACCGAGTTCAGCTCAGTGTCCAAAGAGTGAGGCAGACAAGGAAGATATGAAGAAAGTCCTATATGCTTCAGCAGTGGGAAGTCTTATGTATGCCATGGTGTGTACTGGGCCTGACATTGCTCATGTTGTAGGTGTGGTGAGTCGCTATCTCTCAAATCTAAGCAAAGAGCACTGGACAACAGTTAAGTGGATTCTTAGATATCTCAGGGGAACTTCCAGATTATGTTTACAGTTATCTGCACTAGAAGGGTTTTCAGGTGCTGACATGACTGGTGATTTGGATTCTAGGAAATCTACTTCAGGTTATCTGATTACTTATGCAGGGGGAGCAGTGTCCTGGAGATCGAAGTTACAGAAGTGTGTTGCACTTTCCACTACTGAGGCTGAGTATATTGCTGTAACAGAAGCCTGCAAGGAAGTCTTGTGGATGAAAAAGTTTTTAGAAGAGCTGGGTCAAGAGTAGGAAGAGCTGAAGCTGTACTGTGATAGTTAGAGCGCTATACATCTCAGTAAGAATCCTATGTTCCACTTCAGGTCAAAACACATTAATGTTAGGTATCATTGGGTTAGGGATGTGCTAGAGTCTAAACAGTTGAAGCTTGAGAAGATTCATATTGATGATAATGCGTTAGATATGATGACGAAGGCTCTACCCAAAGAGAAGATTGTTTGCTGCAGGAAGATTGCAGGGGTGATGGAACCCCCCATATGAGTTGGAGGGGGAGTTTGTTGGGGTATAGATCTAATACATATGGGTCTATACCAAGGGTATCCTAAGTATATGTAGTATACTTGGATGAAAGAATGTTAAGCTTGAAGAAAATTGACAAAACCAAACGCAATAGGGCCTAGGCTGGCTCAAGGCCGCTGGCCTAGATTGGACCACCGCCGTCTTATAATATATAAGCTGTCGGCCTTTAACAACAAATTGTTGTTGTTGTTCTTCTTCTTCTTCTTTGAACGCCGACTAAAGGCCGCCGACGTAAGTCCTAAGTCGGCTATTGATTTTTGGACCATATATATATAGTCGTATCCCTTTGTAGACTTAAGGGTGAAAACAGAACGAACACAAAAGAGTAAAAACCTAAAACACAGGTGGGGTGATTCCAAAACTTAGAGGGAGTTCTAGAGAGGGAAACCTGTTGTATTTGATCCACCGGCTTGTGGTGAGACTGTGTAATTCACTAGTGAGACTAGTGAAGAAGTGTGTAACCCATTACTTTGATAGTGGAAGAATTTGTGTGCGATCATCCCGTGGTTTTTCCCCAAATTGGGGTTTTCCACGTAAATCCTTGGTGTTGATTGTTTTATTTCCGCAACTTATTATTGATTGTTTGTTTGTTTCAATTGTGACTCGCACAAGCAAGAGGAAGGGATCAGAACTTCTTTTCCTAACAAATTCATATTTTCAAAAAGAACTTTCTATAGATCTTTAAAATTTGATGTTTTAACTAATTATCTCAAGTTATTTTATACTAAGAATTCATGACTCTATCTTTATAATCACATTTTCTATCGTCAAATATTCGTAATTTTAATTTTATTGATTTTAAATTCTTTAATAAGCTTGTTTCATCTTGATGTCAAAGATCAAAATCTAAATATTTCAAATTTGTATGATCTTATGAACTCTAATTGAACTCTAATTGCTATTATGAAGTAAATGCTTTACTCTACGAAAAGATTAAGGCCCTCTTTCCGTATCGCAGCAAGGAAAACTTGTTAAAGTGATTTATAAGAACAGAGTGGAGATCTATTTATAGAAAGATATAAGGTATTAGCTTTCCATGCTTATTTACTATTTTAATGAAAGTGATTTATTTTTCAATATTTTATTTTCCATTTTATCTGTTTTACCCTTACTTTCTTTTATTCCCATTCATACGTGACATATTATCATTTTATTTTACCATGGTAGCCTTTATTTTATTTTATTCTTGCTTAGTATAAAATCTTAAATCGACTCTATTTTGTAAAATTACTTCTAGTCCATTGATCTATTCAGAATATTAGTAAAAGAAGTTGAAATTTCGTAAAGAAATTTGTGGGAATTCTACGGATAGAACTTTGAAAGTTATTTTGGACTTTCCCACACAAATCCCATCATCACACCGAAAACCAAAGAGAGAGAAGTGCCAGCACAATCTCTTTTCAGGTGGAATAATTCATCTACACGTGAAAAAAGAAACGGAAATTGATAAAGAAGGCAGGAATTGTTCTTCGTTCGCTAAGTTGCCAAATGCAATACGACTATTATTTTCAGCTATGAACGATGCTCGCTGGCTTCTTTCACATTTCCAGAAGAGCATGTTTGTTCTTGTGGGTCAGATTTCAATGTCCTCCAATAATACTTTCGTTTTTTTTTTTTAATTTTTTTCCTATTTTAGGATTTATGTTTTTAAAAACGAGTTAAAATAGAATTTTCATTACTTATATGACTAATAAATATCGTTAAATCATGAAATGAAAAAAGAAAAACAAAATATTGGTTTTGAAATGAAGAAAACTAGAAAATCTTGTATCTAAAGTTTTTCATATTATTTTTATTTTAGATCTACATTTTTATATTTTCTTTTCTTTTATGTTTTCCATTTCTACACTTATTTTAATTTAATTTTGTTAAGTCCTGAAATAGAAAAAAAAAGAATAAATAAAAACATAAATCTAAAGCTAGCAAGTAGAAAAAACTTAAAATCTTTTACTATATTTTTTCTCCAATATTAATGCACCTAGCCGTGTGCTCTTCCAATCATATCTTACCGTATAAATGAAATTGTAAAATTTTCTTTTTCTAGTATGTGATGAATGGGGACATTATTGGAGTAAAACAGGAAAATTTTGTACTTTGAACATGTGGACCATTTCCAGAAATCTGAGTTGCAGCCTGCAGGGATAAGAAAGACACGTTAAGCAGTTCCATTTTGGTGTTATGAGTATGGCACACCAAATCAATGGACTGACACATGTTTAACTAAAAGTCAACTATTGCCCTATGTCTGGTGGCTATGTCACCCACCATTCTAATAATATAAGCCCATGTATTATATTCCCTGTCTCAATCTATCTTTTATTGCATCAATTCTCAAAGGACATTTTTAATCTATCTGGTATTACATTGCTTTTTAGTCCTAGATAAATTTGCAAAGCTTGGATGATAAAAGGGATTGACCATGGCGTACTGGCTAGCTAGGGTTAAATTTAAACTTTCTTGATCAAAGATTATAAGAGTAAATTTATTTTTATAAAAAAAAATTCACTTTTTCATGTCTTTATTTATATTGATGCATCCATTGATTATAAGAGTTCTTATTTATGCATGATAACACATGTTCAACCACGTAGTAATGACCTTACTTCATAAAATAGAATTGAGTGGAATAATTAAATGTGATTTTTAAAGTTTTTTGATTGTGTAATTGTTTTTGATATTATAATACAAATTAAAAAAATGGATTTATTTTTTTGTTCTTTTTGATTCTTGAAACTCCTAACCATCATCAAATGTCTATTAGTAGATAAATGAGAAGGTATTTTAGTTATCTTCAATTTCTTATCTCGTCCTCACCAATTACATATACACATCTAGATTAAAAAATTAATATGTAATTACAAAAACTTATTTTATTAGATCAAGTGTGTGTATGTGAATGGAGGACATGGTGGAGACAGGAAATTTGAAACAATAAATATTTATCTTGTGTCTTCATATAGGGAAAAATTTGGTATGAACATAGATTAAAGAAAAGAAATGAGTTTGTGGGAGTAAACACTAAAATAACAAAATCTACTACTAAACATTATCTAGTATTCCCACAGTTATATATACAATATCCCCCTTTTCTCCATTGACTTTTCGTTTTTACTTGGATATTAAGAGTCATCTCTCTCTCTCTCTCTCTCTCTCGATTTGCCATTGATGATCTAGCAAGCAATGGATGATGAGCCTCCAAGGAAACAACTCAAGCAAGCAAGAAATGACTCGGAAGGTTTCACTTTCTACCTTTTTTTTTATATATATATATTTTTCATAGAATCTCTATATACACATATACACCTACATTGTTTAGCAATGCAGTTATTTTTACTTTCATTTTATTTAATTAGAAGTAAGCAGCATTGAGTGGCAGTTGACTAAGATGACCGACCAAGAAGAGGATCTTATTTACAGGATGTACAAGCTGGTGGGAGGAAGGTACCCGTAATTTTTTTTTTTTTGAAAAATTTTCATACATCCAACGTGAAATTCTCAAAGAATATCAAATAATTGTCCTATTTAAAGTGGTATATGTTGAGTTTTCTTATATTTACATATAAATTGATATTTTAGTATAAAAGGTCTTAAACTTAAATTAAAATAATAATAAAAAAGTTATGATATGATAATTTTGCTCATATGTGAATATTCGAGCAGAGATTATGCATACCAAGTTTTAGAGAAGACTAAGACTTTAGAATTTCTTGTCTCATTTTGTTGTAACCATGTTAGTTCGAGTTAGCCAGTATTTAGTAATAATACCACATGTTCCAATAGTTTATGAGAAACTCTAATTACTCCCACAAGTGAAAAATTTACAACAGCAGTCTTTAATGTTGTAAAAATGTCTTCAGTTGCCTTCCTGTTTTGGAATAGGATTTTGATGGGTTTTTTTGAAGGCTTTCGTTATGGAAAAATGCACATGTACTTTGAATCATTGATTAAATATGGATACATTAACTCTTAAAGTTTAAAAGTGTGCTTTCACCATTTTTCTTTATTTTTAAGTTTAGTAATGATTTGAGAAATATACTTATATTTCAAAAAGTCACAACTAAAGAATTTAATAAATTTATCCCAATAATAATAATAATAATAATAATTTGTTAATGTGTTGGAAAAAAAAAGAGAATTTCTTGTTAGTTTTTTTAAACTTCTTGCTATCATGGTAATACATAATGTCAAAGTCATTCTATATTGTTAGGTTTAATTTTAGCTAAATAAGAAAAGAAGCTCTTGAAAGTCTAAACCATAGCCTTTTATAATTCCATCTTAAATCCATGTACTTTCATAATTTCATTCAATTTCCGACCCTACACACACACACACACACACACTAACGTAAAGTACAATTTGCATTAGCTTTATGTACGAAGTTGACTATCTCACCAGCAGCAGAGAGATCATGAGACATGAGAGGTTAAACGTACCGATAAATATGGGCACAGGCTGCCCCGATATACTAATAACTGGTGGGTCATAAGTCCTCTAAACGTAGAACTGCAATTGGGCCGTCCCTAGCTGGTTAGGATCCGTTCATGAGACTTGACCTATCGAATCAAATTATTTATTTAATTTCTTAAGTTTTAAAACCAATGACTTCGAGCACAAGAACGAGGAAGTTTTAGCTCCTTTTATGGTCAAGTTGAAAAGGATTTGTTTTTCCTTTTATGTAATACTATGCTAAACCTAGGCTGTGATATTAGCATTTTGAAACAAAAAAACTAACAAGAATTTAAAAAGTTAATCTAATATTATTAAAGAATAAAAATTTGCTGTTGATAAAAATTCATATATATTGAACTAAATTAACACTAAAGATATATTTAATTCTTGTTTGTTAAAAACAGTATATTAAATGTTTTGAATAAAAAGACTTCTTTCTTAATCGATATGGAACAAGTTTAAATTTTCATTATAAGTCAATTTTATGCTTTGTTTTTTCAAAATTTTTAATTAATTTTTATTTAAGGTCTCGACTTGTAAACATGTCGGATCCCTCCAAAGGGTTAGGACCAACCCCTGTTGGTGGAGTCTTAGTCATGAACTTGGCGAATTGTGATCAAGACATAAAGTAGACTTGTCTCGTGCTATTGTTTACAATCTCGAAATTGTTAGGGAATCTCAAAGGTGCTAGTCACTCAAAAAGGGGGGCAAGAAAACAAAGAGCAATTGATATTTTGCTCCAGTTGCCAATTTATGATGGCAATTTCTATTTTTCGTAAGTATATTGTTGTGTCATTCTTGTTGTAGTTACAACTTGTACAAGATATATAAAAAAACCAATGCAAAATATACTTCAGTATTATATTATGCTTAGGTGATTGAAAAGTGCAGGCAAACTTTAGGAGTAGAGTTTTTATGTAGAATTGACATTGACATGAATTTGAGACAATAAAATATGAATCTGGCCCATAAACATGAATTGCCACCTCCTATTGATCATGAGCGTCGTTATCTAATTGGAGTCCCTAAATTACAACTGGTCCGGTAATAAGGATGAATCCCTATCTATTCTTTATTCCTTTTTGCCTTTGTTGCATGCTATTGGTTGACCGATTTGCAAAATGTGCATATCCTCCCACTTGTACTCCCAATGAATGGCAAATTTGGAATTAAAAACTTTTCATTTATGCATTACAGTCTAGGATAATGTTGCAAATACTAATTGAATTTTGGTTAAAAATTCAATTTACTATTTAAACTTTTAGTTTGTTAAATCTAATATTCAATTGAAACTTTGCATTTCATTATTATTATTACTATCGGTGGTAGATAATGTATCACCTTTCAACCAATGAAAGACACGTGTCCCATGTGTAAAAAAAATTTCTAGCATACGTGTCAAAACAAATGAAATTAACTTTACTTTAGTGTCTTCTTTTCCCCCCAAATTGAGTCCAGTATTGTTGTGTTGGAATGTTTTTACACGTGGGACATGTGTTCTCACTTTGATTTGCTAAAAGGGGCAACCAAACAAATAGATGTTACATTATGTATAGTAAGTAGTAACACGCGTGAAATTTCAATTGGATACTTAATTTGCTAAATTGAAAGTAAAAATTCAGGTAGTATTTGAAACATTGGCTTATTACATTCCTATGAAGAGCATCAGTTTGTAGTTTGCATACTTTGGGTTGGTCAAACTATTAATTTCTAGACATATTGCAAAAAGCAGATGGGAGTTGATAGCGGGTCGAATACCGGGCCGCAAAGCAGCAGAAATCGAGAGGTATTGGATAATGAAACATGACGAGGCATTTGCACAGAAGAGAAACGAGCCTTGTTTCAAATTAATGATTGTTTAGGCTCCTTTGAACTTTCCTTTTATGGGCCTCCATGTGCCGGACATTCTATGTACGGAGACATTTCATCATTTAAGAGAAAGCCTACTTGCATTTGGTACTTGATGCTCTCTCTTCTTCATTTTAACTCATGTGATAATTTCTTGTTTTGTATGTAGGGAGCCATTTGAAATCCAACAACAATTGTTTGTATGGTTTTGTTTTTCATATTTGGATTAAATAGATGAAGCCAATAGGCTACCAAAATTGCGAATTTTGGATTAAAAGAAGTAGTAGTTTCATACAGTTTACCTTTTTTTTTTTTTTTTTCTCACACTACCAAAGAAAATTTTAGATAAAAATAGGTTGATAGTAATGGAATCATAGCCATCAATCTAGGGTTTGAAAACCCAATTTGAAGTACCAATACTTCTCAATAAGAGTCGATGAGTATCAGTATGGAAGAATAAAAGTTTACCATACCAATAAGTAAAGATGAATCCCTCTCAAGGGAAACGATAATCTCATGTACTAGATAAAATAAAAGGAACAAGAAAAATAATAGATGTAAGGACTAGACATAATAAAGACAACTTATTTTAGAAAACACTGGTAACAACCAAATATTTAGCTGTCATCCCGCCTTATGGCTTGATAACACATGACTCGTGGTGGTGGATATGTGATGATGGTGGATCCATGTATTGGAAAATGGTGAATGTATGAATGCTTCAACGAGATATTAAGGATTTATGGATGGAGAGATCTATAGTTGTGGATTAGCAAATTGGCATTGGTGGAGGTAGAAAGAAGGTTTAGAAGCGAGGCTAACCATAGAGTTAGAGTTGGCAATCCCTATTGATAGATTGTGTTTTGTGTTTAGCTTTAAAAGGGTTCATGTTTTGAAACCTTGACTTGGTAGCATGATTTGATTATTAATCATGTTTCAAAACTTAAATTTGTAATTTGTTTCATTCAATTAGCATGTTTCATATCCAAATCAAATCCATTTATCAATTTAAAAAATTATAGAATGAATATATCATAACTATCAAATCTTTATTTAAAAGATATATTTCCAATATTATCATCAATTTGCTCAATGTTTATAGCGGGAATTATTTTGTAAACTACACTATTCCTTGAACAAATAACTTTCTATTTCTAGGTTAAATATATGGATAAGTTTGATAAAATATAATATTTCAAAAATTCAACCATTGATTTAAAATTTATGTACCATATGACCAACTTAAACATTTATAACATAATTATTTTGTAACTTGATCCCACAACATTACATGATTAACTTTAAACAAAAATTGATTAGCATTGACAATTTGGTTTATATTAAAAATTACCAAGTAATTTCACTAATGGGATCGAGACTCAATTGAGTGTTCCTAAATGAATATGTATAAAAAATGAAGCTTGAAATATATTGTGCCTTGCTTTCCTTTTTTAAGAATATTGAAAATTAGAATTTTGAAGGAAGTAAAGAGTTAAGAGTATTATTCTTATAGAATTAGAGTCAAAATAGATGAGGATGATATTTAAAGAGAGAACGAGTGATAGCAAGTAATGAGACCAATGAGGAAGAGTTAGCATCGGATGACACGAGAGAGAGAGAGAGAGAAGTGGAGAAGTGGATACTAAAAAAGAAACCAAAATAAGAAGATAGTATAGTATAAACCTAAATTATGTATATTATAAATATAAATCTTAAGTGGGCTTGTGGGTTAGGTCAGATATATGTATAAAACTTATTTATTAAAGGGGTACATACATGAGTTTAGATGTTTAACTTGAACCTAGACATGTTTATTGATGGATCTAAGTAGGTTTGGTCCATTTATGAATCATGACAAGTTTTGCTTATGGAAACTCATTTATACTCATATTGTATCATGTTTAAATTTGCAAATCAGATTCCTAGTCGTCAGCCCTATGTAAGACTAGGATATTTAGAGAAGTTATGTAGTAGTGCTCTACATCACCACCACCACCATCACCACTGCCACCACCTCCTCCTCCTTCCTTTTTTTTTTTTCTTTTTTCTTTTTCTCAATGGTGCTCCATGCTTTAATAATGTGTATTTCTACCAAGGATAGCTTGAATAAATTTTCTTTTCAATCTCCATTAATCTAAAAAATGAATACATTTTAACCTAAGACATTGTAACTTAGATCATTTCTAACTTTGCAGAAGATAACTAATCCAATCGTAATTTTAATATTACATGTTTAAATCCTCATTGTAACAGTGATTGGTCAAAAGGAAAGAGGATTTAAACATGAGGGTAAGTGACTAGGAGATTATTAAGTTTGTGATTGAAGGGAAATGTACATCCTTCTTCACAAAAGCTTATTATTTGTAGACAATACAAGATAATTAACATTCATTCAAATAATGATATTATCTAATGGATGTGATAATACCTTTTAGTTTGTGCTTGGTCCAGTCCTGATCATCTCTGCAGCATTCACAATTAACTTGAAGCAAATACAGTTCAACATGAGAACTAATGATTAAGTTTGCGAAATAAAATATGTATCGCAAAATGTATCTTTCAGATTTGGACATGGATAAAACGAAAGAATTATTCACCATGAGAATACAATATAGTCATTTCACAATATAAAATCAAGCTGATCCGATAATTTGCATTTGAAGTATATTTGACAATCAAGTAAAAGCATAGGGGATTCGGAGATGAGGGTTATATTATGTAGTATTAGTTATCTTTTTTTTTTTCCATAGGGGGTAAATTTTATAATGCATCATCAACGCACTACTACCACTATTACCATCTCCTCACAATCATCATCACTACTTCTGCCACCACCACCACCACTTTCAACATCATACCACCATCATCCTTATGAACTATAAGCCTACATTATTACCACGATGACCACTGCTATATGACTATTATAGACACCACATCTATGTCACCACCAACACACATTTGCATCATTAACATCACCATTGTTGTTGTAACCATACTACCACCACTATTAGGTTTGGTGATTTTTTACACGAAATGATAAAAAGCACGTTTATAAAGTTAAACACAAAACTAATTGGACATTTGACAAGAAAGAGACGATTGTGACATGAATAAGTACAATTATAATGTGAACTCATTATATCTAATCACTATTCAATTTTGTCTTTTTAGCTTTGACATGGTGTTGAACCACCGACACGAACTGCCATCCTAACCATTATTACCAACATCACTAGTATTGTCATTATTGTCATCACCATCACATTACTAATAGGTACTAATAACTTATAAGCCCACACCACCACCCTACGATAACTAAACTAGATGCTGCCACCAATACCATTGCTATTATTGCTAAATCACCACCACCAATACTAGTATCCTTACGACACCACCATCATATCGTTGCCACACTAGTGGCACCATTGCACAACACTTTTGCTACTATCTTCCTACCTTTACCATTACTGCTACTACTATTACTATAACCTTGCCACTAACAACTTCATTATTGCACCACCACTAGAATTACTATCTTATACAATCACCTCACCCTTGCACCAATATCAATACCAATACCAATACCAATACCAATACCACTACCACTAACATGACGACCACCGGCATTAACACCAACAACACAACACGACTAACGCTATCACCATAGTGTTTGTGATAATAGTGGTTCAATGTTGGTGGCAATGATGCAGGTAGTGGTGATTGTGGTTTGGTGGTGATGTAATAATGCAATAATGGTGGTTGTGGTGCTAGTGCAGTGAGGACAATGACAGTGTTGGTATGGGATTGTAGTGGCAAACTCGAACTTTTGAATTGAAATACTATGAAAATTTCTATAATTTTGTGTTAGTTAAGTTGTTATGATTGTCTTTTATGGGGATGATATAATTCATTATGCTTTTGAATTTACACTTATGTTTATCTTAAATGATTTTGTTATAATAAAAGTAGAGATTATAATAGATCTTGTTCCTTAAGGAAATGACAAAATCATCTCTCATGTACTAATGAAGTTCTATAAGTTTTGATAGTAAATTCATGAGTAAGAATAAATTTGAAGAACTAGCTTACAAGATTATGAAGAAATAATTGCATGGAGCATTATATAAGCTAGTCTTGTAAAGGACTTGTTATGTAAAAAGACATATTTTATAGCAAGTTCTATTACATTAGCATTGGATTTTTTACAATTAATTATCTAAATTTTATAAGTGTCAATTTACTACTTATAATTTTTTTGTGATTATTTATAGTACTTGAACGGGGTAGTTAATTATAAAAATTAACAAAGTTTAGATAGATAATTGTAAAAATAGATAAAGTTTAGGTAGTTAATTACCAAAATAGGCAAAATTTTGGTAGTAAATGGATACTTTGAAACTTTAGGTAGTTAAATTACAAAAATGAGCAAAATTTAGATACTAAATGAGACAATAACCCCATTAGCATTTGAGTAAGTTCTATGACCTATTTTGTCAAATTCTCAAGGAAACTTAGACAGTTTATATCATGAAGATATGTATCAAGTGATTATAGAAGTTCTAGGATAGACAAGATTTGGAAAGAAACATAAGGTATATCCAAATGATTTTCATAATGATCGAGAAAATAATATTGGAAAATTAAAAGCAAGGGGATTAACATTTTGGGTTAAGTTTAAATAGAAGATCGAACTTTTAAATAGTTAAAATAAAGAATTAACATTATCTTAAGTAACTAAAATAGAGGTTTCAACTTTCAAATAATTAAAATAGAGGATCAATATTTTGCTAGGTGGTCTAAATAGAAGATCCGTTACTATCTTGTAAACATGATTAGTGGTTCAAGAAGAAAATTTGTTATTATTTGCAATGGAACCATAATGAAATTTCCTATTTGAATTATTTAGTGTAACATTAGTTTTTATTTGAATCACTTCAAAAATTGATCTTCTATTTAAATTTAATTCCAAATATTGATCCACTCGTTTATAATTTTTTCAAACAATATTTTGAAAATATATTATTTTTAGAAAAAAGAAGATATTCTTTCATCCAATGACTTTTGGCATAAAAAGTATACTTTCTATTAATTAACTCAATTTTTATTAAAAAATATTAATTTTTTTGAAAAAATAATTTGTTTAAATATAAACGTGAATCAAATCATCTACCAATAGCAATCATTTGAAAAGATGCCTTACATGAATAGATTCTAGACATGTTTTGCATGTCGAGCATCTCTTGATTTTCGTGACTACTACCCTAGAAGGTTTGTTGTTAGGCTCCTTTATAAGCTGACATCAAGACTCAAGTTTTTGATAAATGAGCAAGAGAGAAGCATATGAAATTTGAATTGACAATTTGAGAAATAATCAACAGACGAGACTAAGTACCCCTAAAAGAGAAGTTGCTTACGAAATTCTTACAAGAAGAGTTGTAGATTTTTGTGTAAAGTTTAGGGTGTTACTCCTTCAATCTTTTATGATATTATTTCTATAGCTTCTATTTCTTTTAACTTAAAACTTAGAAAGGCCACTTGTTGTATGCAATTGGAGTATCTTCTTTGTTGTATCATAAGAGTGGATTGACTTTTATGCTATGTGTTAGAAGAAGGGAAGATATGTAACTACCATATGGTATTCAAAAAGGATTTCTATAAGACATTAAAAGGGATTTCGTAACTACTTTGAGTTTTAAGTAGTGGTAATACTAGGTTAAGTAAATAGCTGGAAGAAAGGAGTATAGATAAGGTTAGTCAAATTTTTCTATATATCTTTGTATCATTTTTTGGTGATTTCGCATTTATAGTAATCTAATCTTGCAAAAAATTCTTTTAGCAAGATGAAAAAGATTTTTGATAAAATCTATTCAACCTCCTTATAGATTTCACAAATTTTTTTTTCGCATTTTACGGTTTCTTATGGTTTAATTTTGATAACTTTTATTATAATCCACATTTAAATTGAACTACGATTTCTCAATATCATTTATTTTCTTCTATTGTAACAAAATACAGAGAGCCTTCACTCATCTAGGAGGGCTATCTATCATGTGGTATGAATGTAGTAGAATTTAGGGTCAGACTTTTTTAATTCATTGTAAATAAAATAAAACGGATAAGTAAAGAATATGATATAAAAATTGGAATAGAAAACTTAAGTTATATTCCATTTTTCAGCAAAGTAGCTCTATATGCATTAGTTTGAGGAGTTAAACTGAACTATGAACCTTTTAGACCTTCCTCAATTTGAATTGTGAACCAAGTTGCATTATGATCTAGCTGCATTTTGATATTTACTTCAGTTTGGTTAGGTTGATTTGCAATTCGATTTGATTTATTAAACATCCTAAAAATCACTAGAGTTTTAGTTGATATTTGGTCTATTGAACAATATTGCTACTCAAATAATAAGGAAAAAAGAAAACAAAATTGCCTTTTTTTTTTTTTTGAAATTCTTGTGCACCTATCATGGAAATGATCTTGATCCCTTCTAGTAAGATCAATCCCATTGGCGCTACAAAGGTGCTTATTTTCATATGTAGATTCTTGAGGATAATTGTAATTTGAATGCAAATGATAAGATTGTGAATGATGAGGCTAAGGATGAGGATGATGGGTACTCTTTAGCCTTCTTGTTTTTGCATTGTGACAAAATGAATATTTGGAAGAGAAAGAAGAGATGTAGAAAAATGTGGTAGTTAAACTCTAGATGTAATGACCCTATAAGGGGTTTGGTAGAATTGACTAAAAATTACTATGTCACGTGTGCACTTGTTATATGATAACTGCCTAATGAGTCAAGAGCATAAGACTCTGTAAATAATTGATTAATCACAACTAATCATATTACATATAGTTATATAATAGAAAAATATATATGAATCCACATATTTCACGGTTGACCATGATCATAGATAAGCGGAATTTCCTACAAAAATAGTAAAATAGGTAGTAATGATGTAATTCTAAGTTTTACTAATTCTATTTCTACATTGAATTTCTAATAATAAGATTACAGCCAAATAATCTACTATGACACATTTTACGCTATTAGTCTTGATTCAAGTAACTCTCGTTTACACCATATTTTATCGATTCTAAGCTTTTGTAGTATTATCTACAAAACAATTTGTAGAGGAGTGAACACACATCGCAACTTAATGAGATGGAAGTGCAATATTCTTATTACTACACAAGTATAAGCAAAACCTTAGGCTTCACATTGGTTTCCAAAAGATTGCGTGTAACATTTGTACTATATATGATTGCTCATATACATGGTGAGGGAAATTTAGGCGGTTAAAAATTATTTATTTACGGGTTCGATTAGTATGTGTATTAATGGTCTTATTAAATTATTTAAACTATAATATTTTTATACGAAAACTTACGTGTAGGCTAAATAAAATACCATATGTATAAATATATATTTAGAAATTCCACCTAACTATTTTAAACCTATAATTTTAATTTCTATTTCTTATTTGTTATAAATTACCTAATGTCAAGTCTAATTTTTGATTTCCCATTCCTAATTCGATTTATACTAGACCCTATGCTCATCTAATGTAGACCCTCGACTTGAGTTAAGAATTTCGTTTTGTTTTGGAGTCGCCACCCAACTGTGGTTGGGAAAGATTGAATTAGGACTAATTGAGCAGATCAATCCTAATTTGGACCACTAGTCAGTGTAATTTCCTCTTCTCGTTTTTTGTGAAAAGAGGAAAGGGAAAACCAAAATTTCTGAGTTCGGAGGCTAACCTATTAAAATCCTAAGGTTACCACCCTAATATCCTAAAATCTAAATTTTATCTAGAAATGTCTTTTATTTATTTTTTTGTTGTCTTTTTATTTTGTTTTGGAATAACTTATTCTGAGAAAATGATTTTTGTTTATTTTTAGGGTTGCCCCAAATGGGTGCCACGTACCTACTATTCAGGATTAAACGTGCCGTAGTTTGCTTTTCCTAAAAAAATTTAGTGTGTTGGTGATTCTTAATTATAAAATTTCTTTTGATTTATGTTTTTACCATTTTAGGATTTTTCTAAAAAAAAATCTAAGCCTAAGCTTGATAATTTGATTTTTTGAAAATAATAATTATTTTAAGGAAAAACCAATTTTGGATTTATTTAAGAAAATGATTTTTCTAAGTGATAAAAATTTCATTTTTCTATTTTCGACCCATTCCTAATATTATAATTTTTTATTAATTTTTATTGATTTTTATGATTTTTTATTGATTTTTATAATTTTCATTAATTTTTATTGATTTTTTATAATTTTTATTGAAAAATTTTATCCTATATTATTTATTTACCCTATTCTAAGATCTAAAATTTTATTATTTTTTCTAATATTTTTATCATTTTCTTTATATATTTTCACATTTTTATTATTTATTGTTATAATTATTTATTCTTATTATTATTCATCCTAAATTAGTTCCTAGAAAGAAAACTAATCTAACTTCCAACATTTTTTCTATTTTTGAATTATAAATAACAAATAAGTAAATAAATAAATTCGAAATAAATAAATAAAAATCGGAAAACTTGACTTACCTAGATCTGGATCGGTGCACGGGTCGGGTTAGTTTGGTCGGATCGGGTCGAAGCAGGTCGATCGAGCACGGCGGCTGGGAGTGCTTGTTGACGGCATTCCGGCAGCCTTTCGAAGCGATTGAGGTGTCGGTTCCTAGGTTTTCGAGGGTGGGGAACTCAACTATAGCGGTGGATTTCTCAAAAAACGTCTCTGGTGGCGGCTCGACGCTTAATCAGTGATCGCGGCTTGGCAACTCCGGTGAGGCTTCAATTCTCTCTCTTTTCTCTCTTTTCCTAACTTTTGATCCGTGCTTCTGCCTCCTTCCTTCATCCTCTATTTATAGGCATAAGAAATTGAGCTAGATAAGCTCAGATTTCTCCCGATTGAGGCAAATTGGATTTTGGTTGAAACCCACCCCCGATTTGTGCAAATCCTTTGAGTTGTTGCGATTTGATTCCAATTGGATGATATTTATCTTATTTCTGTTGAAGATCTGCTGGATTTGTGCAAAAAATTGAATCAAAACTGTCGAAATTCGATTTTTTCTCCTCGCCGGCGATCTCGGACGAAGGTCGAAGATGATCACGCGCCCGGCGCGTGCGTCCGCTCCAGCCAATCAGCTGCTGATACATGTCCCAAGCGAAGAAAAAATTTGCAAAATGCGGAATCTGCCTCCCCCTCGTTTCGAACCCATGACCAAGCCCACTCCCACGCACACCAGACCAAGGTTCGGACCAGCTGGGCTAGCCCACTTACTCGATTTTTTTATTTTCGCAATTTGCATATATGCAATGCAATTTTTTTATTTTTTTGTATTTTTTGAAATTTCAAAAATTTGTAAAAATTATTTAGTCATTCTTATTACCATTTCTGCAATTATTTTCCAAAATTGATATATTTTCCTATTTATTTTATTTTTTGAATGTTTTTTCTATTTTTGCTAAATTAGAGAAAAAAATGGAAAAAAATTGAAAATTGTTTATTGTTGATTATTATTGATTATTAGGGCAAAAATTGGGTGTTTACACCTAACAAATCTAGTTCCTTACTTTTTGTATTTTAAATCTATTGTTATTTATTATAAGACTTTCGCTTTACTTAATTTATAACAATAATGTTAATATATTCTAAATCCTATTCATCGATTTTTCCAAAACTTTTGAAAAATTAAGTTTTCAAAAATATCCTTCCTAAAATCCTAATCTTGAAATATTTATTGTTATATTTATTTATTTTTAGTTTTAGTGTAGTTTTTCCGAAATTTATGGAATATTATACTAAAGCAACTAAAAAGAAAAAGTATTAAGGCTAAAACCAATTAACCATCATTTTCTTCAACTTTTTGAATATGACTTGCAGTACTTTCCTATTCTTTTTTTTTTTTTTTATTTGATTTGATTTGATTTTATGTCTTAACTGAATGGGTTGTGCTATTGTGTTATTAACTATGGGTTATATTTTATTTTAACTAGGTAAGGTCTTTATTCCTCTCGATCTTGTTTTTGTTTGATATCACAATAAGGTTAGTTCCCTTATTAATAAAAGTTAAAAAAAAAAAACCTATTGGCGATATGCTTCAATAAACTCAAACAAGAAGTTAGAATTGCGCAAACAATACATCCTAAAAATTTACAAATTAATCGAGTCAATGAAATTGCTTCATGCCAAAGCGTACATTATTTCATCAATAATGTAGATATAATGGGGATACAAGGGATAAATGAGGCTCAAATTAAACAAATTAGAGAAGAAAGCGCCAATAAAATGATTGGAGGAAATACCTCAATTGTTACAGATATTTATGTTTTGTTATGAAACATAAGTATCTATATATTTGACATATACAAAAGTAATTTGCTATTATTAACAAAAGGTAAATTATATATATATATATATATACATATATATAATATTTATATTTGTTTTATGTATACTTAATTTCATATCTATAAAATTGAGTTTTTACATGTTTAAGTCTTAGCGTGCTTTTAATCCCCTTTTCACTATTTTACTTTTGAATAAAATAATAAGAAGTACTAAAGTAAAACAAAAATATATAAAAAAATTAAAAGTAAAATAATTATATAAAAATCTAAATACACTTAAGGTATAAAAATTCAACTCTAACATAGGATAATCCAACGCATGTAAAATAAGATAAAAGAATTTAATATATATATATATATATATATATATATTTGACCAAGTAATCATATCTCACGACTCTTATCTTCTAGACTTTCAACTTATCAAACATCGATCTTCATTAAAAGACAAAAATGATCGATTATGATTCGAAATAAATATTTTTCATTTCATCTTCAGGGGGTCTTATTTATTCAAGTGAACTGTTACGGGAAAAAGATAAAGAACACAAATCTCGTGCAATCTAGTTATGTCCTATTTATTCAATGAGACTGGGACATAACAGCGCAACCACATTACAATGGTCGGAACTGATGACGAAATTTTGGCCACTCGCAACCTTATCTTGAGTAAAATATCCTTGTCGGACCTATTTTTCCACAAAAACGCGGTTAAGGTGTGAAAAGTGCACCATCGAGTGCCCTGTTTGTCCTAACTTTAGCACGCCCGCTTCTGTTTGGACGATCTTTGAGCACATCATTCAACTTACATTTCGACCCAGGGAATGGATCAAAGTTTAGCTTAGGGCAAACGCAAAGATAGATCATGGTACTTGATAGAATTTCGTGTTGCTTCCTTAGAATGGATCTTTATTTATAAGCTAGTTTTTTCAGATGGATTTGGGTTTCTTATATCGTGTTAGAGTCTAAACTATGGGTTCAAATTTTAATGTTATGTTTGGGATTAAGGAAAGAATAGAAGAAGGAAGAACTGAGAGGAAAAAAATTATAAATTCATTATTTGGTTAGAGAATGAAAATAAGAAGAGAAAGCTTATAGGGGGAAAGTTTTTCATAAATCCCACTTTTTTTCCCCCTCCAAATCAAAGAGAATTAAGAGGGAAAAATGAAAAAGAAGATTAAATTTCTTAATTTACTTTTCTTGTATTTATCTTTTTTTTTTTCTTTTCAAAGAGTATATTTGTAACTTTATACTTTATCTTATTTTGTTTTTTATAATAATTAACATTCCTTTCCTTTTCTTTATTTTTTTTTCATTCTTCAAATACATAGAAAGGAATTAAATAATCTCATTATTCTTTTCTTCCTAATTTTTCCCCTTATTCCAAGCATAGTGCAAGATGCATGATGCCAAGAGGGATTAATCACAAGGGCGTGTTAACATTTAACCAAATTTAGATATTTTATAAGACATTTGGATCTCTCCCTCTTTCTTCTCTCTTCTCTTTCCATAAAAAAGGTGGGGGGAACCTAATTTTAAAATCTTAAGAAGGTTTATTCCTCTCACTCCTACATCTAGCCATATTCTATTGCCTATCATTTTCTCTCTATTTGTCATTGTATTTTTTAATTTCTAACTATATTGTCATTTATAATCCTTTGTCTCTCTTCTACACCCTCATCAAACCCAAATATCCAATAAGAGCTCCTTCTCCTTGTAGACATATTGCACACTATTGACTTTATACTCTTGGGCCTCATCATTCCCATCATTAGGGGTCTTGTCTACAACATCTCTTAAACCAAGGTCACTTCATTGCCACCATCTCCTATGTTTATCAGTGTATGTATTGTGCAAGTTTGTTTTTATTTCAATTAGTATAATTTTCTACCTCTTTTGTGGTTGTTTCTTTGGTTAGGGTTTTGGACTTTTATTCTCTTTATAAAAATTTTCATCCTTAAGATTTATTGTGAAGACATTTCAATCTTGTTAGCAAATGCATGGAAGAAGTAAAGTCATGCAATGATTTCTGCAAGAAGTGTATCTTGTACTCAAGAAAAGAAATTTGTATTTGTATTTCTGTAATATATCAAAGTAATTTTCATTGAATGAATTGAATTGTTTTCCAGGTACAAAGACTATATAATACAACTATAACTATCTAACTACATAACTAATTTAACTAACAGATATACTATTTATGTGTGCTACTCCAAGTTGTTTCAGTATGTGTGTTGTTGCTTTGTTTGAGTGTGTGCTTCTCTTATATGTTCTACTGGTGTGTTATTCTTATATGTGATGTTCTAGGACACTACTATAGGATTGTTGTAGGGTGCTGGTCTGGTCTTTGTGTGCTGATGTTCTAGGACACTGCTCCAAGATTGTTGCAGGGTGCTGGTCTAGTCTCCATAATGTTGATGTAGGGTTGAATTGTTCACAATCCTCCCCCACTTAAGTTGGAGCCTGATGAAGGCCTAACTTGGAATAAGCGGAATGAAATTGCTGAGCTGTGGGAAGTTTAGTGAGTATATCAACTATCTGTTGTGTGGATGGAATGTGAACAAGAGAGATAAAGCCTTGAGAGACATGTTATCGAATGAAATGAGCATCGACATCAATATGTTTTGTTCAGTTGTGCAGGCAAGGATTATGAGCAATTAGATTAGTTGATTTGTTGTCACAAAATAATCAAATAGGAGAAGAAACCGGTATGTGGAGATCTCAGAGGATGTAAGAAGTCCTCTTTGACAATGGAAGCCATGCTATGATATTTGACTTCAGTTGAAGAAGTATTAATAGTACTTTGCTTCTTTGATTTCCATAGGATAAGAGCATTACCAAGCATAATATAGAAGCCCGAAATGGTTGATGATCAAATGTAGAAGAGGCACAATTGGCATCAGAAAAACTATGAAGTGTCAAAGGATTATTAGCTGGGTAAAATAAGCTAAGCCCAGAAGATCTTTTAAGATATTTAAGAACATGGTAAGCTACTTGTAAATGAGGTTGATGGGGACAAGAGAGAAACTGGTTGACCTTATTCATGGCATAGAAAATATTCAGATGAGTTAAGTTTAAATATAATAATCGTCCAACAATGCATTGATAAAGATGAGGGTCATTAAGAACTTCTCCATTATCCTTGTGCAGCTGAACACTAGATGGCAAAGGCAACAAAATTGGTTTACACCTAGATAAACTAGTTTTAAGTAAAATGTCAAGAATGAACTTTTGTTGGTTAAGGAGTGTGCCTGCTATAGTCTTGCAAATCTCAATGCCAAGAAAAAAAAGAGCCAATCTCAAATCCTTGATAGTAAACTGAGAATCGAGATCACTTTTTAAAGAAGAAATAATCCAATCACAATTACCTGTGATTAACATATTATCCATGTGTAAAAGTACTACTACAAAAGTATCATAATGAGAAAAAGTAAACAAAGAATGATCATGAGTAGATTGAATAAAACCTTTCTGAATCAAGAATTGAGAAATCTTAATATTCCATTATTGAGAGGCTTGCTTGAGTCCATAAAGTGAGCGTTTAAGTTTGTACACTTGATGAGCACCTGCTTTAGAATAATCAAGTGGGGGTAACATATAGATTTCTTCATTTAATTAATCATGTAGAAAAGCATTATTAATGTCAATCCGATATTTAGGTCAATTAGATGCAGTAGCCACAGTAATAAGAAGTCACATAGTTCCAAGCTTAGAAACAAGGGAAAATGTATCACGATAATTGATTCCTTCAACTTGGGTAAAACCTTTAGCTATTACTCTAGCCTTATATCTTTCCACACTACCATATGGTTTGTATTTAACTTTGAAAACCCATTTAGACCTAATTGCTTTCTTTCCTACTGGTAAGTTAGTAAGCTCCTAAGTATGATTCAATTCTAAAGCTTTGATTTCCTTATTCATTGCATATGTCCATTCCTTAGTTGTAAAGGCTTGAGAATAAGATAAAAGTTCATAGATTGTCAACACTTGTGCGAAGATGCAATGTAATTGGTAGGAAAATCATGAAAGGTAGATAAGTTAAACAACATATATGTATGATTTGCATAATTATGATCAACTAAGCTTGAAGACAATGAATGTACATAGTTTGTTAACCAAGGAGGACTTTTATGCTGCCTAGTAGATCTTCTAAGATCATAATGTTTGAATAAAGAAGAAGAAGGAATAGAGTTATTATCATGATGTGAAATGATGTTTGATTGTGGACAATTTTCAGAACTAAATTATGAGTTGATAGGAAAAGGAAAATCTGCATAAAAAACAGTAGGAAATAAAACTGGAACTGAAGAAGAATATGTAGAAGCAACTTCTGATATGGTCCAAAATGGAAATATAGTTTCATGAAAAATAACATCTCTACTAAACAAGATCTATCGTGAATGCTAGTTGTATACTTTATAGCCTTTTCTTTTCTAAAGGCGTATCCAAGAAAAACACATTTGATCCCTCTTGAATCAAATTTGTATTTGTTGGGTGTGTTATTAACTATTTAACAAAGACAACCCATGATTCTTAAGTGATCATAATTTGGTTTATCTTTGAACAAAACCTCAAAAGGAGATTTCTAATATAATTTTTCTATAGACATTAGGTTGATAAGATAGGTTACAGTAAGCACACATTCTCCCCAAAGCCGTTTTGGTAAATTTGCATAAAGTCTTAAGGATCTAGCAGTCTCATTAAGATGACGATGTTTTCGTTCAACTTGTCCATTTTGATGAGGTGTATAAGTCATAGTTCTTTAGTGCACAATACTAAGACCATGGAAGAGATCTTGATAAGAATAAGAAAGAAATTTCGAACCATTATTAGTTTTGGCTATTTTTGGCATAACTCTAAATTGTGTATGGATCATATTGAAAAATTTATCAAGACAACTAGTTACTTGTGATTTATTGTTAATGAGATATATCCAAGTGCAATAAGAACAATCATCAAGAATGGTAAGGAAATATCTAGCACAAAAAATAGAAGAAATTGAATATGGACCCTAAACATCAATATGTGATAGATGGAAAAGATTCAAGGAATGATGATCACTTCTTGGAAAAAATAGTCTATGCATTTTTGCTTCATAGCATATATCACATACAAGGTTATCTCTATCTAACTTTGTACAATCTGTTAAATGTTAGAGTTTACAGAAGGATAAGGGACCTAGTCTATTATGTAACAAATGAACAAGACTAGTTTTATTATCAACATGACTAAGATTGGACACAATTCAAAGATTGATCGACTAAAGGAATTGAACCTATTATGGGACCAGACTGTAGAACGCATAAGCCATTACAAGCTTAGGTTGATGCAATGGTGCATTTATTGTGTCGATCTTGAAAAACAAGGGCACAAGGATCAATTATCGATAAGGACCTTTTGCATTGATAATAAGCTATGTTTAAAGTTTGGAACATAGAATACATTTCTAAGTATCAAAGATGAAGATAGATGAATAGAGCCAACAATTTGGACAGATTTAGAAGTTCCATCAGATAAACTAGTAGAAACTGGTTTGGTTAAAGAAAATCTTTTTGTCAACAAAGAGTAATGTGGCTTGATATGATTAGTGGCACTTGTATCAACAATCCAAGAACAACAATTATTATTTTCAACACTAAAACAAAAGAATGAATCTAACTATGTTGCAAAATTTGTAGCCAAATGCTCATTCAACAGCCTCATGATTTCTTAGCAAATACTATGGATTAGTTTGTCTTCTTCTTTGCATGAACACATTGTAGTATCGTCTTTCACATTATCTACTAGAGTTGAAAAAGCAAGATTTTAAGAAGAAACCTGATGAGCAGCCATTTTACTACGATCAGACTTCCTTCCCTTAAACTAATCTAGATAACCAATCAATTGGAAGCAGTTCTCAATTTTATGACCCTCGACCTTATAATGTTTACAGATTAATTTTCTAGAAATCTTATTTTTGTGCTTATCAAAGCTTCCTTTATGAAAATCTGCTCATCTTAGATTAAAAGTAGCAACCTTTGAATTAGAAATCCCATTAATTGTCAACTGTTTTTGTTTCTGAACTTGTTGGACTAAATAATATGCTTTATTCACTACAGGAAGTGGATCTATGGGAAGAATCTGGTTTCTTACGGCTTCATATCCTTCATTCAAACCCATCAAGAACTAGATCAATATGCTCTGTGATTCAAATTCTACAATCCGTTCCTTCATTCAACATGTACAGTGTTCTAGATGTCCACACTCACAAACTAGATAACTATGCAATACTGGTAGTTTATCCCAACATCTTTTGAGTTTGCTATAATAAACTTCTATAGTTTGATTCATTTGTTTGATATTATTGAGTTCTAACTGCAATTGAAATATTAATGGTGCATTTCCTTGTTTGCATTGATCTGTCACTTCTATCCATAACTCATAAGTCGATTGAGTGTACAAGTAATTTTGTGAAAGATCACTTATCATGGAATTCAAGATCCAACACCGAACCATATAATCGCATCTTACCCACTTATTCAAATATGGTGAATTCCGATTCAATTTGGCAATGCTTCCATCTATAAATCCTATCTTTAGTTTTGCTCCCAATCTCAGCTTAACAAATCTACTCCAAGTTAGATAGTTTGTTCCATTAAGCATAATATTTCCAATGACCATAGATAGATTATCAGAAGTAGATAAGAAAAGAGAACCAAGATTTATCGAATCAACATGTGAAATATGAATGTGTTCTGTATGATTACTCATCCTCAAGAACCAAACAAGAATGAACAAAAATGAACAATTCTTAGATCACATTGTCGCTCTAATACCATGTGAAGACATTTCAATCTTGTTAGTAGAAGAAGTCAAGTAATGTAATGAATTTCACAAGAAGTGTATCTTGTACTCAAGAAAAGAAATTTGTATTTGTATTTCTGTAACAAATCAAAGTAAATTTCATTGAATGAATTGAATTATTTTCTGGGTACAAAGACTATTTATATAACAAAACTTTAATTGTCTAACTGTATAACTAATTTAACTAATAGATATACTATCATATTTGTGCTACTCTAAGTTGTTTCAGTGTGTGTTGTTGCTCTGTTTGAGTGTGCGCTTCTCTTGTATGTCGTGCTGGTGTATTGTTCTTATATGCGATGTTCTAGGACGCTGCTCCCAGATTGCTGCAAGGTGCTGGTCTGGTCTTTGTGAGCTGATGTTCTAGGACACTGCTCCAGGATTGCTGCAAGGTGCTGGTTGGGTCTCCGGAGTGCTGCTGCAGGGTTGTATTGTTCACAGTTATTGTAACCATTTTCTTTACACGAGATGTTATCTTTGGTTTCAATGTATAGCTAGATCTCTTTTTTGTTTGTTTCTTCAAGTACCTTATTTATTTTGTTCTCATGTTTTATGAATGAACGATTTCTTGTTTTCTAGCCACAAAAGAAAGAAATATTAGCCATGGTAAAGGCTAGGTGTGAGCCAATTTCTAATTGAACACGGTTCTTGGTCTACTATATAATTGAAAAAGGGTTTAAATTGCACATCATTGTTAGGTTGGTAATCTACATCCCAAAACTCCAATCATCACAAAAGATGACAAGAAAAGGCTTCTTTAGATTATTGGGCTAAAAATGTTTATTATATGGTTTATCAATTGACTAATATAGAAACCATAATTACCTTAAGAGATACAATAAAATTTCTTTAAATATATCGAATTAGCATTAAAGATGGTGAATGATATCGGAAAAATGATAATAAATTAAATATTTTTATATCAAGTGTACTTTTTTATAACTTATTAACTTATATATAGAAAAAAAATTAATAATATGTATAAAAATGGTCCGAATCATAATTCGAATTGGATAGAACATTTTTTTTTTAAGTTTGAAAAATTATGATTCAAATTGCATGATTAGGTTTGATTTAAAAAAAATGAACAATAATATACGGTTGTTTCAATTTAAAAGACAAACCGTATTGAATTAAACCATACCCAATCCTAATAGTGACTTGGAGTGGTCTAGAGGATATAAAAGTGAATAATAATAGGTAAAAGTTGGAGAATCAAATCTTTGTTTAATAGCATATTTCAAGATAACTTTTAAATTTGACAATAACCGTGAAACTCTCCTTAATTAAATCTTTAATGAATTTGAAATCTTATTAAACAAACTTGCTAATTTTTGTTATTAATCCATATTGCTTGGCCTTTAAGGGTTTTTTATTTTTCTTTTTTCAAGCGACCTACTAGTGATGGTTAGGGTGGGTAATTCTTGTTATCATGCTGTGTCTTGTATTTATTTAAAAAAACTTAAACCTATAATCTAACTAATTTAATTGATGTGTTTTATATTTGGGTTGGATCAGTTTATTAATAAAAAAATATAAATAAAATTATAAAATATTTATAAATACAAAGAAAAAAGAATAATAATAATAAACTTCTATTGATATAAATGATACAAGGTCTTGACACTTAATATAAAATTACAACTCAAATAAATATTTTAATATAATAAAATCTGATCAAGTATAAAAAAAAAAGCAAATAAATTTACATTGGGGAATTGTACTGCTAAAACAGGTACAATTACATAGCATAAAAATGCAACATGCCTACCTGGTCTCCTAATGCCTTCAAATCAGATAGTTCAAGATATCATTATATTTCTTGCAAATTGAAAGGATAGTAAAATCACGTAGCTCCTGTACAACTTCATACGAATTATAATCAGCCGGTCAGCAATAGGATACTTTGAAAAACAACTTCATATCAAATTTACGAAATTTCACAACAATCTCAATCGCAAAAATAATCTAAAACCTTAACACCAATTTCATAACAGGACATAACGACTCGATAAAAATTAAATTTGGATAAAATTAAAAGCACTTGATAAACTAAAGGGAGAAGAAAAAAGACATACCCTGTTTTGATCAGAAGAATGACCCTCTGTGTGTGTGTGTGTGAGAGAGAGAGAGGGTCATACATGTCGTGTACTAAGTTATATTATATAGCCAAAAAAAAAAAAGTACTGTACTAAGTTTTAAAGTTATTAATGAAGAAAATGGATAAACATTGTACATTTATTGTGCAACGACTGCATACATGGGAAAGAAGACACTTGAGAATGATGTTGTAGTATCTCTTAAATAGAAGTTGATTGAATTTTAATAATTAAGGTGATAGTATAGTGATATAGAGTTTGAAATTTCAAGATTAAACGTGACTTCTTAGGAAGTAATTACATTAAGAGATAATGTCGTTAGGTGTACCACATTGAAGTGGAAAATACCTCAACGGAAAGAGTTTTAGTTAGATTGTTACAATGTGGTATCAAAGCAATTTATCAACCGGAAGGGCAAAGTTCATGTCCAATGTGATTCTAGACTTATGTCGTGAAATGAAACTCTAAAATTAAGCGTGTTTGGCCTTAAGTACTTTCAAGATGAGTGGCTTTCTCGAAAGCAAACAAAGTGGACAATACCTTGGTGGGAGAAATTATGGTCTTTAGTGTAGCAACTAGAAATTCTTTTCAACTTCAAAGTTAAGCATGTTAGGTTTAGGGTACTCCCAAAATTGGTTAAGAATTTCTAGGTTGTTACAATATGAAAAGAGACAATCCATGCTTTTGCAATAGGAATAAAAAACTAAATGAGAAAGGTGAGTCGAAATGAAACCCTATTCCTATTAAGCGTGCTTGGTTTGGAGCACTCCCAACATGGCTTAAGAAATTCTAGTAAGGTCCTTACAATATGAAAAGAGACAATACGTGTTTGTGTGACAAAAATAAAAACTAAATAAGAAGGGTGAGTTGAAATGAAACCCTATTCGTATTAATACAAGGTGTAGTGTGGTGCAATAGGGATAGGAATAAAAGAACAAAATTAAATGTAATTAATATTTAACATTGAATGGATTTGCAAGTTGAGCTTCAAACCTATTTAAGAGATTTGTTTAGTAAATGGATTCATAAATGAGAGTGTCGAACAAGAAGCTAGACATTGATTTAAACATGTTAGGTCCAAGTTTGACTCGTTTATTATTTGTAATTTTGTTTCAATATAAAACTGATTATGATCGAGTCATAACATGTTTGATTTGTGGATCAGGTTCCAAATTTCCAATGCTAGTAATGATGGTGGAAATAGATAAGGATGATTGATGTAATTTTTTTTATACTATAAATTTTTCATATTTTAGATATTAAATGGGTTAAATTAATAATTCCATAAATAGTTTTTTCAACTTTTAACTATATCTTCCTAATCTCAATTCTTTTTTTTTTTTCGAGTCAAACTTCCTAACCTCAATTCAATAATTTAAGAAAGAACATTTGAATTCCCTTTAAATTGAGTTGTAGTATTCATTCTTACGGTAATGGAAATGAAAACTAAGAGATAGTAGCGACATGTAAATTGCAATTAATGATGATGGAAAAAAATTGTAATTAATGAAGTCAATACATATAAGTTCTATAAATCATTTTTTTATATTAAATTTTATAAGTTTGTAACCATTTGTATTGGGTTGAACATATCATTAGCAACGACAGACACAAACATAACAACTGAAATGATTTTAAAACATGAACCACTTAATTAAATTTTCGGATAATTACAAAATAATTCTGCTGTAGCTTCCTGTGTTTTCAACCCATCCTTCAATAAACGATAAAAGGGTATATATTCTATCTAGATGGGGTCTGACTGGCTCAAACGTAGAATTCAAATGAAAACTTGAGGTGGATATATGTACGAATCGTCGTCATACCATCCCTTGAATCTTCTAACAGTGGCTGCAGATATTCAAACGGCTATTGATAAACGAGTCCTCATCCATACATGGACCTAGTCTTTCCATATACATATTTCTATATTACAAAACTACACATTTACCCCCAATCCCAAATTCACAAAGTGGCTTTAGTGCATCTAGATATTTCCAACATTTTAAGAATTTTCACGAAACAAGGTTTTTCTGTATTAATATGTTACGTATTTGAATTGTTAGTTGATAAGTATTAATAAAATATAAATAAATAAATAATAATAAAAATAAGTAATTTTTTTAACAATTATTATTTATATTTATATATATTAAAATTTTATTAATATTTACTCATTATGAATCCATTTAGGTGATATTATTAATATCGTTGAAGCTTTTTCTGGTTTCTACTCTTATATATATAATAGGTGAGGGATTTTCTTTTCTTCTTAGCAGGTATATACATTTATTCGGTATATAAATAATGAAGATGGATGTACGTCAGAAAGTACCTTACACGAATTCATGTAGACCGGGTTATTTTTGACCTTTAGATCTCTAAATAGCATATTGAGAATCCAAACCCCCTAAAAATTCTAACCATAATATATTTTATGGTTGAATATTCTTGCTAGTTAAATTATTTAATTTTTTTTTTCTAAAGACACTTGTTTTTCTTTTTCTTTTTTTAGAAATATGAATTTTGAAGTATTTTAATTAAATTGAGTTAATTCGTTCAATGGATTTGGGCAAATTTTAAAATTCTTATAAGAATATTAGTCATCATACACGTTTTAAAAAATCTTATACAAGTTAAGGAAGGGTTTTGAAAGTTAACAGGATATAAAGTCGGATTTAAATGCTATAAAATGTATCCTATACTTATTCAATTACATCTTTACGTATAGGAATAGATAATATAAATAAAAATTTAATGACTTTCTATGGTCTTTAGCCTTCGGTTTTTCATTATTATATTAACTAAAGAACTAGTATAAGCATGTACAAGATTCTCATGGGTCATGAACTGTATTTCCCAAAAATTTATTAACCCCACCATGGCTTCGTCGTCACGGGGACTTTCACAATATTATAAGTAGCTTTCCTTTTGTTAATAGATTTCCTTAAAGAGACGAGCAACTCTACACGGCTTCATGAGGACCGGACAGACAGCATGCGTCATATGATCATCAGATCTGTTAAAAATTAGGACCTGTAAACGTTAAAGTTCACAGATTCTAATGATTCCGTGATCCAACTATTCCACGTAAACCGACTACTCTTTTTGTCTCAACCGATAAGAAACTGCCACGTGTGCATGCTCTCTGGTGTAAGCAAATGAAGCACATTATACGTCAGCTCACCCCCTCTCTCTTTCTCTCTCCCATGTCTGTAGAAGTGGAAAAATGAAAAGAGCTTACGCGGAAGAAGGGTTGAAGATTCCTTGGTCTAAAAATCCTCTATGGAAACTTTGAATTTCTTTCATCCAATGATTCCCTAGGATTTATTTATTGAGATCAAATAATGCCACTATAAGAAGAACAAATGCTTTGCTTATGCTTAATTATTTACTTTCAATGATTGGTATTGTAAAACTAGTTGAAGAGTAGTAAAAATAAATTAATGAGAATAATTCAAAATAAAGGATTAAGCGCAATTATCTCCATTTTAGATTATCTGCTTAATGTAGGATTTACTTCACACAGTTTATAAATATTATAATTTATTAAGATAACTATGATAACAAATTTTTTGAGAATAAATTGTAAATACATTCTCCTTATATTTGCTTTGTGTGTGCTTAACCCCTATATTTAGAATTGAGCATTTAAAACTCAAATGTTAAAAAGAATATTAAAAAAAATATTTTTTTTAGAGGGGGGGAGAAGGGTCTAATCATGCAATTCAAAGATAAGAGATTAAGTGTATATTAAGCAAATATAAGAGATATATTTAGAATTTATGTATTATTTAATCTATTCTTTTTTCCAATTAATATTGCAAGATTAATATACTACTCAATAAACTTCCAAATAACATATATAAAATGGATAATTAGTTGAAAAAACAATAATTTCGTGTTCATAAACTTACACCTTTTTTTTCCCTTTTATTCAAGCATCATAAATTGATTATTCATTAGTTATAATTGGAAATCTTTATGGTCTTATATCTTCATAGATTAAACAAGCTAAGAGTTGGGGTTGGGTTCCAAGTGAGAATCTCTATATCATTATACATATATCTATGAGGTAGGTTAAATGATATATCAAAGCTCTCTCTTTACTTAAATCAAGTGCTATGAAAATGAATTTCTGAATTTTTGTGGTCCAACTAGATAAAAAAGAACCTTCTATAATCGGGTCCAATAATAAGTTTGAAGGGAAAATAAAAAAGGCGGTGTGAGAGAAGAATAAAAGGAATAGGGGGATGTTGAATTGGTCAGCAGTTGGACCTCCCACTCTCACTCTCCTATTCTCTACTCCTTCCTCTGACCATAGACCGGTCCAATGCTGAATTACTCGGTTTCTCAGTCAAACTTCAAACTTTCATCACTCCTTTATATCCCCCTTACACATCACTCTCTGCTTCCTCAAACTTCCCTAAACGCATCCAAAAGACACCTTCCTCCTTTTCTCAATACACAATCCCACTCTTCAAAATCCATCCAAAACAAAGAGAAAAAACACAGACGCCCAATTCAAAAAATTATATTAAAATCACTTGAATTTGTGTACTTCTACCTTTTTCTTAAGTTCCATGTTTGTATCCTTTTACCATACACTTCACTTACCATCATCCCGAATTGCAAAGACACCCCCTTATGCGCTGAAGCCCATGCTGTGTAAGCTTTAGATAACAAAAAATCCGGTTGTAAGAAAATATACCAATTGGGTGTTGTTTGTTGCTTGAATTTGAGCTAGCTAGGACAGAAAAATGGAGGGGTTGTGGAGCAATGAGCAGAAGGCATTGATAAGTGAGCTTATTATGGGATTGAATTTTGCAAAACAATTGAGAGGACATTTAAATTCAGAATCCAATGCTGAAACAAGAGAATATTTAATTCAAGGGATTCTTAAATCATATGAGAAGGCACTTTCGATTCTCAAATGGAGTGGACCTATGGGCCAACAACCTCAGCCTGTCCCCCTTGCCGTGGTTCCCGGTGTTCCGGAGTCCCCGTTGTCGGTCAACGGCAGTCCCCAGAGTGAGGATTTTGACAAGGGTGTTAAGGATCAATATGACAACAGGGTCATATCCAAGAAGAGGTGAATTTTCTTCCTCTTCGGGCATGTTTCATTTGTATAATCATTAAAAATTTGAATCTGGGTGTTGCGTTTTAAGGTTTGATTTGGTTATTAACGTACTTGTGAATTTTTTATCAGAAAGATGTTGCCCAAATGGACTGATCAGGTGAAAATTAATCCTGAGACTGGGCTTGAAGGACCCCATGATGATGGGTATAGTTGGAGAAAATATGGGCAAAAGGACATCCTTGGCGCCATGTATCCGAGGTAAAGCTTTCACATCAAATATTAAGCCAATCCTCTCATTGTTCTTTGTAGTTATTTTATATTGTCAAGAGAATGTTATTTCATAGATTGGTTGAATATTTATACGTATTGAATTTTTATGCATATCTTATCTATTCAACAGTCAAATATTTTTAATATATAATATCAATCGGCTACTCTAAAAATCTATAGATCAATTAAATTTAAAAATATTTCATTTAAATAGTAGTTCTTTTTGTGGAAAAAAAAATCAGTTTGTATTCTAACACAAAAGGATTTTCTCAAGACTTTTCTAAAGGGAGAAAAAGCATAGAACTTCTATTTGGGGTCAAAAATCCATAAGCATACACTATATGCATCATGCCAGGGTATTGAGAAATAGTTTCAACTCCATGGAGACCTTTTTGTCACTTTTTTCTCCAAAACTATTACTTTCTTTATTTGAATAAACTTCTTTTAATATAGAAAGTGAACTGCATAATCCGATATTAAAAAAATTATATCTGACAGATGGTGCTTGTGATCTGCAGGAGTTACTATAGATGTACCTACCGCAACACCCAGAACTGTTGGGCAACAAAACAAGTGCAAAGATCTGATGAAGACCCTACAGTTTTTGAGATTACATACAGAGGAACACACACTTGTTCTTATGCTGGGGCACAGAATCCGCCACCGGCACCGGCACCGGCACCACTGTCGCCCAATCAACAAGAACAGCAACAACAAATTAATAGCCATTTTACCAACACTTTCCAGCAGTACCAATCCCAGGAGATTCTTTCCAAACTTAAAGAAGGGCTGAAAGTTGAGACAGAGAACTTGGGCAACCATGAAATGTCATTCGCTCCATTTTCATTTCCTTCAGCGTCATTCGGACTCATCCAACCAGAAAACTACGGTTCTTCGCCGTTGGTAAACAGCAGCAGCAATCTCGTTGGAAGTTTCTCGTCGTCCTTCCTTTCTCCATCCACCCCGGAATCCAATTATTTTTCCGCTTCAACATGCCAGATGCATGGATTAGGACTGGCTCAACATGCGCACCGGTCTGAATCTGATCTTACTGAGATAATATCTGCCAACACTTCATCGACAAATTCGCCGATTCTCGACCTGGAATTCCCACTCGAACAGGTGGGGATTGAACCCAATTTCCCATTTGATCAAGTATATTTTCCCTGATCCTATCAGGACGATCGATCGATTTGAAAATTAGTAATGAAAATAAAAAAAAATAGCTTAGGCGGTTGTTGATTTTTCCTTGGTGTACTTGCTGATGTGGCTCTTTAACATAGAAGTTGAGGAAGGTCCTTGTAGGATATACTTAAAAAAAGCTGCCTCAATACTTGGCAGAGAAAAGCTACCTTCGAGTAAGGATGTTAACCGATTGTAAGTTTCTTTAGACAGAATAGAAATTTCTGTTGTGGTTGATAGTAGCGAAATTACGAGATTAAATTGCGAGATCCTGAGTAAATCCCAAGCAATTCATCATGTGGATGACTACACGTGAGCTAGTATTCGAAAACGGTTACTACAAAAGATTGTAAAAGTAAACAAAATCGCTAGAAAATACCGATTCTTAGGCGAATCAATCAAATGGCTACTTCACTATAAATTCAAGTCATTATTATAATTCGTTGTTTATTGAAACTTAAGTGTCGTACTTCTTCGAAATATAGGATAATCATAAGAGATAAATCAACATAGTTAATAAAATTAATAATATGACTCATCTAAACTGTACATAGATCTATTAAATATACATAATATGAAATATATATATATAAACCTAAACTCTTTGCTATAGGTAAAGGACCCTCCTAGTAATTAACAAATTTAAGGGAATGGCAACTTTTTAAGTGTTCAAACTTGCTAAATTCTGGTCGTGGCAGGTGCCTAGTAATTAACAAATTTAAGGGAATGGCAACTTTTTAAGTGTTCAAACTTGCTAAATTCTGGTCGTGGCAGGTGCTTGATCGTCCTTGGGGATTTAGGTTAGTCTAGGTGTAAGCAAATTAGGAAGAATAGTAAATGTCAATCATACAATTTACGTGTATTACCGTGGGACCAATATATTTATGATTAGATTAAAAGGGTTTTAATTTATCATTATCTTTGTGCGTTTCCACGAAAGCCACACTGTTTATCAACTAGGAAATTCGCTGAGATCATAAAGTAGCAACTGGAACTTAGGAAACAATTTAAAGAAAAAAGAAAGAAAGAAAGAAAGAAAAATCAAAGGGATACGCTGGAGGTTCTAGTCACTCTTGGTCCCTAGGTGCACCGGAGGAGCCGGAGCCGTACACACCTCCCTACACAAACACCGGCCGGAGCCGTTCCAACACACCTCCATCGGCGAGAGACGACCGGAGCTCCGATTTCCGGTTAGCTCTGTTCTCTGCCTGGAATTGTAAAATTCCTTAAAAATATTAAATTAACAAAATAAATTCTGGGAAATTTTATTGATGTGTAATTTTAGCTATATGTCCTGTTGAGTTTTATTTTTTTTAATGAAATTATGGATGGTTATGGCATGTTCTTAATAACATGCCCTGCCACCACGAATTTTGCAATTAATTTTTAAATATCGAAACGATGTTGTTTTATGCTCAATGATTTTATGTGAACTCCTTGTGCCACCTATAGTTTACATAAATGCAAAGCGGTTTTGATTAGTAACTTGTTTCATATTTATTAAATTTTTTATTTCCCAAAAATGTTGAAACTAGAAATATTTTTTAATATTTGGTTTGTAGAAAATTATGGCTCATTTACTTCGTTTAATGGAATAAAAGTGTAATAGAATTAGAATTACTATTGAATGAAATAGAGTTGTAATTTGTATTACGGTATTCATTTTACTGTTATTGAATTAGTATTGTTGTGTTTAGTTGGACGAATTGGAAATTGAATGGGTGTTGTTTAGTTGAGGAAAAGATGAAATTGCCCCTAATGCAAAAAAAAAAAAAAAAAAAAAATAGTTGTAGTTCAATGGCAGGTGAATGACCCTGGAGCAAGTGGAAACCCTAATATGAAAATCCAAACTTGCCTAACAACAACACAAACCCCAAATCAAAACCTGAATGCCTAAATGAAAACTTTAATCCTATAATCCCCACATCGCAACCTAGAAGATAGAAATAAGATCATGTTTCCACACACTAGGAGGTTTCAAGTGCGAAATCCTGATTAGAAACCTCCTAGTGTGTAGAAACATGATCTTATTTGTTATAAGTAGAACTTTATTTATCATATTTTATAATTTTATTGAAGCACTTTCCAGCATGATTATAAAGCTAGAATTGTACTTTGCCATTTATCGAATGGTAGTAATAGTCTTTGCCTTGGTAAAATAGTAGTCATGCTTCTTTGTAGAACCACTAATTTCTATCAGGAGTTAGGATGGCTTTACAGTCTCCTCTATCTTAATTTAGCCTTGATGAATTGAAGGGGATTTAACATATATATTTGAATTGCAAGGACGATTGATAGTTTGTACTTTGGCTTGTGAAGGCTTGACTTAGGCAAGTTCTACACTAGATTTAGCTTAGAGGAGGCTCTTCATTGGTGGCTTATCACTTGATATTACCAGTAAGATGCTGCTCAATTTTTTTGGAAGACATGGTGAAATTGAAGAAGGTTCAGTTGCATATGAGAAAGACACAAATGAATTATGGTTGGTAGTTTGTAGTTTAGCTTTGGCTTAAGTATTTTACTCAACTTTTGATGGTCTAATGACAAGAATGAATCATTATTTCATCTTTGGGCTTGTACTGGGTTTAGGTTTGTCACCTACAAATCAATAGAAGTGATAAGTATTGAAAAATCCTTATTTCTAGTACTTATTGAATATAATTTTGTATAAATTTTATGTAAATTTATTAGGAAAAGGGCACTTAAGTGCTTAACATTTGAATTTAGGGTTTAAAGAAGACAATTGAAGGATTTAAAGAAAGTTTTAGCAAAAACAAGGCAAAATTTGGCAAAGTATAGAAATGAAGGGATTTAGCATTTATATAAATATAGTGGATAAGGCCTAATAGATGATTATTTGGTTAACTAAGATCAATGTTATTGGAGGTTATATTTTCTAACATTAAACTTCTTCTGTAGGTAGCTTATAATGCAAACAAGGTTGGCCATATAGAGTTGAAGAGGGATAGAACTAGTTGTGGTTGGACTATTATCAACTGAAGGATTCTACGAATGGTTGAAAGAGACTCATAATGCAAACAAGGTTGGCCATATAGAGTTGAAGAGGGATAGAACTAGTTGTGGTTGGACTATTATCAACTGAAGGATTCTACGAATGGTTGAAAGAGACTCTGCAAAAAGGTATATTGTCAAAATTCATATCTTGTGAAACAACTTGGCGTCATGGTTTTTTGTGTTTTCTTCCTCTGTTTCATTTTTTTGTTTTTTTTTTTGTAGTTTTGTTACTTGTCTCAATTAATTCATCATTTTTCTACCACACAAGTCTTCTTTGACTTTCTTAAGATAAGGTGGATGTAATTGATCATCACACAATCGAAATCGACCAGCTAACTAATGTTGTTATGATGAGGTACCACATCCTTTCCTATGTCATATATTGTAGAAACGAGCCACAAATAGGTGCGCTGCAAATCAATCATCATTGTCTATATTCAGAAAAAGAACTTCCAATTAGTTTAGCGGAGCTTTGAGTCTACACAAAACTATATAAGGTGATATATGTAGAAGGAGTACGAACCACACTTGTGGTTCTCATAGTTAAATGTAATGAGATAGTGGCTTCTTGTTATCAAATGAAATATACTTGCATGTGAACTAATTTTTCCAATTGTTGCTTAGTAAAAGGTTATTGAACCTTGTAGATAACTTAGATGTATATTAAAACTCTTTAAATTGGAACTACATTAGTTGCTTGTAATTTTGCATGCAATGTTATAGATAAATGATTCATTTTGAATTGGAGTAGCTTCTAAATTTATTCTCATACTTAGAAGTATGATGCATGCTCTTCTAATGATGCTCTAATGATTTCTCTCTTCAAGTTCGTAACTTTTCTTTCCTAAGGTTTTTAGAGTGATTTCGAATGATAAAAAATCAAAACGCCCATAAATTTTGAAATAAAGTGAGTGTTTATAGTCTAAAAAATAGGGTAGCATGCACAACCTACTACACACCTATGCTCAAGGTTGTGTTCTCTAGAAGAAAGTGAATTTCTAGTGTTAAAAGGTTATGTACGGCCTCCTGTATGGTCGTGCTAGAGGTTGTGCACTCTGGAATTCCTTCATTTTTTTTTTCTCTAGTCAGATTTCCTCCTTCAACACTATTCTTTGAACAACTTATGCAGTAGCTAGGGCACATTTTCAAAATATATTCTGATCACTTTTTGCCCTCTAGCATTAGTGTCTACATGATCATGCTGAAGGTTGTGTACATGTGAAAATCACCCATTTTTATATTTTGTCAAATTTTGCCTCTTTTTTACTCGAACCTTCTTTAAATCCTTCAATTGCTCACTTTAAACTTTGAATTCAAATATTAAACACTTACGTGTCCTTTTCTTAATAAATTCACATAAAATTTATACATAATTATATTCAATAAATACTAGAAATAAGGCTCTTTCAATGCTTATCAAAGTATAACACTGCAATTCCAAACATCATTTACTCAAACCAACTTTCACTTTAACCATCATCTACACTGCAGTAGCATGTGCTAAATGATGAGCCGAAAGTTGGTTAAACTAACCAATTTTACCTTTGCTTCATATCACTAGAACATTGTGCTTCACTAGTTGGGATTTTTTCATGTTTGTTTCCTACTTTGGCTAAGCTGGTTTGACAATAGATAACATAAACGATTGCATAGGTAAACTCAGTATGTCACTTGTAATCAGAAATTGTATCATAAAATGCGCCAAGTACAATCAACACTATACAAAAGACCATTTGTTTAAAATAACAATTTCTAACTTCTTCACACTCTTTCCTAAACACATGTACAACTTAAATAAAGAGGAAAACATAGTGGGAATAGGTTGATAGTGAACATGGCCAACCCAATGAAGATTGCGAACACGGGCAACAAGCGACACACATGATGAACACATGCAAACACTCCAAATAGCAGATGTGGCCTCTTGGATGACAGTTTTGGCTGAAGTTCATGACCAGAGTTGATGGTTGATGGCAGATGGGGCTAATGGTTGACGACAAACACAATGACTAAACCACATAGATGACTAGCACACGCTAACACAATCCTCGTAGATCCAGCTGAAGATACGGCGGATCTAGGTGACTATGAGAATGATAGTGACCGAAGATGAAGACATAACAAAATTCATGAGGAACAACAAACACAGTAACCACAGCAGACATAGCGAACAGGTGGAACACCTTGTGACCACCAAATCTATGCGAAGACACCACAAGCACGATCAAGAGATGATAGATTTGGGAGTTCATCCATCATCTTTTGCTCTTACCTCCTCTATCTTTGTTTGTGTAGTGGAGAAAACGTGTTGGGCAACTGAAAAAGGAGGCTACTTTAGGGAAATTAACGCTATAGTAACGCATAATTGCGATTCTAGACAAATTAAACCAAAATTTAATTCCACATTTTAACTTCCCCATTGAATTCCAATTCCACAGTGCCAACGAAGTAAACACTGTAATTTTTATTCCATATGGAATATGGCCTTAATAGAATTGCTATTACGACCAACTAAACATGACATTAATGTTTGTCGAGTCTAATTTTTGAATTCCTATTCCTAATCCGATCTAAACTAGACCATATGCTCATCTAATCTAGATTCTTGACTTGAGTTAGGAATTTCGTTTAATTTTTGGAGTCGCCACCCAACTGTTGTTGGGAAAATTGAATTAAGACTAAAGGAGCGGATTAGTCTTAATTTGGACTACTAGTCGTCGTTCTTTCCTCTTTTCGTTTTTGTGAAAAGTGGAAAAGGGAAAACCAGAGCTTCTAAGTCCAGAGGCTAACCTATTAAAACCTTTACGGTTACCACCTAATCTCTTAAAATTGTTCCTCTTTAGAAATGTGTTTCATTGTGTTTCTGTTACTTTTATTATGTTTTTGAACTATTTCAAGAAAATGATTTTTCATACATTTTAGGGGTTGACCCGAATGGGTGCCTACGTACCTGCTACTCAGGATCAAACAAGCCGTAGTTCGCTTTTCTGAAAAACTTTAGATTTGTATGTAAATTTTAATTTTGAAATTTCTTATGATTTAGGTTCTTAACATTTTTGGGATTTTTCTCTAAAAAAAAAATCTAAGCCTAAACTTTGAATTTTATTTGGAAAATGATTTTTTAGGGAAAACACCAATTTTGATTTATTTGAAGAAAACGATTTTTCTAAGTGCTAAAACTTATTTTTATTTTTTATTATTTTATTTATTTATTTTTTTATTATGTTTGAGTTTTCATGATTTTTCTGATTTTTGATGATTTTTGATGATTTTATGATTTTTTTTATAAGTTTTTTATGATTTTTATAATTTTTTATAATTTTTATGCTAGAACATTCTATCCTAAGTTATTATTTATCCTATTTTGAAATCTAAAGTTTTATTATTATTTTTCCTAATCTTTTTATTGTTTTTCTTCATTTTATTATTATTTTTTATTTTATTTTATTTTACATTATTAAATTCTAAAAAAAACTAATTTCTACATTTTTCCTATTTATTGAAAATAGAAACAAATAAATAACTAAACTAAACAAATAACAATAATAACAAATAATAAATTTGGAATAAATAAACAAAACAAAATAAATAAAATAAATAAAAAATCTGGAAAATCCGACTTACCTGGATCCGGGTCGGTGCGCGGGTCGGGTCGGACGGGTCGAATCGATCGGACACGGCGGCGGGGTTGGCTTGTTCACGGCGTTCCGGCGGTTGTTTGTGGCGGGTGAACTGTCGAATTCTAGCTTCTTGAGGGTACTGAATCCGATGGTGGTGGTGGTTTACTCCCAGAACGTCTCCTTGCGGCGGCTTAACTCCGATCGGCGGTCGCGACTTTGGGTTTCCTCTGATTTACACTCTTTTCTCTCTCTCTCGCAATTCTGATCTGTGCTCTGGCTTCCCCGTCTCCTCCTCTATTTATAGGCGTTTGAAATCGAGCTGGATAAGCTCGGATTTCCTCCGATCGAAGCTAATCGGATTGACGGTTAAAAGGAACGACTTTGATTCATGTAAATCCCTCGTCTTGTTGTGATTTGATTCTAATTAGATAATGTTTATCTTATTTCTGTTGAAGATCTGTTGGATTTGTGCAAAAAATCGAATCAAAACGGCCGAAATACGGATTTTTTCTTCGCCGGCGATCTCGGGCTCGAGGTAGGAGACGACCACGCGCCCGGCACGTGCGTTTCTTCCAGCCAATCAGAGGCCGCCACGTGTCCTGGACAAGTCGAAAAATTGCAAAACGCGGAAATTGCTTCTCCCGCGATTCGAACGCCCGACCTCGCCCCCCTGCGCACACGCCTAGCCACGGTCCGGACCAGCTGAGCTAGCCCACTTTCCTGATTTTTCTATTTTCACAAATTGCATATATGCAATTCGATTTTTCTATTTTTTTGTATTTTTTGGAATTTCAAAAATTTGTAAAAATTGTTTATTACTTATTATTGCTATTTCTAAAATCGTTTTTCGAAATTGAGGTGTTTTCCTATTTATTTTTATTTTTTGTATATTTTTATTATTTATGCTAAATTATGGAAAAATTGGGAAAAATTAGAAAAAAATGAAAATTGATTATTGATGAGAATCATTGGTTCCTAAGGCAAAAATGGGGTGTTTACAGCTGCCCCTCTTTGTGGTAAAGTTTGAAAAACTTAACTACAAAGACAAGAAAGACGCCATTTTTGGCCTTTTGATTGAGTTTTGGTAGGAAAATGCCCCAAGAGCTGATAATCCTACGACTTGAAGATGTTCCAAACAATCCAAGGTAATGTTCCTTCTCCAAAAAGTGCTTTATGAGCTAACTAATCGGCGACAGGACATATCTCAAGCTTTGAGTAGAAATGTATGAGAAATGATGATAGGAAGCGTCTTATCAGACTCGCAACCTTGGAAAGAAAATTTACTCAGGAAGCGCCCTTATGAGCTGGCCTTATGAGCTGGCTACCTGTTGACAGAAGCGTCTTGTTAGACTAGCAACTGTTTGGACGAATGTTTCCGAAAAGTGCCCCAAGAGCTGACTAATCGGGAGAATCTAGGAAAGTGCCCATATTAGGCTAACTAACCTTAAAATAGGTTTTTAGGAAAGTGCCCATCTTGGGCTAACTAACCTGTGGTAGTGTCTCAAAAGGTGCCCTTATGAGCTGACCCTGAGAATGGGTTTTTTTCGGGAAAGTGCCCATATTGGGCTGACTAACCCTTGGATCGATTTTTTAGGAAAGTGCCCCAAGAGCTGACTAACCTAAGATAGAACTGTCTCAAAAGGTGCCCTTATGAGCTGACCCTAAGAACAGGTTTTTCGGGAAAGTGCCCATATTGGGCTGACTAACCCTTGGATTGATTTTTAGGAAAGTGCCCCAAGAGCTGACTAACCTAAGATAGAACTGTCTCAAAAGGTGCCCTTATGAGCTGACCCTAAGAACAGGTTTTTCGGGAAAGTGCCCATATTGGGCTGACTAACCCTTGGATTGATTTTTAGGAAAGTGCCCCAAGAGCTGACTAACCTAAGATAGAACTGTCTCAAAAAGGTGCCCTTATGAGCTGACCCTGAGAATAGGTTTTTTTTGGGAAAGTGCCCATATTGGGCTGACTAACCTTTGATAAAATTTTTAGGAAAGTGCTCCAAGAACTGACTAACCTAAGATAGAACTGTCTCAAAAGGTGCCCTTATGAGTTGACCCTGAGAACAGGTTTTTTTCGGGAAAGTGCCCATATTGGGCTGACTAACCCTTGGATTGATTTTTAGGAAAGTGCCCTAAGAGCTGACTAACCTAAAATAGAACTGTCTCAAAAGGTGCCCTTATGAGCTGACCCTGAAAACAGGTTTTTTCGGGAAAGTGCCCATATTGGGCTGACTAACCCTTGGATTGGTTTTTAGGAAAGTGCCCCAAGAGCTGACTAACCTAAGATAGAACTGTCTCAAAAGGTGCCCTTATGAGCTTACCCTGAGAATAGGTTTTTTTTGGGAAAGTGCCTATATTGGGTTGACTAACCCTTGGATTGATTTTTAGGAAAGTGCCCCTGGAGCTGACTAACCTAAAATGGAACTGTCTCAAAAGGTGCCCTTATGAGCTGACCCTGAGAACAGGTTTTTTTCGGGAAAGTGCCCATATTGGGCTGACTAACCCTATTAAAGGAAATGTCTAGATACGTGCTTAATTATGAGCTGACTCATTTGGTGCTCTTGAACATGCTTCTTACTAAGCTAGATGATGTGATACCCTTCATGATGGGATGCTATTTACCTATTTTAATATGCTTGCCAGTTTATCTTGGATAGCAACCAAACAACCGAACCTTCGTGTTGGTTTGCTCCTGCTTCTTTTCTTCTTATCTTGACACTGGATTGAAAATCTTGATGTGCCTCTTTTCTTTATGCACAAAGCTCTTTCGACGGTAATGCTATCCTAATAATGCGCTCAGTTTTAATGCTTAGGAGTAGACAAAATCATATCACAAATTACATTAAGATTCATTATCATTTTAGTGTTTATTTTTATTGACAAAGTGATGGGTAATTTGTTTAGGTGTATTTATTGTGATGAGAATTGATTGGGATTGTTGACCATTCAGGGATATTAGCTTTTCTTGTAGAAAAGTAAAAACTCGACTCAATGAACTTTATATCGAATATTGGCTTTCATAAACATTGGCAAAATTTCAATTCCCTTACCTAAGGATAGTACATCTTTACAGCATCTGTGTTAACGGGGTCTCTCAATTCTGGACCATCCATCTGAGTTAATATTAGAGCACCACCTGATAGAACCTTTTTCACCACATACGGGCCTTCGTAATTTAGAGTGAATTTTCCTCTAGGGTCTTGGGCGTTCGGTAGAACTTTTCTTAGTACCAGGTCGCCTTCTTTGAAGTACCGAGGTCTCATCTTTTTATTAAATGCCCGGGCTATCCTCTGTTGGTAACACTGACCATGACAGAGTGCGGTAAGTCTTCTTTCATCAATCAGGTTCAGCTGATCAAGCCTTTTCTTTACTTAATCCGATTCCGTTAATTGAGTTTCTGACAAGATTCTGAATGATGGTATTTCGACTTCCACTGGTAGCACTGCTTCTGTACCATATACCAATGAGTAAGGGGTAGCTCCCGTAGATGTTCTTATTGAAGTCCTATAAGCCATGAGAGCAAATGGTAACATTTCGTGCCAATCTTTGTAAGTTGTTGTCATCTTTTCGATGATCTTCTTGATATTTTTGTTAGCTGCTTCTACTGCCCTGTTCATTTGAGGTCGGTAGGGAGTTGAATTTCTGTGGTTTATGTGGAATTGTTGACATAAACCTGTCATCGATTTATTGTTGAGATTGGTACCGTTGTCGGTGATTATTGACTCAAGAACTCCATATCGGGCTATTATGTCCTTCTTTAAGAAGCGGACTATTATACCTTTTGTGACATTGGTATATGATGAAGCTTCTACCCATTTGGTGAAGTAATCAATTGCTACCAGTATAAATCTGTGGCCATTGGACGCCATCGGAGCGATAGGGCCTATTATGTCGATCCCCCACATGGAGAAAGGCCATGGCGCCGATAACAAATGTAGCTCGTTGGGTGGAGCATTTATCCGGTTTGCGTATACTTGACACAGATGACAGTGCTTGACATACTTTATGCAATCCGATTCCATGGTTAACCAGTAATACCCTAACCTCATGATTTTTTGGGCCAACATGTAGCCGTTCATATGGGGTCCACATACCCCTTCATGCACTTCCTTCATGAGTTCACATGCTTCATTCTTGTCCACACATCTCAACAGGGTGGTATCAAATGATCTTTTGTAGAGTATAGACCCACTTAATAAGAAATGGCTGGCTAACCTCCTGAGCGTTCTTTGGTCATTCTTACTAGCCATTTCAGGGTATTTACCTTCTTGGAGAAAGGTTTTGATGTCATGATACCAGGGCTTATCATCTTGCATCTTTTCAATTGTCAAACAATAAGCGGGCCGACTTTCGATGTCTATTTTTATCGGATGAACTTCGGCTCCCCCTGTTATTTGAACCATGGATGCTAATGTGGCTAGGGCATCTGCGAACTGATTTTGGGTTCTCGGGATGTACGTGAAGGTGATTGCCTTAAACTCCTCAATTAGCTCTGTCAAGTGTTGATGGTACGGTACCAGTTTGGGGTCTTTAGTTTTGTATTCCCCTCTTGTTTGTAGTATGATGAGCGACGAGTCACCGTACACCTCTAATTCGCGAATTCCCATTTGGCAGGCCATCTTGAGGCCAAGAATACATGCTTCATATTCTGCGATATTATTGGTATAGGGAAATGATAGTCTTGTCGCTGCAGGGAATTGAGTGCCGTCTGGGGATATCAATACTGCCCCAACCCCACAACCGAATACATTAGCAGCCCCGTCGAAAAACAGTTTCCACTTACCATTCTGCTCTCTACCAGAGTCTTCTACCGGCATATCTTCTACTGTCAATATGTTCTCGTCCGGAAATTGGACTTGGGTTTCTTGGGTATCGGTCTCGACAGGGTGTTCAGCCAACTGATCGGCCAAGGCTTGCCCCTTTATCGAGTTCTGGTTTACGTACGTGATGTCAAACTCGGATAGAAGCATCTGCCATTTGGAGATTCTCCCCATCAATGTCGGCTTCTCTACCAAGTATTTTAAGGGATCATGTCTTGTCAACAGCTCAATATGGTAGTAAAGGGTGTACTGCCTTAGTCGATGCATGACCCAAATTAACGCGCAACACGTATTCTCCACCTCTGAGTACCTCTGTTCTCCATCTGTGAACTTCTTGCTCAGATAATATATGGGACGTTCTCTTCCCTCTTCGTCTTTCTGCCCCAGCACACACCCCATGGATTCGGGGAGTATGGTGAGGTATAAGAATAAAGGTTTTCCTTGTTTCGGGACTATCAAGACCGGGGGTTTTATAAGATAGTCTTTGATCGTCCTGAACACTTCTTCACATTCGTTGTCCCATTCTATTGCGGCGTTCTTCTTCAACAGACGGAATAGCGGCCGACACTTATCAGTGAGTTGTGAGATAAACCGAGCTATATAATTAAACCTTCCCAGCAAGCTTCTTACTTCTTTAACGGAATGTGGGGAAGGTAACTCTAATATGGACTTTACCTTATCAGGGTCAATCTTGATGCCCTCCTGGCTGATGACGAACCCTAACAATTTCCCCGTTGTAACCCCGAAAGTACATTTTTCCGGGTTTAACTTAAGCTGGAATTTTCTCAGTCGTTTAAACAACTTTCTCAGGATATCTACATGGCTTTCTCTTTCTTTGGATTTAGCTATCATGTCGTCGACATATACCTCAACCTCACGATGCATTAGGTCGTGAAGTATGGCGACCATGGCTCTCTGATACGTTGCCCCGGCGTTTTTCAGACCGAAGGGCATGACTTTGTAACAAAAAGTTCCCCACGTCGTGATGAAGGTTGTTTTGGTTTTGTCTTCCTCGGCCATTTTTATTTGATTGTATCCTGAAAAACCGTCCATGAATGAGAAGAGATGGTTTCCCGCGGTGTTATCCACTAGAACATCAATGTGAGGTAGGGGGAAGTTATCCTTTGGCGTGGCTTGGTTTAAGTCCCGAAAGTCGACGCATACGTGCACTTTTCCGTTCTTTTTCATGACGGGGACTATATTTGCCACCCATTCTGGGTAGTCGGATACTTCGATGAACCCTACTTCTAGTAGTTTCTTGACTTCTTCTTTGATTTTTAGCAAGATGTCAGGCCTAAATCTTCTTAATTTTTGTTTTTTAGGTTTGACATCTTCCCTTGTGGGAAGCCTGTGAACTACTATTGACTGGTCTAGCCTTGGCATGTCACCATATGACCAGGCAAACACATCTTCATATTCGATTAATAGCTCGGTTATCTCACATTTTTGCTCAGCGCTCAAACTGGTCTCGATTTTGAGGTTCTTAGGGTTGGAGATGCTTCCTAGATTTACTATCTCCACAGGCTCGTCGATCGAGATTCCGCTCTGTTCATGTTTTAGCCAATTTTCTTGTATTATTTCATGGTCTAAGATATTGTCTTCAACAACTGACCCAGCAGCGTTGGAAACGATATCAACGTTTTTACGTTCTACTTGCGCGAAATATCCCTGATGTTCGATGGTGGGAGATCTGAGTGACATAAAGGATGAAATCATATATAAATAAAGAAACAAACTGTAATGGAATTTGATAAATAGTCTCAATAAAACTTGTTCAATGATTTTTCTACTCTTGAGCTAACCTAGCACTATTGATAGGACAACAAAACCAGTTGTTCAGAGCTGGACGTTGGTTGGACATGCGGGAGATTGATTCCCCTTTGTTGTTGTCCTCTTTGTTTATTTGAAGCTCTTGAATGGTATTTGCCCTTCTGAAAGATTGTTGGAGAGGTGGAATGCACATCTGGGTGTCCATCAGCTTCCCCTTCATTCTGCCCCTTACTTGTGCTTCTTCCGCGGCCGTAGGAACATATCCCAGTCCGAAGGTCCCGTGCTGCCCCTCTTTGAACTGATGGCCCTCCTTGCTGGTCACCATATTCACTTCGCTGAAAATTTGCAACCCCAGGTCTTCTGAACCTTCATCCCCGATGTAAGGTATGGCAGTCTCTTTGTATATGGCGTAATCCTGCTCGCCCAGTATTGTAACTATCTGCCCATTGGTGATGAATTTGACCTTTTGGTGGAGACTAGAGGGAATGGCACCAGCAGCATGTATCCAGGGTCGTCCCAGGAGCAGGTTAAAAGACCTTGGGATGTCGAGGACCTGGAAGGAGATGTGGAATACTTGTGGACCGATTTCCACGGGTAGGTTCACTTCCCCCACAATGTCCCTCTTCGACCCATCGAAGGCTCTGATCACTGTAGAGCTAGGTTTTATGTTGCTTGGATCGACCCCCAATAAGTTGAGTGTTGCCAATGGGCAAACGTTGAGGGATGATCCGTTGTCGATAAGTACTCGGGAGACGATGGTGTCATTGCACCGGACCACTATGAATAGTGGCTTGGTATGCTGATCTCCCTCTTCTCCTAGCTCTTCTGGAGAGAAAGATATTTGATCCATGGTAAAGATAGAGTTTGCCACGTGACCCATCTTGTCTGTAGCAATACCTTCCGGGACTTGAATTTGTTTTAGCACTTTAAAGAGTGCTTCCCTGTGGGGCTCAGATGTGGTAAGAAGTCCCATGAGAGATATCTGCGCTGGAACTTTATTCAATTGTTCCATGATCTTGTATTCGCTGGCCTTTACCATCTTCGTAAATGCAGCCAGACCCTCTTCCTCTTCCTCCGTTTTCTCCGTATTAGGTTCTTCAGTCGGGCTCTTATATTTCGGATCGTATAATCTCCCAGAGCGGGTGATACCTCCCACTATAGGAGGTCGCTCTTGTCCGAGAGCCCGATAGTCGAATGGTGCAGCCTTGTAATTCTCTACCGGGGCGGGAACATTGAATACATACCTTTTCTCGGGATTTGTACCTCGGCTGATTGTTCCCCATAGCATTGTATAACCCGGGGTTTCTGATGAGAGTTGATCATGTTGATAGTCTTCCCCTCTTCCTTTGCTAGATTGTCTTGCTTCTCAAATTCCGGCCCCCACCCACTAGGCGGCCCTTGCTCAGTTGGGGTGTAAGAATAGTTTACCAAATATTGAAACCTCCCGTGTGATTCTCCCAAAGTGCCAACTGTTGGGTCTCCGGATAACCATCTTCTTTTAATGTGTGCCTTTGGTGCTTCTTCGAGAGCTTGAGGCTTCTTTTGTTGTTCCGTCGTATGATGCTTAGGGGCTTCTTTGGGAGTCGACTCCTCAGATGTGATCATATTAATGGTAGGCAGCGGGTTGGTGTTAACATTGGGTGTTGGGGCATTCACGAAATCCAATTGTATGATTCCGGCATCAATTAAATCTTGGATTTTGTGTCGGAGCCTCTAGCACCTATCTATAGCATGCCCCTCCTGACCTATGTGATAGTCACACTTGAGGTTGGAGTCGAAGTTCTTGGGCCTATATCGGTCGTTGGGGAGTTTGAAACTAATCAAGTTGTCGGCCCTCAACCGAGCAAAGACCTGACTGAGCGGTATGGGGATTCGAGTGAACTGCCTTGGGGGCCTGACGGCCTGTGTATGACCCGTCGTAGGTTGCTGGGCTAGGGTGTTCGTGGTCTGGAAAGTTACCCAAGTCCCAGGTTTCTCTGCATTACCAGAATGCACTGTACTGACCGTAGGCTCCTTAACTCGGTTTCCTCCTAAGGGCCTTTGGGTTGGTGTGACCCTAGGAGGTTCTACTGATTGTATCCTACCGGTGGTGATGGCATTCTCAATCCTGCAACCTGCAGCCACCACTTCTGCAAAACTGGAAGAGGTCTGGCCTACCAAATGTGAAAAGTAAGTTTTGTCCAAGGTATTGACAAATATGGATGTCAACTCCTTTTCAGATATCAGGGTGGCTATCCTGGCGGCTTGGGCCCTCCAGCGCTGAGCATATTCCTTGAACGGCTCGGTATGTATTTTTCGGAGACTTCCCAGATCGATTACAGATGGGGCAACTTCGATGTTAAACTTGTATTGATCATAAAAGGCCCGGGCTAACTTTTCCCAGGTGTTGATAGTGTTGAAGTTGAGGTGAGCATACCAGACCAATGAGGGGCCTGTGAGGCTGTCTTGGAAGGTTTGGAGCATAAGTTGATCGTATTGAGCATACTTGCTCATTTTTCCGGGCATATAGCCTAGTATGCATCTTGGGGCAGCCGGTTCCATCGTACTTTTCAAAATCCGGGGTCTTGAACTTGTCAGGGTATGTCTCCTCCCTGTATGCCGGCAGGTTAGTGATTCCGGCCTGTTCAAAACCATCAGGACCCTCAATAGTTTTCATTTTGTCATTGAGCTGCTGGAAGAGTCGCTTCTCCATCTCCTTTTGTCTCTCTTCCATTTCCTTCTTCAGATCATCAGAGGTCGGCCCCTGGCTGACCTTCGGCTCATATTCGAAGGCTGGGTTAAGGTGGGAATTGATTTCTTCGTATTCCGGAGGCTGTCCCTCCACTGCTTTTCCTTTCCGAGCCCCTGAATACTCTTCTTGAGCCGGCTGGGTGTTGCGCAGGAGGCCGATGCTTTCAGTCAAGAGGTGAACCTGGGCAGCCAGCTGTTGGACCATTTGCTCTAGGGATATGATCCTGGAGTCTGAGGCAGCTTCAGCGTTGGTGTTGTTGCGGTTGTCACTGCTGTTGGCCATTTTTGCTCTTGAGCGTGTAAGAACTGGGCTTCTGGGCGGGTTCGGTTGCTTGGAAGCTATTTTGATACCTGGACGCGCATTCTTATTTTAGTATGATGGATGCGAGAATGATATGCATGTGTCATGCGGATGCTAAAAGATAAAAGGGTTGACAACTGATTGACAATGTATTAAAACTTAACTTTTATTAATATTAAAATTTCTGAGTTTAATGATCAAAAGATTACAAATGATGCCCTATTTCCTAGCTCTTTTGGTTTTCTGTTGTGGAGGCTCGGACTTCCCGCTGATGACGGCTTCTAATTCCTTGACTTTGTTTCGGCACTTCTCTAATTGTGCTTTCAAGGCCTTGTTTCTTTGGTCAGATTCCTTGAAGCGTCCCTTCCAGATGTCTTTCTTATAGTCTGCCGCTTCGAAGTACACTTCCATCCGGGCCTTGACCTGCTCCAAGTAGACCTCTGTTTCTGGATTGATCTTATCTGGTCTTGGTTAGGTGACGTCTGGAACCCGGTATGCTCTTTCCCCTGTCTGGTATAGCTGGCGGATTACAAACTCTCTGGTGGCTCGGTGTTTTCCCACTTCGCCATCTAGCTCTCCTAGGTCCACATTTGGGCTTTCAATTCTAGCTTCCCAAAGCGCTCTGACCTCTGCCAGCTTAGCAAACTTTGCGGCTACCAACAGGTTTGGATCTTGATACTCAAAGGTGATTGCTTCGAGTGAAGGCCGATAAACTATGTCTTGGATGGTACCGAATTGGCGGACCACTGAGTTTGGGTGATATCCAATACATCCATTGATCCCGATTAACGGCACTGCTTGGAAATTACTGCAAGTCAAGATGATTTTATCGCAGCAACTCCACCTGGCTGTCCATAGAATATCCTCAGCGCTAAGGCTTCTAAGCAGATCTACCTAACTGTGGCTGGTAATGTCGTCGGGTAGCTTCACCTTTTCTATATAGGAATCTACCAGATTCACCTGTTGGGCTAGGGTTTTCCTGACCATGTTCAGCCCGAAGCACTTGAGGTGGCTTACAAACCATATTAGCAAAAGGTTGATGCTGGAGCGGAGGATCCCTTGGCCCTTCTTCTTGAGGATATTTAAGTTCCGGATCTGTTCTGCCAGTAGGGCTGGGATGTAAGATTTCTCCTCCAGGAATTGGGTCACCAGTTCCGCAACCCGGTAGTGAATATAGAAAGTTCCGGTGGGGAATAGTATAGTGGCAAAGGCGGTCAAGATGAAAGCATTCACCCTTCTATGCCTGTAAGTCTTGGGGTCCCCACATAGGATGTCCTTTCTATCCCCATTGTCTTCTCAGGCGATAAACCAGGCTTCTAAGTCATCCATGCGTATGCAGCACCCATTACAGTCTGCCAGGGCTTTGTTGACTGCCGTTTTGCGGATGCCCAGTAGTCTGCTGAATATACCGGCTGGCCCGGCCTCAAGGTCTGGCATGTAGATCTGCTCGGTTAGTGCTGGAGCCTATAGCAACTGGGTGTACTCTTCTAGGGTAGGGGTGATCTCATGCGGCCCGATGAAGAAAGCTGCGGGCTCGATCTCCCATAACTGGAGCATGGCCCGTACCAAAGGCAAATTCACCTCTATCTTGGTTAATGAAAGGATGGGGCCGATCTTTTGCTGGATGAAGGCCTGCTCCTCTGGGTTATATAGGGTAAACCAATGGTCCAACACCAATTTTGGGTCCAAAGGTTTGTACACCCGAATTTCTTTGCGGAGGAGGCGGTCGATTGCACTGCTAGCCATCTATTACAAATAGGAAACAACCTAGTTACAAACAGAACTATGAAAATGTTACAGGGAAATAGTCCTGAACTCCAAGGACAAAATAACAAACCATTACATTGTCATCCAATTGTCAACCTTTCTTATGATGTCATGTATGCAAGTAGGTGGGTTCTAACTGGTTCCCGAGCTCTATGGCCTCCCGCATTCTCGAAGAAATGGATCTCAGGCCATATCGAAGCATAGGGTGGGGTAGCCTAATCGGTCCCGAACGGTGAATCAACTCACTTCGCCCGAAACCTACACAATGGCTCCCCGTCTTAGTTTTCTAGGACGGTCCGGGTTCGACCGCATCTACTCACACAGAGATATGTATGCATGCAAAAACCCCCACAGTGAAAGAAAACTAAAATCTAATTTAAATTCTGCAAAGTTAGTAACAGAGTAATAATTTGAAATACATTTCTTAAAGATAACAATTCGAAGAGGTGCAGGTGGCTAGCCTACTGGCATGGGTCCCCAGCGGAGTCGCCATCCTGTCAAGTCTAATTTTTGAATTCCCATTCCTAATCCGATCTAAACTAGACCCTATGCTCATCTAATCTAGATCCTCGACTTGAGTTAGGAATTTCGTATAATTTTTGGAGTCGCCACCCAACTGTTGTTGGGAAAATTGAATTAAGACTAAAGGAGCGGATTAGTCTTAATTTGGACTACTAGTTGTCGTTCTTTCCTCTTTTCGTTTTTGTGAAAAGTGGAAAAGGGAAAACCAGAGCTTCTAAGTCCGGAGGCTAACCTATTAAAACCTTTACGGTTACTACCTAATCTCTTAAAATTGTTCATCTTTAGAAATGTGTTTCATTGTGTTTCTGTTACTTTTATTATGTTTTTGAATTATTTCAAGAAAATGATTTTTCATACATTTTAGGGGTTGACCCGAATGGGTGCCTACGTACCTGCTACTCAGGATCAAACAAGCCGTAGTTCGCTTTTCTGAAAAACTTTAGATTTGTTTGTAAATTTTAATTTTGAAATTTCTTATGATTTAGGTTCTTAAAATTTTTGGGATTTTTCTCTAAAAAAAAATCTAAGCCTAAACTTTGAATTTTATTTGGAAAATGATTTTTTAGGGAAAACACCAATTTTGATTTATTTGAAGAAAACGATTTTTCTAAGTGCTAAAACTTATTTTTATTTATTATTATTATTTTTATTTATTTTTTTATTATGTTTGAGTTTTCATGATTTTTCTGATTTTTGATGATTTTTGATGATTTTATGATTTTTTTTTATAAGTTTTTTATGATTTTTATAATTTTTTATAATTTTTATGCTAGAACATTCTATCCTAAGTTATTATCTATCCTATTTTGAAATCTAAAGTTTTATTATTATTTTTCCTAATCTTTTTATTGTTTTTCTTCATTTTATTACCTTTTTTATTATTATTTTTTATTTTATTTTATTTTACATTATTAAATTATAAAAAAAAAAACTAATTTCTACATTTTTCCTATTTATTGAAAATAGAAACAAATAAATAACTAAACTAAACAAATAAAAAAAACCAAATAACAATAATAACAAATAATAAATTTGGAATAAATAAACAAAACAAAATAAATAAAAAATCTGGAAAATCCGACTTACCTGGATCTGGGTCAGTGCGCGGGTCGGGTCGGACGGGTCGAATTGGGTCGAATTGGGTCCGGTCGATCGGACACGGCGGCGGGGTTGGCTCGTTCACGGCGTTCCGGCGGTTGTTTGCGGCGGGTGAAGTGTCGAATTCTAGCTTCTTGAGTGTGCTGAATCCGATGGTGGTGGTGGTTTACTCCCAGAACGTCTCCTTGCGGCGGCTCAACTCCGATCGGCGGTCGCGACTTTGGGTTTCCTCCGATTTACACTCTTTTCTCTCTCTCGCAATTCTGATCTGTGCTCTGGCTTCCCCGTCTCCTCCTCTATTTATAGGCGTTTGAAATCGAGCTAGATAAGCTCGGATTTCCTCCGATCGAAGCTAATCGGATCGACGGTTAAAAGGAACGACTTTGATTCATGTAAATCCCTCGTCTTGTTGTGATTTGATTCTAATTAGATAATGTTTATCTTATTTCTGTTGAAGATCTGTTGGATTTGTGCAAAAAATCGAATCAAAACGGCCGAAATACGGATTTTTTCTTCGCCGGCGATCTCGAGCTCGAGGTAGGAGACGACCACGCGCCCGGTGCGTGCATTTCTTCCAGCCAATCAGAGGCCGCCACGTGTCCTGGACAAGTCGAAAAATTTCAAAACGCGGAAATTTCTTCTCCCGCGATTCGAACGCCCGACCTCGCCCCCCTGTGCGCGCGTCTAGCCACGGTCCGGACCAGCTGAGCTAGCCCACTTTCCTGACTTTTCTATTTTCACAAATTGCATATATGCAATTCGATTTTTCTATTTTTTTGTATTTTTTGGAATTTCAAAAAATTGTAAAAATTGTTTATTACTTATTATTGCTATTTCTAAAATCGTTTTTCAAAATTGAGGTGTTTTCCTATTTATTTTTATTTTTTGTATATTTTTATTATTTATGCTAAATTATGGAAAAATTAGAAAAAATTGAAAATTGATTATTGATGAGAATCATTGGTTCCTAGGGCAAAAATGAGGTGTTTACAATGTTGAACTGTGAAATTGATAGCTGTATAGCTAATTGTAAATTTGCGAAATCGGAAATGTCGTTTTGCATAGTAAGGAATTGCGGAATGTTATAATGAACCGCAAGCATGGCATTTTTATGCTCTCACACTTGCTTCCAATAAAACATGGCCTATGTGTCTTTTAACAACTCCTTGAGTAGAAGTTATATGTCCATAAAGTAAAATTTAAGGGAGGTAACAATCAGTAAAAAGCGCTATTAACGATGGAATCCACTACAAATGTGGCAACAATAAATGTAGTAGCACTCATAATAGTGCTATAAATGAAACAAATTAGCTTGTAAGCTATTGAGTCTTGTTTGAAATTTATTTGTGAAATCCCATAATTTAATTAAAATCTAATATCAGATTAGTTTAATAATTATTTTAAAAATTTTATTCTTAACCTTTATAATTTTAAATTAACGAAATAGTAGTTTAAGAAGTTACATAACTAAATTATGAAACAAAAGAAAGAATAAATTAAAGCCATAAGTTTAGGGTAGTTAAATGAAAATTTCAAGTCAATATTTAGACTTGGGATAACTCATGTAGTCTAATTGTAAAGTTTTATGTAAAAATATTTTAGTTAATATCCTTAACTAAATTATTGTGTGCATGTTGAACAAGCCCCAAAAATCCAAAATATTTTCTTGAGTATAAACTTAAACTTTTCCTGGCATTGATTCTTATCCTTTCTTACTTTTCCTTTCCTTTTTCTTCATGTGCAGAAGTCAATCGAGAGAGAAAAAAAAAAAGAAATTCAAAACAAAAAAAAAAGGAAAATTTTCTGTAACTTCCATGTACGAACTCCAAATTTTTAATCCGAGACCACTAACATAATCCTTGAAGCAAGCTCTACAAAATTAAACCCCAGTTGCACAGTAAATTTTCAGCTTCAAAATTCGGATACAATTTAAAAGTGTAATTAGCTGGTTATTTTATATATGGAGCATGTGTTTTGTTTTGTGTGCATGTTCCTATTCGAGTGTGTGAGTGGACAATTCTATGCATGAGTGTTGTTGTATTGTGTGTGTGTCTTTATTTTGATTTGAGTAGGTGTGTGATTTGGGGGTGTGTGTATGTAGTAGGCATGTATGATTTTAGCAAGGGATTGTGTTCTAGTGTGCATGGATGTTGCCATCCATGCCCATTAGTGGAGTGTGTATGTGGTTGATGAGCGCTTACTAATCATATCAAATTCTAAATTTATAAGCCTAATTAAATCTACGATCTAAGTTAGGCAAGTGTACATATCTAATGTATCATAGATTTTATGATGTTGTCCACAAGGATCTTGAAAACAAGTATTAGTATCACCTTTTTTCTACTATTTAGCCTAAATATTGAAGTGGGATTTATGATTTAAATTATGAACAACTAATCTAGCAACCTTAAGATCAGTTATGTATGATTTGATAGATGAACTTGATCACAAGACATACCTCTTACTTTGATCCATCTTAACCCTTAAAATTTTTATACTAACGAATCGATTAATGACTTATTCATGCTTTGCATTACAAGATCTCGTCAATTAAATTAATTACTCCATCAAGTCAATTAATTCCTAAGCATACATGAGATAGTAGAGACCTCTCCCTCACTAACGCCACATAAGATCACATGAAGTTCAGGATCCTTACAACAAGAATTAAATTCTTTAGAGTAGAAAATTGGAATTTCCTTACATCTAGGTGAAATACTCAATTCTTCTATTCATGGAGATCTATCTTATTAGATAAAATCTCTTTCTATTTAATAAGAATCAAACATGCAGTTAATTTGTGCACTAACCAACCACAAGACAATGAAATCACATGAATAGATACAAAAACATGAATTTTTCATTAATCAAATAACAATTTAAGTTACATGGGTTAGGGTTTCACAAAGTATAGGGCATGAAAGATTTACTCCTCAATGGAGTTTACAATAAGCACAAAAGTTCTAGAGAATATAAAAGAATTCATGTCATAGAGATAAAACCCTTGTAATTGATGTCTTGTGATCTCCAATAATATGGATGGAATTCTTCCCTTGAAGACCTGCATATTCTCTCTCTTAGGGTTTAGAATTCTAGCCTTAAAATTACTTCATAACCTTAATGACAAAATAACAGTGCTATTTATATCGTCTGAATCTTCGTAGGTTAGCATAGACTGGTTAACATGGCCATGCTTAGGGTTGGGGCCGAAAAACTAAGTATGATTGCTTTTGCTTCTGATGCTTATTGTGGTCAGCCTTGTCATTTTAGCATGGCTATGTTGTATGTAGGGGTTGAAAAAGAAATTCTATTCCTTTTTAAAATTGCTCCAAACTTGTTTAATTTGCATTGATTTCCCTTTAATCATCACAAAATATTCCAATTGAGCTCTTCAAGACCTTGAAATAATTTTTCATAAAATAAGTATTCTTTTCTTTAGAAATTCAAAAGAAATAATTAACAAATGTTTCCAATTAGGCATAAATAGTAAGGGTCTTTTGGCACTTATCAAACTTCCTTACATTTAATCATTTTCTTGTCCTCAAGCAAACAAAATAAGGACAAAAGATCTATCATCAATTATACTCATCAATAATTATCAAATTGAGCTTAGCATTCTTTGATTCAATCAATTCAATAGTAATTCGCTAGTGCCTATTGCTTAAACTTATTATATTTGTACTTGCACTTAGCATACCATAGTCAAATTCTTAAGACTAATCAGAGTAAGTCGGACTATTAATCCCACCATTTAATAACCGCTTCCAAAGTCACAAAGGAAAGAAAAATTCAAACAAAGTAAAAGCGACATGGTTACATCTCACCACTTACTAACAAGTATATAAACCATTTAAACACCTCTCTAAGCCTAACATCCTTAAGTGAAAGTACATGGTATCTGATAACAACCGAGTTAGGAAATGGATAGTAAACCCTCTTGAGATTCCAGTTGGACCGATGACATGACTTCGAGTTAAACGACTTAAGGATGCACTTAATGGGTTAATCAAAGAAGTTCAAGATGAGGAGCAATACTTGCATTAAACCAACAAAGAACAAAAAATAATCCATGTCATTGAAGTCCAAGATGCCCAGAACGAAGATGACTTGAAGACATTTGAGGAAACTTGAAAGCTGCCGGCCTTTGAGAGTTGAAAGCCGCTGGTGTAGGAGTCAAAGCCGCTGGCCACTAAGGAGAAGAAAGGCCGATTGGAATCAAAATTAAAGCAGTCAGCTTTGGTGCCGACTTAGGGGAAGAATGTTAGCTGGCTTTAGACAATTTTAGGCCACCGACTTTTGTTGTTTTTCCTTTAATTGCATTAGGGTTTACCATGTCATTTTAATATTATTTGAGGAGACTATAAATAGTCACCTATGACTCTATTGTAGACACTTTTTGACAAATTGAAAAACAAACACTCTTCTTTAGTTCTTGAAGAACTTTGGACTTATTGGAATTGTCTTGTGGCATTCATCTTTTACTTATCAATAGAATTTCCATCTCGATTGTGGCGTATCTATTATACCAAGGTTCTTGCTTCATTATAAGCAATGGGTAGTGGTTTCCCTTCATTTGTGATCGATCATAGGTTGTTCGATACAATTCACGATTTTAGGTTTCGGCACAAGTTGACGGAGTTCATATTAGATTTAGTATTAGAGTACACCTAGGTCGGTTAGGAATTACCTATCTTGAATCCAATTCGTGTTCTTTATAGATTTAGGGGTTGCAATAAAAAAAAGGAAGAAATTCTTATAAAAAAAAAAAGAAAAGAAAAAGAAAAGTTCAAATCTTTGTGTATCTATTGATCTTGTTAGACTTGTTATTTCCATTACTGTCTGCGTTCATTGATCCATGTGTTGATTTCTTGTTGAATAGTTAAAAAAAAAAAGGAAATTTGTATAAAAAAAATCATTAGGATTCTTGGTGAATGTTTTTGTTGAAGACTCGAAAATTATGTTTGCGTTTGTTTGAATTGTTAGGGAAACTATAGTGACTTGTTGATTATTGATTCCAACAATAAGGAATTTGTTGAATCGATAGGAAAAACTCTGATTTTTTTGTTAGTTCTAAAGGAACTAAAGGAGAAATTGCGAGTGGAAAAAGGCAAGAGTGGTGAGACCATTAGACTTTGTAAAATCCAATTAAATATTGAGATCCATAAAATATGAGTGACTTGAGTGATTCATTGATTGAGTAGAAAACACGCAAGGGAGTGATTTAGTGGGGATCAATTCTCTTCTATTGTCATATTTGTTTTTTTTGCAAAAATATGTCTAATAGAAATTCTCCTAATAGTGTGATGAGGGGTATTGACACAAAATTGATCATGAAAACTCTAACTACTGAGATGAGGAGAATGTTTAGAGCGGAGATGGATCAATTTTAGGAGCAGATGGAGCAGAATTTTGAGCAGTTCTAGATTGTTTCTGTTGGGCATAGGAGGGATAAAATGCTAAGAAGGGTAGTGTGCATGGAGGAAGATGAATTGGGTAGGGAAGGGTTTGCAGTTGAATTTGAGCAAGATTCTTTTATGAGTTATAAGAGGAATGTAGGGAGAAGTAGAGGAGCTAGGAATGAAGAAGATATCAACCTAGGGAATATAAAGATGAAATTTCCTTCCTTCCAAGGGAAGAATGATCCTGATGTATATCTTGAGTGGGAGAAAAAGGTGGAACTAGTTTTTGACTCTCATAACTACTCTGACATCAAGAAAGTGAAATTGGCTGCCATAGAATTTTCTGACTATGCTATAGTTTGGTGGGACCAATTACTATTGAGTAGGAGGAGGAATAGTGAGCCACCAATAGAGACGTGGGAAGAGATGAAGATGGTGATGAGGAAGCGATTTATTCCCACTTATTACTATAAGGATTTGTGTAATAAGCTGCAAAATCTGAGGTAGGGGAACAAAAGTGTGGAGGAATATCGTAAGGAGATGGATGTTGTAATGATTAGGGCGAATGTTGAGGAGGACTGAAAAGCTACTATGGCTAGGTTCTTGGCAAGCTTGAATTAAGATATACAGAATGTGGTGGAGTTGCAACATTATATAGAATTGGATGATATGGTTCACATAACGATTAAAGTGGAGAAGCAACTTAAGTGGAAAGGTAGTAGTTCCACATATGCAACACTGAGTTCCTCCAACTAAAGAGCTAATACATGGAAGAAGGATGAGAAGCAGTCCCACTCCAAATCAATGCCAGAAGAAAAATCAGAAATGGCATTTTATGGGAATAACGGTAAACCCGATTCTTTTCCTAACAGGAATCGTGATATTAAGTGTTTTAAATGTCAAGGATGGGGTTATATAGCGAGTCAATGTTTGAACAAAAGAATCATAGTGATGCGAGATGATGGAGAGATTAGGAAGGACAATGAGTCGGATCGTGAATCCATGCCATCATTGGAGGATGTTGATGGGGGGAAGAGTATGCTATTCAGGGGGAGATATTGGTAGCCAGGAGGGCTTTGAGCATTTGGACAAAAGAAGAGGAAAATGTGCAACGGGAGAACATATTTCATATTAGGTGTCATGTAAAGGACAAGGTATGTGGTGTGATTATTAATGGTAGGAATTGTACAAATGTTACTAGCACGACTATGGTGGAAAAATTAGGGCTTCCCACAAGTAAGCATCTTTGCCCTTATAAATTGTAATGGCTAAATGATAGTGGTGAAGTGAGGGTGACAAAACATCTGTTAGTTTCTTTTAGCATTGGAAAGTATGGGGATGAAGTTCTTTATGATGTAATTCTAATGCAAGCTACACACTTGTTGTTAGGTAGGCTATGACAGTTTGATAGGTAGGTGAAACATGATGGATTCACCAACAAGTACTCTTTTGTACACGATTAGAGGCCTGTTACTCTTTGTCCTCTAACTCCCAGTGAGGTTTATGAGGATCAAGTGAGGTTAAGGAGAGAGAGTGAACAAAAAAGAGTAAATGAAAATAAAAGAGTGAGTGCTGCTGTAGAAGAAAAAGAGAGAGAGTTTGAGAAAAGGGAAAGAGAAAAGAAAGGGAGAGAATTGAATAGTGAGAGAAAAAAAAAAAGAGAATTTTTTTTTTATACGAAGGTAAGTGAGGTTAAGAAGGCTTTAATTAAATAGTTCTTGACACTTCAAGTACAGTCACATAAATGAAGCACAAATAATCACTTCCAAGTAGTTAAGATATTAAATTCAACTAGCAAGTGTTTAAGTAATGAGTTTCAATTACTTTCACACTTAAATGCTTGTTTTTGAATTCAAATTTCACTACTCACTTCCCTTTCTTGTCACAGTTTCACACTTACACTTAGTGTTAATGTGCAACACCTTACACTACACATAATCCCTCACTTCCACACCACCACTTACACTACATACACATATGGTGAAACCTTGCACTTCAAAATATAACACTTCCTTGCCACAACACTTCACGTTGCAACACCTTCACCTTAACACACACACAACAACTCAATTTACACTACAATTCATAAACAATGGCAGCAACAAGATTCAAATTCAAATTACTCGACTAAATGCAAACTTCTCCACAAATTGTAAAAACAATTCAAATTCAAATAACACTTATTCAATGCTACTTAATGAATTGCTTCAAACTTAAAGAAGGTGTTTGAATTCAAACATCTTCTAATTCTTCACACGTAATTTCAAATCTGGAATTTACAACAACAATGCTCAATTTCTGAAATCACTAACACTCCATTCACTCTTCTTTGTTTCAAATGGTCACTTCCCTCAAATGATCTAATGATCACTTCTCCTAAATCAATCACGGCCAACTCAAGAAAAAAAGGAAATTACAAATGCTCCACGTCTACAACAACAAGCAGCAATTACAACTCTTCAACAACAAAATCAAACAACTCAATCTCCACTTTACAATTTTGGATTAAGATGTTAAACTCAAGAACCCTAAAATTCCGAAATCACAATTGCACAAATCCCTTCTCACAACCTACGCTCTGATACCAAAAGATGATGTGTCTAAATGGTCAAAATTACATGCACTCAATCAAATGAAGCAATTTCAATCAACAACCATTCCATAAGAGGCGTAAACTCCTATTCCTTTATGAATCCAAATTGTAAAACCAAGTAGGAAATGACACCAAATGAAGATATGCTTAAATGATTCAAGCACATAACATAATCCAATAAACTAACCCCATAAGAGGCGTGAACAACAATAACAACCAACAACAATTAGCTTGATCAACCCCTTCACAAATTAACCTTAATTCACAAAAATGGAAACCAAATGGATATATGGAACAATCAATTGCAAGAATAGCAATGGTTAATAAAGGAAATGAACTAGATTCCAATTCAAATTGAAAAGTTTTAAATATGAAAATAGAACCCAAAATTCACGTGAACCAAAGGAAACAACAAATAGCACCTAGATATGACTTACTAAGTACAATTTGTAAAACAATAAGAAATGCTCGATATTACTTACAATCACTCAAGTTGGTTCTCGCCACAATTTCAATGATGTAATTGATAAGAGATCAATGGCAATGCAAGGAGACTCCTTCTGACCATAAGGATGTGTTTTTCAAATTATCAAAAGTTTCTTAAAAACCCTAATTAGCAAGTATTTATACTTACTCCAATTAGGGTTGAAATGTCCAAAAATTACATCTATACCACTAATGTGGCTGGTCCTATTTCAATAAATACAACCAAATAAATTTGTCCCAAAATGATTTCAAAGTAACCGGTTCAAAGAAAAATAACAAATACAAAGATGGTCTCTAAAGAGTTGATTCTTCAAGTCAATTAAGATCATCACGGGTCATTAGATGTGAGTTCGATGATTTTCCCAATTTGATCAATAGCATAGGTCATTTGGCATCCTGTAAAGATTGATCATTGTACCTATTATAAGACAATTCAAACATTATTAGATAAGGAAATGGATACATGTAGGCAATTCGGATGGTATATCCAAATCAAGTTCCCTGACTATCAGGATTGCAGGGTAGATTCCCATCAAGCAGTTCCCATCACCAAGTTTAAGGATTAAGGGATCATAGATGTAGAGCCCGTAGTGGTAGTTTACATCACCAAGTCATGCTTCAATGTATTAAGTGTGTTAAGGGGGTCATGAGTATCCTGTTGTTTGCTTGTGAACATAAATTGTATTAAGAAATGGTTGTTTGTATTTAAGTTCTGCATGATGTGTGATACTTGTTTATGTTTGTTCATGCGTATGTGTTTGTGTTATACATACTGGGTATTACCTCACCCTTCGAGGAATCATTTTTAGATGTAGGTGTTGAGGGAGATGAGAACCTAGAAGATAACTTGGGTTTAGGTGAACAACAAAGAGAGGAAGATGAAAATTACCATTACTGTTATGGTGATTAGGTTTTTGGAGAATTATGTTATTAGACTGTGATAGACATTATCTTTTGAAAATGTTATTTTGGTGTTTAAAGACTTCCACTACGTTAGATGTTTGATATGGTTTAAGTTATTATTTGAAACTTTGGAGATATATGAAATGTTTTTATATAGGAGTTACATGGTAAAATGTATCAGAGTTGTTTCAGAGCCTTAACATGTTCCTATGAGATAAGGACACATGGCTAGCAGTGGTGCAGCCAAAGGTTTTGGGGCATTACATAGCGATTGTTGCTTAGACAACATTTGCTCATCTAAAAAGCTTTTAGTCATAACCAAAGAAAAACAAACTTTATTAAAATTAATCAATACCATGCCTAATAAAAAAGAAAGAGTAGATTATCTCAAGACTTTAGGACTACTTAGAGATGATCAATCCCTAACAAAAAAACCGTATGCAATGAAAGAAATATGTGATCAATTTAAATCCTAAGAACCGCTAACTCTAAAACTACTCTAGAAAGAAATCAATAACCTCAAAAAGGAAGTCAAAGACCTAAAGGCTTAGTCTCAAGAAATTTACACCATATTTAGTAAAACCTCTAGTTTCTCAAATAGTTCATCTAGTGCTTCTTCAGAAAAAGAAGAAGTCAGTGATCAAGAACTTATAAACATTATTAAACATGTTCAAATTTGTAAATGGTTCACCAAAGTCAATCTATTGGTCAATAATGATGGTCCACTGAATTAATTGCATTGTTAGACAACGGAGCTAATCTAAATTGTGCTCAAGAAGGAATAATTCCTTCAAAGTTTTTCAAAAAACATCTAAAAAGCTATTAACTACAAATGGCTTTAGGATGGATATTCAATACAAATTATTAAAAGAAAAAATTGTACAAGACAAAATAAATTTCAAAACTTCATTTATTCTAGTTAAAGATTTGAGTAACCCATTAATTCTAGGATCTCCATTTTTAATAATGCTTTATCCATTTGCCATTACTTCTAAAGGATTAAGGTTAGAAGAAAAAGGAAAGAAATGTTTTCTCAAATTCATCTTCTATACTAAAAAGAAACATATTAATTTGCTCCAAGATAAACTAACTCATAAAATTAGACAAATAGATTATCTCAAAGAAGAATTAGAAGAAAAGCGAATTAAAGAATCCTTGACTTCTCAAGTTGTTCAAGATAAAATCCAGTCTCTTCAATAGAAATTCGAAAAAGAAATTTGTTCAGAACTTCTTAATGTTTTCTGGTCTAGAAAGCAACATCTTGTTAAGCTGCCCTATATAGATGGCTTCAAGGAAGAGCAAATTCCTACAAAAGCCAGGCCCATTTAGATGAATAAAGAATTATTAAAATATTGTAAAAAGGAAATCTAAGATTTGACCAATAGAGGACTAATCAGAAAATCAAATTCCCCTTGGTCCTACTGTAGCGACCCACCTACTAGGTCTGATTCTTGAACCTGTTCCAAAATTCCTATAACTATCCTTGGTACCTATAGATAGGTTGCTATACCGTCTCTGAATTAGAGATAAGGCAAATTCTGCTAATATTGAACCTATAACTCCAACCTGTATGAAATTTTATAAACGTCCTGTAAAATGGCGCTAACAGCGCTATCATTTCATATCCACATCATATCTAAACACATGTACTTAAAATCTCCTGTCACATCATACATCATATATATATATATCATCGGGATCTGCATTCCCGGTAAGTAGGCATAGCCTAGATTGATCCTGTAGCCTTAAGTGGCTCAAAAGATTACAAATCCAACCTTATACACACAAATATTTACATTACAATCTGAAGATTAACACCTATAGATCTTATTACAAATAACAGAGGTTCCAAAATGAAACTAAGGGCTTCTTTGCCTTTATTGACACTCTCCAAAAACCCAAGTCTCCAACAACTTATTCTTCAATACCTGTACCTGAGGTTAGCAAAAACACTAACCCCTCAGCTTCTTAAGAAGCAAAGTGAGTATAAAATCAAGCAACCCAATAAAAACAAACAACAAAATCACATAATAGTACTCAACAATATTATCAAATACCTCGAAGTGATTACTCAAGCAAGCAAGTTTTCAACTTAAGTTATACTCGCAAGAAACCTAATTCAATTTATTACATTTTAACATCACCATGATCTTACTTAGTGATATTTTCCCTGTAATTCCATTTTTGCTAAACTCGTAACCTTTTCATTGGAGACCATTTCAATCACTCCTGTTTACTCACAGGTCACAAATATTTTTCAATTAATCCAGGCAAAGCCTGTCAACTGGTAGATAAACTACCCTTATGTACTTTTCAAAACTTAATGTTTTCTCAACCAATTAAGACATCCTTATATACTCTTTTTAGTTAGAAATATTCAGCTCACCTTTCACCTGCCTCAAACAAAAGGGGTGACCAAATCCCCATAGGTCACTAAACCGGGCCGGTCCGTCGACCATGCCTCAAACCCATCCGGGTCGACTCAAATGTCATACCACAAACTTACTAGGCAAGGAACATGACTTTTCTTACATTAAGTGTTTTAGGTTAGTAGGTACTTATAGCCTAACTCCCATTTTATTATCCATTTAGATATTTCATCGTTACTAAGACAACAATAGTATGAACTCAACCAGTCATATAAACCCCATTTAATAAGCTAAAAATAACCCAGCATTACATCACAATCATTAAGCATTCGATAGTTTAAGTTCATTACATCACATACAATCAGGAATAGTATAATCAAATCCCGCACCTAACTCTCATTCTAGGATTTTCTAGAATGTTCCCTTTTTTTCTCATAATCCAATCATATCATGACACACAACCAGCCATCAGTAGACCAATATAATTCAACAATCCTCCTGCATTGATCACAGTAAGTGATCCTATAGGGTAATTTCAGCCAACAACAAGTAGTCTACATTATCAACCACTTGTACCCAAGAGAAAAGTTAAGGGAGTACTCACCTAAAACAATATATGCCAATCCAAACAGTCGCACCAGCCAAGTTCCTTTGTCCTCCTTACTCAATAGAAATACCTGAATCATCAGTATACCAATCAATGTTACCTCATTCGCTCTGTTGAACCCTAAATTGTTAATTCAGTATTCCAAACTCTTAAATTCCATCCTAACCTCGTATAATCCACCATTTTCCTACAATTTCTAATTTATATACATACGGGTATACTACGCTCTATTATATATTAATGTAATTAAATTTCGACATGATTCTATATTGAATCGTATGGTTCTAAATTATCATAATCTTGCACCGAACACTCCCATTTTTGTTTCGTAACTAACCCAAGCTTCTCAAAATCATATTATGCTTCAATGAACCTCAACTGAACATCAAATTCAACTAATCAAATCAAATTCTCTAATTTTGCTAAGGATTTAATTCGGCCAGAACAGGATAATTAGCTTGAAAAATTCACTAAAAATAGAAAAAGACTCCAATCTGAACAATTATTGATTTGGTGATCTAATAAATCATATAAGGATCTTGTATACTAAAAATTAAATCAAAACTACATGATTTGACCTATTTAGTTTCCAATTTAATTTACGACCAGAACAGAGCATTTCTTAAGGATCACATATTTGGAAATCAAATTTAGAAAAATAAAATTATCACATTAATATTAATAAAAAATTATGCCAGAATACCAAAAATCATGATTTTTCATAAATATTTGATATTTTTAACAAAAATAGGAAGTTCCGAGCGTTACCAGGGGCTGCTCCTTTCACCGGCCTCCGGCCACCAACGCCGGAAACCACTATGTCGGCCGGAATCCTCTCCCACCCAAAACCTTAACCCTAGCTTGGCCTAGCAGTAGATTTACCCTACCCCCTTCGAACGAACAAACAAAATTCTCCCCACATAATTTGATTTTTTGTTCTTCAATTTCTTCAAATTCTTGTTGCATCTTACTTCAATCTTGTTCTTCTTCTTATCCTGATGATTGCATGTTGGAAATTCTAACTTCAATTTTCCCAGAAAATTCGGATGAAATGGAGAAGGTTTTGGTTTCTTTTTTTTTTTTCTAATTTTTTGATGATTTGATTTTTCTCTCACCCTATTCTAATTTCTATATATATATATATATATATAATATTACTTACTTTTTCTGACATTGAGGGTGCTGTTCTGTATTTGTTTTTGTTTTTGTTTTTTTTTTCCTTCCTCTTTTATTTATTTTCTTTTTAGTTATAATATAATATAATATAATATATTATGTACATTTTTTTTACATATATATATATATGCCCATATAATTTATATTATTATTATTATTATTATTTTTATATATATTTATTTTATTTTTAGCATATAACATATATATACATACATATATATATTTTTTTTAATTTTAACATTATTGCTTAAGTTTTGGTCCTCACACCTACTCTGCATTCTATGTGCAAAAGCACGCTAAACTAGAACAAAGAGTCCCTCGGCTAGTAATTAATTACAAACCTTTGAATGCAATTCTCAAATGGATTAGGTATCCTATACCTAATAAAAGAAACTTACTTAACAGGCTCTCAGGAGCCAAAATCTTTTCAAAATTTGACATGAAATCTACTTTCTGGCAAATCCAAATTGACAAAGCAAATAAATATAAAAATGCTTTTAATGTTCCATCCGAACACTACAAATGGAATGTTATGCCATTTGAATTAAAGAATGCTCCATCTGAGTTCCATAATGTCATGAATGACATCTTTTCTTCCTATACCCATTTTTCAATAGTATACATAGATGATGTCCTAATATTTTCAAAAAACATTTATCAACATTTTAAACATTTAGAAATTTTCTTCAAAATAATCAAAAGAAATAGATTAGTAGTCTCTTTAAGAAAAATGAAGCTATTTCAAACAAAAATAAGATTCTTAGGACATGAAAATGTTTATGGAACCATATGACCCATTGATCGATCCATATAATTTGGAAACAAATTTCCTAATCAAATCAAAGATAAAAAAACAGCTCCAAAGGTTTTTAAGATGTTTCGATTATGTCTCTGAGTTTATTCCTCATCTTAGAATTAAGTGTAAACCTCTATTCAAGAAAAACCCTCTTGAACGGACTCTTGACATGACAAGGATTGTTCAAGAAATCAAGACCCTTCCATGTCTAGGAATTCTAAATCCTGAAGCAAGTGTTATAGTAAAAACAAATGCCTCTAACAAAAGATATAGGGGTATTCTCAAACAGTTAATAAATGGACAAGAACAGATTGTTAGATATCATTCAGGTATATGGTAAGGTGCTCAAGAAAACTACTTTATTGTAAAAAAGGAAGTTTTAGCCACAGTACTTTGTATTTCAAAATTTCAAGAAGATTTGTATTACAAAAAGTTTTTGCTAAGAGTAGATTGTAAATTGACTAAAGAAATTCTTGTCAAAGATGTAAAAATCTTGTTTCAAAACAAATTTTTGCCAAATAGCAAGCTATTTTATCTATTTTTAATTTCGAAATTGAGTTTATCAAAGATTCAAATTCTCTACCTGACTTTTTATCCAGAGAATTTTTACAAGGAAGTCATGGCTAATCCCTCAATAATAATAATAATAATAGCAATAATAGTAACAACAACAACAACAATAATAGAATTTTTAAGTATATATTTATACTCATAATATTTTATTTAGTATACACATAAATTTTCATATAAAAATATAATAATTTAGATAATTTAATAAAATAATAATACGTGTACTAATCGAACCCGTAATTAGATATTTATCTACCTATTTTCCTATAAATTCCTTTGTCTTCTCTCTCTCCTCATTTTCTTTTCTTTCTTCTCTCATCAGACTCTCCCTCTCCTTTCTTTTCTTTCTTCTTCCTTCTTCCTTTCTCTTCTTCTTTTCCTTTCCTCTGGTTACGAAATAAAACTCCCCTTTAAACTTCAAAAATTCACATCTTCCTCATACTAACTCCAAAAATAAAAAACCATAAGTTCCATTATGATCCTTAGAAGGAGTACTTTGCATCAAGACCTGACTTGTTAGGTAAATTTCAAACTCTAAATTTGAGAGAAATTCCATATGAATTAAAAAAAAATGTAGATTTAATTTTTATTCTAAGTTTTAGTGTGTTTAACTAGTAGAATCAGCTTTAAGTTTGTTATTTATTCATTACTAGGTGAAAGATCTAACTTTATGCGACTTCTCAAGAGTTATTTTGAATTTTAAAGCTAAATAATTAAGGTGAGTGGAAAACTCTATAATAAACTACACTGTTTGTATATTGTTTGCAATATAGTTGTATATATGTGCAATTTGTTGTGTTTAGTTACTGTGGTATTGTTATAATTATTTTCCTTTCTCGATTCCCTTTTTCTTCTTATGAGTTCCTTTCTTTGCTTTTCTTCTTTTTATCATTTCTTTCCCTATCTTCTACATGTACTTTTGTTATCTTTTCTTTTCATTTTCTTTTTCCCCACAAATGCATGTATGTATATGCAATATATATATTTAATAATAGCTTATAAAAAGAAAATTTAAGTATAATGTTAAATAAATGTATGTATGTAGTGAAAATATAAATATATGTACATAAATATATTAATTATTGACCGTGTGAACATATATGTATATTTGTACGCGCATACATTTATGATTATAGAGTTTATTATTTTTAAATTATTGATCACTATTAAAAAGAGAAAGAGAGAGACAGAGAAGAAGAAGAAATGATAAGGAAATTAGGAGACAAGCTCACCTAATTTATTTATTTTCTTGTCTTCTTTTCTTAACCGAAACCACTTTAATTACGTTTATTTGTATACAGATATATATTTTTCCTAAATAAATAAGTTTATGTATAAAATACAAATAAAGTGTATATAGGGATTTGGGGTTAATACACGAGTATAATTTGATATAATGCATTGGATTATTTATTGATTTCACTTGGTATAGATAATAATAATAATAATAATAATAATAATAATAATAATAATAATAATAATAACAAGAAGAAGAAGAACAACAACAACAATAACAATAACAATAACAATAACAATAACAATAACAACAACAATAACAACAACAATAACAAGAACAACAACAATAACAAGAACAACAACAATAACAAGAACAATAACAAGAACAATAACAACAACAATAACAAGAACAACAACAATAACAATAACAATAACAATAACAATAACAATAACAATAACAATAACAATAACAATAACAATAACAATAACACCCACAACAACAACAACAACAACAACAACAACAACAACAACAACAACAACAACAACAATAACAACAACAACAAGAACAATAACAATAACAATAACAATAACAATAACAATAACAATAACAATAACAATAATAACAATAACAATAACAATAACAATAATAGCAATAACAATAATAACAATAACAATAACAATAACAATAACAATAATAATAAGACTAAATAATAGTAATAATAATAATAATAATAAAAATAACAATAATGACAATAACAATAATAATAAGACTAAATAATAGTAATAATAGTAATAGTAATAATAATAATAATAATAATAATAATAATAATAATAATAATAATAATAATAATAATAATAACAATAACAATAATAATAACAATAACAATAACAATAATAACAATAACAATAATAACAATAACAATAATAACAATAACAATAACAATAATAATAACAATAATAATAAGACTAAATAATAGTAATAATAATAATAATAATAATAATAATAATAATAATAATAATAATAATAAGAGAAGAGTTGGATTAAGACAATGAAGTCATGAATGTGAGTGTGGATTATGGTGATGTAGATTTAGCAATTGTGATTGATAATTATGTGGTGTATATTGGTAATCTAGTTTTTATAAATTTTGGGCTTTTGATGATTGAGGGATGTAATAAGTGGTTAGTATGGTGGGATAAGTTGAGGATATTGGAAGGGTGCGCATTTGGTTGCCCTATTTGGTTCTTGAATGTAGAGGATTGAGCGCTTGAGTAATGGGATGACTCAATTGTTGCTGAGGAATAAGAACTATAGATCAATCCTGGGTGATTGATTTGACGGTTTATGAGATTGGGTTGTATTATATTATTATTGATCTAGCCTTATATATTGATTCATTTTTTAAATTTATTTCTTTATGATTTTGTTTGTCTCGTTTTCTTGATTTTATCTGGTTGGTTTGGTCTTCCTTGCTTAATTCATGATATGTAATGCTTGATTCTTCTTGTTGTGGTGAATGTAAATATAAAGTGTGAATTGTTTTACTTGTGGGATTGACTTGGTTTCTTTTTGTTTGCCCTTGAAGTTGTGTTCCTTAAATGTTTTAGTAGTTTGTTGTCTTGGATGTGGATTGGCTTGTAACTATATATTGTTTAATCACCCTGAACTAATTAATTAAAGGATTGAACCTAACTAAAATTGAATATGCATTATACGAGACATTGCATGAAATTAAAGGCCATTACTACTACATGATGCATCGAAAGTAATTGAGTAAGATTACTATTCCACCAGAGGTGAACTAAATGATTAGGGGATTGTCCTGCCTTAATGGTTTCAAGTTTGATTTGTGTTTGAGGGTGTTTATTTCTTGGTGTACTAAATTACACTAGAGTTTATGGAACTAAATTTAAAAAAGATTCCTTTTCATAAAGAGATAAGATTAAATTAATTGGGTTATGAGACCTGGGCATTGATGGTAATGATGCAAATCCCCAACACAAGGTTAAGGGGGCATAAACCCTAGACTTCACGCTAGTTACTAGAAGACCGCGTGTAATCTTGTATTGCATATGGTTATTAATGCATAGCATATGATAGAAAACTTGTTTAGAATTACTTGTGTGTGTATAGTATTAAGAGTATTGCACTCCTATCTCACTGAGTCGTAGTGTGCTCACCCCTCTATAGATTATTTTGCAGGAAAATTCAAAACTTAGGATAGGATAAGATGCAAGGGTGAGAGTTAGAGTGACCTTCTTCTATAGATTCATGTAAGTTTCAATGATTGGATGTTTGTAATTATTTTAAATTTGGTTATATGAGACTTTTAGTTTTTATTATGGTAGAACATAGACAAGGCCTACCCTTGAGAAACTGTTGTAATCTATTCCAATGAATACGAAATAGTTGGAAAGAAATGGTGGAACGTCAGAGGCATTCTCTTTTGTCAATTATTGTATTTTAATAAGTTAAGTGATGAAATTTTATTCTTAGAAACTCAATATTGGAATGAAATTTGTAAAACTTATATACACTTTTCCATTTTACTATTTTAGTAAGGAATTTTGATTCTCTACGATCGTAGTAGACTATGAAACATGGAAATCTACAGTTACATTCTTATTATACGATTATATATAATAAGATTTATTGTAATTGTTTAAATAATCATTTAGAGTCTTGCGATCTCCAACTTGTAAGGTGATTATTATGTAGTAGATGCACACGTGACATGATGGCTTTTAATAAAAACTTTCAAGCCCCTTCTTTGAGGTGTGACATGATTGTCCATGCATAGCATATGATTGAAAACTTACTTGAACTACTTGTATGTGCATAGTATTGAGAGTATTGCACTATTTTCTCATTAAACCACAATGTGTTCATCTCTTTATAGGTTGTTTTGCAAAAAACATTACAAAAGCTTGGGATAGGATAAAATATGATATGATAAGAGTTTTTGGAATAAAAAATGATAAAGTAGTATGTGTCTTAATACACTATTTAGATGTACTCTTATTCCTAGGAAACTCGATGTGGAAATCGAAATTGTGAGACTTAAAATTATCTTTATATTTTATTGTTTTGATATGAGATTCTAATTTTCTACCATCTTAATCGATTGTAGAGTATAGGAATTTGTAGTTCTTATTTTATTATATGATTATACATAATATAATTAGTTATAATTAATTAAATAATTATCTAGAATCTTGTGATATCTAATTTGTAATATAGTTATCATTGTAATGGATATATATATATATGTAACATAATAGTTTCCGTTAAAACTTTTAAACCCCCTTTCCACCGTGACACTTTATAATATTTGCTACGAATGTAATTGATAATCTAACCACATAGAAGTTTCCTAAAGACCGAGAAACTTTCGGTCAAACAAGTTCGGTGGCTAAATATAAACCAATACGTTCTCTTTTCCTTTTCAACAATTTTCTTTGTTTCTGATCATAGCGGCATCACCAGTTGTATAGATAGGACAAGGAAACTTCCTTCCCTTTTCTCAAGGGTAACAACGGTGCTTGTGTTTCCGATTTTACTCTTAAAAAGTCAACAAAACGTATAAACTATTATCCCGTATATATAATCTAGATCATGTCTTATCTTTTAACTATCGCAGGTCTCCTTATTATATCTTCTCTCTCTTTGTGGTGGCAGAAGCACTGTGGATCTTTTTCTTTTCCGTAATGGCGCCGATTGAGAAGATAGGAGCCCTATAGAACAGAATCGGTGATAGGATCCTTCGTCTATAGGGCGTGTGCTTGGGGAGCGACAGAGAGGCGGATGGAGCATCTCAGCCACGATTCCGACGTGGAAATTTCGACAGTTTCAGAGATCACTCAGCATGACGATGCTGACTCTGTCGGCCACACATGCACAAGTCGATACCAGGTTTTTTTTTTTTTTTTCTTCCCTATTCATCAATTTTACTCCTGTTGGGATGTTCCAAATCTAGTTCTTTCAAACCATGCTTAGTCGATACATAATGTGGAATTGGATTTCATTTAGGACCAGTATGAATTTTCCCTGGAATATAATTCCACTCATGGAGCGGACTAGAGGACTCACATACACGAAAGAAATAAGTAGCACAATGGTGAAAGTCCGTATCTTTTAGAAATTGGAAGACACTAAAAAAAATCCACCTTTTATGCAACTTTTTTTTATTAAATTATATAATTGAATAACATGAAATTTTTCTTTTCTACTTACGGTCGCTGAACCGAAAAATTCTCTTGAGATTTGTATCAATCATCTGCCGTTTTAAGCAAACAGTAGGATGTTGCTAACATGTCTTGTAATTCGGAACAATAATTTGAATTCACTGTTCGGCCTACATATCATTTTCGTTTATTTGGAACCCTTAAGAAAAATACTAAATCTAGCAACTGCAGTGCTGATCCAGAAAATTATGCTCGTCTGTACCTAACAGGCTTTCGGCTCACTCTGCAGAGAATTTATTTCTGCACATTCTTTATCCTATATACTTCAATAAGTGAACGAAATCAAACGATTTGATTTGGTATTTGTTTGAACGAGAAGCAGTGTTCCAGACCTCTTTGTACCGATGATGCCTGCTTAAAGAAAATTTAATCATCCTTTTTCTTTTTCTGTGGAAGCTATTTTCGAGCCACGATCTCAAGAATCGATCCCAGGAAGCACGCTTATGTTCACTACCACCTCAGCTTGATGCATCTTCTACAGTTGTATCAGAGATTCAGCAGAGTGATGATTTTGAAGGGGCTCCGAAGGATGGTCCATCCTCCTTACCCAAAAAAATGGATCTATGCTACAACCGGTCTAGTACTAGAAGGTTCGTTCTATTAACCTGAGAAATTATTTGTCAATTGATTTACTTTCCATCTTCCTCTTCGGGCATGTTTCATCCTCACCCAAAAAAATGGATCTATGCTACAACCGGTCCTTTTTACAAAGGTTCGTTCTACTAACCTGAGAAATTATTTGTCAATTGATTTACTTTCCATCTTCCTCTTCGGGCATGTTTCATTTGTATAATCATTAAAAATTTGAATCTGGGTTGTTCTGTTTTAAGGTTTGATTTGGTTATTAACATGTTTGCACTTGTGAATTTTTTATCAGAAAGACGTTGCCCCGATGGACTGATCGGATGAAAATTAATCCTGAGACTGGGCTTGAAGGACCCCATGATGATGGGTATAGTTGGAGAAAATACAGGCAAAAGGACATCCTTGGCGCCAAGTATCCGAGGTAAAGCTTTCACATCAAATATTAAGCCAATCCTCTCATTGTTCTGTATAGTTATTTTATATTTTCGAGAATGTTATTTCATAGATTGGTTGAATATTAATACGTATGGAATTTTTATGCGTATCTTATCTATTCAACGGTCGAATATTTTTAATATATAATATCAATCAATTATTCTAAAAATCTGTAGGTCAATTAAATTTAAAAATATTTCATTTAAATAGTAGTTCTTTTTGTGGAAAAAAAAAATCAGTTTGTATTCTAACACAAAAGGATTTTCTCAAGACTTTTCTAAAGGGAGAAAAAGCATAGAACTTCTATTTGGGGTCAAAAGTCCATAAGCATACACTATATGCATCATGCTATTAGGAATTCTAATAAAATGGTATTGAGAAATAGTTTCCAACTCCATGGAGACCTTTTCGTCACTTTTTTCTCCAAGACTATTACTCTTTATTTGAAGAACCTTCTTCTAATATAGAAAGTGAACTGCATAATCCAATATTAAAAAAATTATATCTAATAGATGGTACTTGTAATCTGCAGGAATTACTATAGATGTACCTACCGCTACACCCGGAACTGTCGCGCAAAAAAACATGTGCAAAGGTCTGATGACCCTACAGTTTTTAAGATCGCATACAGAGGAGCACACACTTGTTCTTATGCTGGGGCACAGAATCTGCCACCGGCACTGGCACCAGTGCCGCCCAGTAAACAAGAAAAGCAACGACAAATTAATAGCCATTTTACCAACACTTTCCAGCAGTACCAATCCCAGGAGATTCTTTCCAAACTTAAAGAAGGGCTGAAAGTTGAGACAGAGATTCAGCACAGTGATGATTTTGAAGGGGCTGCAAAGGATGGTCCATCCTCCTTACCCAAAAAAGTGGATCTATGCGACAACCTGTCCTTTTTACAAAGGTTCGTTCTATTAACCTGAGAAATTATTTGTGAATTGATTTACTGACTAAATTAAATTTGGCTCGAGCGTGTTTAACTACGTTTGTGTATATGAATTCTGGAATTAAAAGATGAAAAGCACACGGACATTTCATATGATGAACTTTTTTGTCTGCAAAGTGCAAAAGTTCTACATTCTTTATTTGGAGAGCCGACTTGCTTGTAAATCGCAGAATCTATTTTAGACTATAGATCTACCTACCACAACACCCAACGACTGTTTGGTCACTAATATGTATTGTATTTGTGAATTTTGGATTAGGAAGATGGTGTCCGAATGGACTCGAAAGGTGAAAATCCTTCCAGAGTGGTTTGGAGGACCACCTGATGATGGGTATCGTTGGAAGAAATATGGCCATAAAGCCGTACGTGGCTCCGAGTACCCAAGGTAAAATTTACTCTTCAAATACCCATCAATTCACTGCTCTACCAACAATTGAGGCAATGTTATCTTGTCTATAATGGAATGACACTTGTTTTTATCTACTACATCTGAATTTACAAAATCTCTGAATTTTTCTATATATCTTATGAATCCAATAATAAAAAGTGACGCAATGTGAAGTAAGAATATGTGCAAAGGAACAATTCATAATAATGATGTAAATTTGATAGATCCTTAGCAACATTGCTTAACAATAATTTAAAGGCCAGAAATCTTGAAGTTAATAAGGAAACCGAATAAAAGTAAAATAATTAAATTACTCATAATAGACTTTCCTAGTCTGGTTACATTATGAAAATGAAAAATTTTGATCATGACTCTTACAGCAAATAGTGTAGTGTCTATTTCATGTAAAAATAAATTTAAATAGTCTTTGTTGGCAATAAAAAGTTATAAAACCTCAAAGTTGAGATTCTAAATTACATTCCTTCTTTCAAATCACTTGATTTCAATAGCTTTTGATAGGTTATGACACCTCTCGATATGTTTGAAATCCAATTTTGAATATTTCCTAACTTCTTACTACTGGTTCTAATGACTTGTTTCGAAGTTTTTTATTATTCTTCTTCTTCTTCTTCTATATTTTCTTATGATCAAGCTATTCCATAACTTATAGAATTAACTTGTTCATGTGAAAAAATATTTAATACATGTCCATCAACTATTATAAAGAACCTTGGATCTATTGAAGTTTAAAATGTTATAATGGCCTTTTTGTGCAAAAGAATTTTAGTTTATATTCTAACTCAAAAATTTTGTCTTAAGACTTTTCTAAAAGGAGAAAATAACAAAGAACGTCTTCGTGGGGTCCAAGTCCATAACCACACGCCATATGCATTATGCCTAGGAAATCAGATAAAATGCCATTGAAAAGGAGTTTTGAACTCCATGGAGACCTTTTTGTCACTTATTTTGCTAAGTAACTGCTTTCTTTATTGCGTTATTTAACTATAGAAAGTGAACTAAATAATTTAATATTATCGTCATATCTAACAGATGGTGCTTGTAATTTGCAGTTCCTACTATACTTGTAACAACCTACCTACCGTGGGCTGTCGGGCAAAAAAACGAGTGCAAAGATCTCACGAAGACCCTACGGTCCTTGAGATCACATACTCTGGAACGCACACTTGTAATTCGGCACCAAAGTCCCCAGAAAGTCAAGAGTATGGTTTTTCCTTCTTATCCAACGCAAAGCATGAGTTTGGACTGGATCCAGGATTTATTACCAAGGTAACCTCAGTTCACACTTCCTTTGACTTCTTATCCTTATTCGAGTTTTTGTTTCTTAGTAGGTCAGTTGCTTATTCAACTTAACCTGCATTTGGTAGGACATTTTTTCCCAAATTGCATTCAATCCATTACTTATAGTTTCTGGGGTTGTATGCATTTGTGACTGGGTGACTCTTGCATAGACGTAGTCTAGCTACATTCTAGTCAACAATGGATAATGTTTAATATACCAGTATCATTTGGAACGACAATATGTATTCACTTTTCGGCCTACAAATCATTTTTGTTTATTTTCAACTGTTAAGAGAACCTCAAAAAAAAAAAAAAAAAACTAGGATAAATATCCTAGCACCTGCGGATCTAGAAAATTAGGCTTACCTGTACATAATAGGTTTTCATTGTTCAAAACCGTGTCGTCGCTCTTCGGTGATTCATTCTCAATTTTCAAAATCATTTTCATTAAATAAAATAAATTTTATTTCTTTTTCATATTCTCAAATATTTGTCTTCATTTTCCATGGCAGAATTTTTACTTTTTAATTTACCAAGTTTAATTAATAGAATTTCAAATTCATTATAGATTTCCTCATAGAGCTTTTCACGATCAATATCAGATTCAATAATAACCTCGGAATTTTCCGATGATAGAGATTCGATTCCTCTTCAACCTTTCTGTATTCACTTGTTGTTTCATCTAAATCCATTTCAAGTGGCCATTATGTTTATCTTATCTTTCTTTTCATCTAGAAGAAAAAAAAAAAGATTATACAAAATATTTTTATTTTCAAATTTAAATAATTTAACATCTAAAGTTTTATTCTAAATTATCCGAATCTAAAAGCAGAGACCCTTCATGTACCTCTGTCACCTTTCCATTTTTTTTTTTCCTTCCTTAAAACTTCTTCCTGCTATTATTGTTAGTTTTAAAGTTTGAAGATTTTCTCACCTTCTGTAGAACTCGATTAAATCTTCAAGCATACAATATTTATGTCAACACAGCTACACCACTCCACTCAATGCAAACCAAATTGGCTTAACACCAACCATCTCTCTCTCTTGCTCTCTCGCTCTCTCTCTCTCATCAATGAGCCGACCACCCATGTGACCTAGTGGAAGCTGCTCGCATTCACATGACCCAATCGATCGCATTCGTACACAAGTTATGTTCAAGTGACCTAAGTCAGTAATGTATGGCAACTCAACGAGCACCATAGGTCGTAGGTAGCTTGGGTACATTACATGGGTGATCATAGTTGTATGCAGTTTAGCGAAGGTTTGATGGCATCTATTGAGATCTGAACAGTGATGCTCTGTTCACCTCTGTTATTGTGTGTGATACAGGTATTTTTTTATGTTTCCTTTTTTTTTTTTTTTAACTTTCTAATGAAAATCGGACATGCTCCATGCTCAAGTTCATAATGTTAGGTAAGAAAGTATGGAGGAGCTTTAGTGTGATGGACACACTTCCAAGAAATCAATGAAGTTTGGTATCACGCTCCAAAGGAAGGTTTAGAAGTTTCTATTAAAAGTTGTTATATCACGTGTATACTAATTACATGATAATCGCTTTGCAAGTCAAAGATCGCAAGACTCTAAATAATTATTTAATCATTCACAACTAATCATATTACATATAATTATATGATAAAAATATAACTATGAATTCTCATGATCTACAATTAACCAAGATCATAGATAATCAAAATCCCTTATCAAAATAGTAAAATGAAAAACACATATAAGTTTTACAAATTCCATTTCTACATTGAGTTCTTAAAAATAAAATTCCATCCAAATAATCTATTAATAAACATCTTACTATATTATTCTTGATTCCAATAACTCTTGTCACATCATCTCTTATCACATCTCAAGATTTTGAATTTTCCGGCAAAATAGTCTATTGAGGAGTGAGAACACTACGATTCGATAAGATGAGAGTGCAATACTTTCAATAGTACACACTATGGTTATCAAAATCGCGATTTTACGTAGAATCGCTAAGGGATCCGTAGAATCGAAACGTAAAAACGTAAGTTTTTACAACCTATGTAAAATAACTTTCAAATATTATAAATTTACTTACAATAGTCATTAAAAAATATAACTAATAATAGAAATAAGGAAATTAAGTATTTATTTTAGCCATAAATTGAAAATTTGAAATAAAAGTCATAATATAGATAATTGAGCATAAGTTGTATAATATAGATATTTTATTTCTAAAATGATAAATCATGTATAAAACAAGTTTCACCTAGTTCTATATACAAAAACTAAAAGATAATAGATAAAATTTAAAAATCAATTGTGACTTTAAGAAATTACTAATAAATAAAAATTGATAATGAAGATATACCATTAAAAAGGAGTAATATTAAAAAATGACCAAAAGTACATAATAAAGAACATACTATAACAAGAAAACCTTCAAAATTATATATTACTAAGTAAATTTTTGCACTATTCGTGATTATTAATTCAAAAATATTTACTTAACAATATCTCACATTTATTTAACTATGAGAATGATATATTGAAAAGATAGAAATATAAATACATTTATACATTTCCTATAAAATTAAAAATCTAAAAAATTCTTATAAAATTAAAGTTATTTACGATTTATTTTATTTACTATTACAAAAATATTAGTTAAAATAAGGAAAGTTGCAGCAATCAAATACAAGTGCTTTAATACGAACATGATCACAAATAGGAATAAGAAGACTGACAATCGACGAACACAAACACAAAGACTTCAATGCAACGTAACATACTGAAAAGAGAGGAGTGATAACCGACGAACATGTTGGGGTATGACTCATACTTCCCTACGACAGGAAAGCACGTGGGGGTAGTAAGGGGGCAGCGCCCCCTGGACTTTAGAGGGAGTTTAACAATTAAGCCCACGGTTGTTTATTAAAAGTTTGGGCTTGGACAAAAAAAACACGAAGAAAAATGCTTTTTGGAAGGAACAAGGGAAGAGCACGGCCAGGTAATTAAATTGCACGGCCGTATGTCAAGGAAACATGCCCACAGAAGCACACACAGTTGAAGGCACGGTCGTGTTTTGAGCTTGGAAAATCCATAGAAACACACACGGTTGAGTACACAGTTTGAGACACGGCCGTGTGTTATTTGCGTGGAAGCTGTAATTGTAAATATTTGTGGAATCGGTTGAAACGGATAGAATCGCGATTTTAAACGATTTTACTGTTCAAAATCACGATTTTATTACGATTTTGCTCCTCTCCGATTTTATATGCGAGTTAACTGGGAATATATATACAAACTCGTAAAATCGTTGAATCGTACAAGTTGAAACGCGATTTTGACAACAATGGTACACACACAACCAATCCACGCAAGTTCTCAATCATATATTATACATGGGCAACCATATGTAATGCAACATTATATGTGGTTTTTCGATAATCCGCTTAAAGTCTAGGGTTTTCACTCCCCTTAACCTTGGGTTGGGGATTCGCATTACTACGCTTAGTGCCCAAGTCTCACATTCCATTTATTTCCATCTTATCTCTTTATTATAAATTATCTTTTAATTAAATTCCTTAAGTTCCATTTGTCAATTAGTACACCAAGCATACACACTCTCAAGGACAAACCAGATTCAGAACTATCAAAGGCACGACAATTCCCTAATCACTTAGTTCGCTAATGGCAGAACAATAATCCTACTCAATTGCTTCTGGTGTGCCCTATAGCAATGATGGCTTTTAATACTATGCAATGTCTTATGTAATGCATGCTAAATTTTTATTTAAGTCATAATAATTAATTTATTATTTTAGGGTAATCATGCAAAATATAATCACATCAATGACAAAATACAAAAGTATCAATTATTTAAAGTCACGAAAAGCTTTCACATCATCACAATACAATAAAGACAAATTTTCAGGAGTTTGATTTCTCCTGAATTCAATCAGCTACGCATTACACTGTACTATTATATATATTCTTTATATATATAATAACATATATTTATATTTACTTCTTTCCTAACCAAATGCCTCTCCCTTCTTAGCATTTGTTTTATTAATATTATTATTATTATTTAAAATTTCACTATTCATCTTCCATCTCCCATGCTATCATTCTCCCTCTTGTCGGATTCCACTTCTTTGTTGAAACTTCGACACTCATTGAACTTCGATTTTTTGCTCACCACACACACAACGTAGCACATCACCACACACACAACGTAGCACATCACCACACACACGACACACCCACTCACCACACACACATGGCAGCACATCACAACATACACGACATGTATAGCAGCACATAACACATACAATCACACATAATGACATACCACACATACAGCCACACACATCACACACACACACATAGTCACATAGCGACACACCACTTACATGGTCACACATAGCACACTACATGCACGACTACACACAACACACTATCACACAGCAGCACGCATATACAGTCACCTAGCAGTATACGCACAACATACGCTACCACACACCCAACACAACACACTCAGCAACACACAGCATTCAACACACATGCCCTTACAGCACCAACACACATGCCACACACGGCACGCAACAGCAAGACACAACCATGCACCTATACACATGCACTAACCACACCATCACACAACACCACACCTACACACATACATCACCACACCATTACACAATAACACACTTGCACACACACATCACCATTTCCCCTATCTAAATCCAGTGAGCCATGCTCCATATGCACACACACACTCGTACACATTCACACACACAACCCTCGGCATACACCACACACACAACATCTAACACACACCACCATCACTCTCCAGCACCCACCACAGTCATAGCATTCCAACACACACCATGCATGCACTCTCCAACACATTTGCAACCACACACATAGTAGCAACTAGCCATTAGACACACATACACAAGCAAGTCCCCATGCAATAGTAGCCACTCCACTTCTATGCATGCTGCCACACTTCGCACGACGCATACACAAACACCTCCACACATGCCCACCAATCGCTAAACAACCACTCTCGCCCACAATGCCACACACATGGGACAAAGCACCACATGCGAAATATAACAACACATGGCACATAACACTACACAAAATAGAACTACACGAAGCTCGGCCATGATATTTTTACACAGTAGTTACAATAACAAATATATATATGTGTGTACATAGATAACAACACACCACTTCACAACAAGCAGTATATCTTAGAGTTTCCATTCACCTCAATATCTTAGCTTTAAACTCAAAATAACCCTCGAAAAGTTGCGTAAATTCGGATCTTTCACTTAGTAATGAATAAATAAAAAATTTAAAGTTAATTCTAATAGCTAAACTCACTAAAACTTAAAATAAAAATTAAATATATTTATATATATATATTAAATTTGTCTAAATTTTAGCCTAAATTTTAAGTTTAAAATTTATCTAGCAAGTGAGTCTTGATGCAAAGTACTCCTTTTAGGGATCGTAATGACATTTACAATTTTTGATTTGGAGTTAGTATGAAAAAGTTATGAATTTTTGAAGTTTGGGGGGAGTTTTCGTTTCCATAAAATAGAGAGAGGAAAGAAAAAGAAGAAGAGAAAGGAAGAAGAAAGAAAGAGAAGAAAGAAAAGTGATAGAAAGAAGAAAAAGAAAAAAAATGAGGAGAGAGAAGAGACATAGGCATTTAAGGAAATCGAGCAAAGGTGGATGTGTGGATAAATATTTAATTATGGATTTGGTTAGTACGTGTATTAATATTTTATTAAATTATTTGAATTATGATATTTTTATATGAAAATTTACGTATATACTAAATAAAATATTCTGAGTATAAATATATATTTTAAAATTTTATTCAACTATCATAAATCTAAAATTTTAATTTTTACTTCCTATTTGTTATATTTACCTAATAGATTCTGTTTCTTTTTTTACTTTTCCATTTTAAAGTCCATTATTATTTATTATAAAATTTCCATTATATGTAAATTATCAAAGTAGTATTAATATATTATATTGATTTAATTTTCATTATTAATTTTCTTAAAATTTTATAATCGCGAAAATATTATCCTTACTACCCTAACTTAGAAATACTTATTGTTTTGCTTATTTTCTTTAATTTTAATATAGTTTTTAAAATTTTCAGGATGTTTCATTTGGTTAGCAAACTTTGCACTCATGTATAAAGCTTGGAAATTAGATCATTACATTATCCTCTTTTGTATTTCTTTCCCTCTCTCTTCTCTATTCTCTTCTACTACTTCCAACAAGTGATATCAGAGCTCCACTGATCTTGAGGGACTAAAAAAAAACACAAAAAAAAAAAACCTTGGCTTTAAATAGCATTTCCTTTACACCTCCTAACTTCAATGGCGAAAATTATCATGTGTGAGCAGTAAAAACGAAGGCCTATCTTAAAGGACATGGGCTATGGCAGTATGTGGAAGAAGATAAAGCTGCTCCTACCTTAAGACAAAATCCAACCTTGCAACAGATCAGACAACACGAGGAAGACATTGCCAAGCTCTGAGGGCCCTATCCTACATTCATGTAGCCATCTTAGATTCTATATTCACCAAGATCATAATGTGTGAATCGACTCATGAAGCTTAGGAAAAGCTAAAGATAGAGTTTCAAGGATTTGAGAAGGCTAGACATATGCAAGTTTTTAATTTGCAAAAGGAATTTGAGTTGTTGAAGATGAAGGATACGAAAAAAGTGAAGGATTTTATGGATAGAATCATGAAGACTATTAATCAAATAAGGATGCTTGGAGAAGAACTGGAAGAAAGGGGAATTGTCAAGAAAGTCATGGTGACTTTTCAAGAGCAATTTGAAGCAAAAATCTCTTCCCTCGAAGACACTTGGGACATGTTATAGATCACCTTGACGAACTTGACAAATGCTCTGTTGGCTGTGGAGTAAAGTAAGGCCTTTAGGGAAGAAGAAAGTGCAGCGGAGAAAGCACTTGTGGTAGCACAAAAATTGAGTCCACAATAAAGAGGATCTAGAAACCAAGCTACCTACAAGAAAGGAAAAATCGAGAAACATGGAAAATGGAGAGGGAAGAAGGACAAGTACCTACCTTATCCTTATTGCAGAAAGACAAACCACAAGGATAATTACTACTAGTTTAGACCCGGTGCTTAGTGTAGGAATTGTAAGCAATTTGGTCACACTAAGAGAGTTTGTATGTTGAAGCGTGACCCGCAACGACAAGCGCAACCAACTCAAGCTACTAAAAATACAAACTATCAGGAGTAGAGTTTGTTTGTTGCCACTAAAGTTGAAGAATGTTGTGTCTTAGCTGAAAGCACAAATGTATGGTTAGTAGATAGTGGATGTATGCACCACATGATAACCAATTTAAGAAGTTTTGAAGGCTTTGACACGAGCCACTCCTTTAAAGTCAGACTTAGAGATGGAAGGCTTGTTGATGTCAAAGGCAAGGTAGTTGTTCATGTTGGATCCATCTTAGGTACAAAACTATTTCCGATGTTCTTTATGTTCTTGAGAGAAATCAAAACTTGCTATTTGTTGGTCAGCTATTAAAGAGCAATTGTATACTTGTGTTTAAGGATAAAACTTATGAAATTAGTAATTTTAGTGGCAAGATAATGTTTTTTATTAAAATGAGTAAGAGTAGTTTTCCTGTAGTCTTGAATATGTCTGAGGTTGAATCTTACTTTAGTCTTAAAGAGGAAACATTGTGGCATGAAAAGATTTGGGCATACCAATTATAAGACCTTGGAATTGCTATGCAAAAGGAATCTGGTTGCTGGAATGCCACAAGTGACAAAAAACACCAGCGTGTATGATGTGTGTCAACTTGGGAAATTAAGCCAAGGATCGTTCCCTATTGGTTAAGCTTAGAGAGCCTCTAAGAAGCTTGAATTGATTCATACTAATGTGTGTGGACCGCTGACCACTCCCTCCTACAATTATAGTAAGTATTTTTTGTTGTTCATAAATGACTATTCCATATATTGTTAGGTATTTTTTCTCAAACAAAGGACTCTGTTGAAACTGAATCCAGCTTCGTGATCAAGACTTTAAGATTAGATAATAGAGCTAAATGCACCTTAAATCAATTCAAGGAGTACTTAGAAGAGGTCGGGATTCATCATCAATTATTTGTCATGTACACACCTCAGCAAAATGGTGTAAGTGAAAGAAAGAATAGGTCTATGATGAATATAGCGAGGTGTCTTCTGTTTGAGAAAATTTTGCCAAAAATCTTATGGGCTAAAGTAGTGAACACGGTCATGTATCTACAGAATAGGCTGTTAACAAAGGCTTTGAAAGAGAAGACTCCATTTGAAGCATGGATTGGAGTCAAACCAACTGTGGCACACCTGAAGGTCTTTGGTAGTATGTGTTACTCTTGTTCTTGAAGTGAAGAGAGGAAAGCTTGATCAAAGGGTTAAAAAAGGAGTTTTTGTTGGTTATAGTAGTGAATCAAAGGGTTATAGAATTTTAAGTCCAATCACCCAGCAATTATATGTCAATAGAAGTATAAAGGTAGACGAAGGAAGTGAGTGGGAATGGAATAAAATAGAATCTTCATCCCTTGAACAAGCTATTAGTCATGGCCAATTTTGAGAATTTCCACATGTTAATCATGAAGAATTTGAAGATGAAATTGAGGATGCAATTAGAGGCATAAGAGCCTTAGAAGATATCTATAATCGGTGCAATGTTGCTTACTCTAAGCCCACACTACCAGATGAAGCCTTGAAGATTCTTGAGTGGAGAGCTAATATGGAGGAGGAGTTAAAAATGATTACAAAGAATGAGATGTGGATTTTAGCTTCCACACTAGCTGATAAACAAGTGATTGGAACTAGGTGGATTTTCATACTGCAACTAAATCTTGATGGCTCCATCAACAAGTATAAAGCAAGACTTGTTGTAAAAAGGTATGCTAAAAAATATGGAGTAGACTTCTCTGAAACCTTCGCACCAATTGCAAGGTTTGATATGATCAGATTGATCCTTACACTAGCTGTGAGCAATATATGGCAAGTTTTCCAACTTGATGTGAAGTTTACCTTCCTTAATGGTTTCTTGGAGAAGCAAGTCTTCATTGAGCAACCCAATGGTTTTACTGATGGAAGCAATCATGTGTTGTTGTTGAAGAAAGCTCTTTGTGGCCTAAAACAAGCACCAAAAGCCTGGTATGCTAGAATTGACGATTACTTGTTAAATGTAGGGTTCGCATGGAGTTTGAATGAAGCAACTCTATATATATAAAGCATCAATGAGATTAAGTTATCATTGTCTTCGTGTATGCAGATGATATCTTGGTGACTATAAGCAATTCGAAGTCCATTGAAGAATTCAAATTGAAGATGCAGCAAGTGTTTGAGATGAATGATCTAGGAAGGTTGTATTATTTTCTTGGAATGGAAATTACTTAAAGTGAATTGGAAATTTTTGTTTCCCAAAACAAATTTGCTCAAGAATTGTTGAGCAAAGTCAAACTCAATAAGGCCAAGTTAGTGAGTATTCCTATTGTACATGGAGAGAAATTGAAGAAAGTTGATAATTCTTGACCAATAAAGGTTTCAGTTTACAGAAGCATTGTTGGTTTGCTGCTATATCTGTCAAATTCCAAACTTGATATTATGTTCGCTACCAATTTACTATCAAGGTTTACGAATGCGCCATTTAAAATCCATCTTATAGTAGCAAAAAGAGTGCTAAGATATGTTCTTGGCACTACTGATTTTGGTTTGTTCTATAGGAGATCAAATTCAACAAAATTATTGGGATTTACTAATAGTGATTGTGTTGGAACTAAAGAAGACATAAAAAGCACATCCGGATATTGCTTCTCACTTAGTTTGGCCATGGTCTATTGGGGAACAAAGAAGCAAGCCTTAGTTTCGCAATCAATAGCTGAAGTTGAGTACATTGCCACCTCAGCTATTGTCAACCAAGCAATATGGTTAAGGAAAATTTTATTTTGATCTAGGACTTAAACAAGAAGAACCAACTAGAATCCTATATGACAATAAATCGGTTGTGGCTATGGTGAAGAATCTAGTGTTCCATGGCAAGACCAAGCATATCAAGATTAAGTTTCACGCTATTCACAAAGCTAAGAAGGAAAATGAAGTATAGATTAAGCATTGTAGCATCAAAGATCAAGTAACCGATATCTTCACAAAGGCATTACAAAAACTAAGATTTGAATTCCTCAAATCATGTCTTGGTGTGTGTATTGTAACTTGCATCATGGAGGAGTGTTGAGATGTGAATAGTGATGCTTTGTTCACCTTTGTTATTGTGCATAATGCAATTATTTTTTGATGTTTCCTTTCTTTTGTACTTTCTGATGAAAATTGGACATGCTCCATGCTTGAATTGATAATGTTAGGTAAGAAAGCATAGAGGAGCATATCTTTTGCCTTGGTTTGATAGAGAAACTTCCAAGAAATCAAGAAAGTTTGGTTAACAAACTTTGCACTCTTGTATAAAGCTGGAAATCAAATCATTACCTTGTCCTCTTTCATATTTCTTTCCCTCTCTCTTCTCTATTCTCTTCTATTACTTCCAATAGCTTCTAGGGCTCCTAGAGAAGGGAAGAATAATAGCACTCAGGTTTCTAGGGCTTAAGGGAATAATGTCCATCTTATTTTTATTTCTTGATTATTTTTAATATTGGTATTATCACAAGTAAACAATATAATACTTACGTAATATGAATTCTTAGTCTATTCATTTCATTTCATATCATATCATATAAAGCTTCAATTCTAACTTCTTCCATTCATTGAAGTAGACACATTTCCAGTCTAGTGATGATAAGTATTGAGGCACTTAATAACTCGTTTAGGACATAAGGTATTTAATTAATTTTTGGTATGAACATCGATGATTTAAATGACTAATAAAACATATTAAGGAATGAAATCTGATGTAAAGTATAGCTTAATACAAATAATTCCCTGTAGAGTAAATGATTCTCTATAGACCCTCTAGCATTACCCTCAAAAGATTTTTTAGGGTAAAGTAGAGTAAATGAGCTCTTGGTCGAAGGATCCTATCTTTTGGGTCTCACTATTGAAATAACATTTTTGAAAATTTTTACTCTTACTGCACTAACCAAATGAGCATCGAAATGTTTTAGAAATGAAGAAGAATGATAGTACACTATAAACTATTATTGTGTTTTGAATGAAACGGGCAATTAGGTTTGTGGGCCAATTGTACACATAGTAGAAGGCAATATTGATAGGAAAACATGACTCAAAGAAGCACTCGTTGATACATGAGAAACCGATATTCATTAGGTTCTACTCAAAACTTGTGGTAAACTCAAAGTGAATTAAAATGACATGGATTGAGCTTAAACTCAAATGGATAAAATGATCCACAAGCATGAGACCAAATAGTTTAGGAGACATTTTAAATGGTTTAAACCTTATCTATTTAACGCTTTACCATAATTGTAAAAGCTAATAGTAAATTGGATTGATTCATTTAATTCGATAAAATTTGGATTATAGACATTAAGATTTTTTCGTATAGCGATTTGTCATTATTCGCATTTTGGGAATAAATATATGATGGTCTATTTTCTATTTCCATATATGGTGATGCTTCTGGAATGATATCAACAGGAAAGTTCAAGCACTTTGAAAGCGAGGGAAAATAATGAAATGATTGATCAAAGCGAACAATCAGCAATGTCTCTTTCAGTTGGGGGGAAGAACATGGATGTAAATCAGTGTCACAAGGGAAAAAGTGATCCGGTGCAAATGGAAGGCACCAAAAAGTCAATCGTCGCGCAGTTGTCTGAACCAAAACATGAGGAGTACGATGGCGAATATGCATATGAAGAATCTGATTCTGCAGAATCAGATAACGAAGGTAATAAACTTGTTCTGAAACAAATGGATAAGAAGAAAAAAGCACCAGAAGGAAGTCACGGGAAGAAAATATTGACTCCTCTCACAAGTAGCCAGAGCTTAAATGCTGCTTTGAAAGAGAACGATACTCTACTTGAGTCGTTACTTGGTATGGCGCAACAGAAGCAACCATCCGAAGGATTAAGTGGTGTAGGCTGTGTCTCCGTAACAGCCCGTATCTTCGAAAAAATACTGACTCCTGTAGTTGGAACAATTGGAATTCATGGAAGAGATGAGATTGCAAAAAGAGATGTGATTGGATGCTTGAGTAATTTTAAGACATTGAGGAGTCACTTTGATAAAATTATCCTGGTCACACTGCCAGCAAATTGTGGAATGATGACAAGAAAATTAGCACTTGCACAATTATTATCTTCTCTCTGTATTGAAGTTAATGAGGATGACCTTGTGCAAAGGGTGGCTCGTATGTTGAGTAGCATGAAGTTTCTATTGGTTCTTGATAACATTGATATGCAGTTAGACATGAAGACAATGGGAATTCCTACACCAACTCCAGAAAACGGTAGCAAGATAATTATTGTGAGTAGATCAGAGCAAGTCTGCACTACCATGGCAGTGGATGAGACAATAAATCTAGATGATGAAGTGTCCTGGGATTTATTCTGTCAAAATGCAAACGAGCTTGTTCTCTCTGCTGAAATCCAACCAATAGCTAGAGAAATAGTTAGATTGTGCAATCATTGTTCACGTGCTATTATTCTAATGGCACGGGCACTGAGGAATGAATCTGAATATCTTGATTGGATATTTGCACGCAATAAATTGTTACTAGAAGTTGGATCGGATGGGAAGGATGAGAATATTATAAGTGCTGCGTTGGAGTTCAGTTTTGAAAGTCTAGAGGACGAAGTGACAATAAATTGTTTGAAGAACATGGCGATCAGTAACAACAACGAGATCACAAAAGAATCATTGGTAGGCAATTGGATTTGTGATGGTGTGTTAAACACATTCCATGAAGGAAATAAAGTCCTCGAAAATCTTATTGATCTTAAACTGCTCGAGATTGATGAGTGTAGAGATATTATAAAGCTTCAAGATCTTCATAGAGAGATATTCGTGAACATTATTGTTCTCCCTGAGGAAAGTTGCATGCACATAAAGAAGGGTGGTTTAGGATTGGTTAAACCCCCGGATGATGAGGAATGGGAGAATGCTGAAGAGATATGCCTGATGCAAAATGAGATATCCAAACTGCCTGAAAACCCAAGGAGCCCTTCGCTTTCAGTATTGTTCCTTCAAAGGAATTGCAAATTAAGAGTCATACCTTCATCCTTTTTTCTCTATATGCCCTCCCTCAAAATTCTGAACTTATCGGAAACTCGAATCAAGTCTTTGCCAGAGTCACTCTTCCAATTATTTAGCCTCAAAAAACTCTTTTTAAGGAACTGTTTTCTTCTGAGGAGATTACCGCCTGAAATCAGAAATCTCAAGCAGCTCGAGGTACTCGATCTTGAGGGAACAAAGATAGTCGCTCTTCCTGAGGCCATCAAAGAGTTAGAGAACCTCATTTGCTTGGAAGTGTCAATTGCTGAAAGTGAAAACCATGTTAAAACAACAGAAGAAAATCCAGTCATACCTTGTAAGGTACTATCTGCTCTGTCACAATTGGAAGAACTGAATATCCATATAGATTCCGAAGCTGAATGGTGGGATTCATGCATAGGATGCATCATTGATGAAGTTTGCAGCTTGAAGAACTTAGATAGCCTAAACTTCTACTTCCCAAGCATGGATCATTTTAGCCGATTCAATCAGCTTTGGAGATCCATGGAACAGCCAGCACTGTCTTACTTCAAATTCATTGTTGGTCGACATGCCAACCGCATCATGTCCCAAATTCCAAGTGATGCTGAGTTCGAACTTGAAAGGTGGGACAGATGTTTCCAGTACATCAATGGTGTTGGTATCCACAGTGATATAATGGAGACACTGTCTAACACAGAAGCATTCCTCCTGGAAAGAAATAGTACCGTAAAGAAGCTATCAGAATTTGGGGTGAAACACCTGCAACAACTTAAATGCTGTGTTTTGGGAGAGTGTAATGAGCTAAGAGAGCTTGTTGATGGGGCAGATATGGATGAAGAGGATGGTATTGAAACCATGGAATGCAATGCACACGGGGCTGGCAGGGTTTTCCTAGGATCTCTTGAGTACCTGTATGTATACTATATGAGGAATCTCACAAGAATTTGGAAAGGACCCTTGCCCAACGGATGCTTATCCAACCTTAAGTGCTTGACCTTGAAAACTTGTCCCAAGATAAGTTGTGTCTTCACAAAGGGACTTGTCGGAAACCTCTGCAATTTAGAGGAGCTTGTAGTTGATGACTGCCCTGCCATCATTACCTTGGTAACCTGCAAGAATGTTTCTTCTGCTGAAACTTCTTTCTTTCTCCCCATGTTGAGGAGCATCACACTTCATTACGTACCTGAACTGATTAGCATCTCTGGTGGTTTGAGAATTGCACCCAAGTTGGAGTGGTTGAGCTTTTACAACTGCGAGAAACTCAAGTCTCTTTCAACTGAGGAATTATCCAGCAAACATCTGCAAAAAATCAGAGGCGAGTTCAGCTGGTGGAAAGATTTGCAATGGAGTGGTGATCGCCCCGATAGTTTGGATAAAATCTTTGTTCCTTTTGATCCTCTTGAAGTGCCATGAAAGAAGCTTTTTGTAAGTCCATCAACAACCTGCATCAGCATTTTGCCGCTCTTTAATATTCTGTCAAAGTTATAGTAGATTGAATCACAGATGATTATAAATAAGCATGTTTAAACCAGAAGTTTATCCTGGATCTATGATTGTTATTCAGCATATTGTTTTAATTTGTGTCAGGATACTTTGAATGGTCCCAATGTTGTCTGTTATTGTAAGGATACATGCTCAAATCCGATGTCACTCTTTATTACTATTATGTTATATTTTGACAGCTTGCAAGGTTTTCTAGGATAATTAACTCTATGTCATAAACTTATACACAAACCTGCGATAAGCAACTGGTTTGGCATAATAACATTTTTCGGTAGTTTAATGCTTATTTTTCAGTAGAGAACCTCGAGGCTTCAGGGCATGAATCTGGAATCAATTACTTGGCATAATTTATGTGTGGGGAAAGATGCAAAATAAAATCTGGAGTCACTTTTTCAATTACAATTTGCCTCATCTCGGGCTTCATAATATTCCCCACGTTCATAAGTAACGACAAGTAAATCACACTCTAGTTTTTTTTCCAACTAAAAGGTAAAAAACTATGATAATCTGAGTGTCAATATGCAAGACACATGTTCTGATTTTCAAACTTTGCATCATTTGGTTGTTCTCACTCCAACAATCTTTGCAAAGATTCTATCTTCAAAGTTCACAATTCCAAAGCTTGAGTCACTCAATCAAGAGGAATTGATACTGAATTCCCATTTGGCAACTTCTAAATTTTCTCTCTGATCAAACAAAACGTAAACAAGTAAATCAAGTGTCAGTTAGATCTCCAATTTCATTTCTTCAAATAGAAGAATCTCTGGTTTCATTTTCTGTATCTTGGATATAAAACTATTTTTGGTATATTTGCTGTGCCTCTTGTGCCCAGCAAATTGTATATGCATTTTGTTTAATACATATTGATACGGCAATTGCAAAAAGAAAAATCACCTCACCATCTGAAATCCAAATAAATTAACTTTATATGATATGAACTAAAAATTCTCAACACCCAAATCAGTCAGTACTGCTACAATTAGAAAACCAACACTAAATTAACAAAAACCCAAATTTGAACCAAAAATGTATCTTTAAAAAATCAAAAGGAAAACTACAAAGAGCGCATGATCAAGTAAAGAAACACAAAGATGACTTCCAACTTCATAATATTTATTGGCTAATTTGTCTTTGATTGTCACTCAAGTCTGCAATAGAAAAAAAAAAAAAAAAAGTTCTTCTCAACAACTTGAAGTTAGGAAACACACTGCATTACCTATTATTTTAAAAAATAAAATAAATAAAAAAATGCATTACCTACTATTTAAGCACTGTGATTACACTTTGAAAATCAACACAATACATCTTTGTAAATTGTATCAGAGCCCAACTTTCTCTCTCCTCCATCCTCCTCCACCTCCTCCTCCCATCCCACAACCTAACAACACTTCCATTGATTGCCGTCATGTCCTGAAACCTATACCAATCCATTTCTCCATTCCTAATCCTAAAACAGTACTCCTTTCGTCCTCCACCTCATCCACCTCATCCTCATAATACACCAGAAACCTCCCCTTTCTCACACCATCAAACCCCCCTTCGAATTGCTTAAAAACAGGGGATTGTTCTTGTCCCGATAACTTCGGTGGGTCCGTTACTGAAACCGGCTGATGCCCATTTGAGATGGCCTCATTTCTAGAAGACCCTTCAATTCTCCGGTGTGAAGTCTCACATCCGGTGGCTCTAATTCTCCAAAAACTCAAAGCAGCTGTGACTACAGCAACCCATGTTCATATATTCTTCACAATAATTAAAAGAAAAAAAAAAAAAGAACCTCACGTAATCAATCGCTAGAAATTCAAGATTAGAATCCTCTAAGTGCATATTTCAAGTAAAAAATCGAAAATTTATTGGATAAAAGGCGTCGAATTGAGGGATAAGCGAGACGAATTTAGATTGGGTTAAGCAATTCCGTTACTTGTCTTCCCAAACCTGGCCAGACCTTTGTTCATAAAATACCTATTATCCATCTTAATTCTAATTCGAAACCTGTTAAATTTTTTTTAAAAAAAAATAATTCTATTATTAGTTTAAAATATTTATTTATTTATTATGATTATTTTTAAAATATATAGTTTATATTCTTAAAAATAAATAATATTTACACTGTTAATATATTTAATTATTTGTATTTTAATATTATTTAAAAATCTATATATTCATAAATAAAGTTACTAATATAAAAATATTTTAATTATAATAAAATAAAATTACTAGATCAATCATATAATTTAATAAATAAAATAACACAAAAAAATGAAATATAATTAACAATTCTTAATAGAAATAAAAAAATTTAAACACATATAATAAAGGTATTAATCTTATATTTTTGAGAATTTTTATTTGACAATTAACTCTTATAGTCTTCAAATCCTATCTTCTTTATCATCTATCTTTGAACCTATTGAAATAGAGAAAAAAAAAACCCTTAAAATACATTAGATATTAAGCAAATAATAGTTATTCCATGTATAAAAGAACTTATTATTGTATAATCAAAATTTTTACCTCTCATCTTATTTGATAACTAACTTTGATTGCACATCAATACTTCTATTATATCAAGATTTAATCTACTTCTATATGAGATAATCATTCGTCCACTAGTACTAAATACAAACTCAAAAGCAACTGTAGATAGAGGAAGAGCCAACATATTTTTAATTAGTTCTTGTAATGTATGATATTTAATTCCATTTACTTTCCACCAATTAAGAATATCAAAATCATCAGTCCAAGGTAACACAGCTTCTTCTAGATAATGATCCAATTCTAACTTAACTTGACCATCAGTATTAATAGTACTCAAGAATTGTACCAACCTTGATTTTCTTGAAGAATCGAAAAGAATAGTTTGAGTAGTTGCTGAAGTGTTTATAAAAGAACTACTACTACTACTATTCAAACATTTAAAAAGTTAAGATCTACCCCTTGATTAATATTCCCAAACTAACCAGTAACAAACGTTTTTAACATTTTGAATCTCTACGAATGCATTTACTCCATAAATAGAAGGCAATACAAAATCTACAGCCTTCATCTTAAAACGTGGATCCAAAGCAATACAAACAATCATAATGATGTCTACATCACCCCAATATTTTTCAAACTTATCAAACATTTTCCCTACTAACATTTTAGTTTTCACATTTGAAGAGTCTTTCTATCCAACCAATGATTCTCTAATATCAAAAACCTTTTCAAAATAATAATTTGTAGTTGGATATTAGGTACCAGAAAAAATATTGGTTACCTCATAAAAGACCACTAACTTCTTGCAAATTGCTTCTGCTACCTCCCAATCATCATCGATGAGAAAACATTTATAATGTCTATCCATAAATTAAACTCAATAAAAAAACTTATTTGTATCTAATGGCTATCATCAACATGTCATATATAGAGTTCCACTGAGTTTTGCAATCTAAGGAAAGCTTTCTATCATATGGAATATCCAATTGCTTACATGCTTCTCACGAGAATGACAAGATAGAATGACCATCTGTTTTTATATTATAACACTGAGTTTGTTCCAAACGTACAAGGAGTGCTAGCCTAGGATAAAAATTTTTTGTAACAAAAAGCATTTAGGGGAAAAGAAAAAAAGGAAGTGGAAGTCAGCCCAAAAATCCACAAAGCCTATCATGTATATTACAATGCCCAGCAACAATTAACTTTTTCCTTCTTTGGTAATAGCAGCTATTGACCTACTGTTAACAATATAAAAGCTTGTTTCTATACTTTTAGAGCTCACCTATCTCATGTCAAACAACTCAAAAATTGCATAGCTGCTAACCAGTAACCAAGAGACGAGATTACAAATGATGCGTGCGACGGTGCATGCGACAGACGACAAATGAGATCAAGACGATGTGTGTGACAGGAGACGGCAACTTACATAGGAGGAGGAGGACGGTGAGATCGAGATCGAGCTAGATTAGATGAGAACGATGAGTGAAACTGTGAGAGTGGTTGAGGGTTTTACTATAGCTTTTTTTTTTATTTTTCTTTTTTTTAACTACTGTAGGTGTACTCTTTGTGTGTGGAGGAGTGTGGACCATGGATGTCTAGTCTAGACTATTTGAGTGTGTTATTGTGTATGGAATTATATGGTTAGGCATTAGGCAATAGCATATAGCAACACTCGTAACTTATGTAATTACTTTAACACTTTAAGTATTTGAGTAAGTTTGATAATGAGTTGTATAAAGTATAATTACAATTTATAAAATTAGAATGGATGTTATATTATAGCTTAGTCTAATTTTAAAAAAAAAATATTAAATGTATAATAATACTTATTAACTAATATATATATATTAACGGGTTTGGGTTTCCAACAAGTTTAACATTTGTCTCATTATCTTTTCCAAACCCTACAGGTTTAAAAAAAAAAAAAACCATGACCCGTCCCAAATCCTATAAGATAGTACCCTATAGGGTTTTTAGTGGGGCGGGTGGATCGGAAACTCGACAATACCTATCCCACTTACATTCCTATCTTAAGGTGTGACAAAAAGTTACAATCTCAGTGCTTGTTCTCGCTTATGGTTTTAGATTTCAATTTAGTTTATCTGATCACACACCCAAAAGGGCATAGAACCTTTAACTAAAAACTATATCAATATATATGTATCTAGTATATGATAGTGTTAAAACTCTAAATAAATATTTAATTAACTATACTTAATTATATTACGTATGGTGGTAAAATTAAAAATATATATATCTATGAATTTTCATATTTTATGGTCGATCAAAATTGCAAAGAATCAGAATCTCCTATTAAAATAGTAAAATAAAAAAAAATTTAAGTCCTACAAATTCTATTTTTACATTGAGACCCCTAAATTAAGATCATATATATTTTACAATTAGAAATCCACTTTGATACCTCTTTTACTTTCAACCTTATACAAATAACTCTTAATAACACCATATCTTATCTCTTCCTAAGCTTTTGTAACTTTTCCTACAAAATAGTCTATTGAAACATGAGTACACATCGTGACTTAGTGAAATGAGAGTATAATACTCTCAATACTATATATGTACTAATAATTCAAGTAAGTTTTCAATTATATATTATGCATAAACAATCATATGCAATATAAGCACCGTACGCGATTTTCTAGTAACTAATGTGAAGTCTAGGGTTTAACATATCATTGACCTTAGATTAGGGATTCTTATAACCATTAGTACCTACATACCCCATTTTACTTAATTCACATCTTTTTACTTAATTATTTGATCTTAAGACTTTTAAACCTCAAGCTCCAAGTGCTTTACATGCACATTGAATAATTAACTCTCAAAAATAGGCAAGACTCTTAACTAAGTTCTATCAAAAGATGCGACAACTCCCAAATTACTTAGTTCGCCTCTTAACTAATTACTTCCTGTACATTTTATAGCGGTGATAACCTTCAACACAATGTAATGTTTCTAGCAATACATGTTGGATTTTATCTTAGCCAAATATCATTATATCAATTTAATTTTAGGTGATCAACTAGATAAAATAAATTAGATAAGAGAATTAAACCATAAAGAAATAAAGTTTCACAATAAATCAACATATAAAGTTAGATTAATAATAGCATATTTCAACTTAATTCCATTAGCCATTAAATCAACCAACTAGGATGCATCCACTACTCTCATTCCTTGGCAACAGCAAAGTCATCCAATTGCTTAAGCATTTAAGCATCTACATTCAAGAGCAAATCAAGGCAACTAAGCATACACCACGTGTCTGCATCTAAAGACAAAACAAAGGCAATCAAATGTACACTCTTCCAACATCCTCAACTTATCTCACCACATCAACCACTCCTTCCATTCCTCAATCATTAAGGCCTCCAAATCTCATAAAGATAAGAATACAAGCATTTTGGTATCTCTATACACATATGTATTATCTAACCTCATATATAAGTGAGGGTGAAAGTGGTTTTATTCAATCAAGAATTTTCTAAATCTTTAAGCTTATGCATATATACATGTATACATAAGTAGATATCCATATATTTTTGTATATAGACATAGCTTGTAAATATATATATATAAGTCATATACGTTCCATTCGCATAGTTACACGTTTAATGCACTTGCCACTTGCTGATTCCCTTGCACACACACTTTCAACCCTTGCACTAGGACACAAGATCACCACTCTTGTGCACACATAATTCAATCCCACTCACATGCACTAGACTTGCAACAACCACACACTTACACAATTTGACACATACACACAAATTTAAACACACACATAAACCCACATCCGTACCCATTTTCACATATATTCACATAATATCCTACACCCACTCTTTGTTTCACACTATGATAGCTATGGTAGCCCTAAGCATGATCACTACACGAGCATATCCCCCCTCCCCTAACCAGACCATATTGACACTTATGCTTCTCTAGAACACACATTAACAACAATAGAAATTGATACTCTTCCCCCACCATATACTACATCACACATATACACTCAAACAACATTTTACAACACTCATAGAGATGGAAGTAGATCACACACTTACGGATATATATATATATCAACGGGACACATGAGATAAATGAGCTAATGTGAGCAAAATAAGTTATACATCCGTATTAACATCCACATTATACACAAATAATAGTATATCATAGAGTTCTACGCACCTACGTGTCACTATTTTTACTATTTGTAGTAATTTTGAAGCAAATATGTGGGAAGGTTTTCTTCTCATAAAAACACAAAGGAAACCACATTATTGCATACTACTCATAATGAATATTATTCTATCTAATATATTTCTAGTTATTTTAATTATTTTCTAAACTAAATCATATTTTTATATACTTATTAAAATTATATTTAAATCGTGAAAATAATTTTTTTTTCCATACAAGACTATTCTAGTTTCATAGAACTTATCTGGAGGATCACATAAGTGGTCTCAGTTTGTGATTTTGAAGTCATATGTAGAAGTTACATCAATTTTTTGTTAAATTTCCCCCTTTTTTTTCTTTTCTTTTTCTTTTCTCCTTTGTTTTCATCTTTGTCTCTATCTTGCTCATCTTCTTACTTCCTCACTTCTCTATCTCTCTCACTCACTTTCTCGTGGGATGTACATGTCTTCTTCCAAAAGACTCTTCCCTTGCCATATATATATATATATCATTAAGTCACTATGTCCGTTTGTCTCACGTGATAATTTACATAATTTAGTAATTTTGGTATTTTAATACGAAATTTTACGAATGAGTTGATTAAATTATTCTAAGTATAAATATTTACTCGAAATTATCATTTGACAATTCTAAAGTCTATGACTTTAATTTATTTTATTGTTTATTTTTAAATTTTCTATGATTCGCTTTCTGCATAACTATTTCTTTTAATTTAAATTTACACATGGTATAATTAAAAATTTTAATACAATCTTTTAGCTATTCCAATATTATATATATATATATATTTAATTTTCACGGGTTACATTCTCTTCTCCTTTAAAACTTTTTTCCTCAAAACTTTAGAATCTACCTGGATTTCTAAATAGTTAGGGGTACTTTTTGTTCATCTCATCTTCTGTTTTCTAGGTAGCTTCTCATTTTGAATGTCAACTCTGATGTACTTTAATGTATCTAATAGTTATGTCATGCAATTCTCAAGTTTGAGTGTTAAGAACTTAGATAGGATGTTCTCGATACGTCAAATTTGCCTAAATCGTTAGGATATCTATCTTGATCACTCTATTGGGATCTAGGATGTACTTCCAAAGCAACTACACATGGAAGACATTGTAGACACTCAATAATTGAGGAGGTAGAGCTAGTAGGTAAGCCACTTCTCCAATCTTTTCTAGAATTTCATACAACCCTACATATCTAAGACTTAGTTTTCCTTTTGTTCCAAATCTTCTTGTCCCTTTGATTGGCCTAACCTTCAAATAAACGTGTTCTCCTAGTAGAAACTCAATATCTCTTCTTTTCAAATCTGCCTAACTGTTTTGACAATCATGACTTTCCTTCATTCATTGTCTGACGGTGGCAACCTTATCTATCGTTTCTTGTAGCAAGTTTAGCCTAATTGTACTTCATTTGATCCCATCCTAGTATAACAAGGATCTACACTTTCTTCCATGGTGATTCGTTCCCACTTCCATTCTAGAATCAATAATGGTTGTAGTAGTCCTCTAAGTTTCTGATGCTTGGCTTGAACCTATTGGCAAACAGAACATTGAGAGACGAATCATGCTACGTCTCTCTTCATGCCTTTCCACTAATAGTCCTTCTTGAGCTCTAGATACATCTTGGCTCCCCCTGAGTGTATTGTGTATCCAAAATTGTGGGCTTCATATAAAATGTCATCTCTCAACTTTGTATTTTCAGGTACGCACCACCGACCTCGTAACTTTAAGACTCTATCTTGATCCACTACACAGTCGATACTAACTCTTTACTCTACTTTGTTTAGAAGGTCTATTATCTTCAAATCATTGAGTTGTATCTCCTTTATTCTATCCAGGAGAGTAAGTCGTTGAGTTGCTATTTGTGTTTCCTTCTCGTGCCATATGAATTCAATCCTCAACTTTTCAAATTCTTGTATTAACTATTATTGTTCAGTTAATAGCACGACTACCTGGTCGTGATTCTTTCAACTCAAAGTGTCAGCTATGACATTAGCTTTTCTTAGGTGATAGTTGATACTAAAATCGTAGTCTTTGATGAGCTCAATACATCTTCTTTATCACATATTAAGCTACTTTTGAGTAAATAGATATTTTAGGTTCTTGTAATCCGTATATATTTCACACTTTTGCCCACATAGGTAATCTCTCCATATCTTCAAGGCAAATACAATCGTAGCTAGTTTCAAATCATGAGTAGGACAATTTATTTCGTGCGGTTTAACTACTTCGAAGTGTAAGCTATGGCTTTTTTGTTTTGCATTAGAACACATCACATTCCATTTTGTGAGGCATCACTGTATACGCAAAAGGATTCTTTCGAGTTGGGTAGCATTAAGATAAGAGTTGAGATCAACTGTTGCTTCAACTTCTGAAAGCTTCTCTCACAATTATCATCCCACTCAAACTTTATGTCTTTTTAAGTCAATTTGGTCAATAGCTTCGATATTTGTGAAAAGTTCTTCACAACTCTTCTATAATATCCGGTTAACCTAAGAAAACTTTTTTACTTTTGTAATCGTAGTGGATTATTTCCAATCGACCATGGCTTCTATCTTAGTTGGATGTATTGTTATGCCTTCACCAGATATAATATGCCCTAAGAATGCCACTCAACTCATCTAAAACTCGCACTTGGACAATTTCGTGTATAATTGATGTTCCTTCAATAGTCCTAGGGCAATCCTCATATGTTCTTCATGCTCTAATTGAGTTTTGGAATAAATTAGGATATTGTTGATGGAAACCACTACGAATTTATCCAAGAATGGCTTGAAGATCCTATTCATGAGGTCTATGAATGCAGCCAAAGCATTTGTTAGTCTGAATGCCATTACTAGAAATTTGTAATGACCATATCTCATTCAGAAGGAGGTCTTAGGTATATCTTTTGACTTGATCCTCAATTGATGGTACCCAAATCGCAAATCTATTTGAGAAAAGACACTTAATCTTTAAAGTTGATCGAACAAATCATCAATTTTAGGCAATGGATATCTATTCTTGACAGTTACCTTGCTCAATCCTCGATAATCAATGTATAGCTACATGGATCCATCCTCCTTCTTGACAAATAACATTGGAGCTCCCCAAGGCAATACACTTATGCAAATGAATCTCTCCTCGATCAATTCTTGCAATTGCTTATTCAATTCCTTCAACTCAATTGGGGCCATTTGATAAGGTGCCTTGGAGATTGGTTCAGTACTAGGCTTTATTTCGATGGTGAAATCCATTTCTCTCGAGGGTAGTAATCCTGGTAGCTCATTAAGAAAAACCTTAAGGAATTCGTTGACGATAGGCATTTCCTCTAATCTTAGCAATTCCTTTTCTATCTCTACTGTACTTATTAGACACATGCTTTTGTTTCTAAGATATTCTTTTCCTTCTCATAATACATTAGCGGAAGCTTTTGGATTTCTCCTTACTTGTACTCAATATACTATAGTCTCCACTCTCGGCTTGTTGAACTACACTTCCTTATTCTTTTAGTCTACATTGGCAAAATGCTTCTCTAATTTATGTCTTGCCTTAAGCTTAAACTTTTGCTTTAATACCACCAAAAGTTGTTACGCATTGCGGGGTACCCAATTCGTGACAACTCACCACAATTGTTCGATCCCTACTAAGCAATCATGAAGTGACTCAAACTAAGATAATTTAACATGTTAAATCATAACAATTAATAAATTGAATACCTCTAGAACTCCTTCATCTCAAATAAAATCCATTCTGTATTCAACAGAAGTATTATACATAAGTCTCATAAGTGGGCCTCAATAGGGTCTTATAACAAAATACAACTAAAAATAGATCCCTTTGAATCAAATTAAATATTTATAAACCTTCAGTTATCTAAAACTATAAAAATCTATAAAATACTCTTGCTATCTCTCCATCTTACCCCTTTTTCCTAGAGTTTTTGCAACAATTATACATACCTAGGTCCGATGCCCCGTTAGGTAGTTTAGTAGTCCTGTCTTACATAACAAAGTCTATAAGAGGGTAAGCTAATAGCTTAGTGAGACAAGAGTAAGATGTCTCAATATTGTTTACATGTACAAGCAATTTTAAATAAGTTTTCAAATCATATGCTATACATGGGCAATCATATGAATGTAACATTGTACGTGGTCTTCCAATAACCAAAGTAAAGTTTAGGGTTTATGCCCTCCTTGACCTTGGGTAGGTTGGGGATTTACATCACTACCATTAGTGCCTAAGTCTCAAACCCAATTAATTTAATCTTATCTCTTAGTTAATATTTCTATCTTAGCTTTAGTCTATAAGCTCAAGTGTAGTTAGGACACCGAGAAATATACCCTCAAGAACAGACTGGACTTGGAATCATCAAAGTGCGATAATTCCTTAATCACTTAGTTCGCTCTTAGTGAAACGGTAATCCTCCAATTATTTCATATATGCCTTGTAGCAGTAATAGCCTTCGATAATGCAATGTTCCGTGCAATGCACATCAAGTTTTATTTAAGTCAAAATGATTAATTTTATGTTTTGAAGTAATCATGCAAGACTTCGACACATCAAAGAAAAATACATAACACAATCACCCAATTACAATCACAAACAACACCCACAATATCCGAAAAAATAAATAATCAAATATCGGATTTTATTCGAAGTCACTCAATTACCATCCATTCTTCTTTCAGTCTAAACCATGGATTCGCAAATTCACGTACATATACAGTTACCTTTCTAGTAACTATTAACTTATTTATTATATATATATATATATATATATATATCTTTCAATCTAAACCATGAATTTATAAATTCACATACATATACAGTTACCCTTTTGGTAACTATTAACTTATTTATTATATATATATATATATTATTCTCTTAGCCATAGGCATCACCATTTATTATTATTATTATTGGTACTATATATATTATAATATGCTAATTTGACTTAATGTCTATTATTCCTCTTTCTTCCCATTCCTTCACTGGACTCAACTTCATCGTACTTCTTATACATATATGTATGTATTTATTGGACCTTACTCGTCAAGCTTGCCAGATTCCTCTCGCTTGACGCCTGCTGCACTCAATCATCCTCACTCTCACACCAGCACACACTCATGCTCACTCCAACACACACTCCTGACACTTACACTAGCACACATATACGGGCACAAACCTACACACCACACAAGCAAACACTCGGCTCTCTGCACTCTCACATGATCTCACCGCCTACACTTGCTTTTAATTACGTATACTTTCTTTTGTTTTTTTAATTTTGATTTTTACTATCTACTGCTTTCTAATTTGAATTTTTTTAGATGGCATGCCACACTAATACTACTTAACATTGAAATTAAAATATGCTATGCCCACACTATATAACTTAAAGGGACTCCATTTTACATTTTTCAAACAAAAATGATAGCGGGTTATATTGGGTATTTTATCACATACTTTACTGTTTCTAAAGTATGTAGTAAGTGTATTTTTTTATGTGCTTAATTGTTTCTAAAGTATGTAGTAAGAGTTGATAGGAGTAAAGATTTTTTTTAGACCGCTCAATAAGTGTATTAGCTCCCATTAATAGGGTGTATATATGGGTATACTCTTGCTTTTTCAGATTGGCACTCAGGAAAAATTTGTAAATTTTGGGCTCAAGAAAGTTCCTAAAATTTTAAAGAACTTAATTTTAGATGTCGGCTTCTTATTTATTTGCCCTTAGATAAAGTAACTAAAAAAATGCATAAAAGTAAATGCAAAATGATCATGAGGAATCTAAAAAGCTCCTTTATAAGGCTTTGGGTTTAAACATGGACTAATGGCACATGAAGCAAATCTATCGATTTATTTGCAATTTAACCTAATTCAAAGTAGATAGTTGATGGAGATACAAGAGACACGGGACACACGGCTTGCCACACGGCCGTATAGTGATTGAAAGGAACTCACAGAAGCATACACGACCTCTACATACGGGCTGAAGCACGGCCATGTATTCGGCCAGAATATTCCATAGAGACATACACGGTTTCCATACACGGCCGTGTATCACGGCTGTGTATTCGATCAGGGTATCCCACAGAAGCATGCACGGCTTCCATACACGGCCAGGATATGGCCGTGTATTCAGTCAGGAACATTCACAGAATCATACACGCTTAGAGACACGACCGTGTATTCAACCGTGGACTATGCTCGTCCATGTCCAGAAACATACACGGCCTGGAGGCACGGGCGTGTATACGACAAGTTATAGACGTGTATTTTATTATTTCTTTCCACGTGTACGCTTAGATTTTCCCCTTTTAGATATTTTACAGAGAAGTATAAATACTCTTTTGTTAGATAGGCTAGGGTTACATCTTATTATTGTTTTTCAAATACATCTCGTGAGAGAATTTTACCATTTTCCGGTTGTGCGCAACCAGATTTGCATCAAAGAGTATTTCTTTGTTGTGTGAAACCAATCCACATTCGGGTTTATTTCGTTTCGCTTTCCGCGCTGCGTCAATTGGTATCAGAGCAAGGCTATTTCCTGTGGAGATGTCAACTCATCAAGGCGATGATAGCGGTCGTGTTCTTGACGGTGTTCAAGAGGCGAGGTTTTAAGGGAACCATCAATGGGTTCCAAGGGCAGAATTCGACGCAATGCATAAGAAGGTCGGGCGTATGGAACGGCACCTTGATGAACTGATCGAACGTTTCGATGCTCTGGTGGTAGACCCCAATAGGGTTGGAAGCGCTGGCAGAAATTCACCACGTGCGGTGGAGGAATTCGGGGACGCGTGATCCGACCTGTCGTTGAGAACAGGTGGGGACGTGTGGAGAGTGAAGAGTCCAGCGAAGAAAGTAATGACATGTACGGGAGTAGGCCACGGCAAGGGCGTGGTGGTAGAGGTGGTGGTCATCGGATGGCTCATCATGGAAACCACCCTAGAGAAGGTGATTACAGGAGGAACCGTGGAGGCGATGATCAAGGGGATGGGGGAGACTATCGTTTGAAGGTCGACATCCCATGGTTCGATGGCAGCCTCAACATCGAAGGCTTCCTTGATTGGCTTGCGGAAGTGGACCGGTTCTTTGATTACATGGAAATCCCCGAGGACCGTCGTGTAAGGTTGGTGGCATGCAGGTTGAAGAGTGGCGCCTCGGCATGGTAGGAGAGGCTATAAAGTAGGAGGCAGAGGGAAGGAAAACACCCGGTGAGATCATGGTATCGCATGAAGCAGTTGCTGCAACATGATTTCCTCCCGCCGGATTATGAGCAAATATTGTTCCAACAATATTAGCGGTGCCGCCAGGGACAACGCTCCGTGCATGAGTATACGGCGGAGTTCATGAGGTTGGCAGAGCAGAATGATTTGAGGGAGAGCGAAGGTCAGCAAGTTGCAAGGTATGTAAAAGGACTGAAGTTCCAAATTAAAGACAAGATTGGGGTTACAATTGTGAGAACCCTTATAGAAGCAAAGAACTTGGCTCTCCGAGCTGAACTTGTGTTGCAGGAACAAGGGAGTAGATATGGAGGAGGACGGAAGGGATATGTAGGCGAAGCTGTGGGTGGTAGTCGGCCGGTATCTGAGAAGAGTAGGACTACACCCTATAAACCAACTGAGGACATGTCCAAGAGGGAAGAGAAAAGTGAGGGGAAGAAAACGATGGAGCAGAAGGGAACTCAAAGATAGAACAATCCCTATGCCAAACCTATATTGGGCAAATGTTTCCGATGCAACCAACCGGGTCATCGGTCAAACGAATGTCCAGCGAGGAAGAGCATCAACATCCTTGATAGGGAAGATGATGAGGAGATCTGCTGCGAGCCCGATGGAGAGGGAGAATATTATGAGGAAGAAGAAGAAACAGCGGAACCAACATATGTAATTCGGCGCATGATGCTCACCCCGAAGCAAGAAGAGATCACGCAGAGACATCAGTTGTTTCGTACACGGTGTACTATCGTGGGGAAGTTGTTTGAGCTAATAGTAGACAGTGGCAGTAGCGGGAACATCATAGGAAGGGAGGTTGTGAAACAACTGCAGCTGCCTATCGAGAAGCACCCGAATCCGTACACTATTGGCTGGATCAAGGCTGCCGAGAAAATTGAAGTTAAGGAGAGATGCAGGGTACCTTTCTCAATAGGGAAGTACCGCAATGAAGCATTCTGCGACATTGTAGACATAGATGCTTGCCACATCTTGTTTGGGAGACCATGGCAATTTGATGTAGACGCACAACATGCAGGCAAAGAAAATGTCTACAGGTTGGAGAAGGAGGGTGTGAAGTACACCTTGTTGCCGTTGAAGAGGGAAGGACGTGCTAAAGGAAAGAAGGTTGAGAGTCGTTCATTCTTAACTGTCACTCAATCTGAGAAGGAAGTGATGGAGGACTTAAGGGAGTCGCGAGTGGTTCACGCCCTCATCGTGAAAGGTGTGACCGAATGAGGGGAGAAACTGGATGGAGAAGTGCCAGGGGCAGTGAAGGATCTTCTTGAGGAGTTTAAGGAAGTGATTCCAAACGACTTACCCGAGGGGCTACCCCCTCTGAGGGACATTCAACACCAGATAGACCTGGTGCCCGGGGCTAGTCTCCCAAACCTCCCGCATTACAGAATGAGTCCCAAGGAAGCCGGAATTCTACAGGAGAAGGTCCAAGAGCTTTTGGACAAAGGGTTCATCCGGGATAGCTTAAGCCCATGTGCGGTTCCAGTGTTGTTAACTCCCACGAAAGATGGGAGCTGAAGGATGTGTGTTGACAGTCGAGCTATCAATAAGATTACCATAGGGTATAAATTCCCTATACCTCGCATCGAGGATATGTTGGACCGTTTGAGTGGCGCTACTATCTTCTCCAAGATAGACTTGCGGAGTGGATATCACCATATTCGGATCCGTCCCGAAGATGAGTGGAAGACGGCGTTTAAGACCAATGAGGGGCTGTATGAGTGGCTAGTGATGCCATTTGGGTTGAGTAACGCACCGAGTACCTTCATGAGGGTAATGAATCAGGTATTGCAACCTTTCAATGGTCGTTTTCTTGTAGTGTACTTTGACGATATTCTAATATTTAGTAAATCCGAGGAAGAACATTTGGAGCATCTAAAGTGTGTGTTATCTGCACTAAAGGTGAACAAGCTGTTCGCTAATCTTAAAAAGTGTACGTTTATGTCAAGGCGACTGTTGTTCCTTGGGTTTGTGGTTAGTAGTGAAGGAGTGATGGTGGATGATGAGAAGGTGAAGGCGATTAGAGAATGGCCTGTTCCTAGAACTGTTACAGAATTGAGAAGTTTCCTCGGCCTAGCTAGTTTCTACAGAAGATTCATTAGGCATTTTAGTACTGTTGCTGCCCCCCTGACTGAATGCTTGAAGAAGGGAAAGTTTCTATAGGGCGAAGAATTTGAATCGAGCTTTATGAACTTGAAACAAAGATTGTGCAGCGCTCCTGTACTAGCGCTACCGAACTTTGAGAAATTGTTCGAAGTGGATTGCGATGCCAGTGGGGTTGGTGTTGGTGCAGTACTATCACAAGAGAGAAGACCAATAGCCTTTTACAGTGAAAAATTGTGCGAAGCAAGGAGGACTTGGTCTACATATGATAAGGAGTTCTACGCCATAGTGAGGGCCCTTAAAGTGTGGGAGCACTATTTGGTTGGGAAAGAGTTCATTTTGTATTCGGATTGTGGGGCTCTTAAACACTTGAGTGGTCAGACCCGAATTAGTAAGGACATGTACGCCAGATGGATTGAGTTTTTGCAGAGATTTCCTTTTAGGTTGATGCACAAGTCGAGTGTGCAAAACAAGGTCGCAGACGCCTTGAGTAGAAGAGCGAATGCCCTACTTACTTTGAGTGCGGACATTGTTGGGTTTGAGAAGCTAAGGGAATTGTATGAAAATGATAGCGACTTTAAGGACACTTGGATTAAGTGTACCAACAGGGAACCGTGTGACGACTATCATATCCATGAGGGGTATTTGATGAAAGGGAATTAGCTGTGCATTCCTGAAACTTCCTTACGGGAAAAGCTTATCCGAGATCTGCATGGTGGAGGACTGGCGGGACATATGGGTAGAGATAAGACCCTAGCCGCAGTCACTGAAAGATACTTTTGGCCTCGGATAAGAAGAGATGTGTATCAGATTGTGGAAAGATGCTACATTTGCCAAGTGTCTAAGGGGCAATCCCAAAACACGGGCCTATATACTCCTCTTCCCATACTATCAAACATCTGGGAGGACCTATCGATGGATTTTATACTGGGTTTGCCTCGTACCCAACGAGGTGCTGACTCCGTGTTTGTTGTAGTTGACAGATTTTCCAAGATGGCTCATTTCATTCCCTGCAGGAAGACCGCAGATGCACGGGCTATTGCGCGGTTGTTCTTCAAGGAAGTAGTACGGTTGCATGGAGTACCAAAGTCCATTACTTCCGACAGGGATAGCAAATTCCTCAGTCATTTTTGGAGGACTCTTTGGTATATATTTGATTCATCATTGAATTACAGCAGCACCGCTCATCCTCAAACCGATGGTCAGACCAAGGTAACTAACAGGACCCTCGGAAACCTCATCAGAAGCATCTACTGCGAGAAGCCGGGACAGTGGGATCAAGCATTGGCTCAGGCTGAATTCACTTACAATAGTTCCGTCCACCGAACTATTGGGAGGTCGCCATTCTTGGTAGTATACACCAAGACACCACAACATGCGCTGGACTTGCTCAAATTACCCAAGGACATGGTGGGTGATGTGGCGGCTAAACATATGGCGAAACAGCACAAAGCCACTACTGAGGAAGTTAAACGAAAGATAGAGGAGTCCAATACATGATACAAAAGGGATGCAGATAAGCATAGACGGAAGAAGCTCTTTGCAGTGGGCGATCAGGTAATGGTTTACCTTCGAAAAGAGCATTTCCCTGTAGGTAAATATGGGAAACTTCAACCCAAGAAGTACGGACCATATGAAGTTGTGCATAAGATAAACGACAATGCATATGTCATACGACTCCCGGAAGATATGAATATCTCTGGCACTTTTAATGTGGCGGACTTATCACCTTTTCACTCCGATGATACACCTTTATATCCTGACGAGAACTCGGGGTCGAGTTCTCCATTGGTGGGAGAGAATGATGGAGATACAAGAGACACGGGACACACGGCTTGTCACACGACCGTGTAGTGATTGGAAGGAACTCACAGAAGCATACACGACCTCTACATACGGGCTGAAGCACGGCCGTGTATTCGGCCAGAATATTCCACAGAGACATACACGGTTTCCATACACGGCCGTGTATTCGATCAGGGTATCCCACAGAAGCATGCACGGCTTCCATACACGACCAGGACATGGCCATGTATTCAGTCAGGAATATTCACAGAATCATACACGGCTTAGAGACATGGTCGTGTATTCGACCGTGGACTATGCTCGTCGCATGTCCAGAAACATACACGGCCTGGAGGCACGGCCGTGTATACGATAGGTTATAGACGTGTATTTTATTATTTCTTTCCATGTGTATGCTTAGATTTTCCCCCTTTAGATATTTTACGGAGAAGTATAAATACTCTTTTGTCAGATAGGCTAGGGTTACGTTTTATTATTGTTTTTCAAATACATCTCGTGAGAGAATTTCACCATTTTCCGGGTTATACATAACCAGATTTGCATCAAAGAGTGTTTCTTTGTTGTGTGAAACCAATCCACATTCGGGTTTGTTTCGTTTCGCTTTCCGCGCTGCGTCAATAGTCTAGAAGAAAGAGTAAACTTATAAAAAATAAATTCAATATGTTTTGGTAAAATTTACAATGAAACATGGTAAAAAATACAATTTTTTTGCTCCGTGAGAAGATATATATACATACACATACTTCCATTTCTTTTTTATTTCTTATTTAAATTAATATCCAGTTTGAAATCAATAACAATGATTGGAGAAGTTCTCTGCTTAGATCTATGGAGCAGACAATGAGAAAAATGAAAAACCCAACTATATAGCTATATTTTACTCTAAGTCGAATTACAAAAATTGGCAAAAGTTCAACTTTTAGACAGAGAAATACGAATTTGGCCTGGAAAAAAGAGAGGATATTACAAAACTAGAACCCTTGTGCGTGGAGGCTAGTGCAATTGCCGGTAAAAGAGAAACAGATTAGCAGACGCTGCGTCTGCAATGCAATGCATATGTCTAAATTTAAGAACATCAAAAAAATTATTACGGCGAGGCATCATAGTTTTAGCGGGAAAACAGGTTATTAACAATTACATACAATATTCATACAGCATCTTATCGAATATGGATATGTAAAAAATGATACTTGTACATGTCAGACGCTAACATAAACATCCTCTTATGTTCTTTATATCCTTTGAGGTTCAGTTTCATATAATCGAAAATAAAATATTCACTAACGAAGGTAAGACAGTAACGTTATAGTTGCTATTGTCTACTGAGCACCAAGAGGATGAATCCATCCACCAAAGGGAAGTTTGTTTTTGCCTTGGAGCCGAGGATTGATCTCGCTGCTGCATCGCATGCCCGAGCTGCCTCCTCAGCTGTGTCAAATGATCCGAGAAAGATCCGCGTTTTGCGGCAAGGGTCTCGAATTTTGGCAACATATCGGCCCCATGGCCGCTTCCTAGCGCCCCTAAAGCGACTGGTGTCCTTGGGCATAGATGTTTGTGATGTAGCGAGTTAATGTGAATAAATAAGATCAATCGACGATTAACCTCAAAAATTATAAGAAAATGATAAAGTTTCTTTCTTAAATATGTTTTAAATTGTAATATATGATAACATGAATTAAAAATAAAAAGAATACTATAAAAACTCTACAAATTGATTCAATATTCAGCATAGGCATGTTGAAGCCTATATAACACCTATGGAAATTCGCTCTCGGACACCCTTAGCATACCCACTTGCATGGTCATGCTTGTACACATGTCCATCAACTCGCCCCTTGGCATGGGCATGTTGGGCGTGTTTGTGGCCACGTCCTCTCACAATTGTTCCATTTTACATGATGTCTTGCTCTGTATCATTTTCTCCCACCTAAAAAAAACTCGACCAAATGTAAAGGAATATCATCTAAGTAAAACAAAAATATATTTGCCACATTGAATGTCTTTGAAATGCTCATATTATTAGGCAATCCAATTACATATGTATTGTCATTAATCCTCTGCACTGTCTAAAACAGACCATACTTTTTAGGTTGCAACTTACTATACTTTCCCATTGGAAACCTCTCCTTTTACAAGAACACCATCAATGAATCACCCACAAAGCACAATTTTACCCTGTAGTGCTTATCTATTGCTACTCTATACTTGACATTAGATTGCTCTATCTTCTCACGCACCTCTACTATCATATTCTGCTAATTGCTTTGCTATAGCACTAAACTAAAAAGTCCTGGGAAGTCTTGGTGTAGAATGGAGATTTCTCTATTATTCTGTGAACCACACTATTGTAAGCAAATTTTGCTTGAGCTAACATCACATCCCATTGCTTCGGCCTCTCCCCATAAATGCTTCTGATTAGATTACCAAATATCCTATTTGTAGATTCAGTCTACCCATCTGTCTGAGGGTGAGCTATGTTGTTGTAGTTTCAGGATGGGTCAAACATCTGCCATAAAATCCTCTAGAAATGGCTTAAGAACTTGTTATCTCAATTTGATGTAATAGACTTAGGTACCCTATGAAGATGAACAACTTCTCTGAAGAATAGTTTGGCAATAGCCTATGCATCTACTACTTTTCGACATTGTATGAAATGTGCTATCTTAGAAAACTTGTCAACCATAATGAAAACAAAATCTACGCCCTAATGAGTACAAGGTAACCCAAGTACGAAATCCATCAATAAGTCTTTCCAGATATTCCCAAGAACAAGTAAAGGCATATACAAGCCAATATTTTAGGATTGCCCCTTAGCTACCTAACAACGCTACACCACTTGCTCACATCTCTCCTCAAATGAGGCTAGTAGAATCTATTACTAATTGTAGCAATTGTCTTGTCTCTACTTAGATGACCAGCTAATCTACCCTCATGTAGGTCGCAAATCAACTTCTCTCTCAAAGAAGATTCAAGCACACACCTTTGATTCCCCTTTATTAAACAGTCATCATGGATATGAAAGTCATCACAAGGCTACTTATTCATACACTTCTCTTAAATCGACATCAGTCTTATGTAACTCCTTTAAGTGTTCAATCCCTATAATCTTAGCAGACAAAGTTATCATAAGATTAGCCTTCCTACTCAAAGCATCAGCTACTTTGTTTTGCATACTTGATTTATGTTTTAGCTTAAAGGGAAACTTTTGCAGAAATTGGATCCACTTCATATGCATGTCCTTGCTAATTCTAGTTTGGTTATTTAAATGTTTGAGTGCATCATAATTTGAATATAACACAAACTCTTTACTCACAAAAGAGTGTTCTCAAGTCCTCAAGGCATGCACAACTGAATAAAATTCCTTATCATATGTGAACCAACTCCTCCTAGAATCATAGAGTTTTTCACTAAAGAATGCAATTGGTTTCTTTTCCTGAGACAAAATAGCTCCTACACCAACCTCACTTGCATCATAGTCCATTTCAAACAATTTATCAAAATCAAGTAATGTTAAGACGAGTGCACTACATAGCTTCTTTTTCAACACAACAAAACTAACTTTAGCTTCCTCATTCCATTGAAATTTCCCTTTCTTCAAACATTCAGTCATAGGAGCTACAATAGTACAAAAATGTCTAATAAATCTCTTGTAAAAACTAGTCATCCCTAAGAAACTTTGTAGCTCAATGACGATTCATAGAAAAGGCTATTCTTCAATTGCCTTCACCTTCTCTTCATCCACCTGAATCTCATCACTACTAACTACAAAGCCTAGAAATAGCAACTTTTTAGACAGGAAGATACACTTCTTCATATTCACATACAATTTGCTTTCTTTCAAAATAGTCAACACTTCCCTCAAATGTACTACATGTTCTTCTTTTGACCTACTATATATGAGGATATGATCAAAGTAAACAACCATAAAGCGACCAATGAAAAGTTTTAGTACCTGGTTTATGACTCTCATGGAAGTGCTCGATGCATTGATAAGGCCGAAAAGCTTGACTGTCCACTTATACAAGCCTTCTTTAGTTTTGAAGGTTATCTTCCACTCATCCCCGAGTTTGATCCTAATCTGGTGATAACCACTTCTTAGGTCAATCTTTGAAAATATCACAACTCTACTCAATTGATCCAGCATGTCTTCTAGTCTCATAATCAAGAACCTATACCTAATGATAATTTTGTTGATAGCCCTACTATTTATATACATCTTCCAACTCTCATCTTTCTTTAGAGTCAATAAGGCAAGTATAACATATGAGCTCATGCTTTCTTTGATGAATCCTTTTTACTTCAGCCCTCAAATCTATTACTCTTTTCCCTTCATAATACAATTTTTTTATTCAATCAATTACTCAAAGTTTTTTATGAAAAAAGATATTTATAAAAGTAAGGTATCAATTCAATTTAAAGGCTATCGATTAAGCATTTAAAATATAATAATAATAAAAACTAATTAATCTAATTGAACCAGACCAAATCTTATAAACTAAAAAAAAATAATAGATTATAGCCTGCCTATAAGGTATAAAATAAAACAATTGTAAAAATAAAATAATTAAATATAAAAATCATCAGGTTGATGATGCCGACACAAACTCCTGCGCAATCTCCTGTCCATTGTTTCGAGGTACGCAAGGCATTCGGCTAAGAGTAGGAATGTGAATCGATGCCATTGAATGCCAATAATGTGGCAGGTCTTCACACTCAAGAAACTTGTAATTATGATTATTCATGGGCTCATACAAAAGTATGCCTTTAACTCTGGAGGAGCGGCTACAGCAATAAATTAGGATTTTGCCATTCCCGACCTCTCGTATAACTTTTATAGGTATCCTATCTGAACTACTTTCGACTGGTATTTCAAGCCTTAGACCCAAACTCTCGGTATCCAATTCCATTACCCAAGAATCTCCTATACCATATTCTTTCATGATCCAAACTTGCAACTGGACAGTTTCATAACGTTGATGCCTTTTCACAAAGCATAGACAATTTTGGAACACGACCAAATCATAATACTTGGATAATATCAGAGAATGGGGTAAATCTATATACCTTAACTTCTCATCTGCGAAGTCAAATGAGACTATTGATTTATACCAAGAAATCCAGTGGAATCTTCCGTTCACAATCGCTTGCGAGGAATGACTATTCCAAATATGATAAGATGTGTCCCCTATAGATCTCCATTTCATCTTGTTCCTACAATCACACACCATAACTTCGATTGTGAGATAATCCCTTTTATAAACCTTCAACCCCAAACCTTTTACTTCCACCCTCAAATCTATTACTCTTTTCCTATAGCATCAATTCAACCCTAAAGGTCATGTTTTTAGCCTCATTTAACATACGCAGAACAGGTACCTCAATTTTGTCTTGAAATTACAGTTTCAAACTATCTAAATATCTAGCTACCTACTGACCCTCACTCTCTCTCATGTCATTCCTCTCTACTAACCGCATGAATTCTATGGTATATTTATGTACAATCCTCTACCTTTAGAGACACCTCTAAAATTGCTAAAAAATGATCTGCTCATAATCGAGAAGTAGGAAACCCCACTATAGCAACTCTTCCATTCTATATCAGCTTCTCATTGGTTGTTTACCCTCATGGTACCTCCTGCTTTAGAGCCTCTCCCACTAAGTTGAAGCACCCCCTTTCAATCTACATGCTACTAATTTCACTCTCTTTCCCTTATGAATTTCTATATATTCAAAGAATTTATCTATTTCAACAATCCAATTAATAAAATTTTCAATATTTAAATTACCGTTAAAGCTAGGAATGTCGACCTTTAGCTTGAATTCTGCATTATCTCCATAGTCAACCCCGCAAGTTTTCCTCCTATATCTACCACCACCACCACCTCTTCTACATGGGTATTCCTCTTTAAACAACACATGGTCTTCCTCCTCTGAATCATCCTTATACATCTGTAACCCATGATTTGTAGCTATAGGTTTGACAATAGGTTGTCATGTGCATACTCTACCTTAGGTCGCATCCCACCACTGTTTTTGTTTTTGTTGGCATGGAATCCCATCACATCAAAATGCTCAATTAGGTCATCAAAGTGATGTTCTAAACGTCGAAATCTTTGATTCGCGTTATTCAACTCCGCTCTCTGATCTTGCACCTCAGTTTACAGGACTTCCACATCTAAAGAAATATTCAGAACATGACCACCTCCTAAACTATAGTCTCCTAACATCTTTGCAAGAATTTCGCACTTCAATACCAACTAATGCAGTGAGTTAACGTGAACAAACAAGGTCAATCAATGGTTGACCTTAAAAAATTACAAGAAAGTGATAAAGTTTGTCTATCAAATACATTCAGGTTGTAATATGTGATAAGATGAGCTAAAAACAAAAAGAATACTATAAAAACTGTAAAACATGAGTCAACATAGTTTTCAACAAAGGCATGTAGAAGCTCATGTAACATTATGTGAAAATTCGCTCTTAAACACCCTGAGCACCCCCACTTACACAAACGTGCTTGTGCATGTGTCCATCAACATGCCCCTTGCCATGGGTGTTTGTGACCTACATCCTTCGATAGTTATTCCATTTTGCACAACGTCTTACTTCGCATCAATTTGTATTAATGATGATCCTTGACTAGGCTCGAATCTTTGTATTAATGATGACCCTTGGCAAGGCTCAGAACTTTGTATAAACATGGTGATCCTCTACCATAACTATCAACACTAATACTGACTCTTCTTACTAAAAGAAAAGAACCCTTTTGTCGTGTCCAAGAAATTTTGTAGTTGGTAAAGATGCTTTAAGGAGTAAAAGACATGTTGGCATGATGGAGGAGGTTATTATTTTATGCAAAACTTGTTGAGTAGTCAAATCTATTTTGAATCTTTTAATTTAAGTTTGTATTTTAGTTTACATTTGATATATTTTATTATTCTTTTGTAGTTTCATTGAAATTTTTAATGTTTGTTTTCTTATAATTTATAAAAGCAATATAATGTAGATTTAGAATTTTATAATATTAAAATAGAATGACTACTAATATTTTCACTTAAAAAGGTTTATAAAAAGAAAAAGAAAAACAATCTTAAGTTCACATTATGCTATCCATCCACTAACCCTTTCCTTCTACCTATGAGCCCAACCACGAGAGTGCCCAAGGGAAGCGAAAGGGGCCATTGCCCCCCAATTAAAAAAAAAAAAATTTAAGTAACAGTTATGTTTATAGTAAGAATGGGCAGGCAGCAAGGAGGTTTCTTTTTTTTTTTTTTTAAGTCCACTGATTAACCGCATCGTCCGAAGGCATTTACAGCGCCTTACAAATACATTAAAGCTGCCGTCCAGTCTTCCTATAAAATGACAAGCGCACCAACCACGTAAGCACTTGATTTTTTTTTTACCCCAAAATCATTGTTTGAATTTGAATGGTATTAAATTTAAAAAAAAAGTAATTACAAATACCTTTTCCAGTCATATATACAAAAGTTTCCAAAACCAAGAGCCACAATCACATATCATAGTGTTATTTTATTTTATTTTATTACCATGAATATCATGGAGAATAGGTTAAGACATAAAATTGTGGATGGATTTCTCATGATTGTCTTTTTTATTTACGAACAAAGAAATATTGCTAAAAAAATTAGCACAAATTCTATCATAGATGAATTTTACAACTAAACAGAGTAACAAGTTAAAATTTAATGATTTTTTTTTTAAATTTGTCATTTAAGTGTTGTATTTTTTTCCTCTGTGTAATAACGCAATGGACCCTCCAACCTGATAATCCTACATCCATCCCCATGTAGTCACAAGACCGTTCTAAACTGGACGGTTCAACTATTAAAGAAATGAGAAAGAAACTAGCCGAAGTAAAGTAAACGAGGAATCTTGGAATCAACACGGGATCAAAGTTTCGAGCCGATTCAGACCGATGATTCCATCAGTTGTGAACTCGAATTATTTTGAGGCCTCCGAATTAAACATGGCAACGAGTAATTACAACTAATAAATACTCTAATTAACGCTCCATAAAAGCTAATCCTGAATAAGACACGTGTAATGAAAAATCACTCGAGCGCCTATGCTGTGCCAGTATATATAACCAATATATACAAAATTCCTTTATTAACGAAATTACATGTAACCCTAATAATTTGTAAGTAGGTCCTAAATTTATCAAATTTAGGATTTTTTTTATGATTATAATAAAAAAAAAAAGGATTTGAACTTGATTTATCTAATTTAAAAATCAATATTAGACTATAAAGATATTAGCAAATTTGTATAAAATTAAGTCAAGTGCAATTACATCTTTGGACCCAATAAGACCCAGCCTAATCCAACCTTATACCCTATATAAGTGCCCTAATAAGTGCAATTGCATCTTTGGACCCAATAAGACCCCAGCCTAAGCCGACCTTGGACCCTATATAAGTGCCCTAATTTGAATAAAACATCACTTACCCCCAAATGGAAGTATAATTCTCAGATTCTGGTTACTTTCTCTCATATTCTCTAGCAAAGCCACTGGACTTCCTCTTTCTTCTTCGACACCAGCAAGTTTGAAGAATAACCCCTGTGAGCTTTGTTTTTGTGATTGGACTGGTTTAGGAGGAAGATTCAACCGGTTCGTCTTGGTTCTAGCTTTAAAATTTTATGAGAAATCAAGTGAGTTATAAAAGAAGATATTGGATTGGATTGAATCCATTAATCTTGACAATTCAATAAAGATAAGTTATTATTATTTCAAGTATACTGCTATGGTAAAATTGGTAGACATGCTGCTCTTAGGAAGCAGTGTTAGAGCAAATACAAAGACCTAAAAAGCAAATCAAGCTATAAGCCTAAATAAAAAAAAAAACCATTCGTTTCCCAACCCTGAGTAAGAGGAGAAAACCTAGCCCTAAATGAGTGTTGCCAATCGTCAAATGAAAGAGAGGAAATCAAACCCCTAAATGTAAGAGTGGGAAAACTCTAAAATTTGGAATCTTAATTTGAAACCATATAGAATCTTAAAAATTAAAAATGCCCTGTTATCTCGTCTCCAAAATAGAATAGTTTTGTAGAGTCCAAAAAAGAATATATATGCATAACACAAAAAGAAGCATTGTAGTGTGTCATCGATCAAGGCAACACAAAATAATAATAAATAAATAAATAAATAAAAGGAAGGTTAGATTGTATTTCTAATGGTCAAAATTTCTACCTTTTGATGTCGAGAACACATTGTCACACTTGATCTCATGCCCAAAAAAAGGCCTTAAACCAACAATTTTGATTTCCTATCTCACATTTTAGGGTTTCCACTCCTCTCTATGGTTAGCTTTGTATGTTTCAACAAAGAAATGAGGGTTGTGATTTTTCAAGGTTTGTTTTGGAATGCCAATGATGATTTTAATAAGTGTTTTTTGTGTTATTTTCTTTTTATTTCTTCTACTTTGATATGCATTTTATAAAAAGATGGTGTGAATTTCCTTTCTTACATGGACAAATGAAATTGCAATTATAATATGAATTCTTAAATAAAAACCACGTGTCAATATGTAATTGATTGCTAATAATGAGTAGATAACGGTCGGTGATGAAAACAATAATGACAGCAACTAACCTTCAAAACAGGTGTATAAAATTTGATAACTTTGTGCAAAGTTGAGGTATTAGAAATTCCTCAAAAGCCATGTGCAAAGTTGAGGTATTAGAAATTCCTCAAAAGCCACTATTACTATTATTGTTATGGTATCCTTTGGTTTGATTTGATCATGTTAATGTTGTTGTGGTGTCCTGTGGTTTACTTTGTTTTACGTCAATTTGTGAATTTCCATACATTCACGGACCATGGAATTCATTTGCTGGAAATCGAAATAATATTTCCTTGTAGTTACTTCGTTGGTTGTTATTCCAAGACCGAAGTTTTCCAAAATTTTAATCTGGTCAACAAAGTGTCCAGTAAAAGAAAGATTAGAAATGGCTTTTTTTTTTTTAGATTATAAGGGGGAGGAAGATTTAAAATTGATCCATCCTATTAAAAGATCAATGTCTATATTACTAAATTACAAGAATCTTGCTTAGATATGAGCATATTAGCTTATACTCTATAGAACTTATGGATTACTAGAACAACAGCAAAACACGGGGGAAACTTACATATCCCACATACTATTAACAAGATAATCTTTGATGTGCATTCCATGGCTAGAAGCTTCTCCCCAAGCAAATTGTCTATATAAGCAGAAACAAAAAGTACAAATTGCATATGCAACTAGAGTAGTTCGAACTTTGCGTTGGAAGGAAGCTATGAGAGATAACTACAAGCTCAATGTTGATGGTTCTGTAATAATCTGTATCTAGTGGTTTAGCAGCTGCAAGGAGCCTTCTCAGAGATTGTCAAGGTTGAATCATCTTTGCTTTTGGCAGTTATCATCCTTGTCGACGTTGATTAGGGATTGATGCTATACCATCAATTCAACATTCAAAATGTCAAAGTTGAGGTGGACTCAAACTTCGAATACCTATTGATTAATTAATCTCTTAAACCAAATTGGAGAAAATTTTATGTTTTCAGAAAATTCAAGAATTGATGACACAGAAATATGTCTTTGGAGAAGTAAAAAGATCAGCCAATTATTTAGCCAAGCAAGTTATAGAATCACTGAATCAAGCTCTAGCTGTTACCGTTTTCTTTCAACTAAATAGTTTTTACAAAGGTCTAATTGTTTTAGACTATAAGTCAATTCCTAATATTTGACATAGACATAATCTTCATATTCAACTAATAAAATTCTGTTCTTTTTTTGGGGAAAAACAAGTTACTTGTTGTTGGTTTTAATAAAGGGTTGTGCTTAACAAGATGTATGTTTTTTGGCAGATCATTCCATTGTTTAAGTTATGCATCCTCTATTTAAACTTGCATCCAAACACATATCCATGTGAACTTTCCCTCTTCAAAAGATGAACACCAAAACCAAGGGAAACTAAAATGTAGCTTCTAATAATTTCCTATGCATCCATTTTAGTAAATTTTCACAAAACTATGCTAATACAATAAAGCACAACGTGTACGGAAAAATAGATTAACCATTTGTGGTCACTTTCTACTTCTCCCTTCATACAATTCTAAAAGAGAAAGACGAAAACCTGTATTTGCTCTTCCAACATACCTTGATGTGAAAATTCGCTCGTGCTTTGTGCGCACCATCTTGACATGCTCTATTATTTGGATCCAAAAGCAACTGTCCGGAGAGTTGCAAATTTTGGAAACAATGTACAATTTTATATGATAGGAAGTTGAAATGAGATGCAGCACAATCATGATTATGTATTGGAGGAAACGTTTGAGTTATGGAACTTTTGAAGTCAGATTGAAGATCTACACAATCTTGAATAGCAATCAAGCTAAGTAAGCACATTCCCAAGATATAGATTGGCATTTCAACTTCAATCTGCAAATGCAGCTCAAAAAGAGAAGGCCAATGTGAGAGATTGGAGAAAAACATTGGCCACTTCAGCCTATGAGAAACATGAATGTAAATCAGTTTGTTATACCTATAGAGAAGATTTTTCTTCTTGAATCTGTGCACTGGCCCTTGATGTGCTTTGCCCTGTGTCTTTAGTCCTTAGAGATCTTCTCAAACCCAGGATGATGAACAAGTTAGTTAGAGTGAGAAGTGACTCAGCTCCACCATGTAGCCAATCCACATTAGATAAGGAAGTACCATATTGTACTTTTGCTGTTGCAATTTTACAAACACGAAAGAAAAGGTTGATTGTGACTTGTGAGATATCCATAACAACCCGAAAAATGATTCACCCAAAAGAAAACTAATGGAAGAGCTTACCATATATTCCAGCTGGGACTGTCCAACAGATATGAGAGCATCAAAGAAAAAAGTGAAGAAACTTAGTATGGAGTAAACCAAGCTACTTAAATTGAACTTGCACATTACTCTAGAAGAGAATTCAACGGAAAAATATCAATCCACACAAAGAAATATCAGATAACTAAGGAGTGGAATATGCACCAATAAACTAAGAATTATAATTTTAGACATAGACCAATATGACAGAAGTTGTCCAAGGTTGTGTTAATATTTTCTGATTTTTCTTTGTCTTAGAAGAAAAGAAGAAGCATCCTTCTTGGCTACAGGAAATTTTATTGCAGAATGCTAATGCAATTAGAGTAACACTTCGAATGCGCCCATGAAACAAATATAAGGAATCCACACAAAGAAATATCAGATAACTAAGGAGTGGAATATGCACCAATAAACTAAGAATTATAATTTTAGACATAGACCAATATGACAGAAGTTGTCCAAGGTTGTGTTAATATTTTCTGATTTTTCATTGTCTTAGAAGAAAAGAAGAAGCATCCTTCTTGGCTACAGGAAATTTTATTGCAGAATGCTAATGCAATTAGAGTAACACTTCGAATGCACCCATGAAACAAATATAAGGAGTCAAGGGTAGGAAACCCAAATTCATGGGTAGGCAAAGTAAGAGAGAACTCACTGATGAGCAAATGATGGAAAATTATATTATTAGCTTATCACTCTTGATCCTTGACACTGTCTTCCTTTTTCTTTTCTTTTCTTTTTTTTTTTTTTATTTCTGTGTGTCAAACACTCATTGTTTTTACTCAAGAAAAAAGAGATTGTTGAAGCATTGCTTTACGGTCAAGAGGTTCGACTACCATATGATATAGGTGATTTAAAATAAAAATAAGTATACAACTACAGCAATGTAAAAGACCTTGAATTACCGGGGAAACCCAGTAAAAGGTCAGACAATGCCATTATCATAGAGCGAGATACAGCGATCTATTTGAATAGACAGGAGAGCAAGGACAAAGTCGTTAGCTTAATGGAATCAATTCAACTCGACAGCTCCAGAAGTCAAAAGAGTGCAGATTTCTACTCCTCCAGAAGACAATAGCAAACTATTCAAAATGGCTTGATTTATAATCCCCAAAACATACTCCACTGAACATGCAAGTCTACGATACATCCTCAAATCACCGCGAGGTTTATTCGAAAACTAATAGATTTGCATGAGAAAAAGAAAAGCAGATGCCATCTTAATCCATAGATACTCATTAAACATACAACAAAATGGATGCCTGTATAAGGACTTCCCTCCTAAAGTCCCTAAATTGTAATAACTTCCAAAACTCCCAAGAAAATAGCTATAGTTTGGGGCTAAAATCGAGCTGCGCATTTCAGTCGGTTTAAAGAGGAAATGATACCTTAAAGGGATCAAAATGCATTTACTTGGCAATGTATCTTCAATTTTCTGCGCCGATTTCCACACCCCACGCCCCCCCACCATCCTACGCCGTCCGTAAACTCCAAATTATTTCAACATTTGGAAAAATAAGGAGGAATGGTCAATTCCCCATAGTTCTAAAAATCAGTCCCAGCAAAGACAAGGAAAACTATCCTTTGAAATGAAGATGGCCGCTCTACTTCCATTCTACCATCATTTCCAATTAGTCCTAACACCAAACCAAATCAAATTTACAACGAAGCATTTTTTTTTCTTTCTCTAGGAATTACAACAACATCAACTAAGAATAGAAAAGCAAACCGAAATTCCATTCCACTGCATACAAGCCACACACACACACACACACTCCGAGAGAGAGAGAGAGAGAGACTTACTAGTGGCGCCAACAAAGGCAAGCAAAAAATAGAAGCCAAAGAGAGTGAGCTTCGGGGCAGTCTTGGACTTGGTAATAAAGTACAAGAAACCCAAGTAAGGGAAGAGAGAGAAAGCAAAGAGCTGAGAAGCAATGTTCTCAGACTCAGCTGCACTTGGATTCCATGGATCAACTGGCAACAACCATCCACTACACACAATCCCACTTCTCCTTGTCCTACACTCTTTTTTACTATTACCATCATTAAAACCTTTCAAGTTTCTGGCTTTGATATATCCGTTTTCATGGAGGTTTTGATGAAAAGAAGAGGAACCCAGAAGAGTAGAAGGGAATATGGAGGTGGGTTTTATAGTTAACGGTTGTTGAAGAAGTGTAAGCGACATTGGGATGAGAAGTTGTTTAGTTAGCTGTCTTTCTCTCTCTCTTCGGTTTGCAGAGTTTGTGATTGCAGGAGTGATGACTGTTTATTGCCGCTGCTGCCGCCTTATCGAAGTGAAGGGTATGAGGTGATCCCAACCGTTGAATTGTTAGACTTTTTTCTCAATTAGATGGAACTGTTGGGTTGCTTGCTTACTTACTTACTTTAAATCTCCCCAAAATTTAAAAAATCTACAGGAAATTTTTTCAAGCATTTAATAAATGCCCAAACGGACAAACTCAATGCTGCGTAAGAATAGAGATGGGCGTTACGTCAGCCCATGCCGTTTACGGGCCAGGTCGAATTTTGCTTCTGCCTATGTTGGGCTGGACCCCAATCCTTTTGTCTACATACTAGCGGTATTTGCTTATAATTTTAAATTTTAACTCTACTTTAAATAAGTTCTAACACAACTCGGTTATAGCCATTTAAGTTTAATTTTTATTTTAATTAAAATAATATTTTAATATACAAATTCAATTAATATTTAAATTCGTGGATAGATTTGCCTCCAACCCTTCAACTACTCGAGTTCATCATGCATGCCTCTTCAAAAGTGCTGCAAAAGACACTCCATGCCGTAATTTTCCCTGTGATATTATGAGCTCTTTCATGTGTACGCTTTTCGATGAGGTCAGGGGGTAACATAATTAATTTTTCAGACCCAACTTAAAACACTAGTTTTCTGCTCTTTTAACTTGCTTTTTTAGTGAAGTAAAAAACTTATTCAACTATGGTGGATACAGATAACATTAATTATAATTTATATGATCAATGCTTAAAGAAGGATTAACTAGCTGTAGGGAATTTCCTAGTATAATACATTAATTTTATTTGTATCTTATTGATAAATCACATTAACACTATTTACTCTAGTAAATCACATTTATAAGGGATAACTAGCCGCAGGGAATTTCTTTGTATAATACATTGATTTTATTTATATCTTATCAATAAATCACATTAATACGATTTATTCCGGTAGCCATTGTTACATTTTGATAATAAAGCTCCACTAATGTTTATAGCCTTTGTATAACTATTATGAATACAAACTATTGGAAAAAACCTTTTGAAATCTCTACATACTTCATATGGTTTATTGAAAGATCATTAGGTATATCTCATATCATTTGGATTATGAATCAAACTAAGAAAAATAAATATAAAACTTAGTACACTTTCTAATCATTAGTGAAGTTTTTAGCTTCAACAATTTTTATTATTAAGGATAAAGATACACAAAGTATCTTTATTTTTAAATTTAAACAATCTAATATTTAAAATTTTATTATTTAGAAATTTGGTACCAATAATTTAAAATAATGTACAATCTAATACTTTATTAGGTATTAATTTTCTAAGGAATGAAATTTTAGATACTAAATTACTTAAATCCAAATATCGAGATACTTCACGTGTCTTTTTCTCCTTTTTATTATGTTAAAAATTTCAATAATAACACTATAGTTTCATAATATTTACTGTTCAATGGGATTTTAAGCTAATAAGCCATGCGTGTGCCCAAGTATTCATGGGTACTAGGAAGATTTCATCACAACTTTCATAGCAATAGCCCTATTCCGCACTTATAAAAATGATTTCATCCAATATAAATTGCAATTTATACATTACCTACAATATATGAAAATCACTACGAGTAAAGATCAACCTTGCTTTCGTTGTTGTGTAGCATGGTCGTCCATCATAGGAGGGATGTTAGTAATGTTATAAAATTGCACGGAATTAACAAAAGACATGTTTTAAATTTTACCCATATAAACCAACTTTGTAAGATCTCCAATCACATCAATTGGGTTACAGTCATTGTTGATTTCATGGATTGGCTTTTATACCCTTTACTCATGTGCTTCATGAATGATTTTTTTTTCTTTTTGAATTGACTTTGTTATTGTCATTTAAATATATAAATATAGAATCTGTGAGCCTCCTCCACAAAAAAGATCTCCATGCTCAAATCTAACTAAATAGAAACAATAAAGTAGATCTTTATGACTAGTTGTATAATATAGGTTTACCTAAATAACTTTCAAGAGACAATACCTTCTTCCAACGTAACAATAAATATAATAATATAAAATATCATAATTCATGGTATATGTTATTACACAGGTTAACTAATGAAGCAAAATGATTGGAATTATTTATACATTTTCTCATCATGAAATGCAATGTCATAGTAAAAAAATTTACAAGATGTGTCAAGTTCCCAATAATTTGTACCTACTTCAAGGAAATAATACATTCACCTCGATTTTTATTAGTTTGAATTGTAAGCATTGGAAGGAGCACCTACACATATCAAGTCAAAATCTCGAACTTCCTAGAAGTTTCTTACAATCTTGTGATGATAGGCATCATTCATAACAATTTTGGCATCTAAGTTAGTTTTAGCTTTAGCCTCACACTTCTAAATATTTCAAATTGAGGATATTATTCTTCATTTTTAGAAAAGAGGCGCTAATATAACATGCTAGTACAAGGTTTGCAATTCATGTGTAAATCATACTCAAGCAAGATAGTTGAGATGTGGAGATGTACATGAAGGACTTGCTTCTTGAACTTAGTTTAAGTCATTAAGATTTGTGTTGATTGCTTGTAGAGTTGGAGAGAGAGATTGGTTGAGTGTTGATATGCACGAGATAGTTTGTAAGGTGATGCTACTAGAATACAAGTTAGTTGATGTGTTGGAGTTGAGAAAGATGGAAGTGGAAGGAGTGAAGTGAAAGACTTAAAGTATACTAAAGATTCTAAAAGTTTAGCAAAATATAAAATGGTTAGGACCATTTTGAATGCTCCAGACCTGTTGGGAAGTAACAAACTCATAGAAGCTATTGATCTTTAAAAATTACAGCAGAGTTTAGACCTTTTTCCACATGCTTCAAAATATCCCTTGCTAAGAGTAGTTAGTGTAGAATTTCACCTAAAGGTCCAAATCTTTTTATAAAACGTCTAGAACATTCATTTACAAAATTCTATGATCGTGCAAGTTTTGCTCCAAAATGTCAAGAATTATTTCTTTTTTTATTTGCTTTGTTTCAACATACTTTGTAATGTTATTTTATGTTGTTTAGTATTATTCAAGTGTCATCAAACATTAAGATACTCATTAGAATGCTAACTTATCATGTGTGAAGTGTTGGAATTGAGATGCAAGTATATAAGCTTAGAAACTCTTATTCTTTTAGTAGTTAAATGTATAGTTTGAATGTATAACCAAAATCCTAGATGATTACATAGAATATTATATGGTAATGGATTATGAGAAATTTTTTATTTTAAATGTGATTTTAAATCCACTAATATATTAGGATAAAGCATGAAACTTCCACCAATAAAACTCAATCCTTTTTGTTCTTTTGATAATTTCAATGGTTATTGTAGTGATTATGAATAATAAGAAACATAAAAACAAATATAAGGGATGTTATTAATCCTTGAAGATTGTTAGAAATGGTGATAATAGATTAATTAATTAAATTAGCAACAACTATAGCAATGATGAAAAGAAAATGAAAGTGCTATAATAGCAAAATTTGAAATAAACGATAAAATAAGGGTTATTATAGCTTATGGCATGTTTAGTCATGTCAACATTTAATTTATATTTTATGTGTCACATTAAGTATAACTAATGGCATTATAATAGATCCATTATGTTATCCTTACTTTGACCATTTAATATAATATTTAATTTTTATTTTAATCATTCAAAGAGTTTTATCTTGTTTTAAGTATTCATTTTCCGGTGTATAATTTTTCACTTCTTATTCACAAATAATGATTAACCACCTTTTTTTATTAAATTAGTGAACTAGGAGTAGCATTTAAGAGGTGAGTCCATATAGTCTAGCACTTTGGCACACATCACACTTAAGCGAAGTACGAGAGCACCGGCCTTGGTTATGTTCTATTTACGATTCTGAAGGATCCAAAGTGCTTGTAGGTTGAGATGATGGCTATTAGTTTCTTCTGTATGCAACCAGAGCATGAAGTGGACATAAAATTGGATCCATGAGGTTTGTTATTCAACAGTAGTCTATGCTCTTAGATGTGGCTTTCAATAACCATTTTGAGTTTGCTATTAATAGTTTATTAGCATGACTTAGTGATCAGTTCAATAAAGTTTTTACATTGTTGTGTTTGGATAAGGTTGGACTGGAAATAAACTTAATAATCATAATCATTAAATCATTCCTTATAGGTTCTACAATTAAGTTTAATAGCCTTATTCTTAATAAAACTAGGGACATATACAAAATTTACATGGATCAATGCCTCAATAATTATTTCATTTTTAAAATTCCCGCTTCTCTTACCTTGTATTTTTATCCATACACATGCCATGGTATCGAGCATGTGCACAAATTATAATTTCCGACATATGTCTTGTACCCGTGCCAACATGCAGCATGGATCATTAATTTGGTGTCAGTGTCAGATTCAAGAATTTAACCGTGCATATACGTCGGCTATCACATCAACCTTGACGGCTAGGCTCGACAAAAATTTAAAAATGAAAACTATATGAGATCTTGTTAGATTTACATATCCTTTTCTCATATAATAGTGAACTGCCCCAACTAGAAAATTTAATACAAAAGCACCAAGAGAGCTCCATGTTAAATTCACCTTGATCAGAAGTACAATAGAAGCAATTACATCTCAGATTCATCTCAAGCCTAATGAATTGAAGCTCACTTTTCCTTGTGAACTAAGAGGGACCTATGTAAACTAGAAAATTTTAGGATTTGCCATGACACATTATTTTTCCTTAGGGTAGATTACTTGGGGAATTTTAAAAGTGTTAATTAATTAATAGTTTAAACATAGTTTCATAATCCCAAATGCGTGGGAATACAAATTTCATTAAGAACTTCATTGTTGCTTGAATTTGTAGGGCAGTAAATTTTTGTGTAAGTGCTTTACTGCTTGTTGGATAATTATAGATAAACTAAGTTGATGGGATGTTTATGATACAATTAGATTTTTAGTTACTCTAGGGGGAGGGGCAAGTTCTAATGAGTTTAACCAAAACTCATATAATCCAAAATATAAATGTCACAATCCATAAAATGAAGAAATCACAATCCCGTAATTGAATCTCAGAGTACTTGTGATGATTCTAATTATTTTAGTTGTACAGGTTTAATTTTTATTCTCTCAAAATCACTCTTTTTTGGTTGCTTAACTTATAATAGGACAAGTATAAATCCAACATTTAGATTAAGCTCCCTACCTATCATGACCCGATACTCATTGATTATTGTTATTAATGCATATATAGTGAATATATTGGTTAATACTTAATTGCTCTTTTAAAAAGAAGAATAAAAATAACGTATTAATATAGGGTCACTCTGATGAGAAATAAATAAATAGGTGTAGATGTGCCTATTTTTACAAGCACCTTCTATTTAGTTTATGATGCATGGGGTTTTTCATGAAAAGTGCACCAATTTTTCTAATATTTATTTTCAATTGATAAAAAATAATGCAATTTTAAAGGAAAATTCTACATGTTACAAGTAAAATGGAATTTATAAAAATAAGTATACCTAAGCCTTGCTATTTATTCTTCCATTATGATTCTTAGGAATCATAAATGTTAAGTTAGCTTCAATGGATATCCCCAATATTAAGTGGTTTTAGTTAATAACAAATAGGTTTTCTACATGCTACCCAAGTGATTACTAGATATATAAGCAGATTAACCGAGGTTCATTAATTAAAATAACTCTATGCTTAGATGTGGAGATCATTAACCATTTTGTATCTGCTTATTTGTTTAACTAGTAGTAATTTGGTCGTTTAGTATATAATTGTGATTAAAGTTTGACGCATTATTGTGTTTGGGTACATTCGGATTGGGAATAAACTCGGTAATCACTAAACCATTATTTATAGGTTGGACAATTGGATTTAACATAATTATTCTTAAAACTAGACAAAACAATCTTTATACTAGATTTACATGTATCAATGTCTCAATAGCTATCCCTTTTTTTTAAATTCCCGCTTCTATCATCTTGTACTTCTGTTCCTACACATATGCAACGGTATCGAGCATGTGCACTAGGAATTTTCGACAAATAAATTTACACTTAGTGCCTGGATGCAGTATGGACCTTTAATTTGGTGTCAGTGTTAGATCCAAGAATTCAATGTGCGTATGGCACCGTTTACTATCTCAACCTTGACGGCTAGAGTCAACAAAAATTGAAAAATGATAACTATGAAATCGTGTTGTATCACATATCTTGTTCTCATATAGCACTTGACTGCCTCAGCTAGAAATTTAGATTTAGATGCCCTAAGATGGCTCAGTGTTAAATTGACCTCGGGTAGTAGCAATTACATCTCAGATTCATCCCAAAAGGTTCGACCCAAGTTTAAATTGAAATGAGAAACTAATCAAGATTGCATATTTCTAAAACATAAATTTTATAATTAAACTGGATTAAATAAACTATTTAAGTAGTTTACTGTAAGTTTGAATTAATTAACGCAAATCGTGATCAATCCACTAGAGTGTGAGTATTCTTTCTTTGTTTTTTAATTTTTTTTCTTTAAGAAAAAAATTCAATACAATTAACATGCTAAATAGGTGAATCAATTTGAGTGTAAATATCAATATAGTTATAACATTTGAAAATATAGGGTAGTTTTTTAAAATCTATCTATTATCATTAGTAGATATTGTGAAGAAAATTTATATTTTTCATTCTATTCTTCTCTTATACGGAGGCAAAATATATAAACACAATTACAATTTTGGAGAGATCTCTATTCCTGAAAACTATATAATACACTTATAATTATAAAATTATTCTATAATGACTTATTTATATAGTCAATATTCTTTAATAAATTATAATAAAAAATCACTATTATTATAAATTACTTTTATATTTATTCAATTAACAACTTTTATATTTACATCTGTATCTATTAACAACTGAATGGAATCACATAACATGAAATGGCAAATAATGCTAAGAAAGCCCATCCATTTGGTAACAGTTATCTTCATTCATCAAGTACCGTAATTTCTCCGTCAACATTGATGAAATATCTCAACATTATCAAACCCTGATATGGCAGAAGTCCATTGATCAATTATAAAAATTCAGGCCACTGAAGATTCTGTCATTATCCAGATCGCGAAGGCCAGAGGAAAACAACCACGCTCTGCTCCGGGTTAGGTTTTGGTAGGTAATTTCACGAGATGTTGGAGCTCACACGTGCAGCTTTTATACTTTACAAAAGCTACTATTATAATGGAATACATGATCTGCCTTAATGACATAATGCTGGACTAGCCTAGTTTAGTTGTATACCTGCATTTTCAACCGACCCACATTATTATACTTAAATGGTTTATAATTAAGCTCATTGAAGAGATATGATTTCTCAACCAGAATTTATCTCTATTAATGTGATTATTGATTGCATGTATAATTGTTAAAATCACGATTTTACTTGTACGATTTTATAAGTTTACATTTTTATAAGTTTTTTTCAAATTAAATTGCGTATAAAATCGTTTTTGTGTAAACTTATAATAGAATCATGAATTTAAGTATACGATTATGTAAGTTTACGATTTTATCGATTATATGTGATTCTATACAATTCCACTTAATTTAAGTCTAACAGGCTGTTAAAACTAAGAAAAATAATTAAGTTTCTACCATTTAAAGTAAACTCATTAAATTATGAGTGAAATGATGTCATCTTTGCTTCTTTTAATTTAAATTGATTTCATTACTAGTTTCATTATTAAAAAATTTTCTTTAATAATGAATGAGTAGTTGAGGAAAAAGATATTTAATTTATCAAGTGATGATTGATTGGGTATCATTTCAAGTGAAAGGGGTAAGGAAAAAATAAAAACAATATTATGGAGGAAATTGATGCACTTGTAAATTTAAAGTCATAGCCTTAAAAAGTTAAAATTAAGATATTTTAGAGATTTATGGTATTAATGTTATTGAAGACTAAATGCAAATGGATACTCTAAAAGACTTGAAATAAAAAAAATATTGATATTATTGATGATAGTACTAATAATGACATTAATAATAATAATAATGATAAAGTTCACTATAATTATACTTGGGTAAGTTTGTAATAGTTTTGATAATTTTGGGCAATTGATGATTAATATTTTTTTAATTTAACTTTTATTATGATGATTATTTTGCAGCGTAATTTTTATTAATATTAATATATATTTTTCAGTTTTATACATTAGCATAATAATTTATAATGAATTATTTATACATTAACTTATATTTTGACCAAATTTTATATTGAATTTTTTATTTACAGCATGTATTTTAAGTTTTCTATTATTTTTGTTAATATATTTATAGTTTTTTATTACTAATTTACATAGATCATAAAAATTTATGTTTGTACGATTTAATTTTATATTTCGATTCTACAGACCTTCTGACGAATCTAAATAAAATCTTAAGTTTGACAACTTTAATTTGATGGAATTATTAATATTCAATAATAGTATCATAACTCACCAATAAATGAAAAAAGGAAAAATATTAACTTTCTAGGAAAAAAAAGGGCATCCAATAAAAACTATATATTTAAATGATGTAAAAAAAATTAAGGAGTGTTAACTCAATTGACTAGATAGAGTGATTGCTCTAATTTAGTATTAGAGGTCCGACTCGGTGGAGGATTGGAAGCTCTTGTTATAAGGTAAGCCTTAAACGTGGATTTGGCTTACCTCCTAAGAGGTGGAAATACAACATGAAAAGAAAATGGTGTAAAATATCCAAATATATTTTACACAAATTAGCAAGTGTGTGTCACTAGATGACAGGTTCATTTTTCTATCTCTTATTTATTTATTTCCTTTACATGTTGCGATAAATTAGGCTTGGAGTTGGATGCTTTAAAGTTAATTTATTTAAATTTTCTTAAATTTATTTTTTTAAGATATTATTATATATAATTAATGTTAAAATTATAATAAAAATATGACTTCATGATAATGTTATACAATATTTAAAAGATCTAATTAATTTCAACTCTTATTTTATAAATTAAAAAATAAATAAATATCAATTTCCATTTCCCTCCGTACTCGATTCGCTAGCTAGGTCCGCTGAAACTCACCTATTACATCTGGTTTGTGGTCCCTAAAGTGATGAATCGAAGTTGTAAGGAAGGTTCAAGTAGAGTTGGGTCTAAACGTTCCAATCCAAAAGCAATCATTGTGTGACATGTGGATCCAAACGAGTAGCAAGGGTGAGTTCTAATCCGTTGACATATGTTCATGAACCCTACCAATAATTCAGACTTGCCAGATAAATTGATTAATAGTATGTATGTGGGAATATAAATAGTAAATTTTTTTAAAAATTTAATATTATTACATATTTAAAAATTATTAATATTTATATACTAATCATTTAAATCTTCATTATATTAATATCAATAAATCTTTTTTCATCTAATAATATCTAAATTATGCCTTCTTTTGTCATATCTAGTCCTCAACCTAGGGCTGCCAATGGAGATTTTTATCTCCTCCGATGGATAAGGAAATTTCAAACATCTTAATAATTGAAACGACATTGATTAGGTATCAAGAGCTAATGATTTACGTATTGTATATATCTGCATAGTAGAGATTCCAAAAACTTTCACAATCTTGTAACTATTATGTTTCCATTTTCAGTCCCTGTGTGGTGATGTTGTTTCTCACTGTAATGGATGGAATTTGAAGTGATTGAGGAGAAGGGTAATTTGGAAATTTAACCAACATGTTTACACGATGTTTGTCTGTTCTCAGATTGTGTATATTGGATCGAATCGGTCATATACTCTGATATGTAAGGATATTTTATATTATTTCTGTTCTTTATTTCTTCTTCTTATATATAACTACAAATCTAATAATTTTTATTGCAGAAGAGCCAGCATTATTAAATTTATTTCATGTGACTATCAAGGTAGTTTATGATTTTTCTACTTTTACGAGGTGTTTATATTAAAATATCCATTTTCAGCAACCCTGATAACAATGCTGCAATCACTAAAAATGGTATAAAATGAAAATCAAGTAGACATTACGTTAGGAAAAATATGAACTGTACTACAGACCACTCTCTACTGTATTTAATAAGTCTTATTTCAGTATTTACGAATGCAAATAATTGAAAACATAATTTTTTTTTTGCTTTCTAAGTATAAATCAATCCGCTACAGATGAATTGGATTCAATTCCCTTTAACGATTTTAGCATATAATCAATTTGAGAATATATAAAATTCAATAATCAAAACTTCAAGGAAACCACAAATCGAACAACTTTAATCAATTTAAGAAAATAAAGGAAAAAAAAAAAAAAGATGCTAGATTGAACTAGAGATTTATCAGACATTGATTTTAGTCCAGAAATCGGAGGTTCACATTAATACGAACAACTAACCCGAAAAAAAAAAAAATAGAGGACGGGGAGGAAGAGGAGAAGAAGAAAAGAAAAAGTTCTTACTAAACACACTTTGTCTCTATGGCGACTCTTATTTACAAAACGATATCGTACTCATCAAGCGCAAGAAATTCCAAACGAAGTATTAGCCGCCAACCTGTCCGACATGGTTCTTCTAAAGAGGGAACTGATCTCTGGCGAGTCTATTATCTCCGGAGCTTCCGGAATCGTTGATAAGGCACCGGACTTGTCGTAGAAAAAGAAGAATCCGTCATCTCGCGATTCGATTTCGGACTTTCCGTGCTTGAAAAAGGATTTGAGGAGCTTATGGATAGAGCGCGAGATTTTGGAGGATCTTTTCGGAGGAGGTGTTGGAGGTGGTTGTTTGCGGAGGTTGTGGTGGTGGTGGTGATCGGATAAATGAGGCATTGAGAAGGTTCGAGAAGAGATAGCTGAGTCGAGAGTGCGTTTGAAGGATTGGAGTTCGTAGGAGTCGTAGAGCGTGCTTCCACAGTCCCATATCTGAGGTTTGGAGGTGGGATTTGGTTGGTGGTTCGGGGTTTTGTTTTGGTTTTCCATGAGAGGAAGAGTGAGAGTGAGGGTGAGGGTGAGAGGGAGAATGTGGGAGGGAGTCGGAGGTTAGTTATGAGTTGGGGAGAGAGAAACAGAGGGAGAGGAAAGAGCCAATGCCGTGGTTTTGCTTAAAAACATAAAACATTAGTGTACGTCCGAACCGGGGAAAACATATGCAAATGTCGTACGTCTATTTTTCCCTCTTCCCAAGTTGTATGTCCGTTGAATGGGCCCAGGGCCTATATCTATTTTAGAGAAAAGATCGCATGAGGTTAACGTATTTTGAGGGTTTTACATCATCTTTCAAACCTCTTGATAAATCTATTTAATTACTAAATGTTTTCGAAATATAAAATTTTGGATGTATATTAATATTTTTGGATAAATTGTATACACATTATATTTTTGAAATTCAGCATTTAAACTCTAAATCTTTAAAAAGTGCTTTCCAGCCTCATTTATTTAAACACTATTTTGAATTCTATATAGGCGTGAGTATCTAGTTGATATTGTCACATAGATTATTGCACGAGCCTTGTGTTTTGCGTGATCTCAAAAGGGTGATGTGTAAATAACACTTGAAGAGAAATTTAGGAGGATATAGTTGATTGGGAGAACAAACAATTTCAATAGTTTAAACACACTTATAACACGTAAGGGAACTATTTGAACATCTACCTCATTGTTTTTTATTAAGTATTGTTCCATTCTTTGTTGGAGCTTTTCTTTGATCTTTGAGAGTAAAGATTTCATAGGATTGTATTGTTTCTTTTACCTCTAAAGCAAAGAAGATATGGTTGAATATTTACTTACTCTTGAGTTTAATGATATCTATTATAACATTTTAGTGATCAACAAATAAGATTAGGTTTACTCATTTAAAAGCTATCCTGATAAACTCGTTATAGGTTCAATGCCTATAGCTAGCCTTTTTGTGTGTGTGTGAGCTTACCTAAATGAGGTAGAGAATGAATTGATTGGTCCGATAATCTCTATTATGAACTTATAAGCTAAATCTTTTTAAATTATCCCGATTATGAATTGAACTTCTTCAACCATGTCACTTAGCTTAAGGATTCAAGCCCAAAACAAAATTAAACCTATACTAGTTCTATACATTATTTTTACAAATATGCATATATAATGTATATATGGAGAGGGTTTTTCAATAACTCCATTTCAAATATGCATTGAGAAGATAACCTATAGAGTGGTGAGGAAATTCTTGTTAACCTTTTAGTAATTGTAGATTATAATTATACCAATGAAACTATTAAAGTTATTTTGACTCTCTAAAATAGTAAACTTATGGCTGTCAAAAAATGTTGATATAGTAAAGTTACTTCTTTAGACCATGTACGATATTAAGGATCCCATTTCTAGTTTTTAGGTACCACATCAATGTTATAAGGAACTTTCTTCTTTAAGAATCTCTTTGCTTAATTGCTAAGGCCCTTTAAAAAAAGTTTTTAAAATTTATTTATACTATTTATGGGATCCCTTAAGAATCTCTCTACTTTATCGCTAAGGTCCTTAAAAAAAAAAGTTTTTAAATTTTATTTATACTCTTTATGGTATCTGCAATATAAACTTTTTACTAAAACAATACATGAAAAAAAATAAAAAAGTTACTCTCTAGGGTCTCTCACAAAGGAATCCCACATTGGGAAGAGACCTCAAAAAGTGGATGCTTAGCATAGGTTATCGTGTTAAGCACCTAACAATATAATATTAGGGCTTGTTTACTTGAACGTAATAGCTATTTCATTATGAATCTATTATGTATGAAATAGTTATTACGTTGTTTACTTAGCAGAATAGCAATTTGCATGGACTTGCAATTCCATAAAATTCAAAATCACCATTCCTTACCCTATTCCCCATAATAGCAATTTGGAGCCCATGTTCCCTAAACACATTATAGTCGTAGACATACACTTTGCAACTTGAACCCTTTTGCTCTCTTTGCCATTGGCCATCCATTGTCAGTTTGAACGTCAATTGGCCTATTGCTGATGGAAACATCGGTGGAAGCATCGATTTACCTCGGTTGTTACACATTCAAATGTCGTCCCTTGCCCCAGTTGTTGCTAAAGTTAAACATGGCTCACCTCTGTCATCGCTAGTGGTTTTTGACATAACATTGTACATTATCCCTTATCCTTGTGCATCTGCCATTATCCTCGTCCCCGTGTAGTGTTGGTCATCCCTCGTCGTTGTGGGAATTATATTATTCCACCCTTATTCTTTCAAGTAAATAATATAGTCCTGATTCCATTACATTCAAATAAACAATATCATACCAATTCATCGTAATAGCTATTCCCTATTAATAGCTTTTCCATTACAATCTTATTTCATTTAGCGAAGTAAACAAGCCGTTAGTATCTTGAATTCATTTTATATATCAATAGCCAATATCACTTGATGAATTGACATAAGAAAATATTATAATTGCATATTATTACAAAAGACTTACTTGCTATTGTATAAGAGAAGTAATTTTACGTTGTCAATTTTTTTTAAATGGTGAAAATATGCTATTTCAAATATTTATAACATTCACTATAATTTAGATAATTTTTAGAAGATAGCACTATGGTTAGCCTTTCAAGAATACATAAAATATAAATTCAACTTTATTTACAGCATACCGTATATTTACTTATTGAGGAATTTTATTGATGTCACCTACATCATTGCATTGTGTGAAGGCAAATATAGAAGATAATTTACCTCTTTTAATTTGTAAACCAAGCAAAGGAAATTTTGTATAAACACATTAGCTTGTTGATTTTTAGGTCAATTCTATATTTTGTAGGGAATTTACTATATAAGGGAATAGAATATTCCATCTAATTAGGAAAATAACGCTATTATTAATTGGACAACGATAGGCCTTAATATATTAATTTGGTAAACCAAGCATTGCAATATCTTAACATGAATTTTGTAATATAATTGATCATTTTTTTTGGAAAATATATATTTTATAAATGGGAAATTGAAAATTTTAATATATTCAATCTTAGTGAAAAGATAATATTCATCCCGATCGGTCAGCCAGGCATTGGCACATTAATTTGGTGAAAATGGAAAAATTTTATGTGGATTTGATCTTTATAGATCCAATCAATAAGAAATAAAAACTATATACAAGGATTTTGTATTTTTCCCTCACCTAATCTACAAAGATCGATATATATTTGGCTTTCTTTTTTTTCTTTTTTTCTTTTTTTTTTTTTTAGTTGGAAACAACTCAACCAAATAATAGTATTTGCAACCAAAGTTCAAGGTTTTAGTCTTGTTCCTCATCTTGGGAGAGGAATCGCAAACCATCGGTTGAAGTTGAACAGTCAAAGGCAGCAGAGTCCTACAAGCGGAACTTTGTGAGTTGCATGTGCAATTGCAAACACACAGTAATCGGAAAGACATACTTGAAGTTCTGAATATTTGTATTAAAATTCTATTATGTTGTCTATATTTTAAGAGAATTATTTGGACCCTCTCTCTCTATATATAAATACTATAATTTTTTGGTAAGTTATATATATACTATAATTGAATACAGTTATATGAGTTTTAAAGTTCATTAAATATTTTATATTTGTGTTTTTACACCCCTCATTAGGATTCTTATTGACTTATTACAAAATATTGAAGATTTATTGAGTGCATTGATACACATAAAGAACATTTAAATAACTTAATTATTTAAATTATATAATACATACTCAATTGAATTTTTATAGAAACGTGGAGAACTAAACCGACTCCTTGAATTTAAATAATTCAATTGAATTTTGATAGAGGTGTAGACCACTTTCCGTGTGTTTATACGAATATTGATTCGGACGTTTGAGAATGATTTACTGCAGAAAAGCAATGTCTGTTTGGCCAATGGTTTTGGTAACTCTCAGCTATCATCATCATCATCTTAGTATACATCTCAAGTTATAAAAATGATACTGCCCTAACATATCCTGTTTTTGTTGCTTCTTCGAGCCATGCATGACATCCCTGACCGAGAACATGGGGATTCAAATTCAAAAAGGATAGTACAATCTATCTTTACAATTAAATGGCTGTCAGCTTGGACCCAACCATAATAAAAGTCTCTGCCTGTATGTACTCCTCAACTTTAAGCAACGAGGAAACCGTAGACAGTAGAAGTACAATACATCTCGCCCTCGTTCGTATCAAATTCCTTCCAGTAATGCTTTAGTTGTCTCTGGATTAATATAACCTAACTCGGAGTTTGGGGTGTCTCCGGACCGAAACGGATTGAATTGGATCAACTACATGATGTGATTCTTTTCCATTGCGGTTAGGTTTGACCTCCCCATCCGTTTGAAGTGATTTGGTGTCCCATGCAAACTGGACAGAACTATATTGCTCTAAAGTGGAAAATTTTCTAAACTTCTATGGAAAAGTTTCCATATATATATTATTTCAATCAGCTTATTTTAATGTTTAGTCGTTTACTAAACGGTTAAAATGTACCTGTTTCTCTTACAATAGAACATGATTGAGAATGTGTCAAGTCCTAATCTAAATTAGCTAGTCATGGAAACGATTACAATGAATGCTTTAAATTATAGTCCTAATTTATAAGTATTCCTTAATACTCGGAACACATGCTCAATGACCAAAACCAACAATCCACTTACAACATGTGACCAAGCAACAAAACGAGCCACCAAGTAATAATCCAACTACACCATTTGGTTCAAAGTCTTGATGGAAACAGTAGAAAGATAAGGAAAAACAACATCGAAGGCAAAATAGACGCAAAAAAAATAAAAGGAAAGAAACAACCCTACAATAAAAGTTCCAAGATTTAATCCATGCTTGAATGATGTTTCCAAACATTCCTGGGTTGGAATCCATTATTAAAAGATAAAATACCCTAAATCACGTCCACAGTGATTAACGCTGGCAATGCGATGCGTTTCCATAAAAACCTTAATTTTGGTTTTTACTCTACCATTTAAACGATAGATGTTACCACTTGGTCTATAGGAAAGAGACTTGTCTTGGTGAAAAATTAGTAACTTCATGTTCAATTGGTGTTCCCTAAAGGCATCTAATCAATATTAAACTTAATCTACCATCTAGACAGTAAGTTTGCTATCGTGTGGTTAATAGGGTTAAAACCTACAGCTCTTTTCCCATTTCCTCTAGCATTAGGATGGGATGGATACCATCCCTAGACCTCCTGTACAATATATAGAAAATACTAGTAATTGTTTAAAATTACTAAATATTTGTACTACTTCGATCTAAAACTCACGTCTACTTGTGCTAATCAATTATATATGGCTTTTAACACTAATAAAGCGCATTTCTATCTCATTTGCTCATCAAACCACATATATTTACTAGAGAACTATGTAGAATAAATGTTTAATTTTATATAATTATCACTAAGAGTTAGATGCCAAAAAAATATAAAGGGATTATTGTATTATTAAAAGAAGTCTTGTTTAGGGTTAGCCTTTATGGATTGAATTAGGATAATGTTATTGCATGATTCTCATTGTCGTGTGTTGGGTCTAGCTCAAGGGTTGTAATGGGCATTGCAAGGGAAAAGTAGCCTATAAAATTAACAGATAAGCTATAAGGTGGCATTGGAGGTAGTTGTAGTATTTCCATTCCAATACTTAAGTCAATAGTGAAATAGAGAGAGAGTGTCAAGAGATCACATAAACAACTAAAGGTGGTTATGTATGTGGGTTACTTTTGGTTTGGTTCAATCTCCAACCCCAATTGGGATCTTTAGCATATATGGATATATGAGGGATGGTTAGCTAATTAACTTTCCCCATATCCCTATGCCCATATGTATCAAGTATTGTAGGTGTATTTAATACTTGGTGTGCTCCTTGAGTACTGGGGTAAATCATTGGTTGTCAAGTCCTGATCCAATGTGATATGAGATCATAACATTTGATTGGTACATGACATCTTGTAGGCAAAGAGTGAGAGTAGAGAGATCACATAAACAACTAAAGGTAGTTATGTATGTGGGTTACTTCTGGTCTAATTCAATCCGATCCCTTACCCCAAATGGGGTCTTTAGCATATATAGATCTTATGAGGGATGCTTAGCTAATTAACCTTCGCCATACCCCTACGCTTGTATGCATCAAGTATTGTAAGCATATTTAATGCTTGGTTTGCTCCTCAAGTACCAAGGTAAATCAATGGCTGTCAAGTCTTGGTTAAATGTGATATAGGACCATAACATTCGATTGGTACATGACATCTTGTAGGCAAAGAGTGAGTTGGCCTTGGGAGGTTTAGCCATTTCTTAAGATTGCTTTGGGCTTGGGCTCGAAGGCTCAATCATAAAATGGCTATCAACAAATAATATATTAACAATATGTGCAAACTATTCATATTTATTGTCATCAAGTTGCCAAAGATCTTATGTATATAATTTTTTTGGTAAATTGCAAATATACACTCTTACATTTACCTCACGTGCACTCAACCCACCTTTTTCTTTTTAATTGAACATTTAGATCCTTAATTTAAAAGAAATTGTATTTGAATCCTATTTGACCATCTTGCCCTTAATCTTATACATTTTTATAATTTGATTATTGTTTTATCATCTTAAGTAAAGGAAAAATAGTAAAATGGAGTCTAAAAGCACATTTTTCAAAAATTTAAGGCCTAAGTGCTTAATTTCTAAAGTAGGTGGCTAAGCACACATGAAAAAAAAATATTAATAACTTTTTGTTAATTAATGAATTTAGAGCCTAAACCTATAAATTACTTAGCTCATTAGTTAGAGTTGTGCAAGTGAGGTGAGTTAGATGGGTCAATCTATTTAACTCATAAAAAAGCAGATTATGATTGAAAATTTCAACCTTTTTCAAAAGTGGGCTACATTGGCCCACCCCACTTAACCCATAGGTTAAAGCGAGTCAACTCGTTGCAAGTTAGTTGGCTCGCAAACCCACTAAAACTTTAAAAAATAATAATAATTGATTGTTCATGTATAATTAATTAATTACTTTTAACACATAACTGCTACATGGATTAGTCAATATAGATAAAGTTAATATATATTTTATTTACACTTTATATTTCTATTGAAATATAACTACAAAATAAAAGAAAATAAATTGGATTCATAATAGAAAACCATAATGCCTAACTGCATTTAATTGATAAAAATATGAATATAAATGCATTGCAAATTATACATAAAAATTTGCAATGATTATTTTCTTTTTAATAAGCTAGATTTATAATATTTTATATATTACATTTTAGCGGGTTGACAAAATGACCCATTTAACCTACTAAATTGTACATGGATTAAATGCCATGGGTTTGTGGGTCCACTAACTCATGGGGAGGTAGGTTAGGCCTAAAATTCTAGCCCATTGGGATTAGCCTATTTAACCTACAAGCTAAAGTGGGTCGAGATGGGATTAGCTGGCCTATTTAGCTCACTTATACATCTCTACCATTAGTGTAGCTATGCCGTATCTAATAAATGTTGCTATTTATTAAATTGAAACTACTTACAAGGCTCATTTTAACTTAACTTAAAGTTAATGCATAACTTAAAGAAAAGAATAATATCAAAACTTTGTGTATGCGTATACTTATATACATAAAATTTCCTCCATATAGACAATATTATTAGATAATAAAATAATATTATATATTTATACTATATGATATAATAAATAAATGGTAATATGATAAGTAAGAATCTACATTACATATATCTTATAATTAAAATGTACATCTATAGTAAGTATACATGCCTATATACATGCATGTATTCCTATAGACTTTTACCGCATAATGTCATACTATAATTAGGTATAGTAAACCAATACTACACAACTAGAAAGGAAGAATCCTCTAAGACCTCTATGTATGTGTGTGTGTGTGCATATATATATATATATATATAAGCACTTATACTATAATAATTTCTAGAGAAAATATGGGATTGAGGCTAAAATTAGAATTTTATTTTGTATGAAACCATACAACTAAAACTAAGGTTGTAAATGAGTCGAGTTATTTGCGAGCTACTTGATCTTAGCTCACTTTGAGCTCAGCATAGCTTGAGCTTGTTAAACGAGCCAAGCTTAAGTTAAAAATAAAACTTATTTATTTAAATAAGTCAAGATCGAGCTCTTATTTAGGCTTGCGAGCCGGCTTGAGTGCAGACTCATTTATATTGTTAAGAAGCTTACTTGTAAGCTTGCAAGTAAACTTGTTTATATTGTTAACGAACTGGCTTGTAAATAGCCTCATAAGCAGGCTCGCAAATTATATTATTAACAAGCTAGCTTGTTAATAAACTTACAAATAGACACTTATTTATATTGTTAACAAATCAACTCATGAATAAACTCGTGAACAAGCTCTTGTTTATATTGTTAATAAATAGGCTTGCGAACAAGCTCGTAAGTAAACTTGTTTATTTAAGTAAACTCTAACTGAAATTCATTTATTTAAACAAACTTGAGTTCAAGCTTGTTTATTTAAATAAACTTGAGTTCTAGCTCTTTTAGATAAAGGAGCTTAAGCTCGTTGATTTAAACAAGTCGAGCTCGAGTTTCAAATTCTTTAATGAGCTTGTGATTGAACTTGTAATTTTTTGGCTTAATAAAAGCTTAACTTGGCTTAAACTCGATAATTTTTCTAACAAGTCGAGCTTGAGCCTTAAAAAACTCAACTTGGTTTGACTCATTTGCAACCCTAACTAGAACACTTAAAAAGGAATATTGGTTCAATCAAAGTCAAGAGTTTAAATAAATTAGATTATATACTTCACAACATGTATAAGTACAAATATAGTACTAGAAAATTATAAGTTATTGTTCATCTTTATGGTTGTTAGTAGTTTTTTTATGTGCACATGCGATGCCAACTATAGTCCCCTTGTAGTAGAGCCACATGTTTTGGTATGGTATCATGACTAGCTTGACTTGTGCTTTAGAGTGTGACAATTTGTTGATTGTCTTTAACCAAACCAAATTGAAATAAAACTAAAAATCTAAAAAAACATGCATTTTAACCCTTTAGGGGCACATTTAGGATCTATCAACCAAATATGGACCTTTAGAAGAGGGGAAAGGTCATCTTTTCCTAACTTTAGTTAAACTAAGTGACATGAAAGGAGGTCATGGTAGGGTTAGAAACTTGTCTAAGAAGGTTTCAAGAATAGTAGAGAGCCTCCATTGCACAAACCTAGGTTTGGTCATTAGTTGCTTGCTTATGGATAACCCAACTCCTCAACTTAGTAGGGCTAATTTCTTTATTCTCACATCAATCTAACATTGACATGTAGATGGTGTTTGAGTTGAAAACATTGCAATTGATAAATTTGCTTGAAAACCTTGCTTGTCTATTTGTTTTGTGCGCATGACACTTATCTCCTTTATACATTTTTTTTGCTTACATCCCCCTAAATTAAATTGTAAGATCGTGATGATGATGTCATGTGTATACTGCCCCTCTCCCTTCTTTTGAGTCTACACGCTTCTTCTTAGTATGTCGTTTATATATATGCTTCTTAATAAGCCAGAGGCCTGTTTCATTTTTCTTCTCATAGATGGCCTTTAATTAGTGATTTTCCTCTTTTTCACAAGCATGAGTAGGACTTCCTTCTAGTGTTGGGAAAGTCATCCTTGGCATAAGCTATAGTTGATCTCTGTTATGGCATTCCCATATGCTTCCTAATTCCTATATGTTTCTATATTCCCTATAGTGCTATACCATTCCTTCTCTTTTCTTCCTACTCCCTCACCGGTCCCTTCTGTCACAAAATCTTTTCCTGCTTAGGTTAGCTTTACTTCCGAGCCTGCCTGGTCTACGCTCATCAAAATTTAGCATTGTGTCTTGATGGCAATATCTCTTTAGGTTAAGTAAGAAGCTAGATCTCCATAGGTTGATCGTCTCAACGCTCTTTTCTCTTCGGCAACAAGTCCAGCTTAAGCCCTCTCATTAAAATGTAATTAGTAACCCTCAAATAATACAGTAAAATGCCTTTTTTCCTGGTCTCAATTTCCCTTGTTAGCCTATCCTTAATGGTAAGAGGGCTTTTGGGAGGAGGAGCAATGAAAAGACAATTGGTGGATTAGACTATCTTTTATACTTTGTTTAGTTATATTAATTAGGCCTTACCTAAGTATCCTAGTTTAATATTTTGTAATGGATAATTTTCAAAGTTTAAAGATTGCTATTTATAAATACTTGTAATTATAATTATACTTATTATAATATATTATGTTATATTTCATATGTTTCCAATAACTAATATACTTCAAAATGGTTTAATTGAGAGTGGCTTATGTATATTAAGTCTATAATAGTAGCTAAGTAGCTAACTTCTATTACGATGGTGTACATGGCAAACTATTATGACTGGACCATGTTCGAGGGGCATGCTAGTCCTTTGTTGGTATTAGAGTGAGATTCTCCAAACTAACTTTGATATGTTTTGATTAATATTGAACTATATATTATAGGAACTAATTAAAGAGTGTGGATAGTAATAATGTTATTTGAAAGATTTTGATATTGAGAGTTATAGTTATGTATATATAGTTATGGTCAAATATTGTTAATATTATTTTTACTCACAGTAAAAGGATGCATGCTTGATATTAAAGCAATAAAATTTTATATTTAAACCATTCTTGGAGGTGATTTGAAGTTGGCAGTATAATCATGACCATGGCACTAGTAGGCATGGGTTTCCACCTTCTTGTATCCACTTTGCTAATAGGTATAATGAAGTTACGCTAAAAACATGCAGCTACAAACAAAAACTCTTGAATTAACAAGTTCAAAGTATATCATTCAAGTGCAAGTAAGGGATAATATGTAGCTTAACTTTTACACTTGTGAATCCATAAATATAAAACCACTTTAGATCATATTCAAAGATACTCTTTTAACATTAATTACTAAAAAGGGATAATACTTAAGGATACTTACTATTGGAAAAATTAGCATCTTAGCTTATTTTCTAATCTTCGTAGTGTAGAAGAGTGGTCCTCTTGAAGATTCAAGCATATATTCAAATCTAAAACAAAATAAATAGGGTAAAGAAACATTGATTAATCTTGACTCATAGAGACTATCTCCCTCTAGCATTTTATTCAATATAACAGTGTATTCAAAAGTAAGTGCACTTGCAATTTTCAAACTAAATCTTATACTCATTCCCATGCCCTCAATCTCCTAAAGTAGGCAACAATGCATCCATAGATAGGAAATTCATCCAAGTTTAAGTGGCATGTCAATGATGCATTAGTCCTAACAAGGTAGTTTGCATGACCTTTTATGGGGGCGCTTGTAACATCAATAAGAATATGAGTTTGATACTCTTTATGCTTGTAACATCAATAAGAATATGAGTTTGAGACTCTTTATGTTTTAGCAAATACATTAATGAGGTAATTTGCTTTCTTCAGAGAATATGACTCCTAAATCCCATCATAATGGTCACTTGGGTACCTACATAAATAAATGTTATTAGTGTTAAAATTCCATGTAAAGCTACTTGCAAAACTTGATGAAAGCTTTGCTTTCTACTACAAAATTTATCTTAGCTAATACTCTTAGATGAAACTTTCATGAGTCCTTGACTAATGTACCTTACAGGTTGTACTTTTTTGTTGACCATAATTCATGAAGCCAGTATGAATAAATTGAGTTTGTTTCTTTCTCTTGTTTGAGAAAAGTCATAAATATAGAATATTGTATTCCTTATTTCCTTTACAATGGAAAGAGTTGGGAAGAAGTTGTTAATAATAGATTACTGACAGAAATGGGTAAAAGAAATTTCCATCCAAGATTTGAAAAATATATATATAGTTAATTATCCATTATTTGAAACATTTCATTTTTTTATTAAACTTTAAAGAAAAGTTAGAATATATATATATAAATGAAAGAGACAAGCAACGACAAAAAAAAAAAAAATTGTAATTGAAATCAACTAAAGTCTCATTTTTTTAGGAATAAGGAAATTTTTTAGAGACAACACAAATAATGTAAACATTTTCTAATGAGAATTTGAGAAAGAGTGAAATGAATGTATCGGAATGCACTAAAAAATAATGAAAGAGGAGAGAACGACATTAGAGATCCTAAACATAGTTGTTAAAATCGCAAGTCCACTCATACAATTCTATAAGTTTATGATTTTATGGGACATTTCTGAGATAACTTAGGTATAAAAGTCATTTCCATATAGACTTGTGGTAAAATTATGAGTCTACACATAAAATCAGTAAAATCTTACATTTTTAATTGAATTTACTGATTTTACATATTTTAGTTAAATGGACTAAAAATTGATACAACTTAACTTTCACAAGATATGAATATTACTAGTTCTTTTTAAAAAAATGGGATTATAATATAAGGTAATGTTGATAGTAGTACCAATAATGATGTTGATATTAATGATAAAGATGACAATGATGATGATCATGGTGAAGAAAGAGTTGACGATAATTTTGACTTTTGGTTATGATAAAAGGGCTTTTTTTTTTACATTGTATTTTATTATTATAATTTATGTTGTAATTTACTCCATATTGGTATTCTTATTTATATTGTAGTTGTATATATTAGCTTAATAACTTATACTAATTTATTTGTACTATAAGTATATAATTTTTATTAAAAACTGTAATTAAAATTTATATTAAATTTCTTTATTCCATCTTATATTTCTTTTTTTTTTATGACTATAGTAAACATATCTATAGGTTTTTTAAAGCTACTTTACACGGAGTGTATATTTTGATTCTATGTTCCGGTTCTATGGACCCTTTAGCTATTCTAAATAGAATCCCAAGTTTAATAACCTTGATCTTAATAGAAATTTTCAACCTTCCCATTTTGAAATTAAAGAAATGCAAATGGTTGGAGAAAGAAAGTGCTAAGTATACATTTTGGTGTTATATGTGCTCTCAAGAGGAAAAAACAAGAGGTTTTATAGGGAGAGTTTTTATATTTTGCTTTTTTGCCCAATATATAATTCATAGGTGGGAAATTGGAAATTTTCACACATTCAATTTGATTGGAAAAGATAATATTTATACTATTTTACGTATTGATTTGATACATCAGTCTCAACAAATTTTGTATTTCCATGTAAATTACATATTGGCTTAGATGGGGATAAATGTACACGGTGGGAACTCTCTTCCTCTACCTCCACTACAAGGATATACGTGAATGTATATGGTATAGTGGGAATGTATTGTACTTCCATTAAAAACTATACATTAACATATGTAGTGAGAACCCTCTTTCTGTACAAGAAAATGAAACAATTGTCACTATAATATATGAGTAATTCTTGCAATTTTCAATTGATAAGTAAGTAACTACTGCGGAATTTTTTTTTTTTTTTGTAGCTATAATTTGAACATTAGATACTTGTTAAAATTTGCAATATAAAAAATTGCTACAAAATGTATTTTGCTACTAAAGTATGCCTAGAACTTTTAAAATTAATTACATTATAGTGGCAATTTAAAAGTGTTAGCATACTATAGTAGCAAAACACATATGACTAATTTCTAATGCAACAAACAATATTCATTAAGGTAAACATTACTAGACTACTTATGAATCTTAAAGGATGCTAGGGATAAAGGGGTTTGACCCTATCATAGGAGGTGCAAAGGGTTGACGAGCTACCATACCCTAAAACCAAAACCATCTCACTAATAGTCTCATTTGGAAGGATACACCACTATTTACCGCTAAGGCCGTAGTCTATCCATAACATATAATTTGCTAAGACCTACACCTCTGGATGACACCTAGTGTGACTTTTCTTCATTTCTAAGACTATTATGTATGACGTGTTCTTCTCCTATCAACTACCTCCTAAACCATTTCCAATGGTCCAAGCACCTAAACTACTAACTATCGTATCATCTCAACCTTCATGGTTGTAACTAATGATCTTAGTCCAAGGTTATCAATTGTTGGCACATGTGACCACACGCAAATAACATGCAATTATTTTTAGCCATGTTTAGGTGATTATTCAATTTTATTTCTAAACCTACATGCACAAACAACATGCAAACAATTTTGTACTTGTACTCCGTTACACAAGAAATTTCACTTGATCAGTTGACTCCAATTCAAAATTGAATTGATATGCAACAAAAGAATAATAAATTAATTAGTCATTGAATTAATTGTAAAGATCCTTTATTAAATTCAATTCCAAGTTAGTCAGCCCATAGGGGGCATTTTCCTAAACTTTGTTCTCATAGTCAGCCCATTGGGGGCACTTTTTGAGACAATTCAATCCTAGGTTAGTCAGCCCATAGGGGGCACTTTCCTAAAACTTTGTCCTCATAGTCAGCCCATAGGGGGCACTTTCCTAAAACTTTGTTCTCATGGTCAGCCCATAGGGGGGACTTTTTGAGACAATTCAACTCCAGGTTAGTCAGCCCATAGGGGGTACTTTTTGAGACAATTCAATCCTAGGTTAGTCAGCTCATAGGGGGCACTTTCTTAAAACTTTGTCCTCATGGTCAGCCCATAGAGGGCACTTTTTGAGACAAATTCAATTCCAGGTTAGTCAGCCCATAGGGGGCACTTTCCTAAAACTTTATTCTCGTGGTCAACCCATAGGGGACACTTTTTGAGACAATTCAACTCCAGGTTAGTCAGCCCATAGGGGGCACTTTCCTAAAAATTTGTTCTCATGGTCAGCCCACAGAGGGCACTTTTTAAGACAATCCAACTCTAGGTTAGTCAGCCCATAGGGGGCACTTTCCTAAAAATCTACCTCATTGTTAGCCCATATGGGGCACTTTTTGAGGCATTCAATTCAAGGTTAGTCAGCCCATGAGGGGCACTTTCCTAAATTCTCCTGATTAGTCAGCTCTTGGGGCACTTTTCGGAAATATTCTTCCAAACAGTTGCTAGTCTAGCAAGACGCTTCTGTTGACAGGTAGCCAGCTCATAAAGGCGCTTCCTGAGTAAATTTTCTTTCTAAGGTTGCAAGTCTGATAAGACGCTTCCTATCATTATTTCTCATACATTCTTACACAATGCTTGAGATGTGTCATGTCGCCAATTAGTAGCCATAAAGCACTTTTTGGGAAAGAACATTACTCTAAATTGTTAGGACCATTTTAAATCGTGGGATTATTAGCTCATGGAGCGTTTTCCTACCAAAAACCTATTTAAGAGGCCAAAAATGGCGTCTTTTCTTTCTTATCTTTGTAGTCAAGTTTTTCAAACTTTACCACAAAGAGGGGCAACTGTAAACACCCCATTTTTGCCCTAGGAATCAATAATTTTCAATAATAATCAATTTCCAATTTTTTCCAATTTTTCTCTAATTTACCATAAATAATAAAAATATTCAAAAAATAAAAATAAATAGGAAAACACATCAATTTTGAAAAATGATTTCAGAAATAGCAATAATAAATAATAAACAATTTTTACAAAATTTGGAATTTTCAAAAAATACAAAAAAATAGAAAAATCGCATTGCATATATGCAATTTGCGAAATTAGAAAAATCAGGAAAGTGGGCTAGCTCAGCTGGTCCGGACCATGGGCTAAGGCGCGCAGTGCGGGTGCGAGGTCGCAGGTTCAAAACGCGGGGGAAGCAGTTTCCGCGTTTTGCGAATTTTTCACTTACCCAGGACACGTAGCAGCATCTAATTGGCTGGAGGAAGCGCACGCGCCGGGCACGTGATCGTTGATACACTCAAATGTATATATAAAATAGGAGCGTAAATTGCAGCAAGTGCACTGGTCGTATCAAGTAATAAAGTGGTAAAAAAAAATGTCGATTCCACGAGGACTACAAAGTACTAGACTTATACTAGCTCAAATTGATATTTAGGCAATGGAAAGAAAGCTGATTTCACTATTTGATTGAAGACTAAAATAAAATGCAAATTGATGATTTTTGAGAATCTTGAACAAATAAACTTTTCAATTAAGAAGGTAGGAATTAAGAATTCACCCTAGACAAGTTAGTCAAATTGCCATCATGCTATAATAATCCTTAATCATGTGGATATTCATATGAAATTAACAAAACCCCAAATTAATCTATTAGCTTCCACTATACAAATAAATAGAGGACTCATATTTACAATCATAAACTTTCCAGTTATATGAATGACTAATACCCCAAATCAATCTCTCCTAATCCCTTAGAGAAAAATCAATTAGAAGCATTGCATTAATATTAAGATAATTTCTAACAAAAGTGACTAACTCAGCTTCCGCATATGTCAATTACTCATTATCAAGAATTTCTTATGAACCCTAATTCCCCTTCCGAGTCATCAACGTTCCTATAAATCTGATTCAATTAAGAAATAAAGAATTATAGCAAAAAGATTACAATATGAATATTTCCACATGCCTAATAATTATATAGCATAACTACAATTATCATTCTACCAGTCTAGGGTTTCATCCCCTTCCCACCAAAAGAAATTAGAACATCATGGAGATTACAACAGAATAACAATTGATAGAAGCACATGCAATACGATTCATTGTAATTGATAATATATTACTCAATTGCATAAATAATCAACAATTTAGAGATCACCAATCTGGTAACACAATTGTTTGAAGATCTTCAATTGCAAAACTTCCCCAAAGCTTTAAGAACCAATAACTCAATCTCCACAAATGATTTCTCTCCACTCAATTGAATCAATTTAGGCTTGAATACAAAATTCTCCCAGAAGAACTCTTTCTAGGTCGAAAAATTAGCAAAAAGGTCCCTCTCTTTGTTGCAACAAGGCTATTTATATCAAAGGATAGACGAGACAATTCGTCAGAAAGAAGGCCGGCCCAAAGCCGGATCAAAGCCGGCGGCCTTGGATGTAAAAATTAGTTCAACTTCCAACTTCCAATGCTTTCCATGCCATCTTTCTATGTGCTTCGCTTATATCTTGAATCTAAGTCCTTAAAGACCTAAATAATCAAAATACATCCATTAAGTACCATCTTCCCATGAATTCCATAGAATCCATTGAATTTCATCATAAATCATACTATAAAATATGAGTAAAATGTGCCTTTATCAATCGTCTCCTACCTCGAGCCCGAGATCGCCGACGGAAGGAAAAATTCGTATTTCGGCCGTTTCGATTCGATTTTTTGCACAAATCCAACAGATCTTCAACAAAAATAAGATAAACATTATCTAATTGGAATCAAATCGCAACAAATTGAAGGATTGACACAAATCGGAGTTGGTTTTTCTAACCGAAAATCCGATCAGCTTCAATCGGAGGAAATCCGAGCTTATCCAACTCGGTTTCAAGTACCTATAAATAGAGGAGGAGGGGAGGAAGCAAAAGCATAGATCACAATTGAGAGAAAGTGAGAGAAAGGAGTGAATCGGAGAGCATCGGAGAGCATCGGAGAAGAGCCCAAAACCGCGAGCACCGACCGGAGCTGAACCAGCACCAGGAGGCGATCTGGGAGCAAACTACCGCCACCATTGGATTCAGCACCCTCAAGAAGCTAGGATTCGACACCTCACCCGCGACGAAAGACCGCCGGAACGTCGTGAACGAGCAACCCCCGCCGCCGTGTCCAACCGATTCGACCCGACCCGCTTCGACCCTACCGACCCGACCCGCGCACCGATCCGGATCTAGGTAAGTCGGATTTTCCGGATTTTTTTTTATTTTATTTTACTTATTTTGTTTATTTATTTTATTCTGAATTTATTATTTGTTGGCCATTTATTTATTTGTTTATATTTTCAATAAATAGGAAAATGTAGAAGTTAGGTTTTTTAGGATTTAATAATGTAAAATAAAAATAAAGAAAATAAAAGTGTAGAAAAGTAATAAAAATATTAGGAAAAAATAATAATAAAATTTTAGATTTCAAAATAGGATAGATAATGACTTAGGATAAAATCATAAAAATAAGAAAAATCATAAAAAATCATAAAAATCAGGAAAATCATAAAAAATCATAAAAATCATAAAAAAATCATAAAAATAAGAAAAATCATAAAAAATCATAAAAAATTCAAACATTATAAAAGAAACATAAAAAAAATGAGTTTTAGCACTTAGAAAAATCATTTTCTTCAAATAAATCCAAAAATTGATGTTTTTCCCTAAAAATCATTTTCAAAATCAGATTAAAGCTTAGACTTAGAATTTTTTTGAAAAATCCCAAAAATGGTAAGAACATAAGGCAAAAGAGATTTCAAAATTAAAATTCACAAACAAACTTAAAGTTTTCAGAAAAGCGAACTACGGCTTGTTTGATCCTGAGTAGCAGGTACGTAGGCACCCATTCGGGTCAACCCATAAAATGAACGAAAAATCATTTTCTTAAAATAAGTAAAAAAAAAAAAACATAATAAAAAGTAGCAGAAACAAAATAGAAACACATTTCTAAGGATGAACAATTTTAGGAGATTAGGTGGTAACCGAAAGGTTTTAATAGGTTAGCCTCCGGACTTAGAAACTCTGGTTTTCCCTTTTCCTCTTTTCACAAAAACGAGAAGAGAAAAATAACGACGACTAGTGGTCCAAATTAAGACTAATCCGCTCCTTTAGTCTTAATTCAATTTTCCCAACAACAGTTGGGTGGCGACTCCAAAAATCAAACGAAATTCCTAATTCAAGTCGAGGATCTACATTAGATGAGCATAGGGTCTAGTCTAGATCAGATTAGGAACGGGAATTCAAAAATTAGACTCGACAATTATTATTATTATCCACATATTATTAACAATGCATTTTAGTATTAGTCACTAGTTACAAGTTAGTTACCACAAACAAACTTTCTACACATGACAACCCATTTAGAATATCTAATACTTTCCATTTCAAGAATATTATTTTTACTCATAGTAAGAGGATGCATGCTTGACGTTAAAGCAATAAAATTTTATATTTGAACCATTCTTGGAGGTGATTCGAAGTTGTAGTGTAACCATGATCATAGCACTAGTAGGTATGGGTTTCTGCCTTCTTGTATCCACTTGGCTAATGGGTATAATGAAGTTATGCTAAAAACATGCAACTACAAACCAAAATTCTTGAATTAACAAGTTCAAAGTATATCATTTAAGTGCAAGTAAGGGATAGTATGTAGCTTAACTTTTACACTTGTGAATCAATAAATATAAAATCACATTAGTTCATATTCAAAGACACTCTTTTAACATTACTCACTAAAAAAGATAATACTTAAGGATACTTACTATTAGGAGAATTGGCATCTTAGCATATTTGCTAATCATCATGGAATAGAAGAGTGGTCCTCTCAAAGATTCAGACATATATTCAAATCTAAAACAAAACACATAGAGTAAAGACATGTTGATAATCCATGCCCTCGATCTCCAAAAGTAGGCAACAACGCATCCATAGATAGGAAATTCATCCAAGTTTAAGTGGTATGTCAATGATGCATTAGTCTCAACAAAATAGTTTGCATGACCTTTTATGGGCCCTCTTGTAACATCAACAAGAATATGAGTTTGAGACTTAATGTCTTAGGTACCGTTTGGTTACTGGTACTGGACAGAACAAGAGTACTGGACGGTACTAAAAAAGAAGGACTGGACAAAAAATATTTTTGTACCACGTTTGGTTTGTTTAGTACTGGACAAGGATTTTTGTGCTGCCTAGTGTTTGGATTGCAAAGTACTGGACTGGACATAGTAAATTTGACAGTTTTGCCCTTTTTAATTACTAGAGAAGGCTTTTGTGTTATGTAGTGTTTGAAATTACAAAGTACTGAACTGGACAGAGTAAAATTGACAATTTTTCCCTTTTATTTATATCATAGTTATTTATATATATTTGATATTATTATAAAAAAAATGACTTGAAGGTTTAATATATTATATTAAATATTATAGGAAAAAGAATTTCGTTTTATTTTTGGAGTCGACACCTAACTGTTGTTGAGAAAGATTGAATTAAGACTAATGAAGCGGATTAGTCCTAATTTGGACCATTAGTCGTCGTGATTTCCTCTTCTCGTTTTTTTTGTGAAAAGAGGAAAGGGGAAAACCGGAGTTTCTAAGTTTAAAGGCTAACCTATTAAAACCCTAGGTTACCACCTAATCTCCTAAAATTTACTTTATCTCAAAATATCTTTTATTTTATTTTTGTCGTCTTTTATTGTGTTTTTAAGTGAATTATGCTAGGAAAATATTTTTTATTCCTTTTTTAGGGTTGTCCCAAATGGGTACCTACATAACTGCTATTCAGGATCAAATAAACTGTAGTTCGCTTTTCTTGAAAAACTTTAGTGTGTTTGTGAATTTTAATTATGAAATTTCTTTTAATTCATGTTTTTACCATTTTAGGATTTTTCTAAAAAATCTAAACCTAGGCTTGATAATTTGATTTTTTTTGAAAATGATAATTTTAAGGAAAAACACCAATTTTGGATTTATTTAAGAAAATGATTTTTCTAAGTGATAAAAATTCATTTTTTTTATTTTTCAACTCATTTATACTATTATAAATTTTTATTGCTTTTTTACTTAATTTATTATGATTTTTATAATTTTTATTAACTTTTATTAATTTTCATAATTTTTATTAAATTTTTATAATTTTATTAAATTTTTATTGAAAAATTTTCTCCTAGATTTTTATCTATCCTATTTCAAAATCTAAATCTTTATTTTTATTTTTCTAATATTTTTATTATTTTTTTTATGAATTTTTACATTTTTATCATTTATTATTATACTTACTATTTTTATTTTCTTTCAAGGTAAGTATGAAGGGCAAATCCGGAATTTCAGAAAAATTACATTTAGTCCAGTACCTAATTTTTAGTACCGAATTACATGTGGTACTAAAATTTCTAATTTTGTCCAGTACGTAATTGGTCTTTAGTCCAGTACTTCCTTCATGTGTGGCAACCAAACGAGGGACAAAAAATTTTGTCCAGTCCAGTGCCGAATTTCAATGCCAACCAAACGCTACCTTAGAAACATTAATGAGGTAATTTGCTTTCTTCACACAATATGACTCTTAGGTCCCATATAGTGGTTACTTGGGTACCTACATAAATATATGTTATTAGTATTAAAATTCCATGTAAAGCTACTTGCAAAACTTGATGAAAGCTTTGCTTTCTACTACGTAATTTATCCTAGCTAATACTACTAGATGAAACTTTCATAAACCCCTGACTAATGTACCTTATAGCTCGTACTATTTGTTGAACATAATTCATGAAGCTAGCTACATTAGGGAACATATCATAAAGATCTATAAATAATTTGATGTTTGTTTCTCTCTTGTTTGAGAAAAGTCATAAATGAATATCGTATTCCTTATTTCATGAAAAATGTTGGGACAAAGTTGTTAATAATAAATTACTGAGAGAAATGGGTAAAAAAAATTTTCCAAGATTCAATAATTTGACTTTTTAGATTATTAGAACTCAAAGGATAGATATGAAGACCTCTTAGTAGTTGCAAAGGAAAGTTTGAAAAATAATATATAGTATAACTATCCATCATTTGAAACATTTCATTTTATTTTTTAAACTTTAAAGAAAAGTTAAAATATATATATACATATAAATGAATGAGATAAGCCGAAATTAATGATACAACTAAACAACAAAAAAAGTGTACTTGAAATCAACCAAAGTCTTAATTTGTTAGGAATAAGGAAATTTTTTAAAGATAACACAAACAATGTAAACATTTTCTAATATGAAATTGAGAAAGAGAGAAATGAATATATTGGAATGCATTAAAAAAAATAAAAGAGGAGAGAACAACATTAAAGATCCTAACAGAAATTTTCAACCTTCCCATTTTGAAATTAAAGAAATGTAAATGGTTAGAGAAAGCAAGTTCTAAGTATAAATTTTGGTGTTTTATGTGTTCTTAGGTGGAAAAACAAGAGGTTTTGAAGGGAGAGTTTTTATATTTTGCATTTTTGCCCAATATATAGATGGGAAATTGGAAATTTTCACACACTCAATTTGAGTGGAAAAGATAATATTTATACTATTTTACGTTTTGATTTGATACATTAGTCTCATCAAATTTTGTATTTCCATAAAAATTACACGATGGCTTACACGTGGATGTACACAAATATACATGAACATATACGGTACAGTGGGAATGTACCGACTTAATTACATATTGTACTTCCATTAAAAAATATACGTAAGTATATACTATGAGAACCCACTTTCCTTATCTCCACTACAAGAAAATGAAACAATTGTCGCTATAATATATGAGTAATTATTGCAATTTTCAAGTGCTAAGTAAGTAACTACTATGGCAATTTTTTATTTTTGTAGCTATCATTTGAACATTATATACTTATCAAAATTCGCAATATAAAAAATTACTACAAAATGTATTTTATGACTATAGTATGCTAACACTTAAATTGACACTATAATATCATCAATTTTAAAAATGTTAGGCATACTTTAGTAGCAAAATACATGTTATCGTGTTAATATATATAATGCCTAACACTTTTAAAATTATTATTAACAAGGTAGTTGAAGTTTTTTAACTTCACTCTACACTTATCCCTAAAAGTCTCTAATATATCCTTGAAAGTATATATAAATTTATTAAAACAAAATAAGAAGAATTTTATTGTATGATTTTTTGAAATTTAGCTAAAAGATGCAGCTATTGTGCTTGAATAGTAAGAGTGAGCTTTAGTCACTCTACTATCATATATATATATATATATATATATATATATATATATATATATTATTACACCAACACTCTCTTTTCATCCCTACACTCCTGAAATAATATATTAAATCATATTTTAAGATATTAAATAGAATATTAAAGCATATTTTTATTAGACTCCAATAATGTAAAATCTCTCTTTTACACACTTTTTTTTTTCAAATTTTTGTATGCATTTTTTTTTTAATTTTAGATAATGTATATTTTTAGTTTTTCTTTCAATATTTCATTTTATCTATAATTTTTATTTTAATACTATGAAAAAAATCAATTATGTTAGAATTTCTAATACTGCTTCAATTTTATTTTTTGTTTTGTCTTAAGCTAATATATTTATGGTTAAAAAGTTTAAGTAGGAATAAGTTTCTTTTTAATGGTGTGTTTATTAAATAATTTAGTGATTATAAAACAAGTTAGTTACTAAAATCATATTATCTATTTCTTTAGAGGATATTAGAGTATATTATGAATATATGAGAGTTTTAATTTTGCATAATTAGGGACGATGTGAGATAAGAAGAATAAGAAGAAGAGAGGAGGAATTTCTAACCTATTTCTACTCTCTTTTTTTTTATAGATAAATGCCTTTAAAGTTTGATGATGTTTTGTAATACAACCTGTAGTGTTAGTATGTTGTCCATAACATTGTAAAGATAAATTCTTTCATGAAGAAGTTTTTAACATTTTCCATTGGATGGATTTATTATATTAAGATCGAATGGGAAAAGGTTCATGAGGAATGAAGTATAGTGAATGTAGGATAGTTTGGGAATTTCTTCTCTCCCATTTGATTATTTCAAAATGACTAAAATGACATTAGATTCCATCAATGGTAAAGTACGTTTATGGATTGCATAAAGGAATTTTTTGTAGCATTTAAGTTGATTTAGTTTGGTTTGATTGTTTAGATGTTTACATCATTTATTTAAAAATATGACAAATATGTAAGTAAAAAGATTTATTTGTATCATTTTAATAGAATATGAAAAGTAAATATAATAATGATTTAAACTACCACAAAGTTCAACAAAAAAAAATGACAAAAGTTATAACAACTGTAACAAGTTGAGCACCACTATGACTATATGGAAGTTTGGCCGCATATTTAGATTAAAGTTTTAAATTATATGACTTTCATGGAAGAATTAAAAGAATGATTTAGTTTAATTTCTTTTTATTTCTCAGTGAATTAATAAGGATTTTAAAATAGGTTGTTCTTTAATTTGAGAATTATATATTATTAATTGTTCAATTGTAAAATTTATTTATATTTTGATAGGAAATATATATGAAGTTGATTGTTGAGTAAGATGATTAATATGGGTGCAGTGAGCATTAATTTAACATGATGGTAAAATGGTTTCTTTTGATCGATAAATTGGTTTTTCATAAACCAAGATACTACTTTCCCTTTTAGAATTTACATAATTTTACTAAAAACTTCGTTTTTCATATATAGATAATAGTTATTTAATGAATTATCGTGTATATAAATGAATATTTATAAAGGAAAAACATAACGTATAATTTGTTTTCTTTCAACCTTTGCATCTTAGTAAAGATTAGAATTTAAATTAACTTAGCACAATTTTATCATGTATATTAAGTCTTACATTTCTCATATTCATATTCAATTATTTGGGATATAATTGTGTTACCCATTTATCATAATTGAATATATATATATTTTTAATAGTTTCTACATTACACAAATCTTTTTATCATCTTTAAGTAATTTACTTATCCCTAATTTATCTTACTATATGCAAAATCATAGTAAAGGATTGGTTACTGATGTTCATTGAATATCTTCATCTTTATATACTTTAATTTAATTTGAACTCTCATTTGATACTAATTTTATTTTCTGATTTATGTTTCACTTTTAATAATTTTTATTTTGTATAATGTTATAACTCTAAAATATTGAGGAATAATTTCTTTACATATGTACTAAATAAATTGATGAATTTTCATTAACAATCCCATAATTAAAATTAGAAAAAGGTAAGGATTTATAATTAATATTGATGATGACAATAAGACCAACTATCTATAGTTAGAATAAAAAAAAAGTTGATATAGTAGATACATAAAAAAAAAAAAGAAGGTAGAAATGCCACTATAAATTAGCTGCTTTTATTACTCGATTTTCTTATAGTGTTCCTTGGTAGACTATCACAATTAATATAACATACCAATTTTCTAGTGGTGAAAATGGAAAACTCCTTTAGTGGATTAGTGTTTGTAAATCCAATCACTAAAATATAAAAATTAAGATTTTACTAATTTACAAATATCAAATATATATGTTAGGCTTTTGTTGTATGAAAACAATTAAGTTAAATAATAACATTTAGTGATAGGTGGTAAGTATGGTAATATTTTATGGAAGGCAAATTGAGGTTTGAAAAATATTAAAGCCTTGGGAAGAAACTTTACAACTATAATAATCAAACACATAATAACCATTTTCCGCCATGTTTATTTGCCAACCGGCCATAATCATCATTTTTGGAAACATTACTTTATAATAACCTTCAAAGGAAAGTTAAAAAAAAAAAATCATGAAAGAGACAAACCTAAAATTAATGAATCAACTAAACAAATGTATATGAAATACTGATTCTAATGGCAACAACAATCTACCACGTATTCTACTTAATAGGTTATGAGTTTCAATCAATTTTATAAATTCTAAAACCATTTATCAAGTTTAGAAAACCTTTTAGGGATGATTGATTTGCATTTACATTTCTAAAACTTGATTAACAAAAAAACATATCAAGATCATCTATAAACCAGTTAAGGCCTTGGTGGCCTAAATGATAACGGTCTACAATATAAAGTCTATAGTTCATGACAATCCATAAAACAATGAAAAAACATGAAGTCTATAAAGTGTAATAATGATGATAAAGTCTAAAGGCCTAAATGTAAAGAAAAGCCTAGGTTGGAAGTACTGGTCGTCACACTTGTCAATTTAGAAGTCCTCCTTGAACACATGACCCATAGAATCATAGGAATAATTAGTGTAAAGATCTTCATCACCTAAAAAATGTTAAGAAAATAATGCAGTGAGTTAGCGTGAACAAATAAAATCAATCGACGATTGATCTAAGAAATCAAAGAATCTGATAAAGACTTTAAAAAACGTCTAAAGTTGTAATATGTGATAAGATATAACTAAAAACAAAAGGAATATTGTAAAAACCCTAAAATGTAATTCAGCATGGTCTTCAACATAGGTGTATAGAAGCTTATGTCACTTTTTGTGGAATTTCAATCTTGAACACCTCGGCATGGCCATAAGCATGAGCATACTAGCTACCATGCCCATCAACATGCCCCTTGACATGGGCATACAAGTAGGCATGTTGGCCTACGCCCTCCTACGGTTGCTTTATCTTTTGCTCCATCTTGTATGGCATTTTGCTCTATATCATTCTCTCATACCTAAGAAGAACTCGATCCTGAGTTCTCTTCCAGATATAAGGGAACATCATCGAGATAAAATGAAAATATATTTTCCACATTAAATGTCTTTGAAATACCCATACCATTAGCCAATCCAACGACATATGTGTTGTCATTAATCCTCTACACTATCTAATATAGGTCATTCTACTTAGGCTCCAGCTTGTTCTACATCTCCATTGGAAACCTCTCTTTTCACAGGAACACCATCACTTGATCACCTATTGAGAACAACTTTTTCCTACAATGTTTATTTGTTGTTGCTTTGTACTTGGTATTGGTTTGTCCTATTGTCCCTCGCACCCCTGTTGTTAGTACTTGTTTCACACTCGATGCATGTACAATTTTCGACTGTTTAATTGTGAGGAAGGAACATCCCTCTACCTTAGAAGGTTTAAAATCATTCACTAACTTCAAAGACAAGAGTGTAAACTTTACTCGATCTTTCTCTACTCTGTATACATTCTCTACTCCTATGCAGGGAGTTAACATCATACTGCTAAGGCCTATTGAATAGTAAGTGACAGGCATCCATATCCACTATATCACAATACACTTCATCCCGATATTTGCCAATGGAGAAAGATACTTTGCAACGTTCTTTAACCTCAATTTTCTCTATTGCCTTGATCCACCCAATGGTATATGGATTGGGATGCTTCTTGATTAGTAATTGCAATGCTTATATAGCTTCCCTGCCTATAATATCTTCACTACTACTACTATTAAATATCAATTCAAAGATCCTCCCTTCAATTGGCTATCTGGTGCGGAACAACTAATGCCGCTGAGTCTATCCCTCTCACTTCGATGCCAGCATCAATTTCTTGATCACATAGGCCTGGTTATTATATTCATCTTCATCCCCGTAATACTCATCACCCTCATCATGCTCACAATTAATCCCATCTTCTTCATATCTCTCCACTATATTAACTCATCTCCTGTTAGAGCATTAATTAATGCTTAGGTTGATTACAATGGTAGGACTTTCCAAATATAGGCTTCGCATAAGGATTACTCTACCTTTGTAAGTCCTTTGTCTCAACTAGCCTCTTACATGTGGCCCTCTCTTCTTTCTTCTCAATAACCCCTCCTTGCAACTCAGAGATGGTTCTATTCTTCTCAACTTTAGGTCTACTCAAACCTTTAACCCTAAACCTCCTACTACCATCATCAAATCTACTACTCTTTTCTTGCAACATCAATTCAACCTTAATAGTTATGTTTTTAGCCTCATTCAAAGTACGTAGCACATGTAACCCAATTTTGTCTTGAATCTATAGTTTCAAAAGATCCAAATATCTAGCCACTTGCTAACCCTCACTCTCACTTAAGTCATTCCTCTTTACTAACCGCATGAATTCCGCGATATATTCATATACTGTGCTCTACCCCTAGTGATACCTCTGATACTATTGAAAAAGGATTTGCTCATAATCAGGAGGTAGGAAATCCCACTAGAGCAATTGTTTCATCCTATACCAGGTTCTCATTGGTTGTTTACCCTTATGATACCACCTACTCTAGAGCCTCTCCCACTAAGCTAAAGCACCCCCTTTCAATCTAGATGCTATTAATTTCCCCTCTTTCCCTTAGGAATTTTCATATATTCAAAGAATCTATCTATTTCAGCAATCTAATCAATAAAATTCTCAATATTTAAATTACCATTAAAGTTGGGAATGTAGACCTTTAGCTTAAATTTGCTGCTATCTCTAAATATCTGCCACCATCATCACCTCTCCTACAAGGTCATTCTTCCCCAAACAGCACCTAATCTTCCTCCTTCGAATCTTCCTTAATACATTTGTAACCTATGATTTACAACTACAGGTTTGACAACAAGATCACCACGTGCATGCTTTGCCCTAAGTTACATCTTACCACCGTTCTTGTCTTTGTTGGCATCGAATCCTATGTCATCAAAATGCTCAATTAGGTCATTAAAGCACTATTTTAAATGCCATAATCTCTTATCCATGTTATTCAACACTGCCCTTTAATCCTATAACTCAGTTTGCAGGGCTTCCACATCCTAAGCAACATCTGGAATGTGACCGCCTACTAAACCACCGTCTCCAAACAATGTAGCAAGAATTTCCCACTCTGATACCAACTAACATAGAGAGTTAGGATGAACAAATAAGATCAATCGGTGATTGATCTAAGAAATAAAAAAAAACCGATAAAGTCTCTCTAAAAAACGTCTAAAGTTGTAATATATGATGAGATATGACTAAAAACAAAAAGAATACTATAAAAAAAAACCTAAAACATGATTCAATACGGACTTCAACATGAGCATGTAAAAGCCCATGTCACTTTCTGTGGAGTTTCACTCTTGGAAACCTTAGCACACCCACAAGCATGAGCGTGTTAGTTACTGTGCCCATCAACACACCCCTTGACATAGGTATGCATAAGCCACTGTCTCCGAACAATATGGCAAGAATTTCTCACTCTTATACTAATTGACATAACGAGTTAGCATGAACAAATAAGATCAATCGATGATTGATCTAAGAAATCAAAGAAACCAATAAAGTCTCTTTAAAAATCATTTAAAGTTGTAATATATGATAATATATAATTAAAAACAAAAAGAATACTATAAAAAAAAAAAACCTAAAATGTGATTCAACACAGTCTTCAACATGGGTATGTAGAAGCTCAAGTCGCTTTTTATGGAATTTTGCTCTTAAACACCTCAGTACGCCCACAAGCACTAGCGGGCCAATTGCCGTGCCCATCAACACACCCCTTGATAAGGGCCTACAAATGGGCATGTTGGCCTACGCCCTCTTATAGTTGCTCCATCTTATGCAGCATCTTGCTCCACATCAGAAAAGGAACGAGTAACTCGATACAAGATAGCCACAACTATACACATATGCTACTCACATGCATACTAATTTCTAATGCAATAAACAATATTGATTAAGCTAAACATTACTAGAGTACTTATGACTCTTGAAACACATCGGGAGCCAAGGGGTTTGACCTTATCACAAGAGGTGCTAAGGGTTAGGGGGTGTAACCAGATACCATGCCCTAAAACCAAAACCATCTCACTAATAGTCTCGTGTGGAAGGATACACTACTATTTGCCACTAAGGTTGTAGTCTATTGATACCATGTAATTTTCTAAAACCTACACCTCTGGATGACACCTAGTATGACTTCTCTTCATTTCTAAGGCCGTTATGCACAACGTGTTCTTCTCCCATTGACTACCCCCCTAAACCACTTCCAATAGTCCAAGCACCTAAACTACCAACTATCATATCATCTCAACATTTATGATTGTAGCTAATGATCTTAGTCCAAAGTTATCAACTACTAGCACATGTGACCACACACAAATAACATGCAATTATTTTTAGCCAAGTTTAAGTGATTATTCAATTCTATTTCTAAACCTACATGAAATGATCATGTATTCATAGTCCATTGCACAAGAAATTTCACTTGATCAGTTGACTCTAATTCAAAATTGAAATGATATGCAACGAAAGAATAATAAATTTATTAGTCGTTTAATTAATTGTAAAGATCCATTATTAAATTCTTGGTTAAATCCAATTACTTAAGTTTATAGGTTAAACCCCTTAATCCAATTACCAATTAGGCTCAATAGGTTATACTTAGAATAATTCTAAACCTAATCCATTATTCTATTTGGCCCATTTAGTTTTAGAACTAAAGTGGCAAGTTAAATTAATCAATTTTTTAGTTAGTCGATTAGTCTAACTATTATTTACTAATTAATTATTATTAATTTAATTACTAATTTAATTTGTGGCTTTCATCAATCATGATTGGTTTATGTAGGGTGTGAATCGATCAAAGGAAAACCGAAGCGATTTGGAGAGAAATTGGATTAGTTCGGTTCTCAAGGGTTTCAATCCTAATCTATTGTAACTTGTGATTCAATTAATTTGATTTATCTAAATGACAATCGTTTCAAGGTAAACTAATTAGGAGTGAACATGTTTGGTCTAATGTTGACAGCTTCAAACTAATTCAATTCCCTAAGGTCACTCTACTTAATTCCTTACTTAAATAATTAATTCATTATTATTATCCACATATTATTAACAATACATTTCAGTATTAATCACTAGTTACAAGTTAGTTACCACAAACAAACTCTCTATACATGATAATCCATTTAAAATATCAAATACTTTCCATTTTAAGTTTGATAAAAAAGAATTAATTCGGTTTTGTGTATTAGCTATTTATGATACTATCATTTAATTCACCAAGACGTGTTCTTTTATGATTCAATGTTTCCAAATATGTGAATTTCCAAAATTGAGTTTCTAAACACATGTTTGATGATTTTAGACCCTCTTAGAGGATCAAAGGAGGATTTTTATTGAATATGGTTAAATGTTCATGATGGGTGTTCAACTGAAAATTATATATAACAAATAACTAATATTCTAGTTCATTATTTTCAAATGAATCGAAATCTTATATGTTACTAGCGTGATCAACTATTAGTTAAAATTCAATACACATCACAAACATATTTAAATCACTATTAGCATCATGAACGTGATTAAATTTTCTAGAAAATTTTCAAAATTAAAATTCAATTAAACATAACCATTTTAATCACTTTACACTCAATCTCATCCTAATTTACTTCCCATTCAATAACATAGTAATCTCCCATCCTAATTTCACCTAATGATCAATATTCATAATTAACTTGACCTCTTTCATCACAAAATTGAACTTTCCAACAAGTATCTCCAACATTCCACCATATGCACTCCAATCCCTTTCCCATTTTCACCAATTCACTCTAGCATTAAACTAACATTTAAGACATTAAGTATTCTCACATACATTATCCAAATCATCTATTTACTACCATTTTATTACCCATTTCATCAAACATCTATCCACATTGTCAAGAATAACTCTTTAACTGTTTAGAATCATTTATATTCATTACCAACTCACAAGAACTCATACAAAATATCAAAATCAACATTACTTAACATTACTTGTCATGGAATCAACAAGGTTCAATCCTAACCACTAATTGAAACTCCTACCCAATAAACTCACACTTAGTCATGTATTTCCACTTATTAAACTCTACTTATTCCATCTTTTAACCCAAAATAATTCTTATAAAACTAAATCAACATTTTAATCATCAAAATACCCACACCATACATCAATGTGGTGGCTTAGCTTGTTATTGCATTACCTTATACTACTTCCATCAATTCTCAAATCTAAACTCATTTCTATTATCCCATAACAATATTTAGCATTCAAGTATTAACAAAACAACATCAAATCAATGAAACCATCATCAAACTCTACTTAAACCCATGACACCATAAACATTCCCATTTCCATTACTCAAAATTATTCAAAATTTCTCTCTCCACTAAATTACATAATCGTTCATCAATTTAAACATCAAATTACACAAGTGACACATATCAAGTACCCTTCCTTCCTTTCTAGATGAATTGTGCTAGTAGTTACACTCCAAAACACCATCAATAATTCAAATCACTATCTAATTACTCATCCATCAAATTGAACTTTAAATTTAATATATCTTACCTCAAATAGAAATCTCAAATCCTTTTGAATACCAAATCAAATCTCTATGCTCCAAGATACCTACTATTGTTCCAATGCTTGCATATTTAACAAGACAATAGTTGCATTAGTAACTTAAGTTATAGATCAAAAAATTAGTCAACCATATCTAAAATTCAAATTTTAATTTAGCAATTAACTTGAATTTACTTACCTAGCACCAAGGAATTGCCAAACCAACTTCTAGAGCTCCACTAATACCTCACTCTTCTTAAATTACTTGTCAATCCTTAATTAAAACTCTCAATGAAATTATTATTCCATTGAAACGTAAGGTAATTGCCACGTTAAAACATAAATTAGCCTTAAAAACTCATTGAATTTCCCATGGAAAGACCTTCTTGAGTTATAAAATCACTCAGAATATCTTCTACACTTAGATTTAATCCTAAATTAAAGTATGAGAAGGTAGTGAGAGAGACAGAGAGAGAGCCACTTAAGGAGAGACAAAAATGGATAGAAGAGAAAGGGAAGAAGTATGAGTCTAAAATCCTTCTAATTTGGAAATGCACTTATATACTAACTTAAATTTGAATATTATCAAACTACTTAAATGCCCACAATTATCTATTAAATGGTGAGGGTATTTAGGTAATTTTTAGCTTACCCTCCTAAGAAGCATCTTACACATCAAATTACTCCATTATCCTTAATTTAGAACTTAACAATATGAATATTATTGTAAATCAATTCATTAAAATTTTAATATAACCCCTAATTCCTTTTAATTTATTTATTAACCTTGCTTTATTTCTTTGGAACATTTCAAAGATCATTGAAGAATTTTTCATCTTTCTAAGTTTTGAATGAAAGAAATTTAAATAGAATGGAGAAAAGAAAGTCATGACTATGTGTTTTATGGACAAAATATCTATGCAAAGCTAAATATAAAGGGGAAAAAAAGGTAAGGGGAGGGGGTAATGTTGTGAATAATAATTGGACAAGAATGACTATTAAGAGTGGATTCATTGCAGCTGTTATAGTACACCATCTTGAGAAGAATCCAACAGTTGCTCTAAAGCAAGTAAGGAAAAGGTTTCCCTAAAAGGAGGTTTTATCATAAATTAGGCATTAAAAAAAATGAGAGTAGGCAATCATGGAATTAGATTTAGATATCATGTTAAAGCCTAAAGATCAAACTATTTTTATGGAAACTCTAATAATTAGAATAATAAAATGAAATAGAATAAAATAAATAAGATAATTAATAATTTTAAACTTGGGGGCATTATTTGAATTTTAGAAACTAAACAAGAGTATCACTGTTTAATTAAGAAGTTTTAACCTTCTGTAAGTCAAATTAACATACATTTGTCCTATTTTCTCTTCCCATACTTTGGTAGTTTCATGCTCTAATTAATGCATGGGTACTTTGAGCAAAGGTAAGTGAATGATTCTTTTTTCTTTTCTTTTACTACAACGTTAAGATTTTATTAAAAGTGGGAAATTGTTCTAGAGGCGGATTTGTCACACAACCTTAGAGGAGAGGCTATGTAGGAGCAATCCAATGTTTGAGAGGAAATGGTAAGTAGTTCAATGGTGGCATTGAGTGCTACAATTTTTACGTACATTTTGAACACACTATCAACACAATTGTGTTAGGTTTGATGGATTATGCAAAATTTTGTGAGATTGTTCAAGGGATCATACTTGTGAGTAAGCATCTTGGAACTAGTATAATTTTAATTAATTGAAGTATGTATGTAGTGATTTGAAAATATGAGTATAGATTAGGAGTGTAGGTAATGATTTGGTGATAAGAGTGAGTATAGAATTAGATTTTTCAGAGAAAATTGTTGTTTGTCATGAATGTGATAGAATTTTTTAGGTACATGTGACCAACACAGCCATGTTTTTGCCTTCTTCATGCTTACAGCAAATAAGGAGTTATGCATGACCGTGTTGATTGGAAACGCAAATCGAAAATTGGTACAGAGAGGTCCGTGGGCATAAAGCACAATCATGTTTCTACTTGTGTTGATTGGAAATGCAAATCGAAAATTGAAAATTTTTATAGAGAGGTCTATGGGCATGAAACACAATTATGTTTTTACTTGTGTCCCTCAATATGTTTTTCAGGGAAAGTACATAGGTATGAACACACCTCCGTACTTGCCCCATATTGAGCCTATGTTTTTCTAAAGTCGAATTTTTTTATTAGATTTTGATTCCTAACATTTTCTAATCCACTTAAATGCTTAAAAGTACTTTAGTTTAGTTGATCTAAATCCTTAAGTGTGTACATTTATAACTTTGGATAGGATTAGAGTTTAAGAGACTTAAGGATCAAGAAGAAATCATCTTGTCAAGTATGTATTTATTGTGTTTGTTGATTGTGTGTGTTAGGCTAGAATAAAAAATGAACTTAAATTATACTTGGGACATAAATGTTTGATGCTTGTGCTTGGTTGGGCTCAAGGGACTAGGAATATTGATAATCTTAGGTGACACTTCGATGATTGGTGTGTAAAATTATCTCGAGTGGAGTCATATACCGAAATGATTTGAATAAGTTTAAGAGAATCATGGACTCAGAGACATTGGAGAGTACTCAATGTCGTATATGTATATTATATATATCTGTGCATGAATGAGGTTTTGTCTTATCTCAAGTCTTGGGAAGCTAGAATTGTGTTGTCTAATCCGCCTAAATGAAAGATAATAAATTAGTGTATTGATGTTGTTATTGCATTTTGCTTGTAAAATATGTGTTTGCATGACATAGATATGTGTTTGCTATACTGATTTTAGCTCACCTTTCATGAGAACTCTTTTTCAGCTACAAATTCATTTGATGAGATAGTAGTATATGACAAGACATGGGAAGATGCCTACCAGGACATGGGAGAAGATGTGGATTATTGATGATTCACTCATCATTAAACTGGAAAAGCCACATGGGGGGTGTCATTAGAGATTATCGTAGCCATAGGCTTTTACAGTGAAAAAAGAGCAAATTTGATATTCTTCTGATTGAATTATGGGGATTTTGCTATGTAGTCTAAAGTTTTTGCATAAACATGATTTGATATTCTTCTGATTGATTTATGGGGATTGCTATGTAGTCTAAAGTTTTTGCATAAACCTGTACTTCTCGTGTAATTAATATAGATTGAAAGTTTGCATTTATCATGGTAAATTCAAGCCATTGTATTGCCTAGCTGTGCCCAGGGAAGCAAACGCGGTGGAGGTGGAAATACATCAAGAAAGCAAGTGAAAATGAAAATATTTTGCTTGAAACACCTGTTTCTCTATTCTCAATCTTAGGGAAGGCGGGTCACCGGATCCCTGCAGATGTGTAATTTTGGGCGGCAATGTCTGCCTTCAACTGAAACTATTGCACGACAAATAGTAACAGTTTTGAAACTTAAAAAAATTTTCACTGAAAAATTTTCCATTGGAAAGTGAGTATCCGTTGACATTCACCAGTCACAAACTACATCATAGGGGGGCAAATGAAACATCTAAGATAAGGTATTGTTATTGTCTTATGGCCATCCAATTACATTCTACTTAGATGTTCAATTAGCACTTGAACATATTAGAATGCTACTCTATTCGCATCCTTCATTACCAGCAGCTGCAACTGATTTGTTGTAATCTTCCAATTCCTTCTTATATGCCTCCATGGCTTCCGCCGCCTTTGCGTTCCACAGTTGTCTCTCCTCTTCACTCAATTCCTAAGATTGCACATGTCATTTATCCAGATTTAATACACTTCCTTCTCATATCGAAAATTATCCTAAAAGTTGCACAAGCACCAATCTTAAATATACCTTCCACTTGACAGAAATTAGCGCAGTCAATGTCGAATTGTTAATACCGGGCCTTTCCTCCAACAGGTTCTTCCTTGTTTCTTTGCTGCAATGAGACAACAATAATAACATTCAGTGATCATCTTTGAAGCTTTCTATCCATATTCTTTAAGCTAATTTATACCTGAACAAAAGGAATGAGGAAGCAGGCTTCTTCGGCTTGTTAGGATCCACATTTTTCTTATCTTCATTCTGTTTCTTCTTCTTCTGTCTATCTTCTTTAGTTTTCTGCAAAATCATTAATAACATCTTTATCATCTACCTCTAAAATTACTTTATTTTCCAACAATCTAAAACCCAAGTTAATGATAAGGAATAGGGACCTTAATTATGTTGTCCGTCTTCTCCTTTTTCTTTAGCAATTGTAGAGCTTCTTGTTTTTGAAGCTTCATCTGCTCCTCCTCTTCCTTCCTAAGACTATCTGCTTCTTCTTCCTTCTTTTGTTTATAAGCCTCCATTTCTTGCAGATACTTGTCCTTATTTTTCTTGGCAATCTGCATACATTCATATGCAATCAGTAAACAACTTCAAACATCTCACATAAACTAAGAATTTGTAAGTTACAAACCTCTTCATAAGGCTTTTTCTGACCTTCCGACATGTTTTTCCACTCCTCGCCCAATATTTTCGAGACCTACACCATGATCAACCAAATTAGCCTTAGAGATATAACCAATAGTATCAATTCGTCCAAATTGATAATATTAAATCACCTCCAAAACATTCTTATTCTCCCCCAGCAGCGCAGCTCTTCTTTCGTTTGAGAATAGGAAAAATGCTGACATTGGTTGTTTAGGTTTCATGGGATCCCTCTCTTTCCTATAAAAAAGCATATATAGCAAACACAGACATATATATCAGCTTCAAGTAGAATAAACATAATTGGTCTTCTGTAAACAACAAGAATAAAAGCGATTAATCATGATTACTTAGTCTTCTTATTATCTTTCTCAGCTTCCTGTTTAAACTGGAGGTATTGGTCAAGCAACTCCATGGCTGACTTCTTTTTATGCTCCTCCTCCAAAAGCTTCATTGCTTCAGCTTCGCGTTGCTCTTTAGCCATTATTTGCAGATAAGCTTCTTTCTCAGCCTGGTATTTTTCCTCGTAAGGTTTCTTTTCCTCTGCAGAAATATTCTTCCACTTTGCCCCCAAAATATTCGATATTTCTTTGAATTCTGCTTCAGGGTTTTGTTTCTTAACCTGCACCAAATATTATCTAAATTAGCACCATATATAGTAAAATAATCACAAATCAATGGTCAGAGCCCTAAGAAAATAAAAATTAAAAAAATCGTTTCTTTTTACCTCATTCCATTGATCTTTGCACCAAAGGATGTATGGAGTAGAAGGTCTCCTAATTTCTGGGCAAGTCTTCTTTTTCTCCTTCTTGTCCTGTTCCTTGTCTTTCACAACAATTGGGAAGGACTGAAATAAAACATATAACTAACATTATAAGCCGGACAAAAATAACATAAGAGCATTTTGCCGATCAAACGGACACATGTAATTGTATATCGAATTGAGACAACTACGAAAAAACTAACCACAGTGGGCTTAAATTCCTTCAATTTATGCAGCTTCTTCAACTCCTCATCCTTTTGCTTCAAGATTTCATCCTTTTGCTTCAAGAGATCCTCGGTCTTTTCCTTCTCAATCTTCAACTTCTCCATCATTTCTTGCATTGCTTGCAACTCTCTCTCAAAATCCTGCTGTTGCTGTTGTGGTGGTTCATTATGTTGATGTGTTGCCTTCGACTTCGATTTCGACTTCCCTTTCTTAGGAGAGGACAGGCCCTGGATGTTCTCCTTGATGGGGTTCAGTTCAGCAGATGTCGGTACTGGCACAGGAGAGGGTTCAGCCGAGATCTTCTGGGCAAGGATGTTGGCTTCATTTGCAGATGGTTTCTTTTGCTTCAAAGCCTTCCTGGAGTTCTTCGATTTCTTGGTCGCGTTCATGGGCATCTCGATGACAGCGGAATCGGCGATGGCGCGGAGAGATGAAGGAAGAGATTGAGGGAGTATAAAGAGAGGGAGAGAAAGAGAGAGAGAGACAGAGAGGGGGGATTGTGTGTTTCTATCTAGGTTCCGTTGGGGCGGGTTATAAGGGGATACGGGATGAAGATGAAGGGGAATGCTAACGGCTAGAATTTTCAAATTCAAATACTTGCTTTTTTTATTTATTATTAATTTTTGTTTTCAATGAAAAGAAATTGTTATTTTTATTGACAATTGGGAGGAGCATAGAGGGGCATGCACGTGACCGTCGAGTGGTAAATGGAACATTGATTTTAATTTCTTAGTCTTATTTTATTTTGGTAGAATATTTTCTTTCCATAATGGCTGAGATTTCCTTTAATAATACTAATTTAACCCATAAGCATGATTTGCTAATTGGATTTTCATGTAATTGAATTGAACCGAATTAAATTGAATTTCTTAGTGTAAAAGGATAGTATTTTGATTATTATTGTTGTTGATTATTATCTTGGAAAATTTAAAAACTTATATCAAACTAAATCCGAAATTATTATTACCACTATAGTGTATATAGAACTTTTTAATTCATGAATTTTCCCCAATTTTATTGATTTTTTTAGAGATATTTTCTTTTAACTTACAAAAATTCCTCACGGTGGTATTTTTTATCATATATGTAATTTGAAACATTTACCAAATGCACATCCGTTATTAGATATTTTACTTGCTTCTTTTGTATACATACTAGCATTTGATACTCTCAGGGTATATTGGTATTAAAGGAAAGAAAAAAAGATAACATGTGAAATTTGTAACAAAGATAATAATAAAGCTATTGAATTTATATAAACTTGTCCTATTCAAAAATATTAATGTGATATAACTAATTGTCAAAGAGGGACATTT